>JALHLI010000004.1:8330799-9073299 GCA_023349425.1 Anthopleura sola
CCACTTTTTGCTCATGAAAATACCTCAGGTGATAAAAACGAAACTTTTTGGCGAAAAAAAACCTGGGTTTTGCTGAAGAAAAAAATTTTTGGCCCGAAAAACTCAAAAAATGGCCGTTTTGGACTTCAAAACGAGGTTTTTCGCTGACGGCATGGCTGTGTGGCTCAAACCCCATCTTTTTGCTCATGAAAATACCTCAGGTGATAAAAACGAAACTTTTTGGCGAAAAAAAAACCAGGGTTTTGCTGAAGGAAAAAAATTTTGGCCCGAAAAACTCAAAAAATGGCCATTTTGGACCTCAAAACGAGGTTTTTCGCTGACGTCATGGCTGTGTGGCTCAAACCCCCACTTTTTGCTCATGAAAATACCTCAGGTGATAAAAACGAAACTTTTTGGCGAAAAAAAAACAGAGTTTTGCTGAAGGAAAAAATTTTTGGCCCCAAAAACGAGGTTTTTCGCTGACGGCATGGCTGTGTGGCTCAAACCTCCACTTTTTGCTCATGAAAATACCTCAGGTCATAAAAACGAAACTTTTTGGCGAAAAAAAACCAGGGTTTTGCTGAAGAAAAAAATTTTTGGCCCGAAAAACTCAAAAAAATGGCCATTTTGGACCTCAAGACGAGGTTTTTCGCTGACGGCATGGCTGTGTGGCTCAAACCCCCACTTTTTGTTCATGAAAATACCTCAGGTGATAAAAACGAAACTTTTTGGCGAAAAAAAACGAGGTTTTGCTGAAGGAAAATATTTTTGGACCGAAAAACTCAAAAAATTACCACTTTGGACCTCAAAACGAGGTTTTTCGCTGACGGCATGGCTGTGTGGCTCAAACCCCCACTTTTTGCTCATGAAAATACCTCAGGGGATAAAAACGAAACTTTTTGGCCAAAAAAAACCAGGGTTTTGCTGAAGGAAAAAATTTTTGGCCCGAAAAACTCAAAAAATGACCACTTTGGACTCTCAAAACGAGGTTTTTCGCTGACGGCATGGCTGTGTGGCTCAAACCCCCACTTTTTGCTCATGAAAATACCTCACGTGATAAAAACGAAACTTTTTGGCGAAAAAAAACATGGGTTTTGCTGAAGGAAAAAATTTTTGGCCCGAAAAACTCAAAAAATGGCCATTTTGGACCTCAAAACGAGGTTTTTCGCTGACGGCATGGCTGTGTGGCTCAAACCCCCACTTTTTGCTCATGAAAATACCTCAGGTGATAAAAACGAAACTTTTTGGCGAAAAAAAACAAGGGTTTTGCTGAAGGAAAAAATTTTTGGCCCGAAAAACTCAAAAAATGGCCATTTTGGACCTCAAAACGAGGTTTTTCGCTGACGGCATGGCTGTGTGGCTCAAACCCCCACTTTTTGTTCATGAAAATACCTCGGGTGATTAAAAACGAAACTTTTTGGCGAAAAAAAACCAGGGTTTTGCTGAAGGAAAAAAATTTTGGCCCGAAAAACTCAAAAAATGGCCATTTTGGACCTCAAAACGAGGTTTTTCGCTGACCGCATGGCTGTGTGGCTCAAACCCCCCCTTTTTGCTCATGAAAATACCTCAGGTGATAAAAACGAAACTTTTTGTTAAAAAAAAAACCAGGGTTTTGCTGAAGGAAAACAATTTTGGCCCGAAAAACTCAAAAAATGACCACTTTGAACCTCAAAACGAGGGTTTTTAGCTGACGGCATAGCTGTGTGGCTCAAACCCCCACTTTTTGCTCATGAAAATACCTCAGGTGATAAAAACGAAACTTTTTGGCGAAAAAAAACATGGGTTTTGCTGAAGGAAAAAATTTTTGGCCCGAAAAACTCAAAAAATGGCCATTTTGGACCTCAAAACGAGGTTTTTTCGCTGACGGCATGGCTGTGTGGCTCAAACCCCCACTTTTTGCTCATGAAAATACCTCAGGTGATAAAAACGAAACTTTTTGGCGAAAAAAAAACCAGGGTTTTGCTGAAGGAAAAAATTTTTGGCCCGAAAAACTCAAAAAATGGCCGTTTTGGACTTCAAAACGAGGTTTTTCGCTGACGGCATGGCTGTGTGGCTCAAACCCCATCTTTTTGCTCATGAAAATACCTCAGGTGATAAAAACGAAACTTTTTGGCGAAAAAAAACCAGGGTTTTGCTGAAGGAAAAAAATTTTGGCCCGAAAAACTCAAAAAATGGCCATTTTGGACCTCAAAACGAGGTTTTTCGCTGACGGCATGGCTGTGTGGCTCAAACCCCCACTTTTTGCTCATGAAAATACCTCAGGTGATAAAAACGAAACTTTTTGGCGAAAAAAAACCAGAGTTTTGCTGAAGGAAAAAATTTTTGGCTCGAAAAACTCAAAAATGGCCATTTTGGACCTCAAAACGAGGTTTTTCGCTGACGGCATGGCTGTGTGGCTCAAACCCCCACTTTTTGCTCATGAAAATACCTCAGGTGATAAAAACGAAACTTTTTGGCGAAAAAAAAACCAGGGTTTTGCTGAAGGAAAAAATTTTTGGCCCGAAAAACTCAAAAAAATGGCCGTTTTGGACTTCAAAACGAGGTTTTTCGCTGACGGCATGGCTGTGTGGCTCAAACCCCATCTTTTTGCTCATGAAAATACCTCAGGTGATAAAAACGAAACTTTTTGGCGAAAAAAAAACCAGGGTTTTGCTGAAGGAAAAAAATTTTGGCCCGAAAAACTCAAAAAATGGCCATTTTGGACCTCAAAACGAGGTTTTTCGCTGACCGCATGGCTGTGTGGCTCAAACTCCCCCTTTTTGCTCATGAAAATACCTCAGGTGATAAAAACGAAACTTTTTGGTAAAAAAAAACCAGGGTTTTGCTGAAGGAAAACAATTTTGGCCCGAAAAACTCAAAAAATGGCCATTTTGGACCTGAAAACGAGGTTTTTCGCTGACGGCATAGCTGTGTGGCTGAAACCCCCACTTTTTGCTCATGAAAATACCTCAGGTGATAAAACGAAACTTTTTGGCGAAAAAAAAACAGGGTTTTGCTGAAGGAAAATATTTTTGGCCCGAAAAACTCAAAAAATGACCACTTTGGACCTCAAAACGAGGTTTTTCGCTGACGGCATGGCTGTGTGGCTCAAACCCCCACTTTTTGCTCATGAAAATACCTCAGGTGATAAAAACGAAACTTTTTGGCAAAAAAAAAACCAGGGTTTTGCTGAAGGAAAACAATTTTGGCCCGAAAAACTCAAAAAATGACCATTTTGGACCTCAAAACGAGGTTTTTCGCTGACGGCATGGCTGTGTGGCTCAAACCCCCACTTTTTGCTCATGAAAATACCTCAGGTGATTAAAAACGAAACTTTTTGGCGAAAAAAAACCAGGGTTTTGCTGAAGGAAAAAAAATTTTTGGCCCGAAAAACTCAAAAAATGGCCATTTTGAACCTCAAAACGAGGTTTTTCGCTGACCGCATGGCTGTGTGGCTCAAACTCCCCCTTTTTGCTCATGAAAATACCTCAGGTGATAAAAACGAAACTTTTTGGCAAAAAAAAACCAGGGTTTTGCTGAAGGAAAACAATTTTGGCCCGAAAAACTCAAAAAATGGCCATTTTGGACCTCAAAACGAGGGTTTTTCGCTGACGGCATAGCTGTGTGGCTGAAACCCCCACTTTTTGCTCATGAAAATACCTCAGGATATAAAAACGAAACTTTTTGGCGAAAAAAAAACAGGGTTTTGCTGAAGGAAAACAATTTTGGCCCGAAAAACTCAAAAAATGGCCATTTTGGACCTCAAAACGAGGTTTTTCGCTGACGGCATGGCTGTGTGGCTCAAACCCCCACTTTTTGCTCATGAAAATACCTCAGGTGATAAAAACGAAACTTTTTGGCGAAAAAAAACCAGGGTTTTGCTGAAGGAAAAAATTTTTGGCCCGAAAAACTCAAAAAATGGCCATTTTGGAACTCAAAACGAGGTTTTTCGCTGACGGCATGGCTGTGTGGCTCAAACCCCCACTTTTTGCTCATGAAAATACCTCAGGTGATAAAGAGGAAAGTTTTTCGCGAAAAAAAACAAGGGTTTTGCTGAAGGAAAAAATTTTTTCCCCCGAAAAAGTCAAAAAAATGGCCATTTTGGACCTCAAAACGAGGTTTTTCGCTGACGGCATGGCTGTGTGGCTCAAACCCCCACTTTTTGCTCATGAAAATACCTCAGGTGATAACAAGGAAACTTTTTGAAGAGAAAAAAACAGGGTGTGGCTGAAGAAAAAAATTTTTGGCCCAAAAAACTGAAAAAAAGAGGGTTTTTCGCTGACCGCATGGCTGTGTGGCTCAAACCCCCACTTTTTGCTCATGAAAATACCTCAGGTGATAAAAACGAAACTTTTTGGCGAAAGAAAAACAGGGTTTTGCTAAAGGAAAAAAATTTTGGCCCGAAAAACTCAAAAAATGGCCATTTTGGACCTCAAAACGAGGTTTTTCGCTGACGGCATGGCTGTGTGGCTCAAACCCCCACTTTTTGCTCATGAAAATACCTCAGGTGATAAAAACGAAACTTTTTGGCGAAAAAAAACCAGCGATTTGCTGAAGGAAAAAAATTTTGGCCCGAAAAACTCAAAAAATGACCACTTTGAACCTCAAAACGAGGTTTTTAGCTGACGGCATAGCTGTGTGGCTCAAACCCCCACTTTTTGCTCATGAAAATACCTCAGGTGATAAAGAGGAAAGTTTTTCGCGAAAAAAAACAAGGGTTTTGCTGAAGGAAAAAAATTTTTTCCCCCGAAAAAGTCAAAAAATGGCCATTTTGGACCTCAAAACGAGGTTTTTCGCTGACGGCATGGCTGTGTGGCTCAAACCCCCACTTTTTGCTCATGAAAATACCTCAGGTGATAACAAGGAAACTTTTTTGAAGAGAAAAAAACAGGGTGTGGCTGAAGAAAAAAATTTTTGGCCCAAAAAACTGAAAAAAAAGAGGGTTTTTCGCTGACCGCATGGCTGTGTGGCTCAAACCCCCACTTTTTGCTCATGAAAATACCTCAGGTGATAAAAACGAAACTTTTTGGCGAAAGAAAAACAGGGTTTTGCTAAAGGAAAAAAATTTGGCCCGAAAAACTCAAAAAAATGGCCATTTTGGACCTCAAAACGAGGTTTTTCGCTGACGGCATGGCTGTGTGGCTCAAACCCCCACTTTTTGCTCATGAAAATACCTCAGGTGATAAAAACGAAACTTTTTGGCGAAAAAAAACCAGCGATTTGCTGAAGGAAAAAATTTTTGGCCCGAAAAACTCAAAAAATGGCCATTTTGGACCTCAAAACGAGGTTTTTCGCTGACGGCATGGCTGTGTGGCTCAAATCCCCACTTTTTGTGCATGAAAATACCTCAGGTGATAAAAACGAAACTTTTTGGCGAAAAAAAACCAGGATTTTGCTGAAGGAAAATATTTTTGGCCCGAAAAACTCAAAAAATGACCACTTTGAACCTCAAAACGAGGTTTTTCGCTGACGGCATGGCTGTGTGGCTCAAACCCCCACTTTTTCCTAATGAAATTACCTCAGGTGATAAAGAGGAAACTTTTTCGCGAAAAAAAAACTAGGGTTTTGCTGAAGGAAAAAATTTTTTGGCCCGAAAAACTCAAAAAATGGCCATTTTGGACCTCAAAACGAGGTTTTTCGCTGACGGCATGGCTGTGTGGCTCAAACCCCCACTTTTTGCTCATGAAAATACCTCGCGTGATAAAAACGAAACTTTTCGGCGAAAAAAAACCAGGGTTTTGCTGAAGGAAAAAATTTTTGGCACGAAAAAACTCAAAAAAATGGCCATTTTGGACCTCAAAACGAGGTTTTTCGCTGACCGCATGGCTGTGTGGCTCAAACCCCCACTTTTTGCTCATGAAAATACCTCAGGTGATAAAAAGGAAACTTTTTGAAGAGAAAAAAACAGGGTGTGGCTGAAGAAAAAAATTTTTGGCCCAAAAAACTGAAAAAAAGAGGGTTTTTCGCTGACCGCATGGCTGTGTGGCTCAAACCCCCACTTTTTGCTCATGAAAATACCTCAGGTGATAAAAACGAAACTTTTTGGCGAAAGAAAAACAGGGTTTTGCTGAAGGAAAAAAATTTTGGCCCGAAAAAACTCAAAAAATGGCCATTTTGGACCTCAAAACGAGGTTTTTCGCTGACGGCATGGCTGTGTGGCTCAAACCCCACTTTTTGCTCATGAAAATACCTCACGTGATAAAAACGAAACTTTTTGGCAAAAAAAAAACCAGCGATTTGCTGAAGGAAAAAATTTTTGGCCCGAAAAACTCAAAAAATGGCCATTTTGGACCTCAAAACGAGGTTTTTCGCTGACGGCATGGCTGTGTGGCTCAAATCCCCACTTTTTGTGCATGAAAATACCTCAGGTGATAAAAACGAAACTTTTTGGCGAAAAAAAACCAGGATTTTGCTGAAGGTAAATATTTTTGGCCCGAAAAACTCAAAAAATGACCACTTTGAACCTCAAAACGAGGTTTTTCGCTGACGGCATGGCTGTGTGGCTCAAACCCCCACTTTTTGCTAATGAAATTACCTCAGGTGATAAAGAGGAAACTTTTTCGCGAAAAAAAACTAGGGTTTTGCTGAAGGAAAAAATTTTTTGGCCCGAAAAACTCAAAAAATGGCCATTTTGGACCTCAAAACGAGGTTTTTCGCTGACGGCATGGCTGTGTGGCTCAAACCCCAACTTTTTCCTCATGAAAATACCTCAGGTGATAAAAACGAAACTTTTCGGCGAAAAAAAACCAGGGTTTTGCTGAAGGAAAAAATTTTTGGCACGAAAAACTCAAAAAATGGCCATTTTGGACCTCAAAACGAGGTTTTTCGCTGACCGCATGGCTGTGTGGCTCAAACCCCCACTTTTTGCTCATGAAAATACCTCAGGTGATAAAAACGAAACTTTTTGCGAAAAAAAACCAGGGTTTTGCTGAAGGAAAATATTTTTGGCCCGAAAAACTCAAAAATGACCACTTTGGACCTCAAAACGAAGTTTTTCGCTGACGGCATGGCTGTGTGGCTCAAACCCCCACTTTTTGCTCATGAAAATACCTCAGGTGATAAAAACAAAACTTTTTGGCGAAAGAAAAACAGGGTTTTGCTGAAGGAAAAAAATATTGGTCCGAAAAAACTCAAAAAATGGCCATTTTGGACCTCAAAACGAGGTTTTTCGCTGACGGCATGGCTGTGTGGCTCAAATCCCCACTTTTTGTGCATGAAAATACCTCAGGTGATAAAAACGAACTTTTTGGCGAAAAAAAACCAGGATTTTGCTGAAGGAAAATATTTTTGGCCCGAAAAACTCAAAAAATGACCACTTTGAACCTCAAAACGAGGTTTTTCGCTGACGGCATGGCTGTGTGGCTCAAACCCCCACTTTTTGCTAATGAAATTACCTCAGGTGATAAAGAGGAAACTTTTTCGCGAAAAAAAACTAGGGTTTTGCTGAAGGAAAAAATTTTTTGGCCCGAAAAACTCAAAAAATGGCCATTTTGGACCTCAAAACGAGGTTTTTCGCTGACGGCATGGCTGTGTGGCTCAAACCCCCACTTTTTGCTCATGAAAATACCTCACGTGATAAAAACGAAACTTTTCGGCGAAAAAAAACCAGGGTTTTGCTGAAGGAAAAAATTTTTGGCACGAAAAAACTCAAAAAATGGCCATTTTGGACCTCAAAACGAGGTTTTTCGCTGACCGCATGGCTGTGTGGCTCAAACCCCCACTTTTTGCTCATGAAAATACCTCAGGTGATAAAAACGAAACTTTTTGGCGAAAAAAAACCAGGGTTTTGCTGAAGGAAAATATTTTTGGCCCGAAAAACTCAAAAAATGACCACTTTGGACCTCAAAACGAAGTTTTTCGCTGACGGCATGGCTGTGTGGCTCAAACCCCCACTTTTTGCTCATGAAAATACCTCAGGTGATAAAAACAAAACTTTTTGGCGAAAGAAAAACAGGGTTTTGCTGAAGGAAAAAATTTTTGGCCCGAAAAACTCAAAAAATGGCCATTTTGGACCTCAAAACGAGGTTTTCCGATGACGGCATGGCTGTGTGGCTCAAACCCCCACTTTTTGCTCATGAAAATACCTCAGGTGATAAAAACGAAACTTTTTGGCAAAAAAAAAACAGGGTTTTGCTGAAGGAAAAAATTTTTGGCCCGAAAAACTCAAAAAATGGCCGTTTTGGACCTCAAAACGAGGTTTTTCGCTGACGGCATGGCTGTGTGGCTCAAACCCCCACTTTTTGCTAATGAAATTACCTCAGGTGATAAAGAGGAAACTTTTTCGCGAAAAAAAACCAGGGTTTTGCTGAAGGAAAAAATTTTTTGGCCCGAAAAAACTCAAAAAATGGCCATTTTGGACCTCAAAACGAGGTTTTTCGCTGACGGCATGGCGTGTGTGGCTCAAACCCCCACTTTTTGCTCATGAAAATACCTCAGGTGATAAAAACGAAACTTTTCGGCGAAAAAAAAACCAGGGTTTTGCTGAAGGAAAAAATTTTTGGCACGAAAAACTCAAAAAATGGCCATTTTGGACCTCAAAACGAGGTTTTTCGCTGACCGCATGGCTGTGTGGCTCAAACCCCCACTTTTTGCTCATGAAAATACCTCAGGTGATAAAAACGAAACTTTTTGGCGAAAAAAAACCAGGGTTTTGCTGAAGGAAAATATTTTTGGCCCGAAAAACTCAAAAAATGACCACTTTGGACCTCAAAACGAAGTTTTTCGCTGACGGCATGGCTGTGTGGCTCAAACCCCCACTTTTTGCTCATGAAAATACCTCACGTGATAAAAACGAAACTTTTCGGCGAAAAAAAACCAGGGTTTTGCTGAAGGAAAAAATTTTTGGCACGAAAAACTCAAAAAATGGCCATTTTGGACCTCAAAACGAGGTTTTTCGCTGACCGCATGGCTGTGTGGCTCAAACCCCCACTTTTTGCTCATGAAAATACCTCAGGTGATAAAAAGGAAACTTTTTGAAGAGAAAAAAACAGGGTGTGGCTGAAGAAAAAATTTTTGGCCCAAAAAACTGAAAAAAAGAGGGTTTTTCGCTGACCGCATGGCTGTGTGGCTCAAACCCCCACTTTTTGCTCATGAAAATACCTCAGGTGATAAAAACGAAACTTTTTGGCGAAAGAAAAACAGGGTTTTGCTGAAGGAAAAAAATTTTGGCCCGAAAAACTCAAAAAATGGCCATTTTGGACCTCAAAACGAGGTTTTTCGCTGACGGCATGGCTGTGTGGCTCAAACCCCACTTTTTGCTCATGAAAATACCTCAGGTGATAAAAACGAAACTTTTTGGCAAAAAAAAAACCAGCGATTTGCTGAAGGAAAAAATTTTTGGCCCGAAAAACTCAAAAAATGGCCATTTTGGACCTCAAAACGAGGTTTTTCGCTGACGGCATGGCTGTGTGGCTCAAATCCCCACTTTTTGTGCATGAAAATACCTCAGGTGATAAAAACGAAACTTTTTGGCGAAAAAAAACCAGGATTTTGCTGAAGGAAAATATTTTTGGCCCGAAAAACTCAAAAAATGACCACTTTGAACCTCAAAACGAGGTTTTTCGCTGACGGCATGGCTGTGTGGCTCAAACCCCCACTTTTTGCTAATGAAATTACCTCAGGTGATAAAGAGGAAACTTTTTCGCGAAAAAAAACTAGGGTTTTGCTGAAGGAAAAAATTTTTTGGCCCGAAAAACTCAAAAAATGGCCATTTTGGACCTCAAAACGAGGTTTTTCGCTGACGGCATGGCTGTGTGGCTCAAACCCCAACTTTTTGCTCATGAAAATACCTCAGGTGATAAAAACGAAACTTTTCGGCGAAAAAAAACCAGGGTTTTGCTGAAGGAAAAAATTTTTGGCACGAAAAACTCAAAAAATGGCCATTTTGGACCTCAAAACGAGGTTTTTCGCTGACCGCATGGCTGTGTGGCTCAAACCCCCACTTTTTGCTCATGAAAATACCTCAGGTGATAAAAACGAAACTTTTTGGCGAAAAAAAAACCAGGGTTTTTGCTGAAGGAAAATATTTTTGGCCCGAAAAACTCAAAAAATGACCACTTTGGGACCTCAAAACGAAGTTTTTCGCTGACGGCATGGCTGTGTGGCTCCAAACCCCCACTTTTTGCTCATGAAAATACCTCAGGTGATAAAAACAAAACTTTTTGGCGAAAGAAAAACAGGGTTTTGCTGAAGGAAAAAAATTTTGGTCCGAAAAACTCAAAAAATGGCCATTTTGGACCTCAAAACGAGGTTTTTCGCTGACGGCATGGCTGTGTGGCTCAAATCCCCACTTTTTGTGCATGAAAATACCTCAGGTGATAAAAACGAAACTTTTTGGCGAAAAAAAACCAGGATTTTGCTGAAGGAAAATATTTTTGGCCCGAAAAACTCAAAAAATGACCACTTTGAACCTCAAAACGAGGTTTTTCGCTGACGGCATGGCTGTGTGGCTCAAACCCCCACTTTTTGCTAATGAAATTACCTCAGGTGATAAAGAGGAAACTTTTTCGCGAAAAAAAACTAGGGTTTTGCTGAAGGAAAAAATTTTTTGGCCCGAAAAACTCAAAAAATGGCCATTTTGGACCTCAAAACGAGGTTTTTCGCTGACGGCATGGCTGTGTGGCTCAAACCCCCACTTTTTGCTCATGAAAATACCTCACGTGATAAAAACGAAACTTTTCGGCGAAAAAAAACCAGGGTTTTGCTGAAGGAAAAAATTTTTGGCACGAAAAACTCAAAAAATGGCCATTTTGGACCTCAAAACGAGGTTTTTCGCTGACCGCATGGCTGTGTGGCTCAAACCCCCACTTTTTGCTCATGAAAATACCTCAGGTGATAAAAACGAAACTTTTTGGCGAAAAAAAACCAGGGTTTTGCTGAAGGAAAATATTTTTGGCCCGAAAAACTCAAAAAATGACCACTTTGGACCTCAAAACGAAGTTTTTCGCTGACGGCATGGCTGTGTGGCTCAAACCCCCACTTTTTGCTCATGAAAATACCTCAGGTGATAAAAACAAAACTTTTTGGCGAAAGAAAAAACAGGGTTTTGCTGAAGGAAAAAATTTTTGGCCCGAAAAACTCAAAAAATGGCCATTTTGGACCTCAAAACGAGGTTTTCCGATGACGGCATGGCTGTGTGGCTCAAACCCCCACTTTTTGCTCATGAAAATACCTCAGGTGATAAAAACGAAACTTTTTGGCAAAAAAAAAACAGGGTTTTGCTGAAGGAAAAAATTTTTGGCCCGAAAAACTCAAAAAATGGCCGTTTTGGACCTCAAAACGAGGTTTTTCGCTGACGGCATGGCTGTGTGGCTCAAACCCCCACTTTTTGCTAATGAAATTACCTCAGGTGATAAAGAGGAAACTTTTTCGCGAAAAAAAACCAGGGTTTTGCTGAAGGAAAAAATTTTTTGGCCCGAAAAACTCAAAAAATGGCCATTTTGGACCTCAAAACGAGGTTTTTCGCTGACGGCATGGCTGTGTGGCTCAAACCCCCACTTTTTGCTCATGAAAATACCTCAGGTGATAAAAACGAAACTTTTCGGCGAAAAAAAAACCAGGGTTTTGCTGAAGGAAAAAATTTTTGGCACGAAAAACTCAAAAAATGGCCATTTTGGACCTCAAAACGAGGTTTTTTCGCTGACCGCATGGCTGTGTGGCTCAAACCCCCACTTTTTGCTCATGAAAATACCTCAGGTTATAAAAACGAAACTTTTTGGCGAAAAAAAACCAGGGTTTTGCTGAAGGAAAATATTTTTGGCCCGAAAAACTCAAAAAATGACCACTTTGGACCTCAAAACGAAGTTTTTCGCTGACGGCATGGCTGTGTGGCTCAAACCCCCACTTTTTGCTCATGAAAATACCTCAGGTGATAAAAACGAAACTTTTTGGCAAAAAAAAACCAGGGTTTTGCTGAAGGAAAAAATTTTTGGCCCGAAAAACTCAAAAAATGGCCATTTTGGACCTCAAAACGAGGTTTTTCGATGACGGCATGGCTGTGTGGCTCAAACCCCCACTTTTTGCTCATGAAAATACCTCAGGTGATAAAAACGAAACTTTTTGGCGAAAAAAAAAACAGGGTTTTGCTGAAGGAAAAAATTTTTGGCCCGAAAAACTCAAAAAATGACCACTTTGGACCTCAAAACGAAGTTTTTCGCTGACGGCATGGCTGTGTGGCTCAAACCCCCACTTTTTGCTCATGAAAATACCTCAGGTGATAAAAACGAAACTTTTTGGCAAAAAAAACCAGGGTTTTGCTGAAGGAAAAAATTTTTGGCCCGAAAAACTCAAAAAATGGCCATTTTGGACCTCAAAACGAGGTTTTTCGATGACGGCATGGCTGTGTGGCTCAAACCCCCACTTTTTGCTCATGAAAATACCTCAGGTGATAAAAACGAAACTTTTTGGCGAAAAAAAAACAGGGTTTTGCTGAAGGAAAAAATTTTTGGCCCGAAAAACTCAAAAAATGGCCGTTTTGGACCTCAAAACGAGGTTTTTCGCTGACGGCATGGCTGTGTGGCTCAAACCCCCCCTTTTTGCTCATGAAAATACCTCAGGTGATAAAAACGAAACTTTTTGGCGAAAAAAAAACAAGGGTTTTGCTGAAGGAAAAAATTTTTGGCCCGAAAAACTCAAAAAATGGCCGTTTTGGACTTCAAAACGAGGTTTTTCGCTGACGGCATGGCTGTGTGGCTCAAACTCCATCTTTTTGCTCATGAAAATACCTCAGGTGATAAAAACGAAACTTTTTGGCGAAAAAAACCAGGGTTTTGCTGAAGGAAAAAATTTTTGGCCCGAAAAACTCAAAAAATGGCCATTTTGGACCTCAAAACGAGGTTTTTCGCTGACCGCATGGCTGTGTGGCTCAAACCCCCACTTTTTGCTCATGAAAATACCTCAGGTGATAAAAACGAAACTTTTTGGCGAAAAAAAACCAGGGTTTTGCTGAATGAAAATATTTTTGGCCCGAAAAACTCAAAAAATGACCACTTTGGACCTCAAAACGAGGTTTTTCGCTGACGGCATGGCTGTGTGGCTCAAACCCCAACTTTTTGCTCATGAAAATACCTCAGGTGATAAAAACGAAACTTTTTGGCGAAAAAAAAACCAGGGTTTTGCTGAAGGAAAAAATTTTTGGCCCGAAAAACTCAAAAAATGGCCATTTTGGACCTCAAAACGAGGTTTTTCGCTGACGGCATGGCTGTGTGGCTCAAACCCCCACTTTTTGTTCATGAAAATACCTCAGGTGATACAAACGAAACTTTTTGGCGAAAAAAAACCAGGATTTTGCTGAAGGAAAATATTTTTGGCCCGAAAAATTCAAAAAATGACCACTTTGAACCTCAAAACGAGGTTTTTCGCTGACGGCATGGCTGTGTGGCTCAAACCCCCACTTTTTGCTCATGAAATTACCTGAGGTGATAAAGAGGAAACTTTTTCGCGAAAAAAAACCAGGGTTTTGCTGAAGGAAAAAATTTTTTGGCCCGAAAAACTCAAAAAATGGCCATTTTGGACCTCAAAACGAGGTTTTTCGCTGACGGCATGGCTGTGTGGCTCAAACCCCCACTTTTTGCTCATGAAAATACCTCAGGTGATAAAAACGAAACTTTTTGGCCAAAAAAAAAACAGGGTTTTGCTGAAGGAAAACAATTTTGGCCCGAAAAACTCAAAAAATGACCACTTTGAACCTCAAAACGAGGTTTTTCGCTGACGGCATGGCTGTGTGGCTCAAACTCCCACTTTTTGCTCATGAAATTACCTCAGGTGATAAAGAGGAAACTTTTTCGCGAAAAAAAAACCAGGGTTTTGCTGAAGGAAAAAATTTTTTGGCCCGAAAAACTCAAAAAATGGCCATTTTGGACGTCAAAACGAGGTTTTTCGCTGACGGCATAGCTGTGTGGCTCAAACCCCCACTTTTTGCTCATGAAAATACCTCAGGTGATAAAAACGAAACTTTCTGGCGAAAAAAAAACAGGGTTTTGCTGAAGGAAAACAATTTTGGCCCGAAAAACTCAAAAAATGGCCATTTTGGACCTCAAAACGAGGTTTTTCGCTGACGGCATGGCTGTGTGGCTCAAACCCCCACTTTTTCCTCACGAAAATACCTCAGGTGATAAAAACGAAACTTTTTGGCGAAAAAAAACCAGGGTTTTGCTGAAGGAAAATATTTTTGGCCCGAAAAACTCAAAAAATGACCACTTTGGACCTCAAAACGAGGTTTTTCGCTGACGGCTTGGCTGTGTGGCTCAAACCCCCACTTTTTGCTCATGAAAATACCTCAGGTGATAAAAACGAAACTTTTTGGCGAAAAAAAAACAGGGTTTTGCTGAAGGAAAATATTTTTGGCCCGAAAAACTCAAAAAATGACCACTTTGGACCTCAAAACGAGGTTTTTCGCTGACGGCATGGCTGTGTGGCTCAAACCCCCACTTTTTGCTCATGAAAATACCTCAGGTGATAAAAACGAAACTTTTTGGCGAAAAAAAACCAGGGTTTTGCTGAAGGAAAATATTTTTGGCCCGAAAAACTGAAAAAAAGGGGGTTTTTCGCTGACCGCATGGCTGTGTGGCTCAAACCCCCACTTTTTGCTCATGAAAATACCTCAGGTGATAAAAACGAAACTTTTTGGCGAAAAAAAACCAGGGTTTTGCTGAAGGAAAATATTTTTGGCCCGAAAAACTCAAAAAATGACCACTTTGGACCTCAAAACGAGGTTTTTCGCTGACGGCATGGCTGTTTCGCTGAAACCACCACTTTTTGATAATGAAAATACCTCAGGAGATAAGAACACAACTTTTTCTCGAAAAAAATTGGCTTTTGGCTGGGAAAAGGTGTTTTTTGGTCAAAAAAAACGTTTTTTGCTGAGAAATTTCGAATTTTGCTGAAAATTTTGTTTTGGTCCAAACACGACATTTTCACTGCCAAAAGCTCCTTTTGGGCGAGAAAAACACATTTTGGGTGAAAATAAAACACGGTTTTTCTGGAGAAAAAAAATTTTAGCCCAAAAAAACGAAAAATGGTCATTTCGGCTCTGAAAACCAGGTTTTTCGCTGACGGCATGGCTGTTTCGCTGAAACCCCCACTTTTTGCTCAACAAAATACCTCAGGAGATAAAAACACGACTTATTGGCGGAAAAATTTGGTTTTGACTAAGAAAAGGTGCTTTTTTGTAAAAAAAAAACCGTTTTTCCTGAGAAATTTCGAATATTGTTGAGAATTTTCTTGTGTCCAAACCAACGTTTTCACTGCCAAAAGCTCCTTTTGGGCGAGAAAAACACATTTTAGGTGAAAAAAAACACGGTTTTGCTGGAGAAAAAAATGTTTGACCCAAAAAAGGAAAAATAGCCATTTTGGCTTTGAAAACCAGGTTTTTCGCTGACAGTGTGGCTGTTTCGCTGACACCCCCACTTTTTGCTCATGAAAATACCTCCCGAGATAAAAATACGACTTTTTGGCGAAAAAAAATTGCGTTTTGGCTGAGAAAATGTGCTTTATGGTCAAAAAAACCGTTTTTTGCTGAGAAATTTCGAATTTTGCTGAGAATTTTCTTTTCGTCCAAACACGACATTTTCACTGCCAAAAGCTCCTTTTAGGCAAGAAAAACACATTTTGGGTGAAAAAGAAAACCACGGTTTTCCTGGAGAAAAAAAAATTTGGCCCAAAAAAACGAAAAATGGCCATTTCGGCTCTGAAAACCAGGTTTTTCGCTGACGGCATGGCTGTTTCGCTGAAACCCCCACTTTTTGCTCATGAAAATACCTCAGGAGATAAAAACACGACTTATTGGCGAAACAAAATTGGTTTTGGCTGAGAAAAGGTGCTCTTTGGTCAAAAAAAACGTTTTTTTCTTGAGAAAATTCGTATTTTCCAGAGAATTTTCTTTTGTTGGAAGGACGACGTTTTCACTGCCAAAAGCTCCTTTTGGGCGAGAAAAACACATTTTGGGTGAAAAAAAACCCGGGTTTTGCTGAGAAATTTTGAATTTTCCTGAGAATTTTCTGGTGTCCAAACCAACGTTTTAACTGCCAAAAGCTCCTTTTGGGCGAGAAAAACACATTTTGGGTGAAAAAGAAAACCACGGTATCCTGGAGAAAAAAAAATTTGGCCCAAAAAAACGAAAAATGGCCATATCGGCTCTGAAAACCAGGTTTTTCGCTGACGGCATGGCTGTTTCGCTGAAACCCCCACTTTTTGCTCATAAAAATACCTCAGGAGATAAAAACACGACTTATTGGCGAAACAAAATTGGTTTTGGCTGAGAAAAGGTGCTTTTTGGTAAAAAAAAACACGTTTTTTCCTGAGAAATTTTGAATTTTGCTGAGAATTTTCTGGTGTCCAAACCAACGTTTTAACTGCCAAAAGCTCCTTTTGGGCGAGAAAAATACATTTTGGGTGAAAAAAACACGGTTTTGCAGGAGAAAAAAAATGTTGGCCCAAAAAACCGAAAAATGGCCATTTCGGCTCCGAAAACCAGGTTTTTCGCTGACGGCATGGCTGTTTCGCTGACACCCCCACCTTTTGATCACGAAAATACCTCAGAATATAAAAATTCGACTTTTTGGCGAAAAAAAATAGGGTTTTGGCTGAGAAAAGGTGCTCTTTGGTCAAAAAAAACGTTTTTTTCTTGAGAAAATTCGTATTTTCCAGAGAATTTTCTTTTGTTGGAAGGACGACGTTTTCACTGCCAAAAGCTCCTTTTGGGCGAGAAAAACACATTTTGGGTGAAAAAAAACCCGGGTTTTGCTGAGAAAAAAAATTCAGCCCAAAAAGCTGAAAAATGGCCATTTTGGCTCTGAAAAACAGGTTTTTCGCTGACGGCATGGCTGTTTTGCTGAAACCCCTACTTTTTGCTCATGAAAATACCTCCCGAGATAAAAATACGATTTTTTGGCGAAAAAAATTAGGGTTTTGGCTGAGAAAAGGTGCTTTTTGGTCAAAAAAAAAAAACGTTTTTTGCTGAGAAAATTCGTATTTTCAAGAGAATTTTCTTTTGTTGGAAGCACGACGTTTTCACTGCCAAAAGCTCCCTTTGGGCGAGAAAAACACGTTCTGGGTGAAAAAAAAACAGGGTTTTCCTGATAAAAAAAATTTGGCCCAAAAAACTGAAAAATGGCCATTTTGGCTCTGAAAACAAGGTTTTTCGCTGACGGCATGGCTGTTTCGCTGAAACCCCCACTTTTTGCTCATGAAAATACCTCAGGAGATAAAAACACGACTTTTTGACAAAAAGAAATTGGTTTTTTTGCTGAGAAAAGATGCTTTTTGGAAAAAAAAAAAAGGTTTTTTGGTGAGAAATTTCGAATTTTCTTGAGAATTTTCTTTTTGAATTTTCTTTTGGTCCAAACACGACCTTTTTACTGGCAAAAGGGACTTTTGAGCGAGAAAAACACATTTTGGGTGAAAAATCGAGGTTTTTCTGAAGAAAAAAAAATTGGCCCAAAAGACTGAAAAATGGCCTTTTTGGCTCTGAAAACCAGGTTTTTCGCTGACGGAACGGCTGTTTTGTTGAAACCCTAACTTTTTGCTCATGACAATAACTCAGGAGATAAAAAAACGACTTTTTGACGAAAAAAAATTGGGTTTTGGCTGAGAAAAGGTGCTTTTTGGTCGAAAAAAACGTTTTTTGCTGAGAAAATTCGAATTTTGCTGAGAATTTTCTTTTGGTCTAAACACGACATTTTCACTGCCAAAAGCTCCTTTTGGGCGAGAAAAACACATGGTAAAAAAAACACGGTTTTGCTGGGGGAAAAAAGTGGACCAAAAAACTGAAAAATGGCCATTTTGGTTCTGAAAAACAGGTTTTTCGCTGACGGCATGACTGTTTTGGTGAAACCCCTACTTTTTGCTCATGAAAATACCTCAGGAGATAAAAATAAGACTTTTTGACGAAAAAAATTAGGGTTTTGGCTGAGAAAAGGTGCTGTTTGGTAAAAAAAAAAACGTTTTTTCCTGAGAAATTTCGAATTTTCCTGAGAATTTTCTTTTGGTCCAAACACGTTTTTACTGCCAAAAGCTCCTTTTGAGCGAGAAAAACACATTTTGGGTGAAAAAATAAGGATTTTTTTGCAAAGGAAATTTGCCCAAAAAACCGAAAAATGGCCATTTCGGCTATGAAAACCAGGTTTTTCGCTGATGGCATTGCTGTTTTGCTGAAACCCCTACTTTTTGCTCATGAAAATACCTCCCGAGATAAAAATACGATTTTTTGGCGAAAAAAATTAGGGTTTTGGCTGAGAAAAGGTGCTTTTTGGTCAAAAAAAAAACGTTTTTTGCTGAGAAAATTCGTATTTTCAAGAGAATTTTCTTTTGTTGGAAGCACGACGTTTTCACTGCCAAAAGCTCCCTTTGGGCGAGAAAAACACGTTCTGGGTGAAAAAAAAACAGGGTTTTCCTGATAAAAAAAATTTGGCCCAAAAAACTGAAAAATGGCCATTTTGGCTCTGAAAACAAGGTTTTTCGCTGACGGCATGGCTGTTTCGCTGAAACCCCCACTTTTTGCTCATGAAAATACCTCAGGAGATAAAAACACGACTTTTTGACAAAAAGAAATTGGTTTTTTTGCTGAGAAAAGATGCTTTTTGGAAAAAAAAAAAAGGTTTTTTGGTGAGAAATTTCGAATTTTCTTGAGAATTTTCTTTTTGAATTTTCTTTTGGTCCAAACACGACCTTTTTACTGCCAAAAGGGACTTTTGAGCGAGAAAAACACATTTTGGGTGAAAAAACGAGGTTTTTCTGAAGAAAAAAAAATTGGCCCAAAAGACTGAAAAATGGCCTTTTTGGCTCTGAAAACCAGGTTTTTCGCTGACGGAACGGCTGTTTTGTTGAAACCCTAACTTTTTGCTCATGACAATAACTCAGGAGATAAAAAAACGACTTTTTGACGAAAAAAAATTGGGTTTTGGCCGAGAAAAGGTACTTTTTGGTCGAAAAAAACGTTTTTTTGCTGAGAAAATTCGAATTTTGCTGAGAATTTTCTTTTGGTCTAAACACGACATTTTCACTGCCAAAAGCTCCTTTTGGGCGAGAAAAACACATGGTAAAAAAAAACACGGTTTTGCTGGGGGGAAAAAGTGGACCAAAAAACTGAAAAATGGCCATTTTGGTTCTGAAAAACAGGTTTTTCGCTGACGGCATGGCTGTTTTGGTGAAACCCCTACTTTTTGCTCATGAAAATACCTCAGGAGATAAAAATACGACTTTTTGACGAAAAAAATTAGGGTTTTGGCTGAGAAAAGGTGCTGTTTGGTAAAAAAAAAAACGTTTTTTCCTGAGAAATTTCGAATTTTCCTGAGAATTTTCTTTTGGTCCAAACACGTTTTTACTGCCAAAAGCTCCTTTTGAGCGAGAAAAACACATTTTGGGTGAAAAAATAAGGATTTTTTTGCAAAGGAAATTTGCCCAAAAAACCGAAAAATGGCCATTTCGGCTATGAAAACCAGGTTTTTCGCTGATGGCATTGCTGTTTCGCTGAAACCCCCACTTTTTGCTCAACAAAATACCTCAGGAGATAAAAACACGACTTTTTGGCGAAAAAAAATTGGGTTTTGGCTGAGAAAAGGTGCTTTTTGGTCAAAAAAAACCGTCTTTTGCTGAGCAAATTTCAATTTTTCTGAGAATTTTTTTTTTGGTGCAAACACGACGTTTTCACTGCCAAAAGCCCCTTTTTGGCGAGGAAAACACATTTTGGGTGACAAAAACACTGTTTTGTCAAAAAAAAACCTTTTTGGCCCAAATAAAAAGAAAAATGGCCATTTTGGCTCTGAAAACCAGGTTTTTCGCTGACTGTATGGCTCTTTTGCTTAAACCCCCTATTATTAATCATGAATATACTTCATGAGGTAAATCCAAAACTTTTTGGCGAAAAAAAAATTCGGTTTTGGATGAGAAAAGGTGTTTTTTGGTCAAAAAAGTTGTTTTTTGCTGAGAAAATTTGAATTTTGCTGAGAATTTTCTTTTGCTCAAAACACGACGTTTTCACTGCTAAAAGCAGATTTTGGGGAGAAAAACACATTTTGGGTGACAAAAACACTATTTTGCTGGAATAAAAAACTTTTTTGCCCAAAAAAAACTGAAAAATGGCCATTTTGGCTCTCAAAACGACGTTTTTACCTGACGGCATAGATGTTTTGCTGAAACCACCACTTTTTGCTCATTAAAATAATACCTCATGAGATAAAAACAAGACTTTTTGGCGAAAAGAAATTGGGTTTTGGCTGAGAAAAGGTGCTTTTTGGTCAAAAAAGGTGCTTTTTGCTGAGAAAATTTTAATTTTGCTGAGAATTTTCTTTCGCTCAAAACACGACGTTTTCACTGCTAAAAGTACATTTTGTGCGAGAAAAAAAACAAAATTTTAGGTGACTAAAACACTGTTTTGCTGGAAAAAACCTTTTTGGCCCAAAAAACTGAAAAATGGCAATTTGTCTCTCAAAACGACGTTTTTCGCTGACGGCATAGCTGTTTTGCTGAAACCACCACTTTTTGCTCATGAAAATACCTCATGAGATAAAAACACGACTTTTTGGCGAAAAAATATTGGGTTTTGGCTGAGAAAAGGTGCTTTTGGTTAAAAAAGGGGGAGGAAAAACACATTTTGGGTGACAAAAACACTGTTTTGCTGAAAAAAAACACCATTTTGGCCCAAAAAACTGAAGAAAAAAAAATTGATACTTATATAGCGATTTATACATATGGATATGATCTAATGCGCTTTACAATACGATGTAATAATAAGAACGTATGGAATTTAAAATAATATAGCTCTGGCGATTCAATACAAATTAATGATATGCAGTCTAAAACGAATAAAATATAATATAATAAAATAGTATGAATAAAATTAATAAAAATGCAAAATTCTAAATCATTCAATAAAATCTAAGCAATTTTGAATAAAATCTATAAAAAACGTAATTATGTCAATGATCAATAGGACTATATCGATATACTAGGCCTAGCCTCAGTTCAGACGTCGAACCTCAAATGCCCCGAATCAAATGCAAACGAGAAAACAATAGGATTTGTTCATCTGCACCAGATCCGGGACACGTGATTCCCGACATCTAAACCGAAACCAAGCTATACGCTTCTCTAAATAAAAAAGGCTTAATATCCTTCTTAAAATGTAAAATATTAGTTTCATGTCTGATATTTGATGGCAATTTATTCCATAACGTGGGTGCGGCCACGGAAAAGGCTTTGTCTCCTAAAGTCTTTTTTGACTTGAAAGATGGTTGAGTTAACAAAAGTTCTTGATTTGACCTCAAGCTGTAAGACGATTTCTTCTTCACGATTAGATTCATAATATAAGTAGGTGCCATCCCATGTATAGCCTTGAATGTCGTTAACAGGATCTTAAACTTTATCCTAGATCTTAATGGTGCCAATGTAGTTCTTGTAATACTGGTGTGATGCGACAGTAATGCCAAGAGTTAGCAATAAGTCTAGCAGCCGCGTTTTGAACTCTCTGTAACTTTTCAATCTGAATGTTGGGGAGACCATAAAGTAAGATGTTGCAGTAATCAATCCGCCCCATTACTAAAGCATGAACCAAGGTTCGTGTAGAGTCGTATGTAAGATACTTTCGGATCCTTCGAATGTTATACGGGTGATAGTCAGTATCCTGCACTACAAGTTTTAGTAACGTGGGTATCCAGTTTCAGGTGTGAGTCTAGCCAAACTCCGAGATTTTTTGTGGCACTTACCGGAGCAACCTTTGAAACACCCACTGACAATTCATCAATACTCACTACTTTGCCAAGCTGATAACGAGTCCCAATAATCATGAATTCCGTTTTATCCTCATTAAGTTTCATTTTGTCAGTTAACATCCATGTCCTGATGTCTTTGATGCATCTCTCAATTGTTCTCATTGCGTCTTGTTCAGTCAAAGAACTGCCAGGTTTAAACGACAAGTATAGTTGCGTATCGTCAGCATAAACGTGCACCAATGGCAGATGACCTTTAAGCACTTCAAAAAGCTTACTAGCATAGATGGTGAACAATAACGGCCCAAGGCAAGATCCCTGTGAGACACCAAAGGGCAAACAAACACTATCAGACAGTCCACCATCAACAAAAACACGTAGAGAACGGCCAGACAGATATGATTTTAGCCACATGAGGGTGGACCGGTGATGCCAAATGTTGACTCAAGTCGATGTAGCAAAATGTCGTGGTCTACAGTGTCAAATGCGGCACACATTTTCAGACATATATGATTGTGGATCTGTTGAAATGCTACCCTTTCAGTCACTTTAGAAATAAACTGAAGGTTACTCACAGGCCTCAAATTCTTGAATGCTGTGATCAAACCAGCCTTCTTCAAAAGTGGGTGCACGAGCGCTTCCTTCCATTCATCAGGGAAATAACCAGTTGCTAATGATGTATTAACAATGTTAGTGATCACAGAAAGTAAAACATGTAAGCATTCAGTAACTAATTTAGTGGGCAAGGGGTCCTGCATGCATGACTTCTTTGCCGACTTCTGGATTAAAGCACGAACATCATCCTCAGTCAAAGGGAAAAACGACTCCAGCCTTTGTTCAGCGTCCACTGAACAGTTCTCTGTAGTTATGTGTATCTCAGACGCGGGAATGTGCTGTGAGTCTATTTCAGCGCGAATTCGGTCAACCTTTGTCCCAAAAAAACTTAGCAATGTCATTTGCAAGTTTAACTTTGTCCAAGTGATCAGGAAATGACAATTTATCCTCAACTGCAAGAAGTTTCTTAGATGCTTTAAAGAGCTTTCCTTGATTCTCACTGTTTTCCTCCATGAATTGCGTGTAAAACCCACGTCTTGCTTTATTTATTAAATAAGTAGCTTCGTTTTTCCTCCTCTTGAATGCATCAAAATCTTCTACACTTCTCGTTCTTCGCCATTTTCTCTCTGCTTTCCTACGCAATTTCCTTGCATTATCAATCATCTCATTGTACCATGGAATAGTTGGCCTTACAACCTTAGTACTGCTTTTTAAAGGAGCATGACGATCCAATACTTCTTATAAAATAGAATTATATTCTCGGACCAGAGCACTGAGGCTCATTCCAGCCTGATTCTCCTTAAATAAGTCAGTCTTTAATGTCATTCTTTAGACGATCAAGATTGATAGACTTCATCTTACGGTAAGAAATGGATCTGACAAGAAGTTGTGGCTTAGAAGAAACTAGCTTACAGAATATAGCAGCATGATCAGATATGAACCGATCAATTCGAGGTGAACCAGCTATGACTTCTTCAGATTCACGTGTTATGAAGAGGTCCAGTGTATGACCGTGAAGTTGTGTGGCTCCAATAACATGTTGTTGCAGACTGAATGAAGACAACGTGTCCAAAAATGGCATCAGTATCTTCAGAGTTATCAATATGAAAATTAAAGTCTCCAGTAACCAGCAGTTCTTTGCAGAGCAATAGACTCCATATATTCAGAAAACTCCGCGATAAAAACACTACAAGGAACTCGATGATCCACAGAGTACGGAGGCCGATATACGATGACCACACGAACATTGTGGGACGATGACGTCACGAGCCATTCAGAAAACTCAAAAGAATCTTTCTGGCCAGCATCGGCTTTTTTAACGCTGAATGAATCACTGTATATAAGGGCAGTTCCACCACCACGGCGTCCAGTACGTGGATGATCAACGATTTTATAGCCTTCAGGACATACTTCGACTTTAACGGCTGAATCCATCGTAGTAAGCCATGTTTCAGTAATGGCAACAATATCTGGTTTGCTGTCACAAATGAGTTCAAAAATATCAGAGGTTTTGTTTCTGATCGATCGAGCATTCATTGAACAAAGCAACAATTGTTGTTGATGCCAGCCATTAAGTTGTGTAGAAAAATGCACCTTAATCAAGTTTTGAACATTCCTCGAATTAGTATGCAGAGCTCGTCCATTTCGCTGTAAACCAAAATTTCGTCCAGCAGGTCCTGGATTTTGAGAGATATCTTTGTAAATAGTTATATCAAAAGGTGGATCATGACCTGGAAACGTTAAAGACGTTTGACCATGCTTGGAGAACTTTACTAGTGGAAACCGTGTCCGGTGAAATCCTTTAGAACTCAGCAGCGACACTTTAGCTTTAAGAAGATTCCGCACAGAATATTGCCATTGACCAAGTAAATAAGAATTTTCTGCCTCTAAAAGCCGATAATCGCACCATTAATCTGAAGTAAAGCTAAACTGGGTAAGGATAATGTTTAGTTCAAGGCTAAAACAGGATAAGCATACCAGTAAAATAAGACGATAGAAATTCGTGACCGCAATTCCCGGATGTGTGAACTTGAATGTACCATTTTGGCTTTTGTACCATTTTGGCTCTCAAAACGACGTTTTTCGCTGACGGCATGTCTCTTTTGCTGAAACCCCCACTTGTTGCTCATGAAAATACCGCAGGAGATAAAAACACGACTTTTGGGCGAAAAAAAAAAGGGTTTTGGCTGAGAAAAGGTGCTTTTTGTATAAAATAAGGTGTTTTTTGCTGAGAAAAAAAAAACATTTTGGCTGAGAATTTTATTTTGCTCAAAACACGACATTTTGAATGGAAAAAGCACATTTTGGGCGAAAAAGCACATTTTGGGTGACAAAAACACTATTTTGGTTGAAAAAAAAAAAGCTTTTTGGCCAAAAAAACTGAAAAAAAGGCCATTTTGGTTCTCAAAACGATGTTTTTCGCTGACGGGATGACTTTTTATTATGACAACCACATAGTTGCTCATGAAAATGCCTAATGAGATGAAAACACGACTTTTTGGCGGAAAAAAAATGAGTATTAGGCTGAGAAAAGGTGCTTTTTGGTCAAAAAAGGTGTTTTTTTGGTGAGAATTTGTTTTACTCAAAACACGACGTTTTCACTGCTGGGCGAGAAAAGCACATTTTGGGTGACAAAAACAGTTTTGCTGAAAAAAAAAAAAAAAAGGTTTTTGGCCTAAAAAACTGAAAAAAGGCCAAATTTGGTATTAAAACGACGTTTTTAGCGATGAATGATAAAACCCCACGTTGTAGACAAACACCATGAGTTCAGGATGAATTTATAATGATTTTTTAGTTAAATTATTTAGATCATAGACTTTTATATAGAATGAATATGTTAATTTTTTTCTTTCTATTTTCGTTTATGGATTTTTATGTCCTTGTACAAAATGCAGGCTGAGTAGGTTTTGTTGATATTAAAATGGTCATTTTCAGTTGAGATTCATATTTGTGATATTAGCCTCTTGCTAAGAACTGTAGAAACACAAAGCCAGGCATGCAGATACAGAGTTCATATATTTTGCAATCTTGAAAATACACTTCTCCTGGATGACTGCTTTCTATTGTGTTTTTCTCATTCATTATTCATAATTTGTTAATCTGCATGAAACATTTCACACTAAGTATTTCACATACGAAATACAAAAGGTTACGAAAAAACTCTAGACTAATAGATACAATATAAGTGGCAATGTTGTATGGGATATACGATAATGAACCAGAGGCGAATGATTGTTGTGTTTCTAAGCAGCATGCATACAATGTTTTCTGATGTCACGGATTGTTTGGTACGGGCCAATCCCACATTGAATATTGTGTTTAGGTTAACAAAGCAGGGTTGCAGCATTTTTGATCTACTTCGTGGGACTGGCTTTTGAAAAGACTCTGGGAAACCATCCTCATTTAGCTGGACCTACAGGTTTATTAGTATTCTATATCGGATTTACAGACTTACAGAATACTAATAAGGCTAATTAGTATTCTGTATCGGATTTATAAAATACTTATTATCCTAATTCACATTCAGTAAATGTGATATAGAATACTAATTACCTCAGCTTTATGGGGTTTACAGTCTACTCATTGGACGCCAGTCTTCCGATTTCATTCAGTCTCATATGTATTTATGTTCTCGAAGATATTAGTCATTTCGATCTGTTAATTCGAGGTTAAATAAAGTTTATGTACAGTTTTTAGTTCTTTTATAGGTCAGCACAATTAAGATTATGACAGAATGAAATTGATGATTTCAGTGGAATATCTGATCCTTGATATGCTGTGATCAAAAACATGTCTAATTTGGACTTTGTGGCATACTGGCAGGGTTTGTTTCGTGGATCTCGGGTTTGTATGTGAGAAGTACTGCCAATACCCAGACGTGAAGCAAGAACTAGGAAGAAAAAAAAAATATAAACTACATTCATTTTCATATTCAAGTTCATTTTGATATTTGTCAAACCTGAATAACGACACCTCTTCTCTAAATAGCTTACAATTTCAGTTTCATTTCTATTTATGAACTTTCTGAGAAAACATGTACTATGTCTTTGTCAACTGAATTCCAAACTTTTCGCCCTTGAAACATTAGATTTTCCATAGTAAGTCCTTACGTTAGTTAAATCAATTATAAGACTTGAAAAAAATATTTGGATTGCAATCAGGTTCCATATAAATAATATATCAATTTAAGCACTGCCTAAAAGCGGAGTTCCCACTTTCGCAAGAGTGCTAAATGCGTGACCAGCGTGACCCAGCATTACGAAACAGTGTGATCACTTAGTTGTGGTATTACAAACACAGAAACATGAAAGAAAGATCGATATTTTAGCCTCAAAAGGATCAGAAAACTTATTCAATTCGAAGATAAATAATTAATAAGTATTACTTATATAAAGAAGAAAGGACTTCATTAAGCAAATATTATGCTAAAAGACTTTTTTCGAGCCATTGAAAGTGAACGACTGCCAGCAAAAGTTGATTGAAAAGAAATATTATCTTATAACCTATTTTCTAATTCTTTTTGATATGAAGTTCACATGCAAGTACAATAGACACATTTATAAATGCAATATAAATATAATTTCGTATTAGTTGAAAATGTTCTTTGGAGTCTATTTAGGTCATTGACGAGATATTACAAGTACATGTCTATGAACAAGCTTACGACGATTTGGTTCCCTGTGTTTTTTCATATGCCATAAAAAAATCTCGATTCCTGCGATTCGTGTCACTGTCTGACTGGCGGAGGATGATTCAAAGGTTATGCAGTATGTCTGTTCAGTGGTGTTCATCATAAATTTGTGTGTTACTTCGCTTGCATTCAACGTATGTCGCTCTAGCTTGGCTGAAAATTTATCCAAATTCACTCAAATTAACGAAATATAGTCTTAAGCTATATTTCGTATATTCTAAACTGTGATAGGATATGTCTTTGAGTTAAGTGAAGTCACATGACTGATAAAACATTTCAAAAAATTAGTGCTGATTTAGTTGGTCAAGCTAGCTACAAGATATCATTTTTTTTCAAAAGAAGAAAAAATCGAAAATGTTCTTGTTCGAGTTGTATTACTTTTCCACGATTCCTTACACATGGATACCATTCCTCGATAAAGAACGAAGTAAAAGTAAAGTACGAAGTTACAGGCCAAGGTCTAGTCATTTGTTCAACGACTAGGAAGACGGTCATCTCACTTGACTTGGCAATCTACCAACCAGCAAAAAAACTGCAAATGTCTCGTCATGATCTAAATCATCATATACTACGTCCTGGGGAACTGCATATAGTTATGGCCCAATTACGAACAATTGGCGCATTCATTGAAAACAGTGGGCTGGGCATGTGCTAGGTAGAATCTGAATTGTACGGTCCAGTAACTGTCAAGCAAATAATCAAAGGTAACCATGTAAAGAGAGGGGAGACCGCCCACATGGTTACCCTTCAGGCATTGTTCATAATGTACCAGGAAGCATTTTTTCAGCAAGATCCGAATTCGTACCACTGTCTTGAGCAATTAGCAAAGCAGCTTGACGATGTTTGCATCAATGGTTCCAAGGCACAAGTTGAAGAGGTGCATGCCAAAGTGGTTCAAACCATTGAGTTAATGCAAATCACGGAGATGGCAGTCTTTGATGCTAGGCAAGACAAAATTCCATTGTTTAAGGTTATGCACCAGTACATGAGGATGGTAAAGGAGCAGTTCGAACCAGAGACTGGGCACTTCATTTAGAAGCTATTGAGGTATTCACTAAGTACTTTTTGCACATGTTATGAGGAGTTTCGTCAAGGAAAGAACAAAATAAGAACACCAACATACCATTTTATGCAATTGGTGCAGATAATGGCCTGGAGCACATCAACAGATCAATGAAAGTCTCTGGTGGGTTAGTTGGCATCACGTTAAACCCTTACGCCCGTACCAAGTACTTCCTGATCGCACCTGAGTTGGCAAAGCTCGCAGATGAAGCAAAAAAGATGGCAGGTACTTCAACTAAAACGCAGAAGCACCATAACAACCTTACTACTACTGTAAGGTCCCGCCAAGAAAAGAGCATAGTGCAGTTGTTCACCACCATCAGGAGATTCACCAATCCTTTCTGGAGGAAAGTGGCGACATCTTCAACCTGGTGACTAAGGTTGTTATCCCAGCAAGTGCGAAGCAACTCACAAAGATATGGCATATCTTGGAAGCAGACGAGAGGAGGCAGATACGAAGCTGTTGCTCCACGCTATTGATGCCACAGCATCGGGAGCCACGAATATCCACATCATCTCACCAGACACCAATGTCTTTGTGCTGGCTCTCAGGCGATACCCGAAGCTGTGCGAGAACACATTCTTTGTGACCAGGAAAGGGCAGCGCTATCAGAAGATACAACTTTGGCCTATTGTTCGTTCCCTTGCACCTATTAAAACGGCAGCGCTTCCTGCATTTCATGCATTGAATGGAGCCGATAATACCGGAAGTTTTGGTGATGATGATGATGATGATGGTGAGGATGATGGTGATGATGATCATGATGATCATGAAGAAGAAGAAGAGGAGGAAGATTAGGCCTTTGCAAAGTGCTTGTAAATAAAAACATGCCAAAGGCTCGACAAACTTCGTCGCTATTTCGTTAATTTGAGTGAATTTGGATAAATTTTCAGCAGTTCAAGAAAACTGTTGTCACATGATCATCTTTACCCCTTTCAAAATATATAGTTGTGCCAGAAAACCTCAATAAAAAGAATGAGTGGTTTTGGTAACGATTTGTTGGGATTAACAGTTGTTGTATGGCATTTTATGACAGAGCCTCGTTTCCATACTTGGCCATAAACGTCATATTTTAACCCCCCATATAGTAGGGTGGCTTAATGATTTTTTAGTGCACTTTTGAGTACAAGCACCAAACTTGCCACAGATGTTCCTTGGGTCATGCCAAACAGATTCAGAAGGGGTGCCAAAAAATCGGACACTCAGGGGGGAGGGGAGGGGCAATTTTGTCAAAGCACCATAATCACTCAAGACAAAAGGAAAAAGAGACAGGAAAATATTTATCTTGCTAAGTTAAGTTAGTTTAAAACATTTTAACAAGATATTGGTTAATTTCATGGTACTTTATATGAGAGGAGAGGGGTATGGGCACCAACCAAGCAAGTACTAATAGCGGGCGGATGGGATATACTTATTTTTAAACTAGCTGTTTCTGATAGAAAGTGAGATGCTGCGATACATAACCTATAACATAATTGCAAAATCTTATACTTTAATGGAATATATGAAGGTACCAAGAAATGAATAGAATGCATTAATAGAGGCTGTAAAGTAAGTAAAAGCGGAGATATATGAGAAACTTTGGGTTGGTAGCAAAAATACCGCGGATACCAGCTAGAATTATTAAAATCTAACCAAGTTGACTTCAGTTCGTTTGTTCAGTTTTTGGCATCTATATTGTTTTCGGTTTGTCTTTGGTTAGCGGCAACAATGATTGTCGCAAAACCAAAGAGATGCGGCTCATTCACCTATTTAACTAATTGGGTACTCATAATCCTAAACAATATAATTCAAGCAATATATTCCGTGTCGGAATTCTGGCAAACTTCAGTATGGTTGCAAAGCTCTGTGCAGGGAATGTTTGCCTTTAAGCATTTGCAACAGATAGCTGGAACATCCACTCTTGCATCCGCACTTAGCAATTCACTGCAGGCTTTAGACGCTTCTGGGATCGAGTCTTGTCCAAACTGGCTGCCAGCGGTTGTTTCTCATCTCCCGTGTAGCCGAACTGTACAGGACCCGAACTGATCCCGGGACCTGAACTGATCCCAGGACCCGAACTGATCCCCAAAACTGTTGTTATTGTACCTGAACTGATCTCGGACCCGAACTGATCCCAAGGTAGGACCCGAACTGATCCCCTCGTATTCTACGGAATGGACTCAAGAAAACTAGTATTTGTGAAAGTCATATTTATTGATTAATATAATTCATTTAATTAAATAACAATTGCATGTCTTCTGATTGATTCTCGTCATCAGCTTCTAAAGACTGTGAAGAACATAATAAAATAACAAACCATAGGAATATAAAGTATCGAGACATGGTCAGTCAGCTTGTGTTGTAGTAAAACCTTGACACAGGCAACCCAAATACTTAATCAGTTAATAGTTTGGTTAGCTATTAATAAGGGCTGGATAAAATTTTATTAGATTCCTAGTTACACTTTTCCAGCCTTAGACTATTTTTTTACATTGTAATTTATCAATTATCTTCGATATATATAAAAGCAGAGTTATTAATAAACAATCAATAAATATGACTTTCACAAATTCTAGTTTTCTTGAGTCCATTCCGTAGAATACGAGGGGATCAATTCGGGTCCTACCTTGGGATCAGTTCGGGTCCGAGATCAGTTCAGGTACAATAACAACAGTTTTGGGGATCAGTTCGGGTCCTGGGATCAGTTCGGGTCCCGGGATCAGTTCGGGTCCTGTACAGAACCCGTTAGGTGTATGAATCCTCTGCTGGTTTTCTAAAGTCATCACAAGGTCGTCTGGTACACGCTGCTCTGTTATAGTGATGTAGAAGAGCGTCCTGAAAAAGCGAGGGGGAAAAGGAACCAGATGATAGAGACTAGGAAAAGCTGTGTAGAACCTGGCTATAAAGAATTCATACACTATATCAAACTCAAACATATCTGGGTTGGTGGAATACTTTAAAGTTACCACCCTTTTTGGTGAAGCTCTCTCTTCGTGTGGCGTTAACCTTGCTTTCAGAACTATTTTGTCATAAATAACAACAAATCACTCAATGACCAGTAAATGCCACAGAGTCGGTATGTAAAGCGGTGTATTTTCCATGTAGAACCCTCAGAAAATCTTCATTCCAAGCATCCCACACAGACTTTCCCCTCTTCTTTCGAAGGACGATGTGGTCTCGCAGCCGGTGCGGATGGCATAGAATATTGGAAGCGTCATCACTTCTCTAGGTCCCAAGGCTTCGCAAAGTGGTGTTGATCATCAGAAAATGTTTTTCCGTACCAAAGGCGATCCACAAGCTCAGGTTAAGGCCGGGTTATTAAAAAAACAGACTGTACACCGTATCCGAGCCTAGCAGAAACATCACACCTTTCTTCAAATAAGGATAAAACAGCTTACAACGCTTTCTAAATCGAAGTTACGATAAATTCCGAAGTGTTTAATAGAAATCGGTCATTCAAACTTCCCTGCTTTCATCCAGCCTGCTACACGTCGTGTTCCCGCCAAAATCTCAAAGGAGCTCTTCTCCAGCTTTTTGATATCTCAACTCGAACGTTAACAAGCACAACATTCAATCGGTAGAGTATTATCTAAATAGACATGTTGAAAAAATAGTCTTATAAGGGTTTATTTAAAAATATGTATATCCCACCTGCCTCCTCCCCCCTACTGGCTTGGTTGACGCCCATACCCCTCCCCTTCCCCGATAAAATACCATAAACTTAACCAATATATTGTTAAATTGTTTTAAACTAATGTTACTGAGCAAAATAAATATTTTCCTGTTTCTTTTTTCTTTTGTCTTGAGGGATTATGGTGCTTTGACAAAATTGCCCCTCCCCTTCCCCCCGAGTGTCCGATTTTTTGGCACCCCTTCTGAATCTGTTTGGCATGACCCAAGGAACATCCGTGCCAAGTTTGGTGCTTGTACTCAAAACTGCACAAAACGGCCCTTTTTTGTCGCTAAGCCACCCTACTAATAGCGGTCGTCATTTTCCATGTTCCCCAAGGTCCCCTGGACACATCTAGCTATGTGACTTGCTTTCATCACAAAATTCCCATGGGAGTACTCATGCTCCCTGACTATATTACTCTTAGAGTGCAATAGTTGTTTCATTTATATTTACGTTCTCTTTTATTGATACTGAATAGTGCTGCTATAACTAAAGGCAAAAAGGCACTAGATCGCAGCAGTTTACTTCATAATGGAACCACTAGTTTTTACTTTAAAGTCATTTTGTATAGTTATACGAGATGGAAAAGCTAAATTAATGGCGAATATTTGGTGTAATATGTATACCTTTTTCCTATTTCATTCGACATTGAGATAAATTATCTACAGAAATACCAAAACGTATTCATAAGGGAAATTTCATGACCATCTTGTTTCAGACATCAAAATATCGCTGGCCTTCAAATATTTTTTTTCAAATAAAACTTTGCATATTTAGACTTTTTTCTTGTAATGGGATCAAAGCTTCAAATATAGCTTGTCTGGTTCTTGTAGCGAAGACAGTTTGAAGACAGAAGAAGTTTTTTGTCAATATTAGAAATTTGCCGAAGCATTAGCCTTTTTGAGAGAAATCGTATTTAAAAATAATGAATCTACCTTCTACAATGTATTTTCTACGGGACTGAAAGATTATTCAAGTAATCAAGTTTTTCTGGTCTTCAGGCCACTTTTTCTGGATGTGTTTACGACCACAACCACAACCACATGCATCGTGAAGTGATCTTCTTTCAGTGAATTCAGTAAAAAATAATTGTTTTCGGTCATTCTATAAATAAGACAGACATGACTTCTGTACTTTCAGTCATAGATCAAACGTACTTTTCGCTTATAGAAAAACTATTGCGATATTTTCTTCGCATTTGTGAGTAAGCAACGTGTGTGGGACCCTGTTAGTGGTACGGACGGAAATGACGTAATCAAGCCATGAAAAATCTACTGATTGGTTACCATATTTTCTTAAGTATGGAGCTCCGCTATAAAATATATGTAATGTTTTGTTTCTGACTTGAAGTAATGTTAAAATCAGTCTTCATCTGCGATAAAAAGATAATTATAAGTGATAATCACATGGCAAGGTTTATCACAATTATCACAATGGCAAGGTATTATCACAATTTGCGGTACATAACTTACTCTACAGACCGAAAATCAAAATTGTCCCTCCTAGTCTTGTCATAAAATAAATATCTTATTAACCTCGTTTGCTCAGGCCTTTGCACTGCGGAGAAAAAACTTGGTCCATAACTAACGGTACGGCCCTCAAAACAGTAGAGCTTTCATTGATTTAAAGGGGAACTCCACAATCTTATATTAAAGGTATATATGTTTCACATATACTGACAAAGTGTGGTAGTCAAACTTTGAACAGTTAGGGAAAAAATGATTAAAGTTTCAAAAAAACGCAAACGAATCGCAAAACACCATCGGCTCAGAAACACTCAGTGGTTAAGGTAACGGTCATTCCATAGAAATAGATCCAAACATATAATTTTAATAAAACTTTGCACAGTTATTAAGGTAATGCTACTCATTCCAAAAATAAAATAACAAAGGGGGCCACAGTGCTCGTTTTGGTGCTAGATGACTGTAATGTAGAGCATTTTTGGGGCCGTGCGAAAGCAATATTCGAATCATGAAAATCGAATAAAAGGCCCAACAACTTTTAGGAAATCATTGCTAGCATTAAAACCTTTACGTTATTCTTTCTTTTACGAAACAAAGAAAAAGTTGGATGTCAAAACGTTTTCCAGAAAATGCAGTTTATATAAAAATAGAGAATTTCCAACTCTGATGTGCATGCAACCTATTATCGATCTAGAAACAGTTTTCTGCAGTATGTTTTTGAGAATTTCTCGAAAACTGAACATAGAAGTTTAAATTAAGATATATGATGGTAAACCTATTCCTTATTGATTTACTGAAACAAAAAATGCTCGTTTTTGCGCTACAGCAATGTAGTGACCGTGAAGGGACTAGGGAGAGTTTACACAAAAAATATCGAAAAGGCTGTCATCTAATTCTAAATTCATACAGAACTCTCATAAAAATGGTCGATAATCATTGTTTGATGTTTTTTTTTTTTTTTTTTTGGTTGTTTTCTAGCTAATGTGTCAGGAATGTGTTCATGAATTGTCCTATTTTATCATGAAGACGCATCAAAATAGACTTATCTATTTTTTAAACGCTAAGGATCATGGTCGTGAGGGGGACAAACCAGCAACAATACAAAGAAGATTGATGAATATGAGTTATAGAACGAATAATTATTAGGATAAATAATCATGTGGTTTTGAGTTGAAAAACACACAAAAGTGAATTATCCCAAACTGAACTGAATTCAAATTTAACGGTTCCTTCAGCATGTACGTGTGAACGCACGATTCTACGAACGATTTATTTACTTTCACTCGATAACTCAAAACTACATGGCCCACGAGGTGATATTTATGAGCCTCACTGAGACACGTTACCAGTCTCCTGAACATTCACCCCTTCCTTAAATTGCAATGTCAATTTTACAATAAAAGGTGAATAACGTAATAATAAATGTCAACGATAGAGTTCTTTAATGTTCTTTACAATGTTCATTTTTTGTCATCTTGACTCTTCTCAAAAGAGCAAATATTTGCGATTGGTCGTTTCATCAAGGTCTTGCCAACTTGCACGTTTACAACTCTTACATGACCATCTTTGCCGGGAAAAGTTTCAGTGATCCTTCCCATGGGCCACTTTCCTCTAGGTGTGCCTGGAGAGAGAACCAAAACAACGTCTCCAACACTAGGATCATCTCTCTCGTGGTACCATTTCTTGCGGGAATTTAATCCAGGAGGCCACTCTTGCATACATCTGTGCCAGAAATGTCTTACTAACTCCTGCACCCGTCTCCATTTCTTTCTTGGATTGAACGTAGAAGCATCAACACTTTCTGGTGCAAATCGTCCTCCAGCCTGTTCGTGAAGAAAATGGTTTGGAGTGAGAGGAACATTATCTTTGGGGTGAGCAGACTGGTAAGTCAGCAGACGTGAATTTATAAGTCCTTCAGCTACAATGATAGGACTGAGTATTTCTTCATCTGTGATGTTGGCACACCCCAAAATCGCGTATATCGCTCTCTTTGCATCTTTTAACATTATTTTGTGTACTCCACTGAAATGAGGGGCAAGTGGTGGGTTGAAATGCCACTTTACACTGAGATTCGATGTTCTGTCTTGAATCTTGTCCTTGTCCAATACTTTAACTAGCTCACAAAGTTCATTGTTTGCACCTATGAAATTGGTTCCATTATCTGACAGGAGGCAAACCACGACGAGATGCCATGCGAAAGAATAAATGCGTTTAAGAATGAATCTGTGCTCAGGTTGTACGCTAGTTCCAAATGCACAGCTCTCGTAGCTAAACATGTGAACAAACATAGATACCTCTTCTCACGGCTTTTCCCCGCCTTGTTTCGTAATAAATGATCCTGCAAATTCCACCAATGTCTGACTAAATGCACGTAACGACTTGCGTGTACGAAGCTCTGGTTATGGGGCCATCACTTGTTTGGTTGGGGATGCTTTGCGTCGTCTGCATTCAATGCACTCCTTCTCCAATTCTCGTATGGCTTCTCTTGCTGAAACAATCCAGGAGCGAACTGACATGTAGCAAAGTGTGTGGTTTGTTCCACCGTGGTTGTTTCGTTCATGGGCATCCTTTATAATCAACTGAGTAACTTGATGGCTTCGGGGTAGTATGATAGGGTAACAAGTTTCCCAAGGAAGATGTTCTGCAAACTGAAGTCTTCCACCACATCTGAGAATATCTTCACTATCCAACACTGGCTTGAGTGGAAGTAACTTACTGGTGTTGGGCAACTGGGTGATTTCGGTACCCTACAGTTGTCAAGAAATCTCAAGACTGTATCATAAATTCTCTTGAGTCTCACCCAGCTAGAGTATCGGTTTGGGTTTAGACAGTTGACTTGAACTGCATCAGGGGTGTTTTCCAGTTTTTCCTCAGAAGTGACTGGGGTTTGACTGACAAATGTGCTCTGTAGCGTCTCTTGGCGGTACTGCTTCTTGACCTCGTTTCCAGATGGTTCTTTAGCTTTGAGTTCCATCTCTGGCCAGTTGTCAGCTGGAGTCTTCAAGAAGTCTGGACCATTCCACCATGTCATTTCTGAGGCGAGCCTTGGAACTTGCATTCATCTTGTAAGAAGATCTGCCAAATTTAATTCTGTTGGGACGTACCTCCACTGCTCTGGGTTCAATGACTGTTGTATCTCTCCCTGGGCCAAAATGTCCATTGTTCTTTCTGTATATCTAAGGTTGTGGCGACCTTTTCGGTTATTCTTAGCCCAACAACTGCACACATCAATTCAAGGCTAGGGATGCTAACAGTATGTAACAAGGCGACTCTTGTCCTGTCTCTTGTCTCTGACCCTGTGTTCAACTTTGATATCAGTGAGTTGTGGCAACTCTGAGAACCACTTCCTAGCTTCACATTCTAAGTCAGCTATCACATGATCATCCCAATCCAATCCACATCTTTTGTAGGAGTACTTTAGCACGAATGACGTAAGGTGATAAAAGACCCAATGGATCAAACAAGTTTGCGATGTTTCTTAGGAAGCTGCACTTCGTTATCTGATCCTTTTCATTCAGTTGATTAATCTTGAACTGGAACACATCATTTTTCGGTGACCACAATACTCCCAGCGTTTTGGCAATTGACCATTGTCTAAGTCTACTTCAGTTACACAGTCATTTGATGGAATGCACTCTAAACCATCTGGTGAGTTTGATAACCATTTCCTGGCGTGCATTCCTGCTGATCCCAAAATTTCTGTTAGTTGCTTATACACTTCAATATCACTCTTTTCATCTGGTACTGAGTCCATACTATTGTCCATATATGTGCTTTTCAACACAGTTTCTGCTCCTAATGGATGAGTCTCCTGCTTGCTCAGTGCGTGATGCTGTGCAATAAATTGGGCTTGGGACGGAGATGAATTAACTCCAAATACTACACGCTCGAATTCGTACACTTCTGGTTCTTTCTCTTTGTCAAGTTCACGCCACAGGAAACGATAGTAAGGACGATCTTCCGGTTTCAACTTCACTTGCAAATACATCTCAGCAATGTCACACATTAAAGCTATAGGATTTCTTCTGAATCGATTTAAGACATCAACTCCAAACTTTGCGGATGCGTCGAACACTATTCTAACTTTAGTAGTGCTCTTTTCAGGCCTTAGAACTGGAAAATGGGGCAAGTATCAAGTTTGATCTGGTTTCTTCTCATCTGGAGGTACCTTGCGGATATACCCTTTCTCTTGGTACTTCTGTATCTTGGAACCTTAGAAGACGTTTCTCAGTATTCTGTAGCCGAAGTACTGCCATGTCGTAATTATCAGGGAGTTCCGGTTTTGATACTTTCCATGGAGTTCCGACACAATAATGACCATCTTGGAATGTGAGTGAGTTACTGACAGAGTCCTGCGCGAACTTCTCTTCATGCTTCAAGATCTCGTAATTTAACGGAGGTTCTTCGATCTCCCAGAACCGATGAACAAGAGCATTTAAATCATCTGACTTAGTGAATGCAAAGTTGGTTTGTACCTGTCCCGTACTTGTGTTTGGTTGTGCAATACATGTCCAGCCCAAAGGGGTCAGTCTTGAAAATCGTCTAAAAAATCGCGTCGCCTGTGCAAGCAAAAAATCGCTCGTGTAGCCGCGGCTTTAATGTCAATGATGCAACATTCGATTTTCTGTATAGTGTCATTCTGCGGATGCTTTAAAACCGTGTAGAGTTGGGAATCATCGCCATACATCATACAATCAATGCTGTGGGCACAGATTATAACTTCCAGAGGAGAAGCATATAATGTGAAGAGGACAGGGCCCAATACCGAGCTCTGTGGAACCCCATGATGCAGTGGAAGCACAGGATTTTTTTTTACTCCAATACGAGTAGAGACTGAGTGGGATGACAAGTAGGATTAGAACCATTTTAACACAATACCAGTTATTCCAAAACGATCGCGGAGGCGAGACAGTAATACAGAGTGATTAAGAGTGTCAAAAGCAGAAGTCCAAGAGCACAATAATAGCTTCACAGCCCTCGTCCAAGGCCAGCAGAATGTTGCTATACACACGTAGGAGTGCTGTTTCTGTGCTATATCTACGACGATATGCAGATTGCATGTTGGAATGCAAGCTATTTAACTCCAAGTAGTTGTTAAGTTGGGTGCCAACAGCTCTTTCAAGAACTTTAGACAAAAATGGCAGGTTTGAAATTGGACGGTAGTTGGCAAGGACATCAGGATCGAGGGATTTCTTTTTGAGTACGGGGTTTCAAAAGATCATCTAAGCACAGTTTCAACAACTCTGTCGGAATTGGATCCAGGAGGCATGATTTATTTGGCAATCCAGACACAATTTTCTTGACTTGCTCCAGGCTTACTCTATGGCAGTGCAGCATTATCAATGTCGATCATCACGTTTTCGATCTTACTGCTGAAGTAATTAGCAAATTGGGTGGGAAGTAACAGTGGATCATCAGTTGATGGTAGAGTCTGTGAGATGTTAAGTTTCGTCAGGTTATTAACCATGCGGAACAATTCTTGGTCATTGCAGTTCAATATTTCATCACGATGGAAGTTGGTCTTTGCAGCATTTTTTTGGTATAAATCACACTGTTGTTTGTACAGCTGTCGGTCAATTTCAAGTTTAGTACTTTTCCATTTTCTCTCACGTCGTCGTTTCTCCTGTTTGGCTTTCTTCAGAGAGTCATTATACCAAGGTGCGTGTGGTCTCAATGTAACCGACCGAGTTACCTCAGGGGCATGCAAATCAAGAAGACCACGCAATACTGTGTCATACTGATCCGTTAAGGAGTTGATGTCCGAGGCAGGTTTCAAAAAAATTGTAGACTGACGAATGTTATTACAGAAATTATGCACGTTGATGTCATTCAGTCTTCGGCAGGAAACCACTAATTTAGTAGCTTTGGGACGAGATACACTAAGATGGCAGGTGATGGCACTGTGATCAGAAGGCAGATCTGAGTGGACTTTAATAAAGGAGACTTAGTTGTGTGGAGATCGAGTTATGATCAAATCCAAGGTGTGTCCTTTGCTATGGGTTGGTTCTTGTACATGTTGATGTAGGCCAAAAGAGTCCAGAATATTCATAAACTTTGTAGCTTCACTATCGCCAGTGTCGTCAACATGAAAATTGAAGTCCCCAGTAATCAAGAGGTTACCAGACGAGATTATCAAAGATTCCAGCGTTGTACAAAATTCAGAGAAAAAGAGAGACGAAGTAGTGTTGTTCTTTTTTGACGGGGGAGGCCAATACACCATGAAGAGTCTGAAGTCAGTTGAAAGTGACATAATGTGCAGATCCAGGTGTTCAAAAGACACTAATTTAGGCCCAGATTCACGTGGAACTAAGAAACCTTTACGGAGGATGATCCCAACACCACCACCTTTTGACGTAGATCTTGGTTGGTGAATAAATTGATGATCAGGAAGGGTTTTCAATAAGTCAGAAATAAAGCGATTATCACTGGCATCATTCTTTAACCATGTTTCTGTGATGACGAGAATATCGAGCTTAGATGATAGTACAAAGTCACAGATAGTGGCATACTTTGAACAAACTGATCGAGCGTTCCAGGTAGCAAGGTTCGATTTAGGAGCCAACTGATGACTAGATACTTTGGGAATGGAGATTAAATTATTCCGTTTGGGACGAGTCTTAGGTGTTGACGAGTCATTCAGGACAGTGTTCCACTTCAAAGAACTTGTACAAATTTGCATATGTTGAGGTAAAATGGCGAACTCAGAATCCAGAAATCCACCATTTTCAAGGCAGGACTTGTTCCGACTGCAGCAGTTACTCCCAAGAACACAACTGATAGGTCTCTGCTTGTTGTGACCAGCTCTGCAACCCCGTCGGGTGACGGTTCTAGCGATGCCAAAGCTTTTTAGACACTTCCAAGTAGCGTGATCAAGGGCTTGAGCTTTGACAAAAGCAGTTGAAAATATGGCAAGAAGAGCACATCTTGAGTAGATAAAATTGGCCATACAAGTTGAATAAAGCTAATGCAATAATCCAGGACGAAAAAACCAAGTTTAACAGCGAAATTCAGGGAAGATATAAGGAAGAGTACGGAGCGAAAATTTTCCGTGTGCAGCCAGTGAGGCGCAACAACAAAGTTGTTGAAGATCCACCGATTATACTTGGATAAAAGATTCTCGCTTAGCTTTTTTTGAAGGGTAATATACAATGAACCACTACCCAGTTCACTCTGTTGACCAACATCGTATAGATTAACTGTTATGACGTCTAGCAGCTCGACAAACCGTTCCAAATATTTCGCACTTCCATCCCGCATCGTGTTTAAACTTGTCTAGTTCCTCAAGACGAAGAATAATCTGTCTGCGCTTTCCACCATATTTCCTTTCTAACCTTTCTTTGGCGACCTCGCATGCTGCTGCTGAGTGCCCAAGGCTTTCGATTACCTTCAGGGCTGCTCCCTCTAGTCAGTTATGCAGACGTAGTAATTTGTATTCAGGCTTGGCAGTGGTTTTATCTACACACGACACAAAGGCTGCCTTCCACGATTCATAGTTTTTGTTGTCGCCGGAGAACTTTGGTATTGAGACTCTGGTTAATAATCTAGATGAATCTAATTCTAACGATAAATCTCGCATTTGTGGATTTGGAGAACAAAAGGCGAATTGTGACATCGGACAGTGAAATGCCAGAGTTGAAGATGCGATATACCCTTCCATGGTTTCTTGGGCTTTAATTGGCTTTTTGGACGCTAAGGGTATATTTTCAGGCTCTTTAATGGTTTTCTCTTTCGGTTTTCCTCTTGGTGACTCTTTGCATTTTTCGTGGCATTTCGTCTGGCAGCGACTCTTTCTCGGTGTTTTCTAAATGCTGTCGTTCTTGTGTATGTTTGTAGCTCGCTTCTAATTCCTTTACTATTTTATTAATCTCTTCTTCTTGTTTACTGACTTCTTGTTTTAAGAATTCTATTTCTTGTTCAACAGGTGTTTGCTTTGCAGAGGGCTTAGTATTCGATGACTTGACTTGTTTACTATTATTGGCAAGACAACCTCTCAATCTTTTATACTTTCTACGAAATCATTTGCTATCGTTTCTAACTTACTTGAGAGTGTTTTGCCTTTCTCTTGATCATGAATTTCTTCGAAGAATATCTTCAAATTCTCGATGGTACTTATCATGTTTTCCATAGCTATGTTCAATTCATCTAACTGCTCTCTCACCTTCTGTCTTGTAGATAAACCACCTTCCAAGGACATGAGTAACCTATTTCTCATCCTGGTGAAGACAGCTTTCACTTTAGTTTTATCTCTCTTCAATTTCTCTTCTGACATGGTGGTGGTTTTACATTTTAAACCTCGCTCTGCTACCAAATGTAAGCGTGAACGCACGATTCTACGGACAATTGATTTACTTTCACTCAATAACTCAAAACTACATGGCGCACAAGGTGATATTTATCAGTCTCACTGAGACTCGTTACCAGTCTCCTGAACAAGCATAAGTTAAAATTTCCAAGTTTTGAGCTCTTTCATCTCAAAATTGTCCTTATAGGGAACTTAATCCATGAATATAGAGCGGGGAAAATTCCCTCGTATATATGCCATCTTGGGGTATTTATTTTGAATGTGACCCAAATTTACATAAAAACAAAAGGTTTGATGACGTCAAATTGATACCCTAATATGCGGATTTCGTGGACTGTTTACAAACATTATTATCTTACAAACATTACCGACATTGAAAAACTCTGCGCACGCACAATATCGTTCTCACGGCAACAGTGCGCGCACTTCAACTGAAACCAACAAAATTTGTATTCAAAAACCAACAAAATCGTCAATTTTTTTGCCATTCTCACCGCTTAAACTTGTTCTTTCGCGATCGGAAAATGCATAGTTTTGAGGCTTAATGTTACCAACAGCAGAATCAAAAGAATTTTGTTACAAAACCGTTTTCGGCACTGTGTTACATTTTTTTGCACTGTGTTACAGAATTTTGCACTATTACAAATGAACTGCACTACTGTTAGCCAATCAAAATTTTATTTATTAATCATTGATACCCCTTATATTTGGAAACCAGAATAGTTGAGAATAAACGTTTCTTAGAAGAGGAAATTTTGTTCAAATATCTATTGTTCTAGAGGATTCTGCCCCCCCCCCCCCCCACAAACAAAGCAGCTCGTGTACCGTTGTTCGTAAACAATTTTTTATTGTATATAGGAAAAGAGAACTTTCGATATGCCATGTGAAAAATATAAAATAGTGTAAATGCAGTTATGAATATACCGACGTAATCGGTTTGAATGTTATAAACACAATATGACCAAGATTACTTTGGTTTACTCAAACAACTTTCATCAAGGTTCAAGACAAAGCTAAAGACAAAGATAAAAAGATAACCATTGTACTCTATTGTAACCGGTGCAATAGCAACTGTCAGTAACGTTTGATGGAAATACAAAAGACATATGTATGTATAACTTTTTCAAAATTGCAGAACATTTTTGGATAGGTGTATACACATAGCTGTATAGACAGTTCTCCTTAAAGGGGATCATCACATGTAAATCCAGTTATTTTAAGTGGGTATCCCATTGAGGACCATGGATCACCTCTAGTAAATGAGAGAGTGAGTAATGGGGCGATACTGAACTCCCTCCCAATAACTCTTGGATTGCATAATTCAGCAAAATTCATAATCCAGTTACAAATCCTGTAATAGCGGAGCTCCCGGCGCGAGCGGAGCACCATACTTAAGAAAAAATGGTAACCCATCGAGTTGATTTTTCATGGCTTGATTACGTCATTCTATTGTCCATACATACATACATACATACATACGTCCGTCCGTGTACCACTATGTACAGGGTTCCCGCGCGCTTTGCTTACTCACAAATGCACAGAAAAAATTGCAATAATGTAGTCAAAGATGGATCAAGAAGTATTTTTTCTTATTTTTGCAATACCAAAAATACGTTTAATCGAAGTCATGTCTGTCTTAAAGTGAACAAAAACAATTTTTCGACTTTAGCGACTTGCTAAAGAAGATTTAGCGAGGGAAGATTCTTAATCTTACGATGACTGAAACTTCAGTGAGAGAAAAATGGCCTGTAGACCAGAAAAAACCTGATTATGCTGCAAGAATAATATTTCAGTTCCATGAGAAAACACTGACTTCATAGAAGGTAAATTAATTAATGTTAACTAATATTTCGTAAAAAATCGACAAAAAAATGTGTAAACTAGCTGTAGAAAGTCTCGACAAGCCAAGGACGTTGATTCGGCAAACATTATCAGAAAAACTATGATAGTTTGTCGTTTTTACTGCATTTTACATTTTTATCATCTTTTTTTTCTGTTCGATACACATATAGGAAGGACTCTAATTATGATTACTAGAAAAATTCAAGGCGTAATAAATCATGTTTTGTAGTAGAAAGTCGTTTTTTCTTTCTAGTTTTCACCAAACTAGCCAGAGCTTTGAATGTTCTCATTTTATAACCCGTTGTCTTCTGTGGTTTTCTCAAAAAATAAATTCAAAACCACATCTACAATATATAGAAAACAGCTGACAATATTTTAAAGCAAATCTATTTTCGTTCAGCAAAAAAACACAGCGAGTAGGAGGCTCGTTTTTTGTTTAAAAATAGTTAAGATCAAATCTTACCGGCAAACTGTCGCATAGTTGTAGAGGAAACCTTGTAGAGAGACGAATTCAGCTATTTATAACAAGTTAATTGATCCTAAGTTGTCAATCCAGTCTTGAAATAGTAAAATCTTTAGATAATTCACAATTCAAAGACAATGGCAGTGAAATTCTTCAAGCTACAGGAGGGAATAATATCCAAAGCACATGGTCTGATCACTGGCGACTCGTTCACGGCAAGTTGTACTTCAAACTGAACTTTTAACTTGAACGACATATTTGTCGCTTTTATCCCTTTTGATGTTGTCCAGTTTAAAAGAAAGTATTTTTTAAATTGTGTTTTTACAGTTATAAGCAAATGCTAAGAGGAAAAAAACATTTTAGCGAACTGTAAACCCTTCAACTTTCGCTTAGTTTTCACACAGTACGTTTTCAAAGAAAAGTCGCTTCTTGATTCGCTGTTTAGCTGTCAGTACTGGCATTCAATAGTTGTAAAAATGTAAACATGCATTAAAATGGCTTTTTACTTGAGATGTAAAATTATTTTCTAGTATTTTGTAGTTTAAATCATACATAAAATACTAATTTAAAAAGCTTTTACAACAACGTTAACTCTTCCTATGCTGTTCTTGACTTCGCTTTCTTGGAGAAAAGTCGATTATAGCAAAGGTTTGCAATGAAGATGGATGAATGCCTTCGCTTGGCATTTTTTTTTAAATTATAAAATTTTATAAAATTTTGTTGAGTGAACTATAAACAAAAAATCGCACGACCTTCTCATACAAATTGGAATTTAATAGGTATTTGGAATTAATGCCTATTACCTATTAAATTCCTTTACTTATAGTACGCACGACAAAATTACTCGATTCTGATTGGTCTAGAGGAGTACAATTAGAGCGTTAATTGGTACTCCGCGGGAGTACCAATTAGGTCGCTATGGAAACACGGCCAAAAGCGGCAAATTTCCCCAGTGAAATGAGTGAAATTCCCAAAAAAATAAGTGTTTTATAGATTAAAATGCAAAAATTTCAGAAAACTGTTTAATACACACATAGGAAGGCCTCAAATTATGATAACTAGACAAATTCAAGACCTAATAAATCATGTTTTGTAGTAGAAAGTCGTTTTTTCTTTCTAGTTTTCGCCAAACAATTTGAGTTGGAGTTTTGAATGTTCTCGTTTTATTACCTGTTGTCTTCTGTGGTTTTCTCGAAAAATATATTCAACACCACATCTACAATAATTGTACAATATGTAGAAAACTGCTAACAATAGTTTTAAAGCAAATTTCTTTCCGTTTAGCGAAAAAAACACAGCGAGTAGAGGCTCGTTTTTTTGTTTTAAAATAGTTAAGATCAAATCTTACCGGCAAACTGTCGAGTAGTTGTAGAGAGACGAATTCAGCTATTTATCACAAGTTAATTGATCCTAAGTTGTCAATCCAGTCTTGAAATAATAAAATTTTCAGATAATTCACCATTCAAAGAAAATAGCAGCGAAATTCTTCAAGCTACAGGAGGGAATAATATCCAAAGCACATGGTCTGATCACTGGCGACTCGTTCACGGCAAGCTGTACTTCAAAACTCTTAACTTGAACGATATATTTGTCGCTTTTATCCCTTTTGATGTTGTCCAGCTAACTCGTTTTCAAAGAAAGTATTTTTGAAATTGTGTTTTAGCAGTTATTAGCAAATGCTAAGAGGAAAAAAACTTAAATTAGCGAACTGTAAACTTTCGTTAGTTTTCACACAGACGTTTTCAAAGAAAAGTCGCTTCTTGATTCGCTGTTTAGCTGTCAATACTGTCATTCATAGTTGTAAACATGCATTAAAATGGCTTTTTACTTGAGATGTAAAATTATTTTCTAGTATTTTGTAGTTCAAATCATACATAAAATACTAATCTAAAAAGGTTTTACAGCAACGTTAACACTTTCTATGCTGTTCTTGACTTAGCGTTCTTGGAGAAGAGTCGGTTATAGCAAAGGCAATGAAGATGAATGAATGCCTTCGCTTCGCATGTTCAGTTTTATAAAATTTTGTCGAGTGAACTATAAATAAAAAATCGCACGACCTTCTCGTACAATTTGGAATTAATAGGCACTCGTAATGTTTTGAAAGTTCTTTAATTGCACTCGCCTAAAGGCTCGTGCAATTACAAGAACTTTCAAAACATTACTCGTACCTATTAATTTCCAAATTGTACTCGAGGTCGTGCGATTTCCTATACAAATTGTACTCGAGGTCGTGCGATTTCCTATACAAATTTCAGTGTAGTTCACTTTCCACCCAAAAAAATCTTATAACTTTACATTTGCTGGATAAAATCCTTTGGTCTATACATATATGTGTTCATATATTCTATAAATTTTTTTTCGAATTGAAACGTTTTCTAATGCTTTTGAAGGCTTAAAATAATGGTTTTTCTTTCAGTTTTTTCTTCTGGGTTCTGGTAAAGAAGTGGTCACGCTGTAACCGGCGTTATTCCGCGTCACACAATTGTCACGTTTTTAGCACTATATATACTATTTATGGGAGCTCCGCTTTTAGGCAGTGCCTAAATCTATATATTATATAATACTTACCATATACATGATTATGAAAAGACGGGCAACTGGATATCGTTTGAGGAACAACCCAAGTCTAATACTATTGAATAAATAAAATAAACAAGATGTTAGAACCAAAGTTCAATGAACCCAGACTGATTAGGTTTGGGCGTAATGCTTTCCCACACCACTTCATGTGTTTTTCCAACAACAATACTGCCCGAGGTGGAGGTTTATTCATTAGACTCAACCTCAATCTTTGAAAAAAAAGGTTGAATGTTCGGCGATGAAATCAAATTCTGAAAGTTCGCACTCTTTTGAAATCGGTTGTAATTGATCTTAACATTTTAAACGTAGTTTAGACCATAGCAACTGCCAAAAACGAGGATCATTGAGCAGTTTAATATTTATATAGCGCAAATATCTATATACATATTCAGTTTTGACCGAGAAATGAAACGTATGAGGAAGAAATTTAGAGAAAGGGAGGAGGGAAGGACGAAATCGCTCTACAATGGTACGTGTAGAGGCTGGACGTAAATGGGCCAAAATGAATAATTACATGGCTTAAATAACTAAATTAGTGGCATTGCGATAGGAGGCGTTTCTTGGATGTTCAGCTTAACATTTAGCTCGAACGACCAAATTTGTCTTGCACTACCTACTTTTATAGATTGATGCATGAACAGATTTATCGCGAAAATTCAAGCCCACAGACGCTACTGCACTATAAGCGAAAAGGAAGTGAATTCTACTTTCAGTCCGGGGGAAAAAAGATTTTGAGCATAAGTCAGGGAAAAGTCGGGGAATTATATTGTTCACACAGTACTTGAAAATGTATGGTCCTTCCTAGCTGGTATGATAGTTTTATATCAGTGTCATCTGATAGGGAACACATAAGGAACGCCTGGTTACACAGGCTAAATTTAAAACGGAATATCTGAATTATCGGGTGAGGGAAAATCATACTTTAGTCAGGGAAAAGTCAAGAATTTTTGTGATTCAATTCTTATGGCAACTATGACTAAGGATTTGAAAATCAACTCCGACTTTAGTCCATTTTTTTAATTTCATACTCTTACTTACAATATTTAAAGTACAAATCCAGGAAAAATAATTGGTAAATATTATGTCGAAACGTGTTTAACTTCGAGTACAGCACATGCGATCAAATTTTTGACTAGCTGATTTTTTCCATAGTTTGAAAGACCTTTGATAGGGAAGTATAATGTCGCTTTTCTCTTACAGCTATCTTTCTTGCTACCAAAGATATTGGAGTTTGAAAAATGTCGGACATTGTTCCTGATAATGTCATAGTCTCAATACTTGAGCTATATTATAAGCTATATCTCGGCCCAATTTCAATTAAAAAAGCAACCAAATTTGGTAGTATTATAGTACTCTAGCTCTTTATAACCTAAAATTCCCTACCTAAAATTCAAGTTTTAGGTTATAAAGAGCTAGAGTACTATAATACTACCAAATTTGGTTGTTTTTTTAATTGAAATTGGGCCGAAATATAGCTTATAATATAGCCTTCCTGAGGTTGCTTTGTTGAAAAATAACAAAGCAATCTCAGGATGGCTAAATATGTTGTTAGAGGCCAGGACACCATTAAGTTGCCATGGCAATCACAGTGCTTTAACGTGTTGAAATAGTAAAAATCGGAAACATTGAAATTTGATCAGAGTAGCACTTTAAGGTATCAGGATACGTTTGAGGCCACCGAGATTACTTTACGCGCGAGCCAAATTTCTTGCTGCCTTTTCGTTATTATTATATAAAATTATAAATTTTCTGAAAGCTAAATAAACGTAGTTTTTTAAGAATCAATATGGAATTTTCTGTTTCGCTACACTAAAAACGTTATTGGCTTTCTCCACAGTTTTTGAGTGACCAAAATATTGTTTTAAAAACATCCTAGCTCTATCGGATTACTTTGCATCGAACTGAAACTTTGGATCATGTAAATAACAGTACGATCTAAACAATGGTGTCTCAGATTTTTGAAATGTTTTTTTTTTCATTCAAAAGTTATTGACTATTTTGCAATCATAACCACCGAAATTTCAAACTTCCGGATTTAACGCGTCATTGCGCACGATCTGAAAAAGATATCAAAAACCATATTGAAGCTCATTATCCACAGAGTATGCTGATGCAATTTTTATCGACATAGCGGAAATTCTGACCCTGCGGGAAGTCGTTGAATGAAGTAAGGTAGAATGTCACTTTGAACCCAATAACTTTTGTGTTCCAAAACAGACAATTATAAATAGATATTCGAGAACTACATTTATTCAGCTTTCAGAAAATGTGTACAAAATATTGTAAAGCTCGTGCGAAATTTGAGATAGCGCGTATAGGGGTCCTACTCATATCCTGATACCTTAAGGATGACTTAATGTTTTGTTCTACCCAAATATGAAGGGGTCAACTAACAATCGGTATGCCTTTGTGTCACAAGTGTGAACCAGACTTAAGAGATTGGAAATAGGGTATTACAAAATCCTGGAATTAATGATGTTGTTATTATTTTCATGAAGAATAGGAACATTCGCTTGGTGTTGGCAGCATGTTAGACGACATCGAGGAGGCAATAGAAAGGCTCAATACATCCCCAGCAAAAGCGACATGATCAATTTCTCGAAGTTTACGATGATTAACTTCAAATTTCGTAGGTGGAGGACGAAGAATACAATAGTGAAAGGTGTTGCCAGCATGATCAGATGAAAGAGAAATAGTAGCATTCAAGCCTGTCACAAATTGTTATTATATTAGATCAAGAGTATGGCCAAGGTTATGTGTAGAAGAGCCAACATGTTGTTGAAGACCAAAACAATCAAGCAAATCCTAATACTGTCTGGCATGTCTGGTCTTGAACTGCAATATGAAGATTAAAATCACAAACAATTATGATTCGACCAGGAAAGATAAGAAGCTCTTCTATAAGAGAGTTGCAGTCGAGGTGTAGTTTCCACTTTCGGGAGGAGGACGATAAATGTTGACAAAGCGTACTGACGTAAACTTAAACGTAAAACATACATCAAGATTCTTGAAAGAGGAAAAACGATGCTGACTGTTTTGCCTAGTCTTGAAACCACTATGATGAATTATACCAACACCTCCACCCTTTTGCAGTCCGAGGAAGATGTATAATTTGGTGATCAGGAAGAGACGAAAAAAGAGCAGCTATTATTGAATCATCATGCATGAGAGTCCCCTCTAAGCCAAGTTTCCGTGAGAGCAAGCAGACTAAGCCCTGCAGATATAATGAAGTCTTAAATAGCAGAAAAGAGCGAACATTCCAGAGTCCAAATTTTGAGTTAGAAGAAGGAAAATCTTGATTGCACGAAGAAGTAGAAATCTCAACCAGGGTTCGTAACCTTTGACATTGGTGATAATGAATGAACTGAGTGACAAACAGTAACACTTGAAGAAATGCCCTAGATTTTACTTCATAACCAGCCCTTCTACCACGATAAGGTCGGAAAGGAGAAACTCCAAGAGTAGTTCGACAGTTCGTATAAACAGAGCTATCATATGGAAGTGAAGAACCAAGATTTGAGGCATAAGCAGCCGGATAACTGGGCGAATGTGGTGATTCAGAAAGTAAACCCCGAGCTTTAGTGCCGTTAAATGCCTCCAAAAGGAAATGGGACCTGCACATGGCAAACATGCATCAAGCCCTTCAGAAGGCTACCTTCGCCATGGCATCCAACTGTGCCAAGGTGGTAAGTCTACCGGACAATAAATTATGGTCAGCAACATAGATGCAATAGCATTAAATAAATTGGACATGTTGCTGAATTATCAAACCTAAGGAGAGAACAGCTACAACCCACCCTGGAGGCAGTCGACTTTACTATTTGGGGAAGATGTCCCCAAGAAAATCCGGGTGGCAAAAGAAGCAAATTAGAATGCCATCACAGTTGGGACCACAAAACGCAAAGAAACTACAAAGGAAATGTCTAAACGCGTTATTGAGCCCACAAGGCATGTTGAAAGAGAAATTATCTCCGGGATCTTCCTAAGAGAAAAGAAAGATGTCAGTCATAGAATGATTCTTAATCTAAAATCACTAAATCAGTTCACAAATAGGCTCCATTTATAATGGATACGCCCAATACGATCACAAAACTCGTAGAAAAATAATGCTCCATGGCAGCAATCGATTTAAAAGCCGCTTATTATTCAGTACCCATAGCACACGAGGATAGAAAATATCTCAAATTTATTTGGCTGGGGAAAGTCTATCATATCAATTTACCTGCCTAACAAATGGCCTAACTAGTGGCCCGCGAAAATTCACAAAACTTTTCAAACCTGTACTCACTAAACTTCATTTCAAAGGACGTACATCAAGTACCTACATCGACAATCTTGATTTACAGGGGAGAAATTATGACGAATGCATACCAATAGTTGTAGACACAATTACAGAATTTGTCTCACTGGGATTCATCACACACCAAGATAAGTCAACTTTCACCCTAAACAAGAAATATTCCTTTTGGGCTTTGTTCTAAATTCCGTGTCAATGACAATCAAACTGAAGAGAAAGCAAGTGAAATAAAAATATTGTGTCAAAACTTGCTTAAAGACACCTCCCTTACTATAAGGACTGTAGCCCGGGTCACAGGGAAAATCATAGCTGCCTTTGCAGGGGTCATGATTGGCCCACTGCATTAGCAATCCATAGAATTGCCCTTGAATATAATAAAGGGAATTTTGATAAACACATGATACTCTCATCAAGAGCAAAAACAGAGTTAAAATGGTAATGTGATGGAGGCCCAAAACACTATTATAGAGATCCACCCATAGATATCCTAACTATTGATGCCTCGACCGAGGGATGGGGGGCTGTCTATGAAGACCAAAAAACGAGAGGCATGCAGTTGTCTGTAGAAAAGCTACATCACATAAATTATTTAGAGCTTTTAGCAGCTTTCATACAAACATTTTATAGCTGAAAACAGAACACACACATAAGATTAATGATGTATAACAGCACAGCAGTTGCTGTAGTTAATCATATAAAACCCATAAATGAGGAATATTATACCATATGGTCTATGGGTACCAACCACTCAGACCAACTGAACGAGTTGGCAGGGAAAATATGGCGCTGGTGCATCGATAGAAACCTCTGGATCAGTACTCCATCAATTCAAGCACTATGTAGCGTACAGGCCTGATCCAGAGGCAATTTGTAATCGATGCATTCACTATTAACTGGGGAAAACTAAACTTTTACGCTTTCCCCCCATTCAGTGTTATAACTGCAATGTTAAAGACAATCAAGAAGGTCAAAGCCCCAGCGATATGTGTATTACCCAACTGGCCAACTCAAGCATGGCTACCAAAAGCAATGGTCATGACAACACAGACACCTGTAATGCTGCAACCATAGAAGACTTTAATACACAACCAATAACACGAAATACACAAGCTACTCAAGAAGCTTTCCCTGCTAGTGTACCACTTATCAAGAACCATCTGAACGAGAAAAAACATTTGCCAGACTACAAAAGACATTCTGGTATAGCCAAATGGTACACGACATACTTAACATGTTGGCAAACATATTCGAGGCAAGCGTTGAGAATGGCATAAAATTCCTTGCCTCTCTTTATGAAAGTGGTCTTGGATACAGTGCAATTAATCATAGTTAATAGAGGGGACTGGTTGTGAAACCCGGCAAACTTCAAAGGGATAGGTTATTGTTTGAGTTTTGGAAAGTCACGTGACAATGACCGTGCACACACAATTCAAGATGGCGTCGTTCTAGTGTGTTGTTCTAATGATTTTGAAATTTTAAGAGAGTATAATATAGATTTATCGGCTTTAATACATTCCAAAAAGTAATACATTCTTTAAGAAAGAATGCCTGGTGATAACTGTTCGATATTTGGTTGCGGTACATGTCGCAGAACGAAAGGAATCGGGATTTGGAAATTGCCAGCCCCTCGGAATGCCGAGTACAAGAAGTGGCGGGAAGACTGGCTGAGCCAAATAACCAAAACTAGAGTGCTGGATAAAGCCTTCGAGAAGCAGATTATTAATGACAAAGTCTTTACGTGTGAGAAACATTTCGATCCCAAAGATATAGAGATATGTAAGTATATTTCAGTTAATACACTTCTATAAGTTAAAGTTAAGCTTACTGTCGTTCGTGGCTTACAACCTAACTCTCCTTTTTTCTTCTCATTTTCAGTTGAATCAGAGAAAATGGTGAAAAAGAAGCCCAAGTTTGGAGCAATACCGACCTTGAACATGCCAAAGAGAGCACACGACACCGTAAGTCCAGCCCCGCGGCCACCAAGAACTGTGGTAAAAGAAGACACATGTAAGCGTACTACAGACCAGGAGAACTCTAAATGCTACAAAAGCATGAAGGAATTGTGCAAGAGAGTTGAGACGTTGAAAGTCACAAAAGATTGGGCTTCTGAGAAACTAGACGACAGGCTGATTTTAAAGAAGATATCGAACTCTCTTATGCTCCCAGAATTTCAGATAATGATTGATGATAGTCTGGGTTTCACTATATCTGTATATGGATGGCTTCTACCTGAAAACCATGAACTCTACACTGTTAACTTAAGATCTGTTACCAATGTTACAGTATCTGAGCTTGTAAAAGCCATTAACTCCCTGATGATTTGTCCTGGTGTAAAGCCTACTGAGCTATCAAGAGATGTGCTGCATCATGTAATCCCAAGGTCTGTTGATCCACTTTTTGGTGAGGATGAAGATGAGAGTAATGTGTTCCCAAATGTTGAGTATTGGAGAACTCGTGGGTGCTCAGTTTTATGTCAACATGGTGAACTTTGTGAAAGCTGCTATAAGTATTCGCATAAATGTGAATTAAGCAACAAAGCCAAACAGAGAAAGCTAACTGAACCAGCACACCTGTTCTCTCCAGTTTCCCAGACAGCACCAGAAAGAATTAAGCTCACACTACAGTTACAGAGACTAAAATGTGCTGATCTTGAGCATCAGATAAATGAAATGAAGCTGGAACTCCACAAATCAAGCATCGAAGTGGATAGCCAATTAAGCCAGGATATTACCAATATTCTTGGTAATTCAGATAATATCACACCGTTCATGAATTTGTTTTGGCAGCAGCAGCAAAAACTATTCACATGCAGTTCCACTGGTGCCCGATATCATCCAATGATAATACGGTATTGTCTATCTCTGGCTTCAAAGTCACCTGCATGTTATGAAGAATTGCGCAAGAGTAAAATTCTTGTACTGCCAAGCCAAAGGACCCTAAAAGACTACAAGAACAGTATCCGTCCTACGACAGGAATCCAGGAAAAAGTTTTGGAAGAATTAAAGAGCCTAACAGACTGCTACTTTGATGTACAACGTTATGTAGTCCTGCTAATTGACGAAATGAAAGTTATGTCAAATCTTGTATTTGACAAAGTAACAGGGGAACTCATTGGCTACATTGACCTTGGCGACCCAGACATTAACTTTGGGACACTTGAGAAAGCTGATGAGATTGCAAGTCATGCATTGGTATTCTTCATCAGGGGTGTCTGTACTGAGCTGAAGTTCAGTCTTGCGTATTTTGCTACCAATGGTGTAACCTCCTACCAGCTGATGCCACTCTTCTGGGAAGCTGTGGGTGCATTGGAGATGACATGCAACCTTTGGGTCATTGCTGCGACTGCAGATGGAGCATCTACCAACAGAAGTTTCTTTCGCATGCACAAGGCGCTGAGCAACAATGATGATGATGTATGTCACCGTACTGTTAATCTACATGCACCAGAAAGATACATCTATTTCTTTGCCGATGCTCCTCATCTTATAAAGACCACAAGAAATTGTCTTTACCATTCTGGAAATGGATCGTGTACTAGGTAAGTTTTTGTAATATTATTACTGAAATTTGTGTATCAGTGCAATAATATTGCAAATATTGTGATACTGTATGTAGATGTAAAGGTATCAATTGTGTGTTTTGTATTAAAGTAAGTATACATACACTGAAAGCAACTTGTATTTGAAATCTGGTTGGCTGATTACATGTATTTGTATTTTAGGTACATGTGGAATAATGGCCAGTATGTTTTGTGGCAGCATATAGTGCAGCTGTTCTATCAGGATGCAGAAAATGGTTTGAAGTTGTTGCCCAGAATAACTTTTGATCACATCAAGCTCAACTCTTATTCAACCATGAGAGTCAACCTGGCTGCTCAGGTACTGAGTGCTTCTGTGGCAGCAGTGATGAAGTCATTTGGTCCCCCCGATGCAGGAGCAACTGCCAAGTTGTGTGAAATGGTTGACTCCTACTTTGATTGTCTCAATGTACGCAGTACAGCTGAGCATCAAAGGAAGAGGAAGCCATTTCTAGCTCCATACACCTCAGTCCATGACCCAAGATTTGTGTGGTTGGAAAACGACTTCCTTGATTATCTGCGAGAATGGAAAGAGAGCATTGCCAACAGACCAGGTAATTTCACACAGAATGCCAGAAATAGGATGTTCATATCATGGCAGACCTATGAGGGTTTACAAATCACAGCCCATTCAGTTGTTGAAGCAACACAATTCCTTTTGAATGAAGGCATGGAGTACGTGTTGACAGAGAGATTTTGCCAAGATTCGCTGGAAGAGTACTTTGGTAGCCAAAGGAAGCTGGGGAGGAGAAGCGACAATCCAGACATGAGAATGTTTGGCTACAACAACAATGCCATCAGGGTACAGCGTGCTGTCTCATGCCAGACTGGAAATACTCGTGGACGAAAAGACAGAAACAGAGCCTGGGTTAATGTTTCAGATGATCCAGTACCAAAGAGAAAGAAGAACAATTAATATTGGTTCCAATATTTATCAGGGTGCAGACAATAACCATTAAAAAGTACTAACTAATGCATGATAAATAGCATTAAGGAATTTTGACAGTAATATCAGCACTATTTTATTATATATGTGGATATCATTTATATGTGAGAATCTTGATGGATATATCAGAAATATTAATTTTGTTCTTGATTAGACTTAGCTTACAAGAATTTTGACTCAGAGCAAAATCAGCCTCTGCCCCAAAGCTGTTATGAAACTAGTACCAGAAAAGGTGAAAAATACCATTATTTTTTCTATGATACAATGAAAGATCCTGGTATTTTCTTGAGGGGTGAGACAGCTAAAGCATGTTGAATTCATTTTAGACTTCATTTTCATTCATTTTATTAAGAATTTCCTTGAAATACAAATGCAAGTTTAAACCAAGTGGATGCTGATAACATGTAAACAAGGTACATGTAATTTCAAGCTCCTATGATATTTAAGAATAATTATTGTTTCATATTGCATTTCAATTTTGTAATAATTTATTAAGAATTTCCTTGAAATACAAATGCAAGTTTAAACCAAGTGGATGCTGATAACATGTAAACAAGATACATGTAATTAAAAGCTCCTATAATATTTATTCAGTTAATTACTAGCTTTTTCAAGTTTAACAGTAACTTTACCTATTGAATACAGTAACAAGGGTACTGAAGGTTTAAAATGGGGGCTGGGAAAATATGATTTCATATCATTTCATAAAAAGTAAAGTTTAAGTATTTAAGTATTTTTAGAAAATAAAAACTATGAAATACCCTAATATGTTTAAGGTTCTCTCTGGGGTTCACTCTTTTCTAGTCTACTCAAGTCCTTACGCAGAGCTTTTTCTTTCAGCTTCTTCATTTTCATTTTATGCTGTTGTATGATGTCTTTTGCAAAAGAAAATGATCTTACCCTGACATATAATTGAACTATGCTGTCTAAGACATCTTTGCCAACATTGCTTTCAATTTTCAATTCAGAATTTGACAGCATTGCAGTAAATGCTGAAACAACTTCAACATCACGAACAGATTGTGATGCAATACTGGTGAAATCAATACTTTTCAAATTAGGTTTAGCAGTGGCAACTCGAAAAAAATATTCTGTCCTCTCAAATATTGATTGAGCATTCTTTGAAATAGCCCAAAGTCCCCCACGATTCAAACATGAAGTAAGCTTTTGATTTTCTATATCATTTTGATCTGCTTTGCCTGCTTTAAGAAATGAAGTTGACTGCTCACTTTCTGGTGATTGACCTTTTGCATGTTTTTTATGAAGCTTATGAAGGACATAGCCTCCAACGTATTGCAATCCAGCTATTTCTTTATCTGAGAGCTTGTTTGGCAATTTAGGGATTACACCAGTCATGGTTTTCTCTTTACTATGGGCTATCATGCAATCTGCAACCTTCGTGGACAGTAATGTGGCAGCATTTCTGGATAATCCTCCAAAAAACCTCTTAGCATCCCGAGCTACAGTTGAGTAGAAATTAGAGTAGAACTTCTCTGCATTACCAGACTTTACCAAACGTTTATAAATGTTTTTGATCTCACAAAACTCTGTCGTATCTCCAGACGCATTATACGTATAAGATTGAATTTCTTTTCTAACATTTTCAGGAAAGATTTTGTTGAGAGAAATCTTTTCTTTGGCTTTTCCAACCATCATTGTAAGAATATCAACAGTAAGATCATTGTGTTGTCGTTCTTGCTGTGTCACGTTAGTTTCTTGTCCAGATTCTGGGTGTTTGGCTCTCATATGTCGTTTTAATCCGCCCTTGCTCTTGCACTTTTTCTGACATCGTTGACATACAATATTTTCGTTCTGAACCTGTTGTAATCAAAAGGAAAATCACTATGGTTAGTGAAATATAGTCATTTGAAAAACGACTACGTAAACAAACCAACAAGATAGCGTTACATGAAAACTACATGGACATTTTTTCGCTCTCTTGAAGTTGTTATGAAAGATTCGAATACTTACTCCACTAGCTGCTTCAGTAAACTGTTCTTCAAGCTCTTCTTCGTCTTCCAAAATGTCGAGAACAGCATCGAAATCATCTCCGAAGAAGAACAAATCGTTTATGTCCGCCATATTGTTTTATACTGTAACGCGTTGTGTGCACGGTCATTGTCACGTGATGGTACGGTTCAACCTCAAACGCGAAACAATAGGCCGGTCCTTTGAAGTTTGCCGGGTTTCACAACCAGTTCCCTCTATTAACTATGAATTAATACAGCAAGATCTACGCTATAATCCGTTTTAACAATCTTAGACAACACAACGTTTGGAAACCATCCTCTAGACCTCAAAACCCTAACCAAGAAACCGAGAGTCCTCCTTTGGCTGTTAACTGGACAGCGCTGCCAGACGATTGCTAATCTGGACATAATTCTAATGCAAAAGCTGACAGGAAAATACGTCTTCATCATTGGATAGAAGCCGAAAAGAACCCAACCAGGAAGGCACCATGAACCTATTGAACTAAAGGCATACACCACATAAATAGGCCTCTGTGCTCACTAAAAACGTTACCTGTCTAAGACTTGTCAAATAAGGAACAACCACAACTACTTTTAAGTTATACTAAACCACAAAAAACAGTATCCGATGTCACAATTGGAAAGTGGGTCAAGTCAACCCTTAAGGATGCAAGTACAGATGTTACTACATTCTCAGGAAACAGTGGAAGATCAGTAGTTCCGTCATACAGTGCTAACGCAGGACTAACACAAGAAATATTTAAAAAAGGGGGTCTGGTCAAATGCAAACTGAAAACATTTGCCATGTATTACCATAAGTCTATTGTAAGCAATTTTGGTTCTAAGATATTAGAACACTTTCATAACCCCTCATACATTTTATCATCCGACACATTCAGACAGACATACTTTGCTGTAATCGCATAAAAAGGTAAAAAAAGCCCTTTGTAAGGTAAGTGATACTGATTTATGATGGTGAATAAAACGTTGCGTTGAACACCACTGTTATGGAACTGGGGTTCGTGTCAACATGACTATACAATTTTATGTAACTCTGCAGTGACAAACTTATAAGTCGATGTTTGATTGGAATTCTTCGACATCAGTCAGGAACAAAGGAGTTACATGCCCTTCCCAGGTTCAAGCTCCCACTCTATCCCTTCGTTCCTCTATTTTTCCTATTAACACTTAATTTGAAGACTGACTTGATATGCACCCGCTTCTCATGTACCTCCTTCGTTCCTGACTGATGTTGAAGAAGAATTCCAATCGGACATCGACTTCAGTAGGTCACTCTCGTTTAATTTTGACATCGATTTCTGGGGGTGAATTTCCTGAGAGAGTTTTTTACTTTGGACATATGTAGCTCCACGTAATAATCAATGTTCAGTTTTGAAGATGCTGTTTAAGAGAGAGTGATGGCAAATTTTCAAAACGCTTCAAAACCTTTAAAAAAAACGTTTTCAACATTCCATTACAAAAATGCTCCTCAACTACCAAACAATATTGGTTGAGACTTTTTTCAAAATCATAAAGCATATTTTCAAATATATTTTATTAGTCTTTTTGCATTTTCCTTGCTTAGGAAAAAGATGCTTAGCATTCTCGAAAGGTTAAGTCAAGACCTATTTTTTCTCTATCGAAGGTATGACATGATAGAAACATAGCATTGAACTTATGGAGATTTTTCTTTCGTACTGCATAAAAATCACTCAAAAGCTTTCAACATAGTTTTATAACTCTTTGATGTATTTAAGAGAAGATGTCAGTAAAAATCGAACAAAGTCAAAATATAGGCCTAACCAAAATACCAAAATATGAGCGAAATCGAATTTTTGACTGTTGCCGGCGTATGTTCCCCTCTTAACTGAATTAAAACTCTTTTATGTTGTAAAACATTTTCCATTATTTGATCTTTTTGTAGTGTATGTGTGTTGGTTCCTGACCAGCAAAGCTTGCAAATGTATCCTGATCGAGACTCAACTACACTGAAATCGCTGTCTAATTGTCGAGTTATGGTGCAATTTTTTGGAAATCTTGACGTTTAAAGGACTTCTACATATTCCACAACCTTTTCGATGTTCTTTCGATATATCTAATATTTATATACAAGGATAACGATGTAAAAAGCCACCCAAATAAACCATCTTATTCAAATGCCCTTGTTGTTTGCCTACATTTATGCGTCTGCATGGCAGCGGTAATTATCATTACAATTTTCGTGCGCATGCGTAGTACAAAATGCCTACGTCCCCTGTAACGGTAGAATAGTAGCGAGTTTCTGATTGGCCATTGGATCTACCACTCTCAGGACTATATGTATTTTAAAAACCGACAAAGCCATCCGTGTGAGAGCATTTTTAAATGCGTTAAACTCTGTAAATGAACAGCCATTCCTGTGAGTGCAAAGAGGGCTTTTTTTAAAAGACTGCTGTAAGAGTTAAGTTGAGATTTTGCCTATATTTTGCAATATTGCCAGAGTTAGTTCGACGCGTGATGATTGATAAAATAAACATGCTCAGTTATGATATATATCCCACGACCTTGATCGATGCCTTGTTGTTGTTGTTGATGACGTTTACTCCTATTTGAATGGACATAGTTTTGCATGGTGATTGACCGAGTTTTTGCTGAATCGACAGAGTTTTGGTGATTGACCGAGTTTTTGCTGAATCGACAGAGTTTTGGTGATTGACCGAGTTTTTTTGCTGAATCGACAGAGTTTTGGTGATTGACCGAGTTTTTGCTGAATCGACAGAGTTTTGGTGATTGACCGAGTCTTTTTGCTGAATCGACAGAGTTTTGGTGATTGACCGAGTTTTTTTGCTGAATCAACAGAGTTTTGGTGATTGATCGAGTTTTTTGCTGAATCGACAGAGGTTTGGTGATTGACCGAGATTTTTTATGAATCGACAGAGTTTTGGCGATTGACCAAGTTTTTTGAATCAACAGAGTGTTTTGAATCGACAGAGTTTTTTGAATCGACAGAGCGAGGCTTTTGAATCGACAGACTTAGTTTTGGAGATCGACAGAGTTTTGGTGCCGGATTGACCAATGTTTTGTATGCGTGATGATTGACAAAGACATATGGAATGGTTATCTAATACAATCGATACGTAAGTTATACACTTTCGAGAGAAGTAACGCAATTGACAAACAAGAATTGAATTACAATCGAAATAATAATTTTGTACCATTCCGCGCGCCATAAAATCGTGTGATTTAATGGTGTACTTCGGTTCTCAATGCATGATGGGTTCAAGATTCTTGCACCCAAAAGCTCTTTTGGCATTCTACCATTACAGTCTATCTTAAGGACGTTCGTAAGCATTGTTCGTGCACAGCCACTCTGTGCATTCATTTTATGCTCTTCGTGGTGGCGTCATTTAAATATTTTTGAGAGGTAAAAACAAGTTTTTTCACTTCCTCAAACTCTTATATCTACTAGTGGCCCCATTTTTTATTTCAATTTTTTAAAGAAATGCTATAGATGTGCATTCACTCAGTTTTTCAACAAAAAATGACATTATAGCACCGAAAATCGACATTTTCTGCTTCATCTCGACCAGGGAGAAAACAACAGTGACAATTTTGTTTGAGATGTAATTTTTCTTCCCAAAGCAGAGTGTTAGTTTTAATGCCTCATTAAAAAAGAAACGTTTTAAAAACAGATTATTAGTTACATTTTAATACCATTTTCCCCTATTTTTTTTTTTTTTTTTTTTCACCAGGATTATTTTTGCTTTTAATACTTAAATGATCAGCTTCTAAATCATATTACTTGCAGGATTGCTCAGTGATGCCCTTATTTTGGGGGCTTATTTTGTGTGTTTTATGTTGTTGCATCAACTGGCAAAATTTCAGAAAATTCTCATTTACTTCACATTTATCCACAAACATTAAATTGATGTGTATTCTGTTAGAGTTGGTTTGGCACCAAAAATTGTCCATTTAAATTATGGACATTATTTCAACTGGTATCTATTTGAAAGTTACTAAATATGCACCTCTCTCGACCTGAAACATACCTGCACTTGTCAATTTCGTTTACAGCTTGTTTTACTTGTCTTGATTCATTCAGTTTTGTTGGCATTACTGACGTGATTGACTTGACACGAGAGACTGGAAAAGACAATATTTTGATATCTATTATTTGAGTTAATATTTCCTCTGATATAGACATAAGGCAATAGTTTTTCTCCTAAAAACTTATGATCATCTCACAAGCTTGATAAAATCTTCTTCATTAGTATTCTTTATACTAATGAGGATGAGTACTTTATATTCACCATTTTCCATACATAACTTCACTGGTCAATCGAGGCTGTAAGCTAGTTCCAAATGATTATTTAAATTTAAACCTTGCAGCCTTGTGTTTGACCAGTGCACTGATGTATGGAAAGTAGTGAATAAAAACCTCACTCTTATTAGTATTCTTTATATAAAGAATACTAATGAGTTTAAGTTTACGTTTATGAGTTCATGGAAAATCACATCTTGCAGTCAAGAGGATTGAATTACGTGTACTAAAAAAATAATAAGATATAGATAAACCACAGAGGTGGAACTAATAAAATATAAGATATATATAAATATCTATAAGTGCTCATGGACATATACTGGAAGTGTTTTGCAAAAACACTTTTCAGCAAAACTTTTGGTGGGCTAGACGTCTTAAGGTGGCTGGAAAGAGTTTTGTTCCACATCAACTGACTTTGTTCAAGGCGCTTATAATCCATCTTCCCTTGGCTTTAGCCCAAATATATTCACAGTTCTGACAAATAACTATGAAAAATAACTTGTTTTGAGTTTGAAAGTATGGTTAATATTTGGTCAAAAACAAGCTTATCAGTTTCCTTGAGCTCTTATTCCTAAACAATATAAGTTACTTTTGTTAACAAGAATTCACCCTATTATAATAAAAATGTTGTTGAAAATGATGCAGGATGTCATGGAAACGTCTAAAAATGTTCGCGTTTATTTTTCTTATTGAATATAAGTTATGGCTTTCAAACTATACCATATAGTTATACACATACTAATTACCTGATGCTAAAGGATCAACTGTGAAACAGTAAATATTTAATGATTTCTAGCTTTTTGCCTGGAAGCAACAGGTCGCTCTTTAAAATTTAGCTCAAAAAGTTCACATCTCCATAATTTCAAAACGAAATAAGTTATGAAACTCATTGATCAAGAGGGCCTTTAAATGAATCTGTCAAGGAATTTCGGAGCCCAATATAAAAATTCGGTTTTCGGGATTTCTCCATCAAATTAATATGCAAGTTAATGCTGATTGTCATGCCACACCTTCGATTGTAATCTTTGACCCTTTATTTGTCATAGCTGTAAATAGCTTTGGGCTAAAGCAATAGGAAGACGGATTTTGAGGGCTTTGAACAGAGTCAGTCGACACGGATCAAGACACTATCCAGCCACATGAAAATGTTGACTCATCTTAGGTAAAAACCAAAAACTTTCCTGAATTTTATAAGGAGATCTTCGATAGCTGGAGTGTAGTCAGGGACTCTAAGTTTAAAACTGTTGAAGAAGTTCTACTTCAGCCAATCTGGTTAAATAAACATGTCAGTGCATGTGGAATCGAGCCATGTTGATGTTAGAAAAAATGTTAAGAAAGGAGTGGTAGATATTGGGGATATTTGGGACAGTAAAGATGGTTTTGTGGTCAAACTTAAATCATTTAATATTACCAATGAAATTAGGTTTCAAGCATTATTTTCCAATATAAAATTTGAAATAACTGTCTCTTTCTTAATAAAGATCTCTATGAGTTTAAACTATATTCAATCACCAAATTGTTCTTTTTGTTAGAGGTTTTTTTTTGTCTAGATTGAAACAATGCTGGTAAAAATGGTAAATTACACACTCATATTACAACAAAATATCAAAACCTTCAAGTACATCTGACTAATTTGTAACATGTATGCCCCTAGCATTATCTTTATTATATTTGTCTAATCATTAGCTGCTATATTTATCTATAAAACAGTTGTAAAAACATTTTTCTTCACATTAATTCTTTGACCCCTACGATGCCCAAAACCGCCGTAAAAAACGCACTCCCCTCCGGTACTCCACATAGGAACAAAATGGCTCTCAAAATCTCATGTTTTCAAAAGAACTCGGAAAAATAGTGCTCGAATTCCGAAAAGAAAGGGCTCATCCGGGATATTAAACACATTACCAGTAAACACTATCCCTCATTTACATAAAACCCTAACAGTGTCAATCTAAACTCCAAATATGGTTTTGCTAGGGCTCGAAGAACGTTTAGGTCCAGAGTTAAAGGGTTAAGAACTATTTAACAATTAGTCCTCGAGTCAATAGCCCACGAGGCCGAAGGTTTTAACCTTTAAAACTGTTTTAGTAAAAACCTACTAATCGGTCCAATAAAAGGATGCAAAAAGTTTTGGATTTTGTTTTAAATATATATTTTTTTTGGGTTTTCAAAACCGGCGCTTTTCGCTACTAGAGGTCTATCACTAATAGACCCCTTGTAGCTCAGCCAATCACAGGGCTCGATCGGTGATAGACCATTAGTAGGTTTTTTCTAATCACTGTTATTCGCAACTATCCACACTATTCAGGTTTCATCACAAGCCCAAGAAGGCAGGAGCATGTTCATTTATAATTTCCGAAATACATACGTGTGTTTTCATCGCTGTCATCTGTAGAATCCAGGGAAATAGCTGTGGTATTCATATGATTTGTCGACGAAGCTTGTACATCCCGGTATTGTTGCTTTGCAAAAAAATAAAAATAAAATGAACTAGTTCATTAGTTTGAATACGGCTATTTCAAAAAACGTTGAATACTGAATACTGCACAATGAATAGTGCATTCCAAAACCAAAGGGTATTGTGGGTCTCATTAATTTGAAATAAACAGTAAACATTTAGCAGCTTGCTCTCTATATGTAGCTAGTATATTGTTTCGGATGGAATGCAATCAAAATAAAATAAATTATTTTTCATTTTATTTACGACAATATTACATGACCCAAAATGCATTTCGGTCTTGAAATACACTATTCAGTATGTAGTATTCAACGTTTTTTTGAAATAGCTGCATATGAAAAGATAAAAAACGTCCTTATGAGGGTAGCACCTAATAGCCAGTGGCTAGCAAACCTTGTTTTGGTAGAGGGAGGAAAACTGGAGAACCCAGACAAAAACCCTCGAAGCACAAGAGAGAACCAACTAGAAACTCTACTCATCTGTCTATTGCAACACCGTGTCAGGGGACTCGAACTCGGGTTGCCTTGGTGAGAGGTGAAGGAAATTTGCTTAGTAATAAAGTGCATTATTACTTTTTATTCTGTCTAACTCTTAAAAAAAACTACTACTTGGCAATGACACTCTTAGGGACTTCCAAGTGTATTTTATGGGGGGAAAAAACAAATCTCTAATATTCATGGCTCTGTATCTCTTAAATTTAAAGGCACGACGACAACATACACACAGCTTCTTGTAGGTCTTGAAATGTAGTTTAAAATGATACTTGAATTGTTAAAATGGGCTGAAAAAAAACCTACTACCTTCTGGAAAAAACTAAGAAATGTCACTTTAAAAGTTATTTTAAGAGGATTATGCTTATTATTTCGACAACAACTGCTCGCTCCCTTTCACTGATCCTTTGTTAATTAATTACTTCATGATCCTGAAATCCGACGTGAGAATCCTGAATACCCAATAGCCAATAGGAATCGAACTTTTAATTCACTGAATTTTTGATTAATTTATTCCAAAAAAATCAAAGTGTCCCTTTAACAAAGGCCATTCTGCGGGATGTTATATTAGAGTTCCAAAAATGAAATAAAAAATGGGGGTTAACAACTTCATTTTTGGGCTACAACCTGAGGAAAATGGACTACTTTGAAGAAAATAGCGCACGTTTTCTCACAGCTTTCCGTGTTTACTAGAACATTAAAAAAGGATGAAAACAGCGTTGTTATTCGATGAAAATTTTCCTTATGTTAAATATGCCTACTTATCACATAAATAAAATAATGATGAAAATGGTGAAAAATAATGATGAAAAAGCATCGCAATCAAAATGCTTCAAGGTTGTGGTGTTTTTTTTGGGGAAAATTAGCTGATATTTTTTACCATGTCATTTTTTTAATTTTGAGATATATTGTAGTTATCTATAGTAGTTTGATTTTAAGAAAGATGGGGTCACCACTTTTGTTTCAGAGATATTATGTTGTAAGGTTTTAAAATTTGGCCGCCATTTTGAATAGCGCCCGGAGACTGGGCACTATTATGCATCATGTTTGGTAAGTGCCAGATATCACTGTACAACAAAATTAGATATCTAAATAAATGAAGAATGATTGATTTTTATTATGTAACTGTAGTTCATTTGAAGAGCTTGCGCACACGCTCAGAAAGGATGTGCAGAAACAATGCCCGCTAACGTCCTTAATTACTTTTTGAAAAAGGATCAACTCTAAAACAGTAAATATATGACGATTTCTAGCTCTTTGCATGGAAGCAACAGGTCGTTCTTTAAAACGTAGTTAAAAAAATCGTATCTCATGATTTCCAAAAGGGCTATGTTTAAATCGCTCAAACTCATTGACCAAGAGGGCCTTGACTTCAACTTTATATTAATAAAGTTTAAAGAGAATCTGTCAAGGAATTTAGGAGCCAATATAAAAATTCGTTTTTTGGGATTTTCCCATAAAATCAGTATGCAAAGACTGATTGTCATGCCACACCAATGATTATAATCTTTGACTCTTTACATGCTTTCACTACTTCGTTCGGATGAAGTACACAATTTTTGACGCACAAGAGTACGTATGGCGAAAATTGTTTGTACTCGGATGCTAAAAATAGCCCAACCAGGAATTCACATAGTATTAAGAAGTTTCCCTCTCTTATTTATGCTCTGTTGATGTAAAATATACTTACTGATATTGGTTTTTACCATACCTCTAATCTTTCCAGTTGCAAAACTAATGAGTTTTTCTCTGTGCTTAGGGATTCTATAACAGTCTGTTTTTGGATTAAATTCTCAGTCAATGCTCGTACTCTGTTTTCCAGTTCCACTTCATTGGTGGCTGTAAGTGGTTTAGTAGCAAGCTAACAATTGAACAAAAGAACTAATAGTTAGGCATCGCAAATAGGCAACAGCTATTGTTTTCTTTCTGTAAGAAAGCAAAATGTTACATTATTATTAAGAATGATAATCAGATATAACCTGGTTTACACAGCACCATAATCGTAGCCATAATGATAGGCATAATCATGAGATGTGTGACCACAAAATCATACTCTTGGTCATAATCACAACGGCCATCATAAAGAATGGAAACATGACTATGACTACGATTATAATTTTGTGGTTCACATGTCTCATTATGATTATTACTATGATTATGAATACGATTATGACACCATGTGAACCAGGCTTATTTCAGCAGACAGCTATCAATAGGGGACAATATGAATAATAATGCAGCATCCTTGCTGGATTGACCATGATGGTAAACAAATTTACCGATTCTAGAAATGATCTTTCACCTTCCTATTCAAACTTCGTCAACCAAAAATTTTATACGTATATCACAGAATCAATCAATCAATTAATCTTTATTGGGTTATTAAGCAGATAAAGAACAGTGTCTTTTTTCAAATCTGGCCCTGAAGTGAGTGAACAGAAAATTTTGAATGTTGTGGTATTTTTTTCTTTTAAATTATTATGGAATGAATTTACAAATATAAGTATGAGATTTTGCTGATCAATACTGACCCGCTTTGGTGTTATTTACACTTTTTATACCGCAGTAACTCCTATAATAATAACTTTTTGTCTCAGATTTTTTTGACATATTTTCTTTCTCTTAAGGCATTAAATTTTGTAAATTTGTAAATGAAAGCGGTCATTTTTCGAATGGGTCTATGGAATCACCAATTTCGTAGTTTCAAAGCTTTTCAGGCCTATTCGAAATCCAGGCAGCAGTCTCGACATGAAATAACTTTTCCGCTCCAAACGTTTCACACACATACTCGATTTCAACAAGAAATCATAAATTATTGTGCATGGAGGAAAACAATAGGCTGGGGCGCTGAATAGTAATTATGACAGATTATCACTTCGGCATGTAGCCTCCTTTGCAGCCGGTCTTAGGGTCGTCACGTCGTCACGCAACGTTTCTCTTCGTGGGGAGAGAAGTATTGCGTGACGACCCTAAGAGCGTCTGCGTAGGAAGCTATTCGGCATGCAGCATGCTAAAAAATGATTGCCATGTTATATATAGTAAATGTATGTAGAAATGAAGAGTCTGGCGATGACAGTAAGGGACTGTACGTTTTTAATGTGTGGTGGGCTGGGCTGGGCTGTAATATTTCTATCATAGGATAGGATAGGATAGGATAGGATAGGATAGGATAGGATAGGATAGGATAGGATAGGATAGGATAGGATAGGATAGGATAGGATAGGATAGGATAGGATAGGATAGGATAGGATAGGATAGGATAGGATAGGATAGGATAGGATAGGATAGGATAGGATAGGATAGGATAGGATAGGATAGGATAGGATAGGATAGGATAGGATAGGATAATTAATCTGGTGTGAAAATGGCTGCCACGTTTAGGATTGCTCAATTTGTTATTGCTGTTTTATGCTTATTTGTTCGTATATATTTATTATGTACACGGCAAATGTTTTCTATATTCAGCCAAAGTTTTTTATGTGCTGTAATCGGGTCAAAAGAAGTTTTTCTTGTAATGTTCATTCACGACTGCTCTGTGTCTCACTCAAGCGTGGAAACATTTGCCTTCTTCTTCCATTCAAGCCGTTACATATGTCTGGTTTGACAGCTGTAGATGTTGAAACTGTTATAGAACAATACACTACATCTCTAACCGAGCTTTATGACAAACATGCACCTGAAAAATCTTGATGTGTTACCTTAAGACCCAACACACCATGGTTTTCTGATGAACTTAGACTCTTGAAAACAGAAAAGCGCAGATGGTAAAGAAAATACCTAAGTTCACTCCTAGAAGTATAGGCAAATCTATGGGGCTAAATGCAATGCCTTGGATGAATCAGAGTCCAACTATCATAAATCCAAGATTGCATCGTCTGACCAGAATCAACTGTTTAAAATGATCAATGGTCTGTTCAAGGCTAAAACAACATCCTCCCTTACCATTTTGAGTGTCAATTTTTTCTGGCAGAAACATTTAACGATTATTCCTGCGTCAAAATCGAGAAACTCCAGGGAGAAATTATGTGTTAAAACTGACGTCTACAGACTTGTAAAGATCAGGTGGTAATCATCCTGCTGGTACCTCAAACTCTTCCACAACTTTTGATATTGCCTCTGAGTCCTATATTCAGGAACTTGTTGAACAATCTAAGCTTAAAACCTTTTGAACTTCCAACAAAGTTAGTGAAGCAATATGTAGATGTCTTAGGTGGACAGTTGAATGCTATTGTTAATTAATCGCTTGGAACTAATCTTGCGAACAACAAACGCATTATAGACGATCCCGTGTCACAAGCATGACAACGTCATCAATCGGAAACCAAAAATTACAACCAAGCTTCCGGCCACGGGGAAACCAAACAATATAAAACTGAAACAAATATAGCCTTAGAGTTTAAAGGTACATTTATGGATTCCAAATCTCGAAAAGCTTAGCTACAAGTGTTACGATTTTCCGAATTTGAAGTCAAGTTTGCTAGGCTGAAATATTTATTGTCAGGTTTGCTGCAGCGGGAAAAAATGCGAACTCCTGTTCTACGGGAATGCTGCCTAGTCATTCCTGCACTGTTCCTTAGCACTAAGCACGATACTGCAGGTAGCCCAGTCTACCCTGCCCCCCAGGCTCTTTTTTAACCTTGATTCTATAGTTAATTGGAAGCCAATGCAATTCTTTCAATGGCGGCGTTATATGACAAAACTTTGATTGATTGAGTCTAACGGCAGCGTTCTGAACTCTTTCAACTTTATCTAGCTGACATGCTGAAATTCCATATTACAGGCGGTTACTGTAATCAACTTTGCTTGTCACAAATGAGTGGACAAGAGTCTCTGCAGCATTTTGAGACCACAGATATTTTCGTTTTCGTCGTATGTCATGGAGATGGAAAAATGTTGCACCACACGTGTTAGTTACATGCAAATATAAATTCTCCAAAGAGAATTTGTCATATTTATCATCAAACCAGGCGCCCACATTTCTGACAGATTGGGAAGCTTCGATGTCAAAGTCTGCTGTTGAAACTAATCTTGGCAAGTTGATGTCAAGTTTCTATTATCATAAAATCCGTCTTGTCATCATTCAGCTCAAGATAATTTTGCCCACTTCCTAATGTCCGCCAAACAGCTCTCCATTGATTCGACGACACTTTCCTGACTTGCTTCTCACGTCTGAATTAAACGCTAGATACAATTGAGAATCATCAGCATAACAGTGAACTTCAGGTACATGCCTCTGGACGATCTCAAAGATGCTACTTGCATAGATGTTAAATAGAAGTGGTTCAAGGCATAAGCCTTGAGGCAGACCACAGTTCAAGTGGAACTGTCGCGAAAGTCTTCCATAACCGTGATACAGTAAGTACGACTTGACAAATATGACGAGAACTGTAGAAAGGAGTGCCACACAAACCAAGTTTTTAAAGACAAACAGTTTGACAAATTTCAAAAATCTTTCAAAATTCTGACATTACAACCGTGTTTCATAGTCTCATGCAAACATGGCTATTAGCCCATTAGAACGTGTGTACTATCTAATTTATTTTATAATAAGTGATAAAACATTAGTTGTTGTAAACTGGTCCAAATCAGCTTACGTTGTCTTTGGCTGACACGTTGGTTGGCCAGTGTGAAAATGTCTTTTCTTTTACATTTCAATGTTATTAAACAATAACACAAGGTTAGAGTACTAATTAAACAATGAATTATTTGATTTATTGGCACGATTGTATGTAAACAACTTATATTGATTTCTAATGAAGATTCTGATTTCTGAAGATTATATTTCGAAAGCAGTGTTATTTAAGAAAATACGGTTTGATTTTTAAAGGAGCATGCCTGCACGTCACACATTGTTTGGCCCGGGCATCTCACATTAATTATTGTGTTGGTGCAGGAGATTTCGATCGAGTTGGTGGGAATAGCTTTTGAAAAGGCTGGACCTACAGCTTTATTAGTATTCTGTATATCCGATACAGAATACTAATAGATCTCAGTATTAGTATTCTGTATACAGCTATTTCGAAAAAAGGTTGGTGAAGGTTTTGTTTCTAGTTGCATGAATCAAACCAAGCCCGCAATACAGTATGGGTGATGTGAATCCAAGCAGGAAAATGTCAAAGCGATAAGGAATTTTCCCAAACTTTGTCTGCAGGTTTTTCCAGGATAATTTCTTTGTTGCTGGCATTATTTACATATGAATATAATACATTTGAAGCTTGAACATGCTTTCGCCAACTATTTAGAAATAGCTGTATCTTATACAGAAAACTAATAGCTATCCTATTTGTATTCTGTATATCCGATAAAGCGAGTAATAAATCTATTAGTATTCCACTAGTTGAGGTAGCGTTTGTGTTTCATCTTGTGTCTTATTGTGTTGATGTCGGGTGATGAAGTTTGATCTGAATACTTTGATTTGACTGGTACTCTGGCTGATTTTTGTTCAAGATTCCATCGGTAATGTTATTCATCTTGGTGTTCGCTAATTTTACTACGCTGTATGTCCATCAATGATTATTTTCTTGAGGAAATCATTACGTAAATCCGACTGTTCAGTGTGAATGTTTTTGTACTTCGAAAAACAACTTAAAATGCCATTCCTATAGAATTATTTTCAGTTTGTTCAACTAAAAAAAGATTAAACGTACCTTTTTATGCTTCTTATATTCATTTATACTATTCTGTAATCTAAGAAGCTTTGTGGTTCGTATCACTTCAATGATAGTAAATAGTAAAATGCAGATTTAGGCGAAATTTTCGATGTTACGTTTCCTTCGCAAAGTGCAGTAAGCCAAACAAGAGCGCTAAAGAATAACTTAACTCATGGCATTTATTAATAATAGACCACGCACTCCCTGTAGACACATGAAACGATATACATATATATTCATACCTGATTTTTCAATCTCTGTATTTCATTTACTTTATCCTGTAATAAAACACACAAAAAAAAAAAGAATTATCCACCAGTAATTGACCTTTCTCGAATTTTATCTTGGATGCGAGGATAACATGAAACACAAAAGAAATCGATGGAATTTGTGGCAATTCATTTAGGTTTCATGTTAGCGTCGCATCCAAGGTAATTTTGAGAAGGGTCCATCTGGAGGGCGATAGGTGTCACAGCAGAACTTACAGGTAACACACCCACATTAACACATTAAAAATACTGAAAATTTAATACTTGGTAATATTTGGACTACCCCCACCCCCCACACTAAGCGTATATAGATTTTGTTTTTTGCCAAATTTCTTTTATTTGCAGTGTGAATTTCTTTTATTTGCAGTGCGAATTTCTTTTATTTGCAGTGCGAATTTCTTTTGTTTAAAATGCGAATTTCTTTTGTTTGCAGTGTGGGATTCTAAATTGTGTGGTGTCCCTTCTGGGCCACCGTACGTATTTCATTGTTGTTGAACAATAGTTATAGTCAGATCATAATTGATAGCAGTTAGTAAATGTTCCTGAAAGTTCGTCTTGAATGTCCTCAAGCTCTTCTGATAGAAACAGGGAAGAACTGATTGAGTTTTTTTAATGTTTTGACTATTCCAAAACCATTTTCAAACAATATGGTTATTCCGACGTACAATAATTTTCTAGACATATTTTCAAACTGTCTTTTAATCTATCGATTACGGCACACACGTTAGCTTAGCTTATGTTGATTGTCTTTCACAGCCAAATGAACCATGTAATTTCAGGACACCTTGTTGTCGAAGAACAACACAGAAATCGCGGGTCTGTCTGTGCAAGACGGCAGGTGATCTTGTTCGAGCTTGTGTAAATGCAAAACAATTGATTTGTATTGCTTTTTCCTTCCACTATTGCACCGGTTACCGCCATGTTTTTTAACGAATTATATTTTGCATCCATATTTACAAGAATAAAAGTAAAAAGATGACTTGGGATAACAGGATTGCTTAGATTTTGATGGATTTTCAGCACTTTCGATTAATTGAAAATTTGAAAACGAAAGTTGAAAACGCTTGGCCAGAGTTTTAAAGTTGAAGCAAGGGACAAGTTCGCCATTACACGGTGACATAGCCCCTTTAAGGTAGTACCGGACACTTGGATTTCATGAATGAATTTTCTTAGAAATCCCGTCATTTATATAACATTGTTAGGTCAAAATTAAGTCAAAATCCGATGAAAAAAGTGGGGGTTATTGGTTATAGAGCTTTAAGATGTTGGAAAAGGAGGTAATTGCAATAATTCGCGGTGATTTTGTTCATAAAGTACCTACTCAAAGAATTCTAGAGAGTGCGAACGCACTCTGTGGCCAAAAGCATTAGACCATTTTAAACGATAGATCTAAGGCTTGTCTAACATTTCCTGTTATGAAAATCTTTCGATCATTAGCAAATATGGGTAAAACTGAATCCGAGAAGCAAAATTCTACGGCAATTACGAACCCTTAAATGTGTATATAGTTGCAAAATTTGTCAAATTCATGCCAATCCAATCAATGGATATTGAACAAAATAAACAATTGTTGCGCGTAGATTGGATGGCAAATGGAAAACATGCATCGATCAAATTAGCTTATTTTTCATCCATAATTCCTTGCGAACTTTTGATCAAAAGGCTTTTGCTCCCTCATGTTTACTATGATATGGAGCAAGCTCCTGCAGTATGCTCCTTCGTGTGATCTGGCTTTGCAAAATGACCTTAGAAAATTTATGATAGCGGGCCCAAAACCTAATTTTTAACTGATTTTTTTGTTTATTGTTTATTTTTATATCGGGAGTTTAGATCGGAGATTTATATTTATTTGTAATTTAAATATGTCTTCTAAGTCTTGAAACCTATATTTGGATTGCCGAGTTTACTAATCAGGCGTGACGTAAATTAGCTGTAAATCTGCTAGCATGTCAGCGAGCGAGTGAGAGAGCAGGTGAGTGAAACATTTGCATACAGTATTCAAACCCCTCTCAATAACTAGTTTCAACGTTTCCTATATCCATGAGTTTGTTAGTAGGAGACAACAACAAAAAAGGAGGAAGAAATTAAGATTGTCTCCGCACAGTTAAGTTTCAGGTTTCAAATTTTTTTTTTTTTTTTTTTTTTTTGCATTGATTTACATGTTTCGCGCCTAAATATTTTGTCACTACCTACGAATTTTACACGAAAGAAATTCTCCATGATATCAGGCAACCAACTAAGCAGAGACATAGATCCCTCAACAAATCTTCTACCAAAGTCCAATGCATTATTAGCTTTACAGCTGAAACCCAACGCATGCAGTTAAACTGTATGTTTGCTGTCTTGCAGCGGTAAATCGTCGTAAAGCGATAGAGAAATGCATACCTGTATTTGATTCATTAAACTTGTTTTGTTTCTCTGTCCTTCTTCATGAGCAAATCTCACGTCCTAAAGAAGATATATGAGGTTTTATTATATTAGCAAAAAGCCACAGCCAGGAATACGTGTTTCCACTTTATTTCTGAAGACAAACAATGTATGGGAGATTGGCACTCGATCCGTTCGCTATTCAGATTCTTTAATTTTATCGTTTTTCCAGCAAATCGCCATAACCCGGAAAAAAAATATATATATATATACATACATACATACATACATACATACATACATACATACATACATACATACATACATACATACATACATACATACATACATACATACATACATGCATGCATGCATGCATGCATGCATGCATGCATGCATGCATGCATGCATGCATGCATGCATGCATGCATGCATGCATGCATACATACATACATACATACATACATACATATACCTACTTGCAAAAAGGTTGTCATAGAAATTTGAAGATTCAAAGTTAGTAGTTCGTGATTTAGTAAATTCACCGATTCAGAATAAATTATCGCCGACGTCATCTGACTCGGAAAGCATCAAATATACGACGGTCGATCTTGATTTTCGCGATTTAAAGGAAGTTTTGCCATTGTTATCTCTTAAATGATATAAGGATTTTCGTTGTCTGTATTCTATCGATCTTTTTGTTATCATTTTTTTTTTTTACTGATAGCCACAAAGATTTAAGGTTTCACGAGGATAAAATATTAAATTCTTTTATTTCCCTGAAATAATACTAATATTAATATTTATCTGCATGTCGAATCAATCCACATCGTCCAGAATTATCTTTTTTTTTTTTTTTTTACTGATAACCACAATGTGAAAAGTAAGCTTTCCAGTAATTTGTCCAGAGGCATATAATATAAAAGGACGGGGTTGAATAGAACTCTTACAACAGATTAAACAACTGCATGAGCTAAAAAGCCTCGGAGCCCTTACTGAGAAAGAATTTCTCAGTAAGAAGAAGCTCATTCTTGACGATATGAATTAACATAAAAGTGTATTATTTAAAGGATCAATAAAAAAGTGTTGTTATCCCTATTAAACATGAAATCTTTGTGACTATCAGTAAGAAGAATAACATAGAAATATCAAAAATTATAAAAAAGGTTGATAGAGTACAAACAGTAAAAGTGAGCAACATAAATACCACTAAATACTGGTAATTATGCATGCTAATTCTATTGTTCTCTATTGTTTAATCAACACTATTTAGTGGTAAATAGTGCAAAGTATTGCACACTTTTAGTGTTTGTACTCTACAATAAGAACAAGTTATATAATTACAGAGATTTCAATGTATACTTTTATGGCAAAATATTGTAAAGCCCGTGCGAAATTTGAGGTAGCGCGCATAGGGGTCCTAATCATATCCTGATACCTTAATTAATTGTATTTTTTATGGGCTTGTTTGCACTTTGCTTAGTTTCACTTTGTGCTTGTTGTTGCTTGCACATTATTCATTCTTTCAGAAGCCTTAAATTCGGACTTCGAAAGCAAAATAAAATTATATACCTGCATTTGAGTCCGAATCTCTTCTTCGCAAGCTTCTCTTTTGCGTTTCTCGTCATCAAGAAGCCCTTGCATCACATCAAGTTTTTCTTGCTGAATATACGCGTCCGTCTGGTGATGATGCTCCATATCCTAACAAACAATTTTTTTAAAAAATCAGTCAAAGATACCCTGAAACAATCTCTTGGCTGAACAAAGTAAGGGCATAGCTAACGCACAGATCGAATTGTAAGTTTTGAAGAGGGAGCAAAACCGGAGAAACCCCTTGAATCAAGGGAAAGACAAATGAAACGCTGTTTACATGTGACCATGCCGAGTCCAGAAATCAAACCCGAGATCCCAGTAAACTACCACTACGCCATCCTTGATTCTCATAAATAAATATACAACCAGAAGTTCTTGAAATAATTGTTAACTTATTAATTATGTTCAATATATCGAAACTTTAGCCTTCATTATCAACAAGCATAGTTCTTTATTCATCGCATGTACTTACTTGAAGTTCAGCCTTCAGCTGCTCTATCCTGAATCGTAATTGGCTAAGTTCTTCTCTAAAGGCATCTCTTTCCTGAGAAACTTCATCATATTCAGCACTAGTGATTCCTCCTACGCACAAATCACCTTCGCGACCCTCTCGAAGAGTGCTAATAACTTTATCTTTTGCCTATTAAAGAGTATTGAAATTAAAACTAACAAATTCTAAATTCAGTAAAAAATTGGCCGCCATTTTGAATAACGCGCAGAGACTTGGCACAACTGTGCATCAAGTTCGGTAAAAAAAGACCTTTTTTCGTACAATATTGCGGCTTCATTTGAGGTAAAAATGACATATGACAAAAGTTTTGAAGAGTGATTTTTAATATGTTATCAAAATAGACCAGGCGTTCCTCGCTTATTTGAAAAGCTCTCAGGCGCGCTCAGAAAGAATGCGCAGTAACAATGTCTATATTCATTTTAATGTCCGCGAACGTCATTAAGTATAGATAAGAATGTTTCACCTGAAGTATTCTGCCTGCTTTTTCTTTGTAATCTTTCATTTCTTGTCTGGCAGCTTCTAGGTTGGCTTTAGCAATTTTTAAGGCTGATGCTTGATCATTAGCTTTAGCTTTGGTATTTGTCAAGGAAAAGGTTGATAGTAGCAAAACAAAAATAACTAGATATCATATGGAATATTCTGAAGAAGAAAATGAATTATGTGCCAATAATATTATTATATTATAATATTATGGCAATGGCAATGGCAATGGCAATGGCAATGGCAATGGCAATGGCAATGGCAATGGCAATGGCAATGGCAATGGCAATGGCAATGGCAATGGCAATGGCAATGGCAATGGCAATGGCAATGGCAATGACTAGTCAGCAAACTCGTGAAACTTCACTCTTGTACTTGAAAACATGATTCTTATTAGGTATTGTCTTTACACTGTATAAATGCTATCCTAACTTACAAAGTAAGTCCTGACTTTGCTCGCTATTTTAACTTTATTCTAAGAGATTTACCTCTAGCGCGTTGGTTTGCCATTTGGATCGAAATCTACAATCGGTTCACGTGAACCACAGACATTTGGGACTTTAATGTTTACACCGACCGAAAGATAACTGCAAGACGACCAGATATTAGAGTGATTGTAAAAAAGCAGGAGGAAGTTGAAACTTATCGACATTTCAGTGCCAGCAGACCACAGGACAGATGAGAAAGAAAAGGAGAAGATAGATAAATACCAAGATCTCTGGATAGAAATAGAAAGGAGTAATATCGAAACAATTTAAGGAGCCCTTGCAACGATTAGACATTGATAAGATCAACATGATAGACCTTCATAAAACTGTACTTCTAGGTACCTCTCGTAAACTGAGAAGAGTGCTTCAGCTCTCAGTATCTGGGTAGCTCTTGAGCGAGAAGCAACTAATTACCAGCAATATTACTTTTATTATGTATCATATATTTGCTGTGAAATATAGGATAATATTAATGATGATGATGAGGATGATATCTTCATATATGATGTCAAGTCGTCCTAGCGCTTTAGCACTAATTAGGAACACTATTCACTCGCACAAAGAGGCTAAGATGGAGATAGAGAGACTCTTGCAATATCTTTGGGATATCGGTATTCGCCCTGACACGACTGTTTAGCCGGAAGCGGAAGAATATTCCTAAGGGGTATGCAAAATCTAATAACATGGAATTACCGATATCTCAAAGCTAATACTGAAAGAGCCCCTCTCTAGACATGAACACTAGACATGACCACTAGACATGACCACTAGACACGACCACTAGACATGACCACTAGACACGACCACTAGACATGACCACTAGACACGACCACTAGACACGACCACTAGACACGACCACTAGACATGACCACTAGACATGACCACTAGACATGACCACTAGACACGACCACTAGACACGACCACTAGACATGACCACTAGACATGACCACTAGACACGACCACTAGACATGACCACTAGACATGACCACTAGACACGACCACTAGACACGACCAGGAACACGACCACTAGACACGACCAATATTCTATACACATAACGCTCACTCACATGTTGATTTTTACGCAGGGAAGAAACATGAGGCAATCATAAAGAGGGTCTAGTGGGGCTTCAACTGAAGTAGGCCTTGGAAATTATGTATCCTCCCTATGGCTTAAAACACCAAGTAATAGTTCAGAAAAAGATACATCTTTCCTCACTCACTTTCTTCTGAAGACTTCTCATTGACTCGGCCATTGCATGCTGATCCTCTTCAAGTCTGCTTTGTCTTTCCAATGATTCATGCTGCAAATATTTTTGTAACAGAAATATATCAAAATAAGTATTGAAATGATAGACGTGATTGTAGCATTGTTTTGGTTTACTAGACGTAATTTCATGTCCCTTGCAGAATGATTATCAGCTGAATCGCAAGATCTAAATATAAATCTTTTTTGGCTGACAATACAAATGGTGATCAGTGTTTGACCACGAATTGGAGCAGATGATGAGAGTGGTTTTACTTAATCCGTGAAATAGTTAGTAGACTAATAGAACTGAGCGGAACATATTTGCATTGTTTTCTTTTGTGTCTATTTGATTATTAAACATTATCAAGTAATTTTCATTTTACACGCTAAGCAAAATCATTCTGCAAAGACTTTTATTAGATGATTGAAACCCAGGAATGGTTGAATAGGTGAATAGCGCTATACGACGGAAAAATCTTACCCAGTGGATAAATGTATTGGATAACAGCATCGACTTATCCACGGGATATATAGAGGTTATTACACTGATGGGCGTGGGAAGATACGAATTTTATCTTTGCGTGCTGATGATATCCCTCTAGAGTGAACGCAGCGAACGAGAGATCATCAACACGAGAAGATATGTAATGTTCTGTTTGTTCATAGTTAATAGAGGGGTTCCCTCTATTAAATATGGTTTGTTATATACCAACTGTCAAAGTCCATTTTTCTCGTACTCTGATTGGGCTAGAGTGCATCAAGTGAACGAGAACAAGTTTCATTATTATATATCCTAGTCAAACTCGTTTTCTTATTGGTCGAGAGTACATCACGTGGAGGGAAATAAATCCCAATAACTCCCGCGCTGGTAATAAATGCACGTGATCAAAGAGTGAGAGGGGAATAAATCCACGTGATCAGGTCAAAATCCATCGAAAGTTCGTGTTTTGTAAATAAAAAATGTTCAAAATGGAGAGAAAATTTTTCTTCGTTTGACTAGAGTATATAATAAAACACTTAATGACTGATCCCTCGGGAAATCAGTTAGTTTCGTTTCCCTCGAATCTCAACATTGAGATTCTCGGGAAACAAAACTAACTGTTTCCCTCGGGACCAGTCATTAAGTGTATAATGTTTCCCTTGAAACGGATCTCAGCGGGCAATAATATGTTAACTTCCGGGAAATAATAAAACCGGAAGTGATTTCACCGGAAAGAAACGTTAGAGTTTTTCTAAGTTTTTAAAGTCACATAATTAAAAAATCGAATAATTTTGTTGTGTTCTTTGACAATTGGTATATAACAAAACACTTATTAACTTGACCCTCGGGAAAGCAGTGTGTTTTGTGGTCCTTCGTCGTCTCGGGACCACAAAACACACTGTTTCCCTCGGTCCCAGTCTATGAGTGATAATTATCCATTGGATAGCGCAATTTCGTACAACCGGTTCCAGAAATGTGAAGCAAGCAGTTTTAGACAAAATGACTCGAATCAAAATAAACACACAAAAATATTTTTGAGGACAAAAATACTCATAAGCAAAATTTTGAAGCCAAACTTTTATGACACCTTGAATATAACATACATTTCAATCCTACAAAATTTTATCCTAAAAACAAACAAATAAATGCTATAAAATCTGCTAAATTTAGCAATTGCCTTTTTTGTTTTTCCCTCTCTCTAAATACAGGGCTCTGATTGATCAGTTTTCACTAACCGTGATATTTGGCGTGATATTTGGCGTGATATTTGGCGTTTCCAACCCCCCTGACTATCACATATTTTGCAAGATATTTTGTCTCGGAAAGAAAAAACTGCATATCACACATTTTGCAAGATATTTTGTCTCGGAAAGAAAGAAAAAAAATGCATTTTATAGTTTTTTGTTTTTTTTAAAAGAAATCCCCCAAAATGACGGCCTTTTTATTTGGTGATTTCCTTTTTTGAGTCGTTGTGCAAAAAGTAAGGTTGGTCATGCATGGCAGCTGAGGCCCAGCACATATTCATGTTTTTCTTTTATCATAGTGGTTAGCTGGTGCTTATACCTGAACATTATGACTTGTTTCCTTTTCCGTTTTTAATTTTCTTTCAGCTTCTTCTAGTTTAGCCTGCACTACTTCCAAAGCGTGGTTATGGACTCCAGATGAATCGGTATGGTCTTGCAGTAACCTTATTTTATGAAAAACAAAATCATTACTTTTTGACTGTACGACACCACTTTACATTGCAAAAAGCATAATGCAATAATCATCACCACCACCATCATCATCATCATTCTCCTGAACTATGGAATTCTCTACCTCTTGACACTAGATCCTGTGACTCCTTTTCTCTTTTTAAACGTAACTTAAAGACATGGCTTTTTAAGAGAGTATTTGATACTGTTTAATCATTCATTCTATATTTTAACCATATATGTTTTTTCAAAATTTATAATCTACTGATGTTTTACCACTTCCTTTAATATACTATATAAAATATATGCTTTTTATTATATCATGAAAGTGTTTTGAATATATGTATTATATATGAATGATTCAAAAAAAAAATGTAATTGTGTAATTAAGTAAAAATGTATTATATGTGAGTCAATAAATAGTTTCAAGTGTATTTTATCCTTTCTATTCGTTTTAAAATATACATTTCGTAAAGCGTTGTTGAATCTACGGAATAATTGACGCTATATAAATTATAGTCGTCGTCGTCGTCGTCGTCATCATCATCATCATCATCATCATCATCATCATCATCATCATCATCATCATCATCATCATCATCATCATCATCATCATCATCATCATCACCACCACCACCACCACCACCAACCCCCTATCACCGCCACCGCTATCATCATGAGAAAGAAGGAGGAGGATGATCAATAATTTAATGTCCATCACCGAGTTATTTTTTCTCGAGTGATTTTCAAGACGAGCAAAGAAAGGAGAAAAATTCTTAGGTCATATACAGAATTAGATACTGGACGATTCTGTGTGTGTGGAAAATAACATTATTATACTTACTGTTCTCTTTCAACGTTGAATTTGTCAATTTGACTTTTCTTTTCTTGTAATTCCTGGTCAGCTTGTTGAATCCTTACTCTAAGAACTGCTAATTGAGAATCCTTTGCTGCTAAAGCCTGATTCAAATCGTCCTCTGTAGCACGCAAATGACGCACAATGGATTCCGTAGCGATCAACTGCTGTTGTGATTTGGCTAGCTGTTGTTCTGCATATTGCATTCCTGTGACAAGAATTAAAAAAATGAAATCACTGTACTGGAGTTACTAAATAATATTTTTTGCAAATCCTTTGCAAACGTTCTTAAGGTCGTCATTTCTTCACGCAACGTGGCTCTCCCCAATAACGACCTTCGTGGGGAGAGAAGCATTGCGTGACGACCTTAAGCGCGTCTGCGTAGGAGGCTTATTTTCTACTCGTGCTTTTCTTTTAACTGAGCTACCGGTTGCTATCATACCACTATGCTGCCCCGTGATTGATAAAAGACAGGGCTAGCCTATCACATGACACGATGCCTACGCATGCTCTATTTCGTTGACTGCTACACTTCAAGAGTGAGCCGATTAGACGTTTTAATTTAGTAGTACAAGCATATTGCAAGTAAAATGTGGCGAGTATATGTAGAATCTGAGCTACTATATTATTGCCAGCTACATGCTTTATCCACGTAATGCATGAGTCGACTCCAGATGTCATTTATGGTGCAGGAGCCAGTTGTACTAAGCTGGTTAACGATTTATCTGATGGATAAAATTAACGAGTCATACCAATGCACAACACTTGCGTATTATGACCCGATTACAACTATTGTTCAACAACAATGAAATACAAGCATCTTTTGTTCAAATTCTAAAGATGTTCTAATTTTGTACAATCTTTGATTTCACCTATTGGTGAAAGGTATACCAAACTTATTTTAATGTATCTTACTTTTTTCTGATTCTTTTACTCTCTGAAGTTTAGATACCATTTCTTCATTAAGTGATGTTATCTCTTTTCGTAATAACTTGTTTTCCAGTTCAATATTTGATTCTCTGTTATTATCAGTTTGATTTACTGCTGGTGCCAACTGACTGGCGGGAATATGATCCATTGATTGTACCGAAGGTTCTTCTACTCCATCAATATCACGTGTAAGGTCGGATGCTTCAGTAAGTTCTGTTCCGTCTTTTGCAATTGATGCCACCATCAAATCTAAAAATCAAACATCAGCATAGAAAAACTGACTTAAACTACTTAATCATTGAGAACGTCCTAAAGGGGGTCCTAATCCCATTTCCCAGCCCAAAAGTTAGCAAAATCCCAGTCCCAGTGCTGGCTCAACCCCAGTCCCATTATATGAAATCCCCAGCTCAGCCAAAAAAAGGCTCCAATTTTATCCCTTCAGGACACTATTTATTTACTCGTTTGATAAATCTAATTCAAAAAAAATTAAAACATTTTTCATACATTTTCATACATCATACATTTAAAGGGTACCTGCGACCGATGTTCATTAAAAACCTGCCAACAGTTTTTCTCGTGCTCACCCCCTGACCTTAGACGGCTATCATCTTGAAATTTCACCCACCTACTGTATGAAGACTGAAGTTTGTAAAGATGTATAGTTCTTACGAAATTCTGAAAAATGTGATGTTTACGTTGCTGTTCGCCAAGGGAGATCGAAGGCACTTTATAAGGTGAAATTTTGCAAAGAAGTAGCCTAATACCTGCACAAGAATTAGACGGTCGACAATTTTCTTTAAGCATATGCCTAAGTATTAGCGTCCGGTGTGTCATTTCAAAAGTTTAGATCGAATATATAACGCGTGAAATTACTGCTAATCAAAAAGTGTCGTCGCTGTTTCGTTGCTATGGTACCTCTGATGCCAATAAAATATACATCGTTACAAACTTCAGTCTTCATACAGTAAGTGGGTGGAATTTCAAGATGATAGGTGCTTGTATGTAAGAACTACAGTCTAAAGAACCTTACTACTCTTAAAATGCCTATCAATCCTGACGGTTTAGTTAGATGGATACGTTTTACAGAGTATGCTCGAAACATACCAACTTTAGCAACTTTTAGATATAGAATAAGAAGAATACAATTAACAGGACTTATAGATCATTCAAATTGACAGAGCTGCTATACGATAAACACGTAAGTATGTGAAATTGTCAAAAATTGCAAGAATTCTTACCCAATATAGATTTAAATATATTTTACTGGTTTTATATATATATTTTAGTTCATATAATGGTGCTAAATATTTTTGACACATAAGTTGGTTTTTTTTCCCTTGTGTATTAGCATATAATAATTTATCATCTTGTGGTTGCTATGGGAACCAACGGGGTCCAGTCCCATAGCAACATTTTTAGCTTTCCTGCTATTGCGTTATTTTTCAACTTGAGCAGAAATCGTGTCTAAAGTCTTGCCTATGACCATATAAGATTTTTTGACCAAGCTCCATTTGGTTAAAATTGATATCATCTCTTGTAAAAATAGAATGTCAAAAACCTGAATTTTAGGTAGGGCTGGCCTGGGACCGAGGCTGTTGCTATGACAACTGATATGTATGATTGATTTTGAAGAACAGCTGGAGTACTATAATATGCAAAATTTAGTTGATTATAATTTTTTTTGATAACTTATTTGAATTATAAGGTTTCATATCCTAATAAGTAATATAGAGATTATTTAGATTATAGGTTTTATAGGTTTTATATAAATTATATTCTAGAGTATTCTAAATTATAATAAATAAAATTACGAGAAGACTAGTTGTCATTTTGTAATTTGAATATTTCAGCCTTTATCCAAAGGCCATCAAATTACAAAATGACAACTAGTTTTCTCGTAATTTTATTTGTAAAATTCATTAATAATTCATGAGCTTTCTGACCTATGAAATGTTTGCAATCCAGTCACGTGGATGGCCTGTAAAGCTGCATACAACACAAGTAACAATTGTCATGTAAATTAATACAATCACTAATGATCTGTATCAAAATATACAACAACTAGTGAGTGTATCCAGATACAACTACTGTGATTGTATAGATCTGTTAGTATTCTGTATCAGATACAGAATAATAATGAACCTGTGGGTCCGGCTTAAGGAAGATGGTTTTCCAGAGCCTTTTCAAAAGCTAGTCCCACCAACTAGATCAAAAACCCTGCATCTTGCTTTGCTAACCTATCACAATAACCAATGTGGGATGCCCGTACCAAACAATGTGTGACGTCAAAAAACATTGTATGCATGCTCCTATAAAACATCAAACTATATTTTCTTAAATAACACTGCTTTTGAAATCTATTCCTCAGAAATCATTATCTTCATTAATTATTATTATTGAATTTCACAAGTCATTTATAACATTCGCGTCCATGTTGTATGGGCTTTACAATCTCTCGCCTGAGGCTCGAGATTGTAAAAGCCCATACAACACGGCCACTCATGTTGTAAACATTACTTATTATCAAACTATATTCCCAAAAGAATATATTTTAAATTATTCATTTGCTTAATGATGTCAGCCTTATGTTTTAATTAGTTCCCCAGGGCATTCTTGTTGAAAGTTCTATTTGTTGTGGCTGTTGCGACAGTTATATTAATTTTACACATTGCTATGAAGAATGATAGACATTTCTAGGTAGCTGGGACAACGTTTGGCTGAAAAGAATAATACTGTTGAGCCATTAAGTACCTATCTGGGGTTTGGAATTATAGATAAAATACATAGCAGAGTCAGCAGAGGAGACTTTGGTTTTCACCACTGACATGTTGCATTCAGAACGCTCAATACATGTAGTAATTCTTATCAGCTGAACGTTTTCCATCCACCTAGAAAACATCTTGCACTCTGCATGGCAGCAACGTGAAATTTCACAGTTGCAATGATCGCAACAAAGGGTGTCGTTAAACCCCCCCCCCCCCCCACCTGAATCCGCTGTATGCTGACAAGTCTACCCTTGTAAAATATGTAATTTATTATTTTATTATAAGGTTATCAAGGAAATACCTATATTTCTCTATTTCAAAAAATTGATATTTTCACATGTGAATATTTTCACATGTGAAAATATCATCACTATGGTAACATACTAGAAAAAAGCTTGAAAAAGGTTTCTTTTCTTTTTCATTGATAATTATTTAATAAACAGAATATTACATGCCTTTGGGCACTTTTTCAGGTATTTTATGAATTGTAAACTTACATCAGTTTGTTAAATACAATGGGATCCACAACCCACTTTTGGAACCATTGCTAATGCTATATCCATCCTATATATTACTTACAGTAATCAAGACATTTTTATTTCATAAAGCCTTTTTGTAAGGGTGATTTATTTTTATTTTATTTTATTTATTTATTTTTGAAATATTTGTGTATTTTTATCTTTATTTATTTTTTATTTACTTATTTATTTTTGTTTTCATTTTAACATTTTTAGACAATATATTTATTTTGTGTATACTGCCGCTATGTTCATGACTGCGCGCGCTGTCGCCGCTTCAGGTCGCATTGCAGACTTGGAGAATCGCCGGGTCTGTGGTGCGATTTGGGATGGTGCCAGCGCGTGGTCGTGAGCATGGTGGTAGTATAATAAATTTCATAGATAATCATCTTTTACATTTATATTGTATTATATCTTATATACTGATTTTATATTGTAAATATTGTAATGCGCAAATGAAAATTCGCCAAGGATTGAGATTTGCGCAATATAAGTTAATAAAATTATTATTATTAAAATTACAGTACTGGTATTCATTATTTTAAGCAGAAAATTCCTTTACGTTTGTTATTATGAAAAATCATGAAAAATTAAGACTGCCATTAGGATTACAATTTATTACAATTTCCTCATGTGCAAAAATGGTCTCTTCCCATCCAATTTGTCTTACAGGAAAAAATTCAAGCCATATGAATTGAGATACAAACAAACCTACCTTCAGATTTCTTCTTATCAACTTTGACAAATATTTTAGGTTCTGATGTTTTCCTTGTCAACCCTGGGCTTTCTTTGCTTGATGTCTTTTCTTTTGAAGATGAAACATTGCTATTTAGGAACTTGAACAATTGATCATCATTTTCGTCTTCTTTTTTCAGTGGTTTTGGCTGCTGGCGAGGAATTGAAGACTGTAGTCGGCTTTTCACAGGTGCTGAGGGACCAAGACCTAAAAAGTTACAAAATAATTGTTGCTGTAAGCCGCCAAGAGATAAGTAACTTTAATACTAACAGATTCTCTACAGGCTAGTGGGTCCTGGTAATTCATTATTTGGGGCTTAGCTCAATTCTTGTACCCAGACCAACTCATTTCACAGAAAATTGTACGCTCTGGAATTCAGATACAAGTGAAGATTTTGGGCCTTTAGAGAAGAGAAGTGTTAGGGGGCTTTCATTTATTACTGAATGGGGGGGGGGGGGGGTTGGCAAAATCATCTGTTGTCTATACCAAATATTACCCGACCCCCCCTTCATAACCCCCTATGTTTCGCCCAGTTTCTTACTAATCTCTATAAACCTGCATACAATTAGTAACAACCCCCCCCCCCCCCCTCCCCCCATATAGCTTCCGAAAATAATGTGTTCGTATGTAGACTGTACGTAAAATATGTAAATTTACCTTTTTGATAAAAATGCATTTGATAAGAAAACTATACGCTCTTGGAGCGTTCACTGGGTTGCCTGTGCGAGAGCTCCCCCACTCACCAATCCTCATACTCTATTATTTCTTACCAAAGTGTTCCTTTTGGGTTCAAAGTCCCCCTTTATTAAAAACATTTTAAATTCTAGTAAGACATTAGTGTTGCGTTACTGACTTGTCAACGTATATTATATTTCTGCTTGACCTACTAGAGTACCTTTCAAGACTAGCTGATGAAATAAACCTATCTATTTCAGTATCGAAACTGTTCGCTGCAAAACAAACGTTTTATCAATGTAAATACTCTTAGCCAAAATGTGTTTAACTGGTCATTTATTTTTCCCTCAGTTTTTGTTTTCTGTATTTTCATAAATGGAAATATTCAACAAGTCTTGGCAGTTCGCTTTCTTGTAGATCACTATCAGCTCGTCTGACTTATACAAGTTCTTGGAGTCAGCTTTCATCAAAGCTTTGTTTGTCACTCGTTTTGTAGTTTGTCTCTCGTTCTGTAGTTTGTCTCAGTATATTTTTTTGTATCTGAGATCTGGTAAGATCTAGTTTGATCATAGCTAGGTAGTTTATAGATTATCTTAGTCTATTTTGACTAGTTTGTCTAAATCTACAATTCTCATCAGTACCGTAGTTTGCTCATACATTCTCAAAGATAGCTCATAGATTCTCAGACTTCTCTCTTTGAGTATGTGGACCAACCCGTTCCAAAATCGCTCAATAACATCTTTTAGTTTGTGTCTACCACGTACGGCGTGTGTGTTTGTAAATAGTTTAAGCGTAGCGTTAAAAAACCTAAAGACAAAAGTACGCAACATGCCTACAGACAAAATAGTACTTCACGAACCCTGAACGAATGAATTTATAGTGACACAACACTAAAAGCTATAAATACATCGTCCTCGATGTCGTGTGGCAACTTCATTGGACATTGTTTACAAGTTCTCGACTAATCATGACGTGTGAAATTATGGTCTACCTGACCACGGAAAAACGGATCTCATTTTAAGACTGGTTTGCTACCATAGCAACCCAGTAATAATGGAGCAATGAAAAACAAAATGCAGATACCCTTTGAGAGATCAACATTTGAAGAATAAGATATGATAAGCAATAACATTGATCTGTCCACTTCAAATCTGTGTACCTTAAGCATTGTATATAGAGACCATATGATCAAGAAAAATGCCCTGTTTTTCCTAAATGAAATGTTATTTATAAATGACTAAAATATATGCAATCCTTGTTAAAAGATCTTTCAGAAAATGTAGACTTTGTTGGATTTCAATGAATATTAAATGCACTACTCGAGTTCAAACAAAACCAATAATTTGTGTAAGCTGATACCTGAACCTTAATTTGATAAAAGAGTTAAATAAAGGAGCTAATGGACGAGAGTAAATGTTAAATGACATTTTTTTGTAAATTGGTGAAAAGACTTACGAAGTAGGCTTCCTTCACTTGCAGTTCTTGTGATTCTAGACTCTCCAAACTCAGCTGGATGAAGTCCTACATCACTACCAAGTTGATCAGAACTCTCTGTTCTTGAATCAGATTGAACTTTTTTCTCATCCACTTGTAATACATTAGCTGCTGTGTTATCAACCTTCTCAAGAAGAGACTCTGCTTTCCCAGCCAAGTCTGTAAACCATGACATCTTGTTGTTTCTGCTTTGCAACTTAGGAAACAAAATAAATGAATGAGTGGATGGATGAAGGGATAGAAGGAGGGAGGGAGGGAAATTCAAGTCTTTGCTCATTATCATTATTATTGTGCATTATTATCATTGACCATAGATTGTGGAAGCTGCTGCCAGCGCCTAATTCATGTACTCACACTTTAAGGAAGAAGCATAGTTTTAAGCCTGTCTTTAAGTCCAATAGATTTTGATTATTATTTTATTATTCATTATGCCCTTAAGGCCTAAGTAAATCACGACCCTAGATTTTGAATTTTATACATTAGATACATTACATTGATCCAGTAGTAATTTTAAGCTTTTATCAATTTAGCGTATATATCTTCATTTCCTTGTTAGTATGTATTTAATAATTTTTGCATTATATCTAGTTTCTTACACAGGGAAAATTCTTCAATTCCATTCCTGGGGGGAAAAATGGGAAATTCCCCAAGAATGGGGAAAACCACAACCCAATGTTGGGATATTCCTGGGAATTTTCCCAAGTATTTTTCCCATTACCAATTGTTTCCTAAACTTGAGAATGGAATAGCAATATATTCTCAACTGAAACCCAAACTTGGGAATTAAATGGGAATGTTTTCTCATTGCAATCCAATCTTAGGAATAGAATGGGAATGTTTTCCCAACTGAAACCCAAACTTGGGAACAGTTAATTCTGCAGAAGAACTCTTTCTCACTAGTATTTTATCATTCTGGTCCGTTCAATAGTACAAAAACACTGCTCAAGGAACTAAGCTTGACCCTAAATTCAAGTATCAGATATTGCGTTATCTAGTTGTCACACAATAAAAAAAAAAATTGTACTACGCATGAAATAAAAATTATAATCTTTTCCTCTTTCTCAGTAAGGTGGATTGTTTTTTTTTTTTTAGTTTTGAGGTAGATTTCTCCTATTTTTGATTGTTGTAGAAATGATTTAGGAGCAATGTTTCATTCTTAAACGCACGTAATGATATGCATGGCAAATGTAAACAAAACACTAATTTGCATAATTAGGTCGTATATAGTGCAAAATTTCTCAAAATTTAATGGAGATTTTTTACGCGGTCGTGAAAAACCCAAGCAAATTTTTGCAACTCGTGTTAGAAAGTGTTCTGAATATTGTATATCCTCATTTTTATCTTTATTGGAGAATAGCCACATGTAAAAGAAAACATTTTTAAAATGTGAACTAAATCCAAGTCAATCAGTAAGATGGAAAGTTCCCTCAAGAAGATGTGTTTGCTTTTTTTAAATTTATTGAATTCAAACCCAAAACCAACATGTATTTAGAGTAAAACATGTATTCTATCAAAATCCAGTGTGAGATTGCCTATAAATTTGCAGCTTTTTTACTGAGAAAAAGTTTTTATGACCCTATAATTTATTATCGCCATAATGGCAGCTATTTTTAGACTGGCGACAAGCTGAAATCATTTTTTTTGATTTCTTCACAGAATTGTCCATATTTTGAGAAAACAAACCTCACTAAGTTTCAAAACTCACTGAAACCTTTCTACAAACCAAAAATGAAGGTATTTCATTTTTTGACTGTGGCTAGCCTTTGCTCGATATTTCTGGGCATTGGCTCTTAAATGGAGGATTGTAGAATGATAATTAATTAGAAATAAAGCCCAGGTGGCCTTCTGTAACTGGCCTCAATAACATGAGATATATTTTACTTGATTTAACAGATGGAATTTCAGTGTTCAAGAGTTCTAGCAAAGTTGAAGAAGAAAAACAGCTTCAGGAGTGCAATCCCAATGCATTAGTTTAACATGCTTTATTACAAAAGAATCCTTTTGCCTTTGGAGTGGTTTTCCTTAACCCGCGAAACAAAGTGTATTAAGCATTAGAAAACAAAAGAATTAGAGTGAAGTAGTGCATAAGATGCTATAAAGTGTATTTTATGAGTTTTATGAGAATCACTCTATACTTTGTCTTGATGATGAAACTTCTGATAGTAATCCTAGTCATTCAAATGTTAGTTATTTATCAAAGTAACAATATTTGTTGAAGAAACAATATTTGTATTATGATCATCCAGGTGGTAGTCCTGAGAAGGAATTTGATGTGACTGACATTTCAACAACCTGAGTGGAAGTCATCTTCAGAGTCAAGTGTTAGTGTTAGAATAACAATATGTAATTTCAATAAATGGAATATTTTTGAAACAAGAAAACCCAGGGAGTGGAATATTATTGGGAATAAAAAAACCCAAGGAATCGGAAAATACAAAAACAGGATACATGTAAATATAAAATAGCACAAAAGTGGGACAGAATAGACCATATAATGGGAAAGTAATGGGACAGAATAAACCCAATAATGGGAAAATAATGGGACAGAATAAACCCAATAATGGGAAAATAATGGGACAGAATAAACCCAATAATGAGAAAATAATGGGACAGAATAAACCCAATAATAGGAAAATAATGGGACAGAATAAACCCAATAATGGGAAAATAATGCGACAGAATAAACCCAATAATGGGAAAATAATGCGACAGAATAAACCCAATAATGGGAAAATAATGCGACAGAATAAACCCAATAATGAGAAAATAATGGACAGAATAATCCCAGAAATGGAAAAATAATGGGACAGAAAAAACCCAATGATGGGAAAATAATGGGACAGAATAAACCAAATAATGGGGAAATAATGGGACAGAATAAACCCAATAATAGGAAAATAATGGGACAGAATAAACCCAATAATGAGAAAATAATGGGACAGAATAAACCCAATAATAGGAAAATAATGGGACAGAATAAACCCAATAATGGGAAAATAATGCGACAGAATAAACCCAATAATGAGAAAATAATGCGACAGAATAAACCCAATAATGGGAAAATAATGGGACAGAATAAACCCAATAATAGGAAAATAATGGACAGAATAATCCCAGAAATGGAAAAATAATGGGACAGAAAAAACCCAATGATGGGAAAATAATGGGACAGAATAAACCCAATAATGGGAAAATAATGGGACAGAATAAACCCAATAATGGGGAAATATTGGGACAGAATAAACCAAATAATGGGAAAATAATGAGAGAGAATAAGCCCACAAATGAGAAAGTAATGGGACAGAATAATCCCACAAATGAGAAAATAATGGGACAAAATAATCCCACAAATCAGAAAATAATGGGATAGAATAATCCCACAAATGAGAAAATAATGGGACAGAATAATCCCACAAATGAGAAAATAATGGGACAGAATAATCCCACAAATGAGAAAATAATGGGACAGAATAATCCCACAAATGAGAAAATAATGGGACAGAATAATCCCACAAATGAGAAAATAATGGGACAGAATAATCCCACAAATGAGAAAATAATGGGACAGAATAAACCAAATAATGGGAAAATAATGCGACAGAATAATCCCACAAATGAGACAATAATGGGACAGAATAATCCCACAAATGAGAAAATAATGGGACAGAATATTCCCACAAATGACAAAATAATGGGACAGAATAATCCCAGAAATGGGAAAATAATGGGAAATCACAGAGATAAGAGAATATTGCAACAGAATAAACCCAATAATGGGAAAATAATGGGACAGAATAAACCAAATAATGGGAAAATAATGAGAGAGAATAAGCCCACAAATGAGTAAGTAATGGGACAGAATAATCCCACAAATGAGAAAATAATGAGACAGAATAAACCCAATAATGAGAAAATATTGGGACAGAATAAACCCAATAATGAGAAAATAATGGGACAGAATAAACCCAATAATAGGAAAATAATGGGACAGAATAAACCCAATAATGAGAAAATAATGGGACAGAATAAACCCAATAATGAGAAAATAATGGGACAGAATAAACCCAATAATAGGAAAATAATGGGACAGAATAAACCCAATAATGAGAAAATAATGGGACAGAATAAACCCAATAATGAGAAAATAATGGGACAGAATAAACCCAATAATAGGAAAATAATGGGACAGAATAAACCCAATAATGGGAAAATAATGGGACAGAATAAACCCAATAATGGGAAAATAATGAGAGAGAATAAGCCCACAAATGAGAAAGTAATGGGACAGAATAATCCCACAAATGAGAAAATAATGGGACAAAATAATCCCACAAATCAGAAAATAATGGGATAGAATAATCCCACAAATGAGAAAATAATGGGACAGAATAATCCCACAAATGAGAAAATAATGGGACAGAATAATCCCACAAATGAGAAAATAATGGGACAGAATAATCCCACAAATGAGAAAATAATGGGACAGAATAATCCCACAAATGAGAAAATAATGGGACAGAATAATCCCACAAATGAGAAAATAATGGGACAGAATAAACCAAATAATGGGAAAATAATGCGACAGAATAATCCCACAAATGAGACAATAATGGGACAGAATAATCCCACAAATGAGAAAATAATGGGACAGAATATTCCCACAAATGACAAAATAATGGGACAGAATAATCCCAGAAATGGGAAAATAATGGGAAATCACAGAGATAAGAGAATATTGCAACAGAATAAACCCAATAATGGGAAAATAATGGGACAGAATAAACCAAATAATGGGAAAATAATGAGAGGGAATAAGCCCACAAATGAGTAAGTAATGGGACAGAATAATCCCACAAATGAGAAAATAATGAGACAGAATAAACCCAATAATGGGAAAATAATGGGACAGAATAATCCCACAAATGAGAAAATAATGGGACAGAATAAACCCAATAATGGGAAAATAATGGGACAGAATAATCCCACAAATGAGAAAATAATGGGACAGAATAAACCCACAAATGAGAAAATAATGGGACAGAATAAACCAAATAATGGGAAAATAATGGGACAGAATAATCCCACAAATGAGAAAATAATGAGACAGAATAATCCCACAAATGAGAAAATAATGGGACAGAATAATCCCACAAATGAGAAAATAATGGGACAGAATAATTCTACATATGAGAAAATAATGGGACAGAATAATCCCAGAAATTGGAAAATAATGGGACAGAATAATCCCAGAAATTGGAAAATAATGGGACAGAATAATCCCAGAAATTGGAAAATAATGGGACAGAATAATCCTAGAAATTGGAAAATAATGGGACAGAATAATCCCAGAAATGGGAAAATAATGGGACAGAATAATTCCAATAAGAAACTAGTGGGACAGAATAAACCCAATAATGGGAAAATAATGGGACAGAATAATCCCAGAAATTGGAAAATAATGGTACAGAATAATCCCAGAAATTGGAAAATAATGGGACAGAATAATCCCAGAAATTGGAAAATAATGGGACAGAATAATCCCACAAATGAGAAAATAATGGGACAGAATAAACCCACAAATGAGAAAATAATGGGACAGAATAAACCAAATAATGGGAAAATAATGGGACAGAATAATCCCACAAATGAGAAAATAATGAGACAGAATAATCCCACAAATGAGAAAATAATGGGACAGAATAATCCCACAAATGAGAAAATAATGGGACAGAATAATCCTACATATGAGAAAATAATGGGACAGAATAATCCCAGAAATTGGAAAATAATGGGACAGAATAATCCCAGAAATTGGAAAATAATGGGACAGAATAATCCCAGAAATTGGAAAATAATGGGACAGAATAATCCTAGAAATTGGAAAATAATGGGACAGAATAATCCCAGAAATGGGAAAATAATGGGACAGAATAATTCCAATAAGAAACTAGTGGGACAGAATAAACCCAATAATGGGAAAATAATGGGACAGAATAATCCCAGAAATTGGAAAATAATGGTACAGAATAATCCCAGAAATTGGAAAATAATGGGACAGAATAATCCCAGAAATTGGAAAATAATGGGACAGAATAATCCCAGAAATTGGAAAATATTGGGACAGAATAATCCCAGAAATGGGAAAATAATGGGACAGAATAATTCCAATAAGAAACTAGTGGGACAGAATAAACCCAATAATGGGAAAATAATGGGACAGAATAATCCAAGAAGTGGGAAAATAATGGGAAAGAGTAATCACAGAAATAAGAAAATAATGGGACAGAATAAACCCAATAATGGGAAAATAATTGGACAGAGTAAACTGTCCCAATCATGGGAAAACCAAAAAAACTCCCTGAAAACCCCCATTATTTTCCCAGTCTGGGAACTCCAGAATGTTCCCTGTGTTATAGTTCTCATACTTGTAAATATTAGCGTAATTCAATCCTGTAGATTGCAATACTTTTAGAAATAAACTATCTATCTATTACAAAACTTGTACAACCATTAGAGTCACTAAGGAATGATGTTGCCTAAAATTTTTTTGTACAATCTACATTAATTTAGTTATTTCTTCACGACTCGGGCAATTTGAAAACTTGGAAAACACTCATGAAATTAATCCTTAATTTTACACGGCCCCATACGATTACTGTACACATGCTAATTTCTCTTGTTAACTTCGTCCTGCAGAATGGTTTGTTTTTATTTTGGCGATTCTCAGTCAAAATCATTGTTCTATAAAGAACCTGAAGGGCCTCAAATACTGTTATAAATGACCATGAAAAATATAAAAAATGCTTAATTTTACTCTTTTTACTCTAGATCGACAATAAACAATTATTGGTTGAGGTTGAGCATGATATTGTACGGCTTCGGCAGATAACATGGCTTTGGTCTTGATATTTATGATATCATGCGAAAACCGAATTCAATAATTGTTTTATTATACATTTTGTAAACTAAGAATAAAGATTTAATTCTGCTTTCGAAAATATAGCAAACGTATTTCCATTTTCATATTTGTGACCTTTGAACTCAACATGATAATCGTATTATCTGTAGGTAAAGCCTACAGATAATACATTTATCATGTCGAGTTCACACAATATTAGGGATTGGCTGTGGGCTCTTGGCCAATTAGAAGCAAGATAGTGAGTAAAATGTATAATAATATTTCTTGTGAGCATGTCATTTGATTCTTGTTTTGACATCAGAATTCCTCGGGTGAGGCTCGCTGGCCGTCAAATATATTTTTGCAAAGAATTATATTTTTCAAAGAACTCAGTCTTTTTACTAATTATTAACCTTGTTTCTTGAAATGGGATCAAAAACAAAAATTCAAATATTGCTTTTTTGGTATTGGAGAAAAAGATGATAAAAATCTAAAATGCAGTAAAAACAACAAACTATCCAAGTTTTTCTGACATTGTTTGCCAAAGCAACGTCCTTGTCTTGTCTGAGGGTTTCTCCAGCTAGTTTACACATTTTTTTGTCGATTTTTTACGAAATATTAGTTAACATTAATGAATTTACCTTCTATGAACTATTTTCTACGGAACTGAAATATCATTCTTGCAGTATAATCAGGTTTATCTGGTCTACAGGCCACTTTTTCTCTCACTGAAGTTTCAGTCATGAAACTTCATCGTAAGATTAAGAATCTTCCCTCGCTAAATCTTCTTTAACAAGTCGAAAAATTGTTTTTGTTCACTTTAAGACAGACATGACTTCGATTAAAATTTGCCTTAGTTTACAAAAGCTCCATTTAATTTGTGTACGAGTTTCGAAAACTCATAAATTCATAAATGTTGAAGTAAAAGATAGTAAGAATTCATCAAAATTGTATATATTATGTGTATCTCTTTATAAACCAATGCCAAAATGTTAGACAGAATCTCCCTTCGTATGGTAATACCTCCATTCGCATATAACTATTGTTTTCCATATAAATTATTGGATGAGAAGACAGAACAACAAATGAGCCTTACTGCAACATTTTGTAAGCTTCAGGCTTAAATAAAGTCATTATCAATATGATATTTTATATTTGAACTTACCTGAAACAAACGATGCTGTTATGTTCTATTGCTTGTAATAAATCGAGAGCTGTAGGAGTTTTTATGTATCACAGGTACAATAATATACAACCGCCATTTTGGGTACGTGGATGTATAACGTGTCTTCTTTATCTACTGCGCATACGGATTGGGAGAAACCGCTGCACACTAAAACAAACAAACTCGTCCCAGAGTCCTCTCGGCCCACATGACGTGTTGTTTGTGTTTTGGTGCAACATGGTCTCTTCCTCAAAACAACGATTATCATTAATTGTGAAATGACCTGATCAAGTCAGGCCCGTAACCAGGGGGAGCACAGGGTGCACGTGCACCCCCCCCCCCCATCAGACCAAAAGGTCCGCTTTTTATCAACATTTGTTTGTTAAAGTTAATAAAGTTCATTATTATTATTATTGCTTGAAAATCAAAAAAAAAAATACAGATTTAATGTAAATCAAAAAATTAAACCACTATCATTTCCCAGTTTTCTCCATTTGTTTGATGTGCACCCCCCCGGTAAATTTCATGTGCACCCCCCCCCCCCCCGGTAAATGTTCTGGTTACGGCCCTGGGATGGTTGCATCAGAATAAGAATGTACACGAGATGGATTGGATGGCTGTATCAGAATAAGAATGTACACAAGATGGATTGGATTGGTGCTTCAGAATTAGAATGATCACGGGATAGATTGGATGAGTACATCAGAAAAAGAATGTACACGAGATAGATTGGATGGGTGCATCAGAATAAGAATGTACACGAGATGGATTGCATTGGTGCTTTAGAATTAGAATGTTCATGGGATGGATTGGATGGATGCATCAGAATAAGAAGGTACACGAGATGGATTAGATGTGTGTATCAGGATAAGAATGTTCACGGGATGGATTAGATGGGTGTATCAGAATAAGAATGTTCACGAGATGGATTGGATGGGTGTATCAGAATGAAAATGTACACGAGATGGATTGGATGGGTGTATCAGAATGAAAATGTACACGAGATGGATTGCATGAACCCATCAGAATAAGAATCTACACGAGATGGATTGGATGGGTGTATCAGAATGAAAATGTACACGAGATGGATTGGATGGACGCATCAGAATAAGAATGCACACGAGATAGATTGGATGGAAGTATCAGAATAAGAATGTACACGAGATGTATTGGATGGGTGCATCAGAATAAGAATGTACATGAGATGGATTGGATTGACGCATCAGAATAAGAATGGGCACGGGATGGATTGGGTTAGTGCTTCAGAATTAGAAGATTTACGGGATGGATTGGATGGTTGTATCAGAATAAGAATATACCAGAGATGGATTGGATGGGTGCATCAGAATAAGAATGTACACGAGATAGATTGGACGAACGTAAAGAATGAGAATGTACATGAAATGAGGGCTTCAATGGGGTATTCCTCTTCACGACTAAAGCTTAAGATTCAGGCTTTCTTTACGGCTGATTATTTTAGAGTCTAGTCGTCTATTTAACAATTAGAAGACGAACTCGAGATTTCTATCGGCTGTTAGTTGACGAGGGGCTCCGGCCCCTAGTCAACTATCAAAGCCGATAGAAATCGAGAGTGAGTCTTCTAATTGTTTTAGTAAAAATCTCAACTAAACTATACTATACTAAACTACACTAAACTTCACAATTTTTTCAAAACAACTGTCCGGCTTTCTCTACCCACTATCTATCGGCTGATAGATAGTGAGTACGTTAGCCAATCAGAATGCAGGATTTGCAATAGTATAGTAGTAGAATTTTACTAAATACATATAGGTGTGTATACGATATTCCACCATGAACTGCTAGCCACGTCCTTGGCAAGCTTCCACATACTTATTGAGAGTCATTTTATGTAAGTCAAATGAGGTCCAATAAAGTGTTGATTTTACACAAAAGGCTGTGTTTCTAAAAGAGGACTCTCATAAAGATGGTCCTGAAGGGGTGAAATGATAGGAAGTGGGATTCACCTTTTTCGGCCGGGCTGACAGGTTTTTATGCCCTGGGACTGGGATTTAGCCATTACTGGGATTGAGATTTCTCTAATTCTTTATTATAAACTTTAACTCGGATTTTGCAGAGCCCTAAAGTTTACGTGTGAGGAGACTGAAAATCTGAACGGCACCTTTAGATCGTTTTCCTTTTGTTTGTTTGTTTATTTGTTTGTTTGGGCGTTGTTTTTTTTAGTGATGATCAATATACTTATATACGCATGCGCAGTCCTTGTACGTGTGCATAAACATATCTCACTTGTAACACCAAAAATGTCTCTTTGCAAAGCGGTATTTAAGAGATAAAACAATAAAAACTCAGTTCTGATTTTTACACCATCATTGATCTACGCATACGTCGCATCTGAGTTTTTCTAAACACATCCCACATGGAAAAAAATAACCAAAGCGACAAAATCATCAGCACTTCAAATGACATACCGGGTGTGCTGGTCATAGCAAGGGGTTAATCATCTACGGTCTAGGGGCCGACTAACCTCTCCCTTAGGCTTGGGGGCCGAGCTTCCTGATCAGTCAGTAATGTCCTCCCGGGATAGCGGTGTTGGGGCCGAAATCTCCAGCGTAGCCGTAAGTCCATACGATGCTTCAGCAATCGATGTCTGGAAGTATGGTCCCGGTAAATCAATCAATAAAAACAAATTAACTCCATAAAACTGAATCTTACATAAAGATGGTTATGGTTATATATATATTATAGAAATATTCCATGATATTCTGAAGTATCCGAACATGCATTTTTTGAGTATCCAAAACCATACTCTGGAGTATCCAAAATCATATTCTGGAGTATCCAAAATCATATTCTGGAGGATCCAAAATCATATTCTAGAGGATCCAAAAACATATTCTGAAGAATCCAAAATCGTATTCTGGAGTATCCAAAATCATATTCTGGAGTATCCAAAATCACATTCTGGAGGATCCAAAACCATATTCTGGAGGATCCAAAACCATATTTTGTAGGATCCAAAATCACATTCTGGAGGATCCAAAACCATATTCTGTAGGATCCAAAACCATATTCTGTAGGATCCAGAACAATATTCTGGAGGATCCAAAACCATATTCTGGATTATAACCCAACGATGAATTTTCGCGCTCTGTCATTGGTTCAAATGGGTCACGTGGAAGACGGGTATCAGTCGATATCCCCCGTCCGAAGTGATATTCGTCCAGCAGAAGGTTAAAATGTTAAAAAAAGAAAAGAAAAAACACGGAAAACAAAGAAACTCGGTTTTTACAAACGAGTGAGAGTAAAATACAAAGACTGGTTGAGAAAACTACGGCAGGAAACACGAAAAAATCAACAAAATATACTGTAAATGTCTTCAATGGTAAGCATCCATGTTTCGTGAATGAAGTCTTTGGTTTGTTTTCAAAATTGTTTTTATAAACTAATAAAAACCAACAAAGAATTCGACAACAAATGTCAAACAATAGAATAGATCAGTGTCAAACAGCTTTCATTTACCAAAATAATTGTTTTTATATCCAGCTTTGAGACGAGAGAGAATTATTTTTTGAAAACTCTTGAGACCACGAGTCGATGCAGTTTGCTGAATTCATTTTAGTGAAGTCGTTGGGTTATAAAATAAATAAACTCCCTCTGGCTCACTGGAATATCGGCTGATAATGTCCTTGGATGAGAAATGGTCCTCAAAATATCACATTTGCCCTCGAAGCTTCGCTTCTCGGCCAAATGTTCTTTTTTCGGACCATTTCTCATCCTAGGACACTATCAGCCGATATCCCAGCCGCCAGGAGGGGTTTATTTACTAAGTATCCAAAATCTTATTCTGGAGGATCCAAAATCATATTTTTGAGTATCCCAAATCATATTCTGGAGGATCCAAAATCATATTATGGAGGACCCAAAATCATATTCTGGAGTATCCAACACCATATTCTGGAGGATCCAAAACCATATTGTGGAGGATCCAAAATCATATTATGGAAGATCCAAAACAATATTCTGTAGGATCCAAAACCATATTCTGGAGGATCCAAAATCATATTCTGGAGGATCCAAAACCATATTCTAGAGGATCCAAAATCACATTCTGCAATTTCCAAAACCTTATTCTGAAGGATCCAAAACCATATTGTAGAGGATCCAGAACAATATTCTGGAGGATCCAAAACCATATTCTGGAGGATCCAAAACCATATTCTGGAGGATCCAAAACCATATTCTGGAGGATCCAAAACCATATTCTGGAGGATCCAAAATCATATTCTGGAGGATCCAACACTATAGTGTGGAGGATCCAAAACCATATTCTGGAGGATCCAAAATCATATTCTGGAGGATCCACAATCATATTCTGGAGCATCCAAAACCATATTCTGGAGGATCCAAAACTATAGTGTGGAGGATCCAAAACCATATTCTGGAGGATCCAAAACCATATTCTGCAGGATCCAAAACCATATTCTGCAGGATCCAAAACCATATTCTGGAGGATCCAAAACCATATTCTGGAGGATCCAAAATCATATTCTGGAGGATCCACAATCATATTCTGGAGCATCCAAAACCATATTCTGGAGGATCCAAAACTATAGTGTGGAGGATCCAAAACCATATTCTGGAGGATCCAAAATCATATTCTGCAGGATCCAAAACCATATTCTGGAGGATCCAAAACCATATTCTGGAGGATCCAAAATCATATTCTGGAGGATCCACAATCATATTCTGGAGCATCCAAAACCATATTCTGGAGGATCCAAAACTATAGTGTGGAGGATCCAAAACCATATTCTGGAGGATCCAAAATCATATTCTGGAGGATCCAAAATCATATTCTGGAGGATCCAAAACCATATTCTGGAAGATCCAAAATCATATTCTGGAGGATCCAAAACCATATTCTGGATGATCCAAAATCATATTCTGGACGATGCAAAATCATATTCTGGAGGATCCAAAATCATATTCTGGAGGATCCAAAACCAACTCTGGACGATGCAAAACCATATTCTGGGGGATCCAAAACCATATTTTTGACCATGCAAAACCATATTCTGGACGATTCAAAACCATATTCTGGACGATGCAAAATAATATTCTGGACGATCCAAAACCATATTCTGGATGACCCAAAACCATATTCTGGGGGATCCAAAACCATATTTTTGACGATGCAAAACCATATTCTGGACGATTCAAAACCATATTCTGGACGATGCAAAATCATATTCTGGACGATGGAAAACCATATTCTTGACGATGCAAAACCATATTCTGGAGGATCCAAAACCATATTCTGGACGATGCAAAACCATATTCTGGACGATGCAAAACCATATTCTGGTGGATCCAAAACCATATTCTGGACGATGCAAAACCATATTCTGGACGATGCAAAACCATATTCTGGGGGATCCAAAACCATATTTTTGACGATGCAAAAAAACATATTCTGGACGATTCAAAACCATATTCTGGACGATGCAAAATCATATTCTGGAGGATCCAAAACCATTCTTTGGACGATGCAAAACCATATTCTGGACGATTCAAAACCATATTCTGGAGGATCCAAAATAATATTCTGGAGTATGCAAAATCATATTCTGGAGGATCGAAAATCTTATTCTAGATGATCCAAAACCATATTCTCGACGATCCAACACCATATTCTGGAGGATCCAAAATAATATTCTGGATGATCCTATTGTGGAGGATCCAAAATCATATTCTGCAGGATCCAAAATCATATTCTGGACGATGCAAAACCATATTCTGTAAGATCCAAAATCATATTCCGGACGATGCAAAACCATATTCTGGAGTATCCAAAACCATTATCTGGAAGATCCAAAATCATATTCTGGACGATGGAAAACCATATTCTGGACGATGCAAAACCATATTCTGGAGGATCCAAAATGATATTCTGGACGATGCAAAACCATATTCTCGACGATGGAAAACCATATTCTGGAAGATCCAAAATTATATTCTGGACGATGAAAAACCATATTCTGGACGATGCAAAACCATATTCTGGACGATGCAAAACCATATTCTGGACGATGCAAAACCATATTCTGGACGATTCAAAACCATACTCTGGAGGATCCAAAATCCTATTCTGGAGTATGCAAAACCATATTCCGGACGAGGCAAAACCATATTCTGGACGATTCAAAACCATATTCTGGAGGATCCAAAATCACATTCTGTAGAATACAAAATTTTATTCTGGAGGATCCAAAATCTTTTTCTAGATGATCCAAAATCGTATTCTCGACGTTCCAAGACCATATTCTGGAGGATCCAAAAGCATATTCTGGACGATCCTATTCTGGAGGATCCAAAATCATATTCTGCAGGATCCAAAATCATATTCTGGAGGATCCAAAACCATATTCTGGACGATGCAAAACCATATTCTAGAGGATCCAAAATCATATTCTGGACGATGTAAAAGCATATTCTTGAGGATCCAAAACCGTATTTTGGACGATGCAAAATCATATTCTGGACGATGCAAAACCAAATTCTGGAGTATCCAAAATCATATTCTGCAGGATCCAAAACCATTATCTGGAGGATCCAAAATCAGATTCTCGAGGATCCAAAATCATATTCTGGACGATGCAAAACCATATTCTGGAGGATCCAAAATCATATTCTGGACGATGCAACAGCATATTCTTGAGGATCCAAAACCGTATTCTGGACGATGCAAAATCATATTCTGGACGATGCAAAACAATATTCTGGAGTATGCAAAACCATATTCTGGACGATGCAAAACCATATTCTTGACGATGCAAAACCATATTCTTTAGGATCCAAAATCATATTCTGGACGATGCAAAACCATATTCTGGATGATCCAAAAGCATATTCTGGAGGATCAAAAATCATATTCTGGAGGATCCAAAAACATATTCTGGAGTATACAAAATCATATTCTGCAGGATGCAAAATCACATTCTGGAGTATCCAAAACCATATTCTGGAGGATCCAAAACTATAGTGTGGAGGATCCAAAACCATATTCTGGAGGATCCAAAATCATATTCTGGAGGATCCAAAATCATATTCTGGAGGATCCAAAACCATACTCTGGAAGATTCAAAATCATATTCTGGAGGATCTAAAACCATATTCTGGATGATGCAAAATCATATTCTGGACGATGCAAAATCATATTCTGGAGGATCCAAAATCATATTCTGGAGGATCCAAAACCAACTCTGGACGATGCAAAACCATATTCTGGGGGATCCAAAACCATATTTTTGACGATGCAAAACCATATTCTGGACGATTCAAAACCATATTCTGGACGATGCAAAATAATATTCTGGACGATCCAAAACCATATTCTGGATGATCCAAAACCATATTCTGGGGGATCCAAAACCATATTTTTGACGATGCAAAACCATATTCTGGACGATTCAAAACCATATTCTGGACGATGCAAAATCATATTCTGGCGATGGAAAACCACATTCTTGACGATGCAAAACCATATTCTGGAGGATCCAAAACCATATTCTGGACGAGGCAAAACCATATTCTGGACGAAGCAAAACCATATTCTGGTGGATCCAAAACCATATTCTGGACGATGCAAAACCATATTCTGGACGATGCAAAACCATATTCTGGGGGATCCAAAACCATATTTTTGACGATGCAAAAGAACATATTCTGGACGATTCAAAACCATATTCTGGACGATGCAAAATCATATTCTGGAGGATCCAAAACCATTTTTTGTACGATGCAAAACCATATTCTGGACGATTCAAAACCATATTCTGGAGGATCCAAAATCATATTCTGGAGTATGCAAAATCATATTCTGGAGGATCGAAAATCTTATTCTAGATGATCCAAAACCATATTCTCGACGATCCAAGACCATATTCTGGAGGATCCAAAATAATATTCTGGATGATCCTATTGTGGAGGATCCAAAATCATATTCTGCAGGATCCAAAATCATATTCTGGACGATGCAAAACCATATTCTGGACGATGCAAAACCATATTCTGTAAGATCCAAAATCATTTTCCGGACGATGCAAAACCATATTCTGGAGTATCCAAAACCATTATCTGGAAGATCCAAAATCATATTCTGGACGATGGAAAACCATATTCTGGACGATGCAAAACCATATTCTGGAGGATCCAAAATGATATTCTGGACGATGCAAAACCATATTCTCGACGATGCAAAACCATATTCTGGAAGATCCAAAATTATATTCTGGACGATGCAAAACCATATTCTGGACGATGGAAAACCATATTCTGGACGATGCAAAACCATATTCTGGACGATGCAAAACCATATTCTTGACGATTCAAAACCATACTCTGCAGGATCCAAAACCATATTCTGGAGGATCCAAAAACATATTCTTGAGAATCCTGAATCATATTCTGGAGTATCCAAAACCATGTTCTGGAGGATCCAAAAACATATTCTTGAGGATCCTGAATCATATTCTGGAGTATCCAAAACCATATTCTGGATGATCCAAAACTATAGTGTGGAGGATCCAAAACCATATTCTGGCGGATCCAAAATCATATTTTGGAGCATCCAAAATCATATTCTGGAGGATCCAAAACCATATTCTGGAGGATCCAAAAACATATTCTTGAGGATCCTAAATCATATTCTGGAGTATCCAAAACCATGTTCTGGAGGATCCAAAAACATATTCTTGAGGATCCTGAATCATATTCTAGAGTATCCAAAACCATCTTCTGGAGGATCCAAAATTATAGTGTGGAGGATCCAAAACCATATTCTGGCGGATCCAAAATCATATTCTGGAGCATCCAAAATCATATTCTGGAGGATCCAAAATCATATTCTGGAGGATCCAAAGTCATATTCTGGAGGATCCAAAATCATATTCTGGACGATGCAAAATCATATTCTGGAGGATCCAAAATCATATTCTGGAGGATCCAAAACCATATTCTGGAGGATGCAAAACCATATTCTTGAGGATCCAAAACGTATTCTGGACGATGCAAACCCATATTATTGAGGATCCAAAACCATATTCTGGAGGATCAAAAACCATATTCTAGAGGATCCAAAACCATATTGTGGAGTATCCAAAATCAAATTCTGCAGGATCCAAAACCATTATCTGGAGGATCCAAAATCATATTCTGGAGGATCCAAAACCATATTCTGGACGATGCAAAACCATATTCTAGAGGATCCAAAATCATATTCTGGACGATGTAAAAGCATATTCTTGAGGATCCAAAACCGTATTCTGGACGATGCAAAATCATATTCTGGACGATGCAAAACAGTTCTGGAGTATGCAAAACCATATTCTGGACGATGCAAAACCATATTCTTGACGATGGAAAACCATATTCTGGAGGATCCAAAATCATATTCTGGACGATGCAAAACCATATTCTGGACGATGCAAAACCATATTCTGGAGGATCCAAAACCATATTCTGGAGGATCCAAAACCATATTCTGGACGATGCAAAATCATATTCTGGACGATGGAAAACCATATTCTGGACGATGCAAAACCATATTCTGGAGGATCCAAAATCATATTCTGGACGATGCAAAACCATATTCTGGACGATGCAAAACCATATTCTGGACGATCCAAAATCATATTCTGGACCATGGAAAACCATATTCTGGAGTATGGAAAACCATATTCTGGACGACACAAAACCATATTCTGGAGTATCCCAAATCATATTCTGGACGATGCAAAACCATATTCTGGACGATGCTAAACCATATTATGGACGATGCAAAACCATATTCTGGAGGATCCAAAATCATAATTATTCTCGACGATTCAAAATCATATTCTGGAGGATCGAAAACCATATTCTGGAGGATCGAAAATCATATTCTGGAGGATCGAAAATCATATTCTGGAGGATCGAAAATCATATTCTTGAGCATCCAAAACCATATTCTGGAGTATCCAAAATCATATTCTGCAGGATCCTAAACCATTATCTGGAGGATCCAAAATCAGATTCTGGAGGATCCAAAATCATATTCTGAACGATGCAAAACCATATTCTGGACGATCGAAAATCATATTCTGGACGATGGAAAACCATATTCTGGAGTATGGAAAACCATATTCTGGACGACACAAAACAATATTGTGGAGTATCCCAAATCATATTCTGGACGATGCAAAACCATATTCTGGACGATGCTAAACCATATTCTCGACGATTGAAAACCATATTCTGAAGGATCCAAAATCATATTCTGGAGGATCCAAAATCCTAATTATTCTCGACGATCCAAAATCATATTCTGGACGATCGAAAATCATATTCTAGAGGATCGAAAATCATATTCTGGAACATCCAAAACCATATTCTGGAGTATCCAAAATCATATTCTGCAGGATCCAAAACCATTATCTGGAGGATCCAAAATCAGATTCTGAAGGATCCAAAACCATATTCAGGACGATGGAAAACCATATTCTGGAGGATCCAAAATCATATTCTGAACGATGCAAAACCATATTCTTGAGGATCAAAAACCGTATTCTGGACGATGCAAAATCATATTCTGGACGATGCAAAACAATATTCTGGAGTATGCAAAACCATATTCTGGACGATGCAAAACCATATTCTTGACGATGCAAAACCATATTCTGGACGTTGCAAAACCATATTCTGGATGATCCTGAATCATATTCTGGACTATCCAAAACCATGTCCTGGAGGATCCAAAAACATATTCTTGAGGATCCTGAATCATATTCTGGAGTATCCAAAACCATATTCTGGAAGATCCAAAACTATAGTGTGGAGGATCCAAAACCATATTCTGCCGGATCCAAAATCATATTCTGGAGCATCCAAAATCATATTCTGGAGGATCCAAAATCATATTCTGGAGGATCCAAAGTCATATTCTGGAGGATCCAAAATCATATTCTGGACGATGCAAAATCATATTCTGGAGGATCCAAAATCATATTCTGGAGGATCCAAAACCATATTCTGGAGGATGCAAAACCATATTCTTGAAGATCCAAAACGTATTCTGGACGATGCAAACCCATATTATTGAGGATCCAAAACCATATTCTGGAGGATCAAAAACCATATTCTAGAGGATCCAAAACCATATTGTGGAGTATCCAAAATCAAATTCTGCAGGATCCAAAACCATTATCTGGAGGATCCAAAATCATATTCTGGAGGATCCAAAACCATATTCTGGACGATGCAAAACCATATTCTAGAGGATCCAAAATCATATTCTGTACGATGTAAAAGCATATTCTTGAGGATCCAAAACCGTATTCTGGACGATGCAAAATCATATTCTGGACGATGCAAAACAGTTCTGGAGTATGCAAAACCATATTCTGGACGATGCAAAACCATATTCTTGACGATGGAAAACCATATTCTGGAGGATCCAAAATCATATTCTGGACGATGCAAAACCATATTCTGGACGATGCAAAACCATATTCTGGAGGATCCAAAACCATATTCTGGAGGATCCAAAACCATATTCTGGAGGATCCAAAACCATATTCTGGACGATGCAAAATCATATTCTGGACGATGGAAAACCATATTCTGGAATATGCAAAACCATATTCTGGAGGATCCAAAATCATATTCTGGACGATGCAAAACCATATTCTGGACGATGCAAAACCATATTCTGGACGATGCAAAATCATATTCTGGACGATGGAAAACCATATTCTGGAGTATGGAAAACCATATTCTGGACGACACAAAACCATATCCTGGAGTATCCCAAATCATATTCTGGACGATGCAAAACCATATTCTGGACGATGCTAAACCATATTATGGACGATGCAAAACCATATTCTGGAGGATCCAAAATCATAATTATTCTCGACGATTCAAAATCATATTCTGGAGGATCGAAAACCATATTCTGGAGGATCGAAAATCATATTCTGGAGGATCGAAAATCATATTCTGGAGGATCGAAAATCATATTCTGGAGCATCCAAAACCATATTCTGAAGTATCCAAAATCATATTCTGCAGGATCGAAAACCATTATCTGGAGGATCCAAAATCAGATTCTGGAGGATCCAAAATCATATTCTGAACGATGCAAAACCATATTCTGGACGATCGAAAATCATATTCTGGACGATAGAAAACCATATTCTGGAGTATGGAAAACCATATTCTGGACGACACAAAACCATATTGTGGAGTATCCCAAATCATATTCTGGACGATGCAAAACCATATTCTGGACGATGCTAAACCATATTCTCGACGATTGAAAACCATATTCTGAAGGATCCAAAATCATATTCTGGAGGATCCAAAATCCTAATTATTCTCGACGATCCAAAATCATATTCTGGACGATCGAAAACCATATGCTGGAGGATCGAAAATCATATTCTGGAAGATCGAAAATCATATTCTAGAGGATCGAAAATCATATTCTGGAACATCCAAAACCATATTCTGGAGTATCCAAAATCATATTCTGCAGGATCCAAAACCATTATCTGGAGGATCCAAAATCAGATTCTGAAGGATCCAAAACCATATTCAGGACGATGGAAAACCATATTCTGGAGGATCCAAAATCATATTCTGAACGATGCAAAACCATATTCTTGAGGATCAAAAACCGTATTCTGGACGATGCAAAATCATATTCTGGACGATGCAAAACAATATTCTGGAGTATGCAAAACCATATTCTGGACGATGCAAAACCATATTCTTGACGATGCAAAACCATATTCTGGACGTTGCAAAACCATATTCTGGATGATCCTGAATCATATTCTGGACTATCCAAAACCATGTCCTGGAGGATCCAAAAACATATTCTTGAAGATCCTGAATCATATTCTGGAGTATCCAAAACCATATTCTGGAAGATCCAAAACTATAGTGTGGAGGATCCAAAACCATATTCTGCCGGATCCAAAATCATATTCTGGAGCATCCAAAATCATATTCTGGAGGATCCAAAATCATATTCTGGAGGATCCAAAGTCATATTCTGGAGGATCCAAAATCATATTCTGGACGATGCAAAATCATATTCTGGAGGATCCAAAATCATATTCTGGAGGATCCAAAACCATATTCTGGAGGATGCAAAACCATATTCTTGAGGATCCAAAACGTATTCTGGACGATGCAAACCCATATTATTGAGGATCCAAAACCATATTCTGGAGAATCAAAAACCATATTCTAGAGGATCCAAAACCATATTCTGGAGTATCCAAAATCAAATTCTGCAGGATCCAAAACCATTATCTGGAGGATCCAAAATCATATTCTGGAGGATCCAAAACCATATTCTCGACGATGCAAAACCATATTCTAGAGGATCCAAAATCATATTCTGGACGATGTAAAAGCATATTCTTGAGGATCCAAAACCGTATTTTGGACGATGCAAAATCATATTCTGGACGATGCAAAACCAAATTCTGGAGTATGCAAAACCATATTCTGGACGATGCAAAACCATATTACTGACGATGGAAAACTATATTCTGGAGGATCCAAAATCATATTCTGGACGATGCAAAACCATATTCTGGACGATGCAAAACCATATTCTGAATGATCCAAAATCATATTCTGGAAAATCCAAAATCCTATTTAAATCATAATTATTCTCGACGATCCAAAATCATATTCTGGATGATCGAAAATCATATTCCGGAGGATCCAAAACCATATTCTGGAGTATCCAAAATTATATTCTGCAGGATCCAAAACCATTATCTGGAGGATCCAAAATCAGATTCTCGAGGATCCAAAATCATATTCTGGACGATGCAAAACCATATTCTGGAGGATCCAAAATCATATTCTGGACGATGCAAAAGCATATTCTTGAGGATCCAAAACCGTATTCTGGACGATGCAAAATCATATTCTGGACGATGCAAAACATTATTCTGGAGTATGCAAAACCATATTCTGGACGATGCAAAACCATATTCTTGACGATGCAAAACCATATTCTGGAGGATCCAAAATCATATTCTGGACGATGCAAAACCATATTCTGGATGATCCAAAAGCATATTCTGGACGATGCAAAACCATATTCTGGATGATCCAAAATCATATTCTGGAAAATCCAAAATCCTATTTAAATCATAATTATTCTCGACGATCCAAAATCATATTCTGGATGATCGAAAATCATATTCCGAAGGATCCAAAACCATATTCTGGAGTATCCAAAATCATATTCTGAAGGATCCACAACCATTATCTGGAGGATCCAAAATCAGATTCTCGAGGATCCAAAATCATATTCTGGACGATGCAAAACCATATTCTGGAGGATCCAAAATCATATTCTGGACGATGCAAAAGCATATTCTTGAGGATCCAAAACCGTATTCTGGACGATGCAAAATCATATTCTGGACGATGCAAAACAATATTCTGGAGTATGCAAAACCATATTCTGGACGATGCAAAACCATATTCTTGACGATGCAAAACCATATTCTGGAGGATCCAAAATCATATTCTGGACGATGCAAAACCATATTCTGGATGATACAAAAGCATATTCTGGAGGATCAAAAATCATATTCTGGAGGATCCAAAAACATATTCTGGAGTATACAAAATCATATTCTGCAGGATGCAAAACCATATTCTGGAGGATCCAAATCCATATTCTGGAGGATCCAAAACCATATTCTGGACGATGCAAAATCATATTCTGGACGATGGAAAACCATATTCTGGACGATGCAAAACCATATTCTGGAGGATCCAAAATCATATTCTGGACGATGCAAAACCATATTCTGGACGATGCAAAACCATATTCTGGACGATCCAAAATCATATTCTGGACGATGGAAAACCATATTCTGGAGTATGGAAAACCATATTCTGGACGACACAAAACCATATTCTGGAGTATCCCAAATCATATTCTGGACGATGCAAAACCATATTCTGGACGATGCTAAACCATATTATGGACGATGCAAAACCATATTCTGGAGGATCCAAAATCATATTCTGGAGGATCCAAAATCATAATTATTCTCGACGATTCAAAATCATATTCTGGAGGATCGAAAACCATATTCTGGAGGATCGAAAATCATATTCTGGAGGATCGAAAATCATATTCTGGAAGATCGAAAATCATATTCTGGAGCATCCAAAACCATATTCTGGAGTATCCGAAATCATATTCTGCAGGATCGAAAACCATTATCTGGAGGATCCATAATCAGATTCTGGAGGATCCAAAATCATATTCTGGACGATGCAAAACCATATTCTGGACGATCGAAAATCATATTCTGGACGATGGAAAACCATATTCTGGAGTATGGAAAACCATATTCTGGACGACACAAAACCATATTCTGGAGTATCCCAAATCATATTCTGGACGATGCAAAACCATATTCTGGACGATCCTAAACCATATTCTCGACGATTGAAAACCATATTCTTGAGGATCCAAAATCATATTATGGTGGATCCAAAATCCTAATTATTCTCGACGATCCAAAATCATATTCTGGAGGATCGAAAACCATATGCTGGAGGATCGAAAATCATATTCTGGAGGATCGAAAATCATATTCTAGAGGATCGAAAATCATATTCTGGAACATCCAAAACCATATTCTGGAGTATCCAAAATCATATTCTGCAGGATCCAAAACAATTATCTGGAGGATCCAAAATCAGATTCTGGAGGATCCAAAACCATATTCTGGACGATGCATAACCATATTCTGGAGGATCCAAAATCATAGTCTGAACGATGCAAAACCATATTCTTGAGGATCAAAAACCGTATTCTGGACGATGCAAAATCATATTCTGGACGATGCAAAACAATATTCTGGAGTATGCAAAACCATATTCTGGACGATGCAAAACCATATTCTTGACGATGCAAAACCATATTCTGGACGTTGCAAAACCATATTCTGGATGATCCAAAATCATATTCTGGAAATTCCAAAATCATAATTATTCTCGACGATCCAAAATCATATTCTGGAGGATCGAAAACCATATTCTGGAGGATCGAATATCATATTCTGGAGGATCCAAAACCATATTCTGCAGTATCCAAAATCATATTCTGCAGGATCCAAAACCATATTCTGGTGGATCCAAAACCATATTCTGGAGTATACAAAATCATATTCTGCAGGATGCAAAACCATATTCTGGAGGATCCAAAACCATATTCTGGAGGATCCAAAACCATATTCTGGAGGATCCAAAACCATATTCTGGACGATGCAAAATCATATTCTGGACGATGGAAAACCATATTCTGGACGATGCAAAACCATATTCTTGAGGATCCAAAATCATATTCTGGACGATGCAAAACCATATTCTGGACGATGCAAAATCATATTCTGGACGATGGAAAACCATATTCTGGACGATGCAAAACCATATTCTGGAGTATCCAAAATCATATTCTGGACGATGCAAAACCATATTCTGGACGATGCAAAACCATATTCTGGACGATCGAAAATCATATTCTGGACGATGGAAAACCATATTCTGGAGTATGGAAAACCATATTCTGGACGACACAAAACCATATTCTGGAGTATCCCAAATCATATTCTTGACGATGCAAAACCATATTCTGGACGATGCTAAACTATATTATGGACGATGCAAAAATAAACCATATTCTGGAGGATCCAAAATCATATTCTGGAGGATCCAAAATCATAATTATTCTCGACGATTCAAAATCATATTCTGGAGGATCGAAAACCATATTCTGGAGGCTCGAAAATCATATTCTGGAGGATCGAAAATCATATTCTGGAGGATCGAAAATCATATTCTGGAGCATCCAAAACCAAATTCTGGAGTATCCAAAATCATATTCTGCAGGATCGAAAACCATTATCTGGAGGATCCAAAATCAGATTCTGGAGGATCCAAAATCATATTCTGGACGATGCAAAACCATATTCTGGACGATCGAAAATCATATTCTGGACGATGGAAAACCATATTCTGGAGTTTGGAAAACCATATTCTGGACGACACAAAACCATATTCTGGAGTATCCCAAATCATATTCTGGACGATGCAAAACCATATTCTGGACGATCCTAAACCATATTCTCGACGATTGAAAACCATATTCTGGAGGATCCAAAATCATATTCTAGAGGATCCAAAATCCTAATTATTCTCGACGATCCAAAATCATATTCTGGAGGATCGAAAACCATATGCTGGAGGATCGAAAATCATATTCTGGAGGATCGAAAATCATATTCTAGAGGATCGAAAATGATATTCTGGAACATCCAAAACCATATTCTGGAGTATCAAAAATCATATTCTGCAGGATCCAAAACCATTATCTGGAGGATCCAAAATCAGATTCTGGAGGATCCAAAACCATATTCTGGACGATGCAAAACCATATTCTGGAGGATCCAAAATCATATTCTGAACGATGCAAAACCATATTCTTGAGGATCAAAAACCGTATTCTGGACGATGCAAAATCATATTCTGGACGATGCAAAACAATATTCTGGAGTATGCAAAACCATATTCTGGACGATGCAAAACCATATTCTTGACGATGCAAAACCATATTCTGGACGTTGCAAAACCATATTCTGGAGGATCCAAAATCATATTCTGAACGATGCAAAACCATATTCTTGAGGATCAAAAACCGTATTCTGGACGATGCAAAATCATATTCTGGACGATGCAAAACAATATTCTGGAGTATGCAAAACCATATTCTGGACGATGCAAAACCATATTCTTGACGATGCAAAACCATATTCTGGACGTTGCAAAACCATATTCTGGATGATCCAAAATCATATTCTGGAGGATCCAAAATCATAATTATTCTCGACGATCCAAAATCATATTCTGGAGGATCGAAAACCATATTCTGGAGGATCGAATATCATATTCTGGAGGATCCAAAACCATATTCTGCAGTATCCAAAATCATATTCTGCAGGATCCAAAACCATTATCTGGAGGATCCAAAACCATATTCTGGAGGATCCAAAACCATATTCTGGAGGATCCAAAACCATATTCTGGACGATGCAAAACCATATTCTGCATGATCCAAAAGCATATTCTTCAGGATCCAAAACCGTATTATGGACGATGCAAAACCATATTCTGGACGATCCAAAACCATATTCTGCAGGATCCAAAACCATATTCTGGACGATGCAAAACCATATTCTGGATGATCCAAAATCATATTCTGGAGGATCCAAAACCATATTCTGGTGGATCCAAAACCATATTCTGGAGGATCCAAAACCATATTCTGGAGGATCCAAAACCATATTCTGGACGATGCAAAACCATATTCTGCATGATCCAAAAGCATATTCTTCAGGATCCAAAACCGTATTATGGACGATGCAAAACCATATTCTGGACGATCCAAAACCATATTCTGCAGGATCCAAAACCATATTCTGGACGATGCAAAACCATATTCTGGACGATCCAAAATCATATTCTGGAGGATCCAAAATCATATTGTTAGACAACACTTTCTACACATTGTGATTAGCATTTTGCAAAGGGAATTCCCCTTTGATTGATTTGATATTGATTAATGTTGTAGCCTGATGAGACTTGTCCTAGGCGGAACTGTATGGGTATTCCCCAAACAGTGGGTAGCCACTCGACGGAATCATGGTGGCCTCCCACACACGGATTATTGTTTGGGTAGGTTAATAAGCACTCCGGAAAGTTCTGTTTGGGTTATGTCTCATCAGATGTGTATAAAAATGGTAAGGAATAGAATTGTAATTGGGCAGATGAAGCTAGAGGGCGAATAGAATAAAACCTGGAAGAAGGAACCTTCGCCGCCTTGATTCGATCCAGGCTAACCTAGTCCTAACATTGGTGGAGAACTACGGTTCAAGGTTTGTGGAGAGTTCTTTCTTTTCCATGGTTGGGCCTCTTCGTCTTCAAAACCCTGCCACGTAATTCGCGCACATTACCTTTCTTAACGCTTTATATACCTAATATTTCTAATTTAAATGTCGCACTCTGTTGGTAAACTTTTGTGTTCAATTGGCGCATATTTTTTATCGTATATTTAGTTCGTTAACTTTTTCAAACTGTTGACCAGAAGTAGAGCTCGTGCGGCTGAAGAGACACTGAACACTGTGAATGTGATCAATCTACGCATTCTCCAACAACTAAGAAGCGCAGTCCAGTAACGAGATTCTTTCATTCGGCGCGTCGTTTCCTAACACCTAGTGCTAAAAGTACGCCCTTGGGAAGAGCAGTCTCATTTTCAAGTTTAAGTCGAATTTCTGAAGATAGTGAACATAGTGAAACTCTGGAACAATTACCTGATAGCACGTTTATCACTCGAGATTTAAGTATACCTACAACACCAGGTAGTACTCAACCCTCAACATCACAAAGAATACAACTAACTACCTATTACTACAGCTTCTAATGTTCCTGATAATTTAGAGCGGGAACCAGTTCACACCGAATCGGAAATTCCACAAGTAACACGATCACTAACTACTGAACCTTTTCCAATACCAATTGAGGAATTACCCCACCCACCAGATTGGTTGAGTGTTTTAGCGGAAGATTCGATTGATACTAATGAAGAATCTCAGTTAAATCCCTTATACCAAAACATTACAAGTCCTGAACAGAATGGACCATTGGGTTATGATCGAATAGTTCGTTTGCAAGAGGGACAACACCCCTTTGAGCAAATCGACTCTGTTGAGAACGGAAATATATCTTCTCCGCGTACCGTAGATTCAGTAAGAATAATGGAAGAATCACTGGAAAGACAATTGAACCATCTAAGATTAGGAAGAGAAGATCATGAACAGAGAATGGCGGCTTTACATAACGCTTGCGAAGAGTCTCTTAGTATGCGAGGAGTTTTTAACTTTCCCACATTCAAGGGGGAAGAAAGTGAAGATGTCCGTAGTTTTTTAGATAATTATACTCGTGCTGCCGAAATTTGCGGTTGGTCGCGCGAAAAGCAAGCAAGAGCCCTCCCATTGTATTTGAAAGGTGTAGCTAGCATTTGGTTTAATTCACTGCCTAACAGAAATGACTTGGACCTTGATCAAATCACTGAAGCCTTAGAACATCAATTCGCATCAACAGCTTCTAATTGGAGGTTTCGACAAATCCTCAGTGAGCGAAAACAAAAAGAAGGAGAAAAACTTAGTAGTTATACCATCGACATCCGACAACAATGTAGTAGATTGAATTTACCACCTTCCGAATGGCTTCATCATTTCGTCCAAGGTCTACGTCCTGACATCAAAGAATATGTAGCACTACAACAACCGACTACTTTCGAAGAAGCCGAAAATTTAGCTAAACTGAAAGAGGCCTTGTCAACTGAAAACAAAAATGCACCAATTGACACTAAAAAGTTGTCTTTAGAAATAATTCAACAGTTAAAGGAATTGGGTATCACTTCAAATCCACAACCATCAAATTCCAAAGCGTCTACTGCAGCTATGCAGCCCACCCAGTATCAACCAGATTTTGAAACGCGATTTCCGAGCCTATCCTATCCTAGCTTGCCTACACCGTCTATTCAACAATATAATTCATTGCCATTAAACCCCGCCAACCAGCACAATTCAATACCGCCACCAACTCAACAATATGGTATTGTTATCTGTGGATACTGCGGAAGGAAGGGCCACGCCATGTACAATTATAATATAGCTAAGATGGTACGCGCGCTCTGATTGGCTAATTTACCATGAACTATTTGCCCATGGGTAGCACGCTGACGTCAGCGTTTTTCTTTCCTCGCTGAATCCGAAAAAAAAAAGCGTGAATTTTTATCTATTTCCTTAAAAAAAAAGACAGGTGAAAGCTTAAATCTACAGGATATTTTGTAGAATGGCAGAGGACACACCTCATCTTGACCAATTCCCAGATTTCAGCTTCGATAATACATGGCTTAATTCCCCTAACGAAACACAACAAACCCCAAGATTTCCATCTTTGTCTGACCAAGAGTTAGATAAAATTATTTCTGAAAGACACTCCAAAAAGACGAAACAAACTACAAATTGGTCTGTGTCGACCTTTAAAGGTATGTAGTGATAATTAAATGATATTGATTAAAAGATGAACATTTCAAATAAAAAACTCGGCCAATAATTTATGTACCGGGAAAACCAATTGAATGTTTTAAAAGTTCAACATCAAGGTCAACATCAAAAATTGATTTTCCAAATATGATTTAATTTATTTACAAAAAAAAACTTTTCTTTTTTTCTTCAATATTAGTTTGGTGTGCAGAAAGAAAGATCCAAACTCCACTTGAATTGATGTCAGTGGGGCAGCTGGACCAAAATCTTAAACGATTTTACGCAGAAGCAAGACAAAAAAATGGGGAAAACTACAGCAAATCAAGCTTACTTGGATTCCGGCACTCCATCGAGCGATACCTCAATGCTCCCCCTTACAGCAAAAATCTTCGTTTGGGCCATGATCCAATATTCAGCAGATCAAACCAGATGCTGGACGCCCAGTTGGTGAAACTCAAACGCAGTTGTAAAGAAAATGTAAAGCACAAACCAGTCATCGAAATCCAAGATCTGCAAAAGCTCAAAACAAGTGAAGTGTTTTCCTTTGCATCTCCGCTCTCCCTTTTGAGATGCGTTTGGTTCAACATCGTGTTGTACTTTTGCAGAAGGGGTCGAGAAGGACAAAGAAGCCTTACGACGACCAGTTTTAAGTTCGAGGTAGATGCCAGTGGAAGAAAGTTTGCGACCATGACACACGATGAAGCATCTAAGAACCACCCTGGAGGGCTGAACGACACCAAAAGTCAAGAAAAAGAGGCCAGAATGTACGAATCCGAAGCTGAAAACGACGGCTATAAAGCACTGGAGCTCTACTTGAAAAAGATAAATCCAAAGTCAACAGCATTTTTCCAGTATCCAAAGAGAAATGGTATAAGTGGTGACGATGAAGTGTGGTATGAAGCAAGGCCAATTGGAGTCAACAGCCTCGATAATATGATGAAAATGATCAGTAAAGAGGCTGGATTATCCAAAGTCTATACGAACCACTCAGTTCGTTCAACGGGAATTACTCTTTGGACAGAAGCTGGTGTGGAAAACAGGCATATCATGGCTATTTCTGGCCACAGAAGCGAACAGTCGCTCGCCCACTACAACTCCCGTCCATCAACATCTCAACTACACAGATGTAGTAGCATTCTTTCTGAAGCAATGCATGGAAATAAAGCTCTTGCACTCCCTCCACCTGTTGCTAGACCAAATTCATTGGCCATGAATCCAGTGGTGAGCCAAGTGAATCTCCCAGCCCAGGCACAACTTCCCGTTTTCAACCATTGCACGATTGCAAATGTCAACATACTTAACAGCCATCTTAGTCGCTAATAACTTGACATTTTCTCGATGCCTGAACTGTGTACTTCAAGAACGTGAGCTTTTGTAGTTACGTTACTGTAGTTTCTGCATAATTATTCTCCATGTTTGAATAATTTTTTTCTATGAGATCGAGCTCTGAAATACGTTTAAAAACTCGTTTTCAAAAACCGTCTCTTTTTTGGCACCTTTGCCGCTAGTCATTCATTCACATGCTGTTAGAGAAGTATCAAGAATTTCCTGTTTGATCAGCATTTTTAACTAAATTTCTCATTTAAATTTGAAAGCTGGATTAAAGAAAAGGTTCACTTGTCATTTCGATTATTATTTTCTTGGAAATTGTAAGTTTAAGTTAACTAACAGCTCTGAATAAATATTTTTAAAAACTCATTTTCAAAAATCTTCTCATTCCTTTTTTGGCGCTAGTCATCCATTCACACTGCGAGAGAAGTATCAAGAATTTCCTGTTTCATCAGCAAATAAAAGCCTTATTTTTTACTAAGTTTCTTATTTAAATTTGAAAGCTATATTATAAAAGAAATGGTACATAAGTAGCTGTGCATCCATCGTGAAATAGATGCACTTGGGAGGTTGCTTAAGCACTCAAGAAGCTAGAGTCGCACTCGGCTACGCCTCGTGCGACTCATTACGCTTCTCTCGTGCTTAGCAACCTCCCGCGTGCATCTATTTCACGATGGATGCACGCTACTTATGAACCATTCCCTTATTGTAGATTCTTGTATGATAACCCAAATTCAAACCAGAACCAGTTCACTCCAAGATTTCCAAATGTGCCATTTCCAATTCATAGTGAGAAGCCTCCCAAGGAAAACTAGAGGGGGCCCTCATCGTAGAAATAAATAGTAACACTGATAAGATGGGGGCCCATGACAATTCTAAGCCTATACCACAACAAAAACCCAAAGCGCAAGAAAATCGGCGAGAGAGTAATGGAGTCAAAAAAGCCTGTTGTGTAAATAAAGACCTTGCAGAAAATAACAAAGTAAAAGCAAAACTCAAAGACTGTACATCATCTGTTAGAGAAGAATTGTACTTGAAGTCTTTAGATGTTCAAAAAATTGGTACAAGAACAGTGCACACTAGATAGTTTTTCAAAAAGTACCAAAGGCAAGCCTAAAGTTTCCGAAAAACAAGATTCTGTAATGACGTCTATTCAGTTTCAAGTTCAAGGCGATGAAAAGGTAGAGCCAACAAAGAATAAACAAATTAATGAAACGACAAAACAAAGTAAAGAAGAAACAAAACAGGAAAAAGGTTACACACCTCCTGTAAGGGTCAATCGTATCAGTGTCATTAAACTGAGAGGAAACCCAAAGAATTCAACATTACAAGGCAAAATAGGCGGAGTAGATGTAACATTACTTGTCGATATCTGCGCAACATTGACATGTTTAAGCGACACTCTTTGGCAAAAGCTAAAAACCACTCATCACCTGTCACCAAGTTCCCATTCAAAGGCTGTAGAATCTGTCAGTGGACAACCTCTAGAAACTATTGGTGAGACAAATATAACATTTCAAATACAAGACAACACTTTTAATCATTCAGCAGTTATAATTAAAAACTTATGTTACGACTTCATACTGGGAAAAGACTTTTTGAGTCAATTTATTTGCAACCTTGATCTACATGATGGCACATTCACTTTAATACCAAAGACACCCCAGAGTACAAGCCTACAGAAAATATATTTCCCTTCATGGACGTGGACGACCCACCTTCCGTCATGTATATAATAAAGAAAACGAATCTAACTCATGTCCAGTACATGCTCCATTTTCCTTTGTACTACCCCCACGAGCGGAAACAATCATACAAGCTAAGCTCGATGAAACTTTGCAACCACATACTACTGGATTAATTATTGCCAGATCAGATTTACCAGAGAGATACTCCATAATTGGGACAACAGAATTAGTCACATTGTCAGATGAAAAGACGGTCCCTGTACGTTTAATGAACCCAACTGCACAACCAGTTAAGATTTATCGAAGGACTAAATTAGCTCAACTCGATGTCTGACTCAAGACATTTAATTCACGTCGTAAATGGTAAAGTAGTTCACCTACTCAAGATCACCGATGGTATGAATCCAAAATTAAATCAACTTATTCAAACAGATAGTGATGACTATCTAAACATGGCATTCCTATCAATGTTTTCAGCCGAGAATAACCAAGCGTTCTCGTTGGTTTTGAGTTTCTTCGGGATGCAAGATATATTGATTCAGTTAGCGCAACTAAATAACAAAATTTTATTTGGTTCTTCAGACCTGCCACAGTTTGTGTTCTCGGAGTTCATATCAATATTGCGCGGCGGGCCTAAGCTTAAGTTTACCAAAGAGGCACTTAAAAATAACCTTCCTACTTTGGCTAGTCCCATGGTTGATGTGGAACATAGCCATAACAAAATCACTATTAACATCTTGGCTATAGTGCCGGAAATCCCTAACAAGGAGTCTTTCTGCACTATAGAACACTTAACCACTCTTAAATTTAATATTTCTAACTCTTGCTATCAAGGGCTAATTAACAAACATGACCTTGCTCTAATTACTTGCCCTTATACGAAGCATATTTATATCAAGATCCACTCTTGATAAATGCTTCGTAAAACATAATGCTGTTCTTTTTTCCACTAATATTCTGAAAATCATGAATAATCTTGAGTGGCTTGGGTTCCCATGGAGTACTGGTATGAAGATGAGCTATCCTCGATACCACCTCGTGTCCAAGTCCTACAACGATCTACATCTAATGATACATCTCGGAGGCCGGTACTATCTATCTACAACAACAGGAACGTTAGCAACTAACCTTGGAACTCTGACGGTTTCACCGTTAAGTGTTTACCACTTTCTCTGTAATATAACATTTGAAGGTATGAAGTCTGGTCTCTCAACTTGCCCTCAACGACTGGAGATAACGTTATCCATGTTTCAAGAAGAGGCCTTACACTATATTCCTTGGAATATGAAGGATAACATCAATCTAAACCTACGTTACGATTCGCTGCAGATTCCAAAAACCGACTTCTATCAAAGATAACATCACTGAACAATTGAACAAACTATATGATTTCTATGACCAAAGATTAAATAACTATATCACCCGCACAAACAACCTCAAGATTGTCGACACTGTCGCAAACTACGAAGACCAATAACACAAAAATGAACAAAGACATTGATTTCCAACGATTCATGAAGACACCAACAATGAAGAACAATTATATCAAACTACATTATGTGTGAAAATTGTAATCTAAATTTGCATGCTTCATTTATGTAATCAAATTGGGTATTTTTGTAACCTTTTTGACAGGAGGTGCATCGGGAGATGCACCAAGCTAAGGAGGGGGATATGTTAGACAACACTTTCTACACATTGTGATTAGCATTTTGCAAAGGGAATTCCCCTTTGATTGATTTGATATTGATTAATGTTGTAGCCTGATGAGACTTGTCCTAGGCGGAACTGTATGGGTATTCCCCAAACAGTGGGTAGCCACTCGACGGAATCATGGTGGCCTCCCACACACGGATTATTGTTTGGGTAGGTTAATAAGCACTCCGGAAAGTTCTGTTTGGGTTATGTCTCATCAGATGTGTATAAAAATGGTAAGGAATAGAATTGTAATTGGGCAGATGAAGCTAGAGGGCGAATAGAATAAAACCTGGAAGAAGGAACCTTCGCCGCCTTGATTCGATCCAGGCTAACCTAGTCCTAACAATATTCTGGAGGATCCAAAATCATAATTATTCTCGACGATCCAAAATCATATTCTGGAGGATCGAAAACCATATTCTGGAGGATCGAAAATCATATTCTGGAAGATCGAAAATCATATTCTGGAGGATCGAAAATCATATTCTGGAGCATCCAAAACCATATTCTGGAGTATCCAAAATCATATTCTGCAGGATCGAAAACCATTATCTGGAGGATCCAAAATCAGATTCTGGAGGATCCAAAACCATATTCTGGACGATGCAAAACCATATTCTGGAGGATCTAAAATCATATTCTGAACGATGCAAAATCATATTCTTGAGGATCGAAAACCGTATTCTGGACGATGCAAAATCATATTCTGCACGATGCAAAACAATATTCTGGAGTATGCAAAACCATATTCTGGACGATGCAAAACCATATTCTTGACGATGCAAAACCATATTCTGGACGTTGCAAAACCATATTCTGGATGATCCAAAATCATATTCTGGAAAATCCAAAATCATAATTATTCTCGACGATCCAAAATCATATTCTGGAGGATCGAAAACCATATTCAGGAGTATCCAAAATCATATTCTGCAGGATCGAAACCATTATCTGGAGGATCCAAAATCAGATTCTGGAGGATCCAAAATCATATTCTGAACGATGCAAAACCATATTCTGGACGATCGAAAATCATATTCTGGACGATGGAAAACCATATTCTGGAGTATGGAAAACCATATTCTGGACGACACAAAACCATATTCTGGAGTATCCCAAATCATATTCTGGACGATGCAAAACCATATTCTGGACGATGCTAAACCATATTCTCGACGATTGAAAACCATATTCTGGAGGATCCAAAATCATATTCTGGAGGATCCAAAATCCTAATTATTCTCGACGATCCAAAATCATATTCTGGAGGATCGAAAACCATATGCTGGAGGATCGAAAATCATATTCTGGAGGATCGAAAATCATATTCTAGAGGATCGAAAATCATATTCTGGAACATCCAAACCCATATTCTGGAGTATCCAAAATCATATTCTGCAGGATCCAAAACCATTATCTGGAGGATCCAAAATCAGATTCTGGAGGATCCAAAACCATTATCTGGAGGATCCAAAATCATATTCTGGAGGATCCAAAACCATACTCTGGACGATGCAAAATTATATTCTAGAGGATCCAAAATCATATTCTGGACGATGTAAAAGCATATTCTTGAGGATCCAACACCGTATTCTGGACGATGCAAAATCATATTCTGGACGATGCAAAACCAAATTCTGGACGATGCAAAACCATATTCTGGACGATGCAAAACCATTTTCTGGACGATGCAAAACCATATTCTGAATGATCCAAAATCATATTCTGGAAAATCCAAAATCATAATTATTCTCTACGATCCAAAACCATATTCTGGATGATCCAAAATCATAATTATTCTCTACGATCCAAAACCATATTCTAGAGGATCCAAAATCATAATTATTCTCGACGATCCAAAATCATATTCTGGAGGATCAAAAATCATATTTTGGAGCATCCAAAACCATATTCTGGAGTATCCAAAATCATATTCTGCAGGATCCAAAACCATTATCTGGAGGATCCAAAATCAGATTCTCGAGGATCCAAAACCATATTCTGGACGATGCAAAACCATATTCTGGAGGATCCAAAATCATATTCTGGACGATGCAAAAGCATATTCTTGAGGATCCAAAACCGTATTCTGGACGATGCAAAACCATATTCTGGACGATGCAAAACCATATTCTTGACGATGCAAAACCATATACTAGAGGATCCAAAATCATATTTTGGACGATGCAAAACCATATTCTGGATGATCCAAAAGCATATTCTGGAGGATCAAAAATCATATTCTGGAGGATCCAAAAACATATTCTGGAGTATACAAAATCATATTCTGCAGGATGCAAAACCATATTCTGGAGGATCCAAAACCATATTCTGGAGGATCCAAAACCATATTCTGGAGGATCCAAAACCATATTCTGGACGATGCAAAATCATATTCTGGACGATGGAAAACCATATTCTGGACGATGCAAAACCATATTCTGGAGGATCCAAAATCATATTCTGGACGATGCAAAACCATATTCTGGACGATGGAAAACCATATTCTGGACGATCCAAAATCATATTCTGGACGATGGAAAACCATATTCTGGAGTATGGAAAAACATATTCTGGACGACCCAAAACCATATTCTGGAGTATCCCAAATCATATTCTGGACGATGCAAAACCATATTCTGGACGATGCTAAACCATATTATGGACGATGCAAAACCATATTCTGGAGGATCCAAAATCATATTCTGGAGGATCCAAAATCATAATTATTCTCGACGATTCAAAATCATATTCTGGAGGATCGAAAACCATATTCTGGAGGATCGAAAATCATATTCTGGAGGATCGAAAATCATATTCTGGAGGATCGAAAATCATATTCTGGAGCATCCAAAACCATATTCTGGAGTATCCAAAATCATATTCTGCAGGATCGAAAACCATTATATGGAGGATCCAAAATAAGATTCTGGAGGATCCAAAATCATATTCTGAGCGATGCAAAACCATATTCTGGACGATCGAAAATCATATTCTGGACGATGGAAAACCATATTCTGGAGTATGGAAAACCATATTCTGGACGACACAAAACCATATTCTGGAGTATCCCAAATCATATTCTGGACGATGCAAAACCATATTCTGGACGATCCTAAACCATATTCTCGACGATTGAAAACCATATTCTGGTGGATCCAAAATCATATTCTGGAGGATCCAAAATCCTAATTATTCTCGACGATCCAAAATCATATTCTGGAGGATCGAAAACCATATGCTGGACGATCGAAAATCATATTTTGGAGCATCCAAAACCATATTCTGGAGTATCCAAAATCATATTCTGCAGGATCCAAAACCATTATCTGGAGGATCCAAAATCAGATTCTCGAGCATCCAAAACCATTATCTGGAGGATGCAAAACCATATTCTGGAGGATCCAAAACCATATTCTGGACGATGCAAAAGCATATTCTTGAGGATCCAAAACCGTATTCTGGACGATGCAAAACCATATTCTTGAGGATCAAAAACCGTATTCTGGACGATGCAAAATCATATTCTGGACGATGCAAAACAATATTCTGGAGTATGCAAAACCATATTCTGGACGATGCAAAACCATATTCTTGACGATGCAAAACCATATTCTGGACGTTGAAAAACCATATTCTGGATGATCCAAAATCATATTCTGGAAAATCCAAAATCATAATTATTCTCGACGATCCAAAATCATATTCTGGAGGATCGAAAACCATATTCTGCAGTATCCAAAATCATATTCTGCAGTATCCAAAACCATATTCTGGAGGATCCAAAACCATATTCTGGAGGATCCAAAACCATATTCTGGAGGATCCAAAACCATATTCTGGACGATGCAAAACCATATTCTGCATGATCCAAAAGCATATTCTTCAGGATCCAAAACCGTATTATGGACGATGCAAAACCATATTCTGGACTATCCAAAACCATATTCTGCAGGATCCAAAACCATATTCTGGACGATGCAAAAACATATTCTGGATGATCGAAAATCATATTCTGGAGGATCCAAAATCATATTCTGGAGGATCCAAAATCATAATTATTCTCGACGATCCAAAATCATATTCTGGAGGATCGAAAACCATATTCTGGAGGATCGAAAATCATATTCTGGAAGATCGAAAATCATATTCTGGAGGATCGAAAATCATATTTTGGAGCATCCAAAACCATATTCTGGAGTATCCAAAATCATATTCTGCAGGATCGAAAACCATTATCTGGAGGATCCAAAATCAGATTCTTGAGGATCCAAAACCATATTCTGGACGATGCAAAACCATATTCTGGAGGATCCAAAATCATATTCTGAACGATACAAAACCATATTCTTGAGGATCGAAAACCGTATTCTGGACGATGCAAAATCATATTCTGCACGATGCAAAACAATATTCTGGAGTATGCAAAACCATATTCTGGACGATGCAAAACCATATTCTTGACGATGCAAAACCATATTCTGGACGTTGCAAAACCATATTCTGGATGATCCAAAATCATATTCTGGAAAATCCAAAATCATAATTATTCTCGACGATCCAAAATCACATTCTGGAGGATCGAAAACCATATTCTGGAGTATCCAAAATCATATTCTGCAGGATCGAAAACCATTATCTGGAGGATCCAAAATCAGATTCTGGAGGATCCAAAATCATATTCTGAACGATGCAAAACCATATTCTGGACGATCGAAAATCATATTCTGGACGATGGAAAACCATATTCTGGAGTATGGAAAACCATATTCTGGACGACACAAAACCATATTCTGGAGTATCCCAAATCATATTCTGGACGATGCAAAACCATATTCTGGACGATGCTAAACCATATTCTCGACGATTGAAAACCATATTCTGGTGGATCCAAAATCATATTCTGGAGGATCCAAAATCCTAATTATTCTCGACGATCCAAAATCATATTCTGGAGGATCGAAAACCATATGCTGGAGGATCGAAAATCATATTCTGGAGGATCGAAAATCATATTCTAGAGGATCGAAAATCATATTCTGGACGATGCAAAACCATATTCTGGAGGATCCAAAATCATATTCTGAACGATACAAAACCATATTCTTGAGGATCGAAAACCGTATTCTGGACGATGCAAAATCATATTCTGCACGATGCAAAACAATATTCTGGAGTATGCAAAACCATATTCTGGACGATGCAAAACCATATTCTTGACGATGCAAAACCATATTCTGGACGTTGCAAAACCATATTCTGGATGATCCAAAATCATATTCTGGAAAATCCAAAATCATAATTATTCTCGACGGTCCAAAATAGTATTCTGGAGGATCGAAAACCATATTCTGGAGTATCCAAAATCATATTCTGCAGGATCGAAAACCATTATCTGGAGGATCCAAAATCAGATTCTTGAGGATCCAAAACCATATTCTGGACGATGCAAAACCATATTCTGGAGGATCCAAAATCATATTCTGAACGATACAAAACCATATTCTTGAGGATCGAAAACCGTATTCTGGACGATGCAAAATCATATTCTGCACGATGCAAAACAATATTCTGGAGTATGCAAAACCATATTCTGGACGATGCAAAACCATATTCTTGACGATGCAAAACCATATTCTGGACGTTGCAAAACCATATTCTGGATGATCCAAAATCATATTCTGGAAAATCCAAAATCATAATTATTCTCGACGATCCAAAATCATATTCTGGAGGATCGAAAACCATATTCTGGAGTATCCAAAATCATATTCTGCAGGATCGAAAACCATTATCTGGAGGATCCAAAATCAGATTCTGGAGGATCCAAAATCATATTCTGAACGATGCAAAACCATATTCTGGACGATCGAAAATCATATTCTGGACGATGGAAAACCATATTCTGGAGTATGGAAAACCATATTCTGGACGACACAAAACCATATTCTGGAGTATCCCAAATCATATTCTGGACGATGCAAAACCATATTCTGGACGATGCTAAACCATATTCTCGACGATTGAAAACCATATTCTGGTGGATCCAAAATCATATTCTGGAGGATCCAAAATCCTAATTATTCTCGACGATCCAAAATCATATTCTGGAGGATCGAAAACCATATGCTGGAGGATCGAAAATCATATTCTGGAGGATCGAAAATCATATTCTAGAGGATCGAAAATCATATTCTGGAACATCCAAAACCATATTCTGGAGTATCCAAAATCATATTCTGCAGGATCCAAAACCATTATCTGGAGGATCCAAAATCAGATTCTGGAGGATCCAAAACCATATTCTGGACGATGCAAAACCATATTCTGGAGGATCCAAAATCATATTCTGAACGATGCAAAACCATATTCTTGAGGATCAAAAACCGTATTCTGGACGTTGCAAAGTCATATTCTGGACGATGCAAAACAATATTCTGGAGTATGCAAAACCATATTCTGGACGATGCAAAACCATATTCTTGACGATGCAAAACCATATTCTGGACGTTGCAAAACCATATTCTGGATGATCCTGAATCATATTCTGGAGTATCCAAAACCATGTTCTGGAGGATCCAAAAACATATTCTTGAGGATCCTGAATCACATTCTGGAGTATCCAAAACCATATTCTGGAGGATCCAAAACTATAGTGTGGAGGATCCAAAACCATATTATGGCGGATCCAAAATCATATTCTGGAGCATCAAAAATCATATTCTGGAGGATCCAAAATCATATTCTGGAGGATCCAAAGTCATATTCTGGAGGATCCAAAATCATATTCTGGACGATGCAAAATCATATTCTGGAGGATCCAAAATCATATTCTGGAGGATCCAAAACCATATTCTGGAGGATGCAAAACCATATTCTTGAGGATCCAAAACGTATTCTGGACGATGCAAACCCATATTATTGAGGATCCAAAACCATATTCTGGAGGATCAAAAACCATATTCTAGAGGATCCAAAACCATATTCTGGAGTATCCAAAATCAAATTCTGCAGGATCCAAAACCATTATCTGGAGGATCCAAAATCATATTCTGGAGGATCCAAAACCATATTCTGGACGATGCAAAACCATATTCTAGAGGATGCAAAATCATATTCTGGACGATGTAAAAGCATATTCTTGAGGATACAAAACCGTATTCTGGACGATGCAAAATCATATTCTGGACGATGCAAAACCAAATTCTGGAGTATGCAAAACCATATTCTGGAGTATGGAAAACCATATTCTGGACGACACAAAACCATATTCTGGAGTATCCCAAATCATATTCTGGACGATGCAAAACCATATTCTGGACGATCCTAAACCATATTCTCGACGATTGAAAACCATATTCTGGAGGATCCAAAATCATATTCTGGAGGATCCAAAATCCTAATTATTCTCGACGATCCAAAATCATATTCTGGAGGATCGAAAACCATATGCTAGAGGATCGAAAATCATATTCTGGAGGATCGAAAATCATATTCTAGAGGATCGAAAATCATATTCTGGAACATCCAAAACCATATTCTGGAGTATCCAAAATCATATTCTGCAGGATCCAAAACCATTATCTGGAGGATCCAAAATCAGATTCTGGAGGATCCAAAACCATATTCTGGACGATGCAAAACCATATTCTGGAGGATCCAAAATCATATTCTGAACGATGCAAAACCATATTCTTGAGGATCAAAAACCATATTCTGGACGATGCAAAATCATATTCTGGACGATGCAAAACAATATTCTGGAGTATGCAAAACCATATTCTGGACGATGCAAAACCATATTCTTGACGATGCTAAACCATATTATGGACGTTGCAAAACCATATTCTGGATGATCCAAAATCATATTCTGGAAAATCCAAAATCATAATTATTCTCGACGATCCAAAATCAAATTTTGGAGGATCGAAAACTATATTCTGCAGTATCCAAAATCATATTCTGCAGGATCCAAAACCATATTCTGGAGGATCCAAAACCATATTCTGGAGGATCCAAAACCATATTCTGGAGGATCCAAAACCATATTCTGGACGATGCAAAACCATATTCTGCATGATCCAAAAGCATATTCTTCAGGATCCAAAACCGTATTATGGACGATGCAAAACCATATTCTGGACGATCCAAAACCATATTCTGCAGGATCCAAAACCATATCCTGGACGATGCAAAACCATATTCTGGATGATCCAAAATCATATTCTGGAGGATCCAAAATCATATTCTGGAGGATCCAAAATCATAATTATTCTCGACGATCCAAAATCATATTCTGGAGGATCCAAAACCATATTCTGGAGGATCGAAAATCATATTCTGGAGGATCGAAAATCATATTCTGGAGGATCGAAAATCATATTCTGGAGCATCCAAAACCATATTCTGGAGTATCCAAAATCATATTCTGCAGGATCGAAAACCATTATCTGGAGGATCCAAAATCAGATTCTGGAGGATCCAAAACCATATTCTGGACGATGCAAAACCATATTCTGGAGGATCCAAAATCATATTCTGAACGATGTAAAACCATATTCTTGAGGATCGAAAACCGTATTCTGGACGATGCAAAATCATATTCTGCACGATGCAAAACAATATTCTGGAGTATGCAAAACCATATTCTGGACGATGCCAAACCATATTCTTGACGATGCAAAACCATATTCTGGACGTTGCAAAACCATATTCTGGATGATCCAAAATCATATTCTGAAAAACCCAAAATCATAATTATTCTCGACGATCCAAAATCATATTCTTGAGGATCGAAAACCATATTCTGGAGGATCGAAAATCATATTCCGGAGGATCGAATATCATATTCTGGAGGATCCAAAACCATATTCTGGAGGATCCAAAACCATATTCTGGACGATGCAAAACCATATTCTGGATGATCCAAAATCATATTCTGGAGGATCCAAAATCATATTCTGGAGGATCGAAAATCATATTCTGGAGAATCCGAAATCATATTCTGGAGGATCCAAAATCATATTCTGGAGGATCCAAAATCCTAATTATTCTCGACGATCAAAAATCATATTCTGGAAGATCGAAAACCATATTCTGTTGGATCGAAAACCATATTCTGGACGATGCAAAACCATATTCTGGAGGATCCAAAATTATATTCTGGACGATGCAAAACCAAATTCTGGAGTATGCAAAACCATATTCTGGACTATGCAAAACCATATTCTGGACGATGGAAAACCATATTCTGGAGGATCCAAAATACATATTCTGGACGATGCAAAACCATATTCTGGACGATGCAAAACCATGTTCTGGACGATCCAAAATCATATTCTGGACGATGGAAAACCATATTCTGGACGACACAAAACCATATTCTGGACGATGCAAAACCATATTCTGGAGGATCCAAAATCATATTCTGGACGATGCCAAACCATATTCTGGACGATGCAAAACCATATTCTGGAGGATCCAAGATCATATTCTGGAGGATCGAAAATCATATTCTGGAGCTTCCAAAACCATATTCTGGAGTATCCAAAATCATATTCTGCAGGATCCTAAACCATTATCTGGAGGATCCAAAATCATATTCTGGAGGATCCAAAACCATATTCTGGACGATGCAAAACCATATTCTGGAGGATCCAAAATCATATTCTGGACGATGGAAAACCATATTCTGGAGTATGGAAAACCATATTCTGGACGACACAAAACCATATTCTGGAGTATCCCAAATCATATTCTGGACGATGCAAAACCATATTCTGGAGGATGCTAAACCATATTCTGGACGATGAAAAAAAAATTCTCGAGGATTCAAAATCATATTCTGGAGGATCCAAAATCATAATTATTCTCGACGATCCAAAATCATATTCTGGAGGATCGAAAATCATATTCTGGAGAATCGAAAATCATATTCTGGAGGATCCAAAACGATATTCTGGAGGATCCTAGATCACATTATGGAGAATCAAAAACCATATTCTCAAGGATCCAAAACCATATTCTGGAGGATCCAAAACCATATTCTGGAGGATCCAAAACCATAATCTGGAGGATCCAAAACCATATTCTGGAGGATCCAGAACAATATTCTGGAGGATCCAAAACCATATTCTGGAGTATCCAAAATCATATTCTGGAGGATCCAAAACCATTTTCTGGAGGATCCAAAACCATATTCTGGAGGATCCAAAATCATATTCTGGAGGATGGAAAACCATATTCTGGACGACACAAAACAATATTCTGGAGTATGCAAAACCATATTCTGGACGATGCAAAACCATATTCTGGACGATGCTAAACCATATTCTGGACGATGCAAAACCATATTCTGGAGGATCCAAAATCATATTCTGGAGGATCCAAAATCATAATTATTCTCGACTATCCAAAATCATATTCTGGAGGATCGAAAACCATATTCTGGAGGATCGAAAATCATATTCTGGAGGATCGAATATCATATTCTGGAGGATCCAAAACCATATTCTGGAGTATCCAAAATAATATTCTGCAGGATCCAAACCCATATTCTGGAGGATCCAAAACCATATTCTTGAGGATCCAAAACCATATTCTGGAGGATCCAAAACCATATTCTGGACAATGCAAAACCATATTCTGGATGATCCAAAAGCATATTCTGGAGGATCCAAAACCGTATTATGGACGATGCAAAACCATATTCTGGACGATCCAAAACCATATTCTGGAGGAACCAAAATCATATTCTGGAGGATCCAAAATCATATTCTGGAGGATCGAAAGTCATATTCTGGAGAATCCGAAATCATATTCTGCAGGATCCTAAATCATATTCTGGAGGATCCAAAATCATAATTATTCTCGACGATCAAAAATCATATTCTGGAAGATCGAAAACCATATTCTGTTGCATCGAAAACCATATTCTGGACGATGCAAAACCATATTCTGGAGGATCCAAAATCATATTCTGGACGATGCAAAACCAATATCTGGAGTATGCAAAACCATATTCTTGACGATGCAAAACCATATTCTGGACGATGCAAAACCATATTCTGGAGGATCCAAAATCATATTCTGGACGATGCCAAACCATATTCTGGACGATGCAAAACCATATTCTGGAGGATCCAAAATCATATTCTGGAGGATCGAAAATCATATTCTGGAGCTTCCAAAACCATATTCTGGAGTATCCAAAATCATATTCTGCAGGATCCTAAACCATTAACTGGAGGATCCAAAATCATATTCTGGAGGATCCAAAACCATATTCTGGACGATGCAAAACCATATTCTGGAGGATCCAAAATCATATTCTGGACGATGGAAAACCATATTCTGGAGTATGGAAAACCATATTCTGGACGACACAAAACCATATTCTGGAGTATCCCAAATCATATTCTGGACGATGCAAAACCATATTCTGGAGGATGCTAAACCATATTCTGGACGATGCAAAACCATATTCTCGAGGATTCAAAATCATATTCTGGAGGATCCAAAATCATAATTATTCTCGACGATCCAAAATCATATTCTGGAGGATCGAAAATCATATTCTGGAGAATCGAAAATCATATTCTGGAGGATCCAAAACGATATTCTGGAGGATCCTAGATCACATTATGGAGAATCCAAAACCATATTCTCAAGGATCCAAAACCATATTCTGGAGGATCCAAAACCATATTCTGGAGGATCCAAAACCATATTCTGGAGGATCCAAAACCATATGCTGGAGGATCCAGAACAATATTCTGGAGGATCCAAAACCATATTCTGGAGTATCCAAAATCATATTCTGGAGGATCCAAAACCATTTTCTGGAGGATCCAAAACCATATTCTGGAGGATCCAAAATCATATTCTGGAGGATCCAAAATCATATTCTGAAGGATCCAAAATCATATTCTGGAGTATCCAAAACCATATTCTGGAGGATCCAAAACTATAGTGTGGAGAATGTAAATCCATATTCTGGAGGATCCAAAATCATATTCTGGAGGATCCAAAACCATATTCTGGACGATCCAAAACCGTATTCTGGAGGTTCCAAAACCATATTCTGGAGGATCCTAAATCACATTCTGTAGGATCCAAAACCATATTCTGAAGGATCCAAAACCATATTCTGGAGGATCCAAAATCACATTCTGGAGGATCCAAAACCATATTCTGAAGGATCCAAAACCATATTCTGGAGGATCCAGAACAATATTCTGGACGATCCAAAACCATATTCTGGAGTATCCAAAATCATATTCTGCAGGATCCAAAAACATATTCTGGAGGATACAAAACCATATTGTGGAGGATCCAAAATCATATTCTGGAGGATCCAAAATCATATTCTGAAGGATCCAAAATCATATTCTGGAGTATCCAAAACCATATTCTGGAGGATCCAAAACTATAGTGTGGAGGATCGATCCAAAACCAAATTCTGGAGGATCCAAAATCATATTCTGGAGGTTCCAAAATCATATTCTGGAGGATCCAAAATGACATTCTGGAGGATCCAAAATCATTTTCTGGAGGATCCAAAATCATAATCTGGACGATGCAAAATCATATTCTGGAGGATCCAAAACCATATTCTGAAGGATGCAAAACCATATTCTTGAGGATCCAAAACCGTATTCTGGAGGATCCAAAACCATTTTCTGGAGGATCCAAAACCATATTCTGGACGATGCAAAACCATATTCTGGACGATGCAAAACCATATTCTGGACGATGCAAAACCATATTCTGGGGGATCAAAAATCATATTCTGGGGGATCAAAAATCACATTCTGCACGATGCAAAACCATATTCTGGACGATGCAAAACCATATTCTGGACGATGCAAAACCATATTCTGGACGATGCAAAACCATATTCTGGGGGATCAAAAATCATATTCTGGGGGATCAAAAATCATATTCTCGACGATCCAAAACCATATTCTGGACGATGCAAAACCATATTCTGGATGATGCAAAACCATATTCTGGACGATGCAAAACCATATTCTGGGGGATCAAAAATCATATTCTGATGTATCAAAAATCATATTCTGGAGGATCCAAAACCATATTCTGGAGGATCCAAAACCATATTCTGGACGATGCAAAACCATATTCTGGACGAAGCAAAACCATATTCTGGGGGATCAAAAATTATATTCTGGGGGATCAAAATTCATATTCTGGAGGATCCAAAACCATATTCTGGACGATGCAAAACCATATTCAGGATGATGCAAAACCATATTCTGGACGATGCAAAACCATATTCTGGGGGATCAAAAATCATATTCTGATGTATCAAAAATCATATTCTGGAGGATCCAAAACCATATTCTGGAGGATGCAAAACCATATTCTGGATGATACAATACCATATTCTGGACGATGCAAAACCATATTCTGGGGGATCAAAAATCATATTCTGGGGGATCAAAAATCATATTCTGGAGGATCCAAAACCATATTCTGGACGATGCAAAACCATATTCTGGATGATGCAAAACCATATTCTGGACGATGCAAAACCATATTCTGGATGATGCAAAACCATATTCTGGACGATGCAAAACCATATTCTGGACGATGCAAAACCATATTCTGGATGATGCAAAACCATATTCTGGAGGATCGAAAACCATAATCTGGAGTATCCAAAACCATATTCTGGAGGATCGAAAACCATATTCTGGAGTATCAGATGATATTTTTGGATATTCAATCACATTTTGAACTATCCGATAATTTTTTGGAGCATCAAACACGATATTCTGCAGTATCCTTTAATACGTAATCCAGATAAATTTGTTTGTATTCAACGCAGAATAAGAACATACAAGAGTTGGATTGGATGGGCCTATCAGAAAAAGAATGTACACCAGATGGATTGGATGGGTGCGTTAGAATAAGAATGTACACGAGATGGATTGGATGGGTGCATCAAAATAAGAATGTACACGAGATGGATTGGATGGGTGCATCAGAATAAGAATGTACACGAGATGGATTGGATGGGTGCGTTAGAATAAGAATGTGCACGAGATGGATTGGATGGGTGCATCAGAATAAGAATGTACACGAGATGGATTGGATGGGTGCATCAAAATAAGAATGTACACGAGATGGATTGGATGGGTGCATCAGAATAAGAATGTACACGAGATGGATTGAATGGGTGCATCAGAATAAGAATGTACCCGAGATGGATTGGATGGGTGCATCAGAATAAGAATGTACACGAGATGGATTGGATGGGTGTATCAGAATAAGAATGTACACGAGATGGATTGGATGGGTGCATCAGATTAAGAATGTACACGAGATGGATTGGATGGGTGCATCAGAATAAGAATGTACACGAGATGGATTGGATGGGCCTATAAGAATGAGAATATACACCAGATGGATTGGATGGGTGCGTTAGAATAAGAATGTACACCAGATAGATTGGATGCATGTATAAGAATAAGAATCTACACCAGATGGATTGGATAGGTGCATCGGAATAAAAATGTACACGAGATTGATTGGATGGGTGCATCAGAATAAGAATGTACACGAGATGGATTGGATAGGTGCATTAGAATAAGAATGTACACAAGAAGGATTGGATGGGTGCATCAGGATTAGGATATACACGAGATGGATTGGATGAGTGCATCAGAATTAGAATGTAAACGAGATGGATTGGATGGGTGTATCAGAATAAGAATGTACACGAGATGGATTGGATGGGTGCATCAGAATAAGAATGTACTTGAGATGGATTGGATGGGCGCATCAGAATAAGAATGTACACGAGATGGATTGGATTGGGCGCATCAGAATAAGAATGTACACGAGATGGATTGGATGGGCGCATCAGAATAAGAATGTACACGAGATGGATTGGATTGGTGCATCAGAATAAGAATGTACACGAGATGGATTGGATGGGTGCATCAGAATAAGAATGTACACGAGATGGATTGGATGGGTGTATCAGAATAAGAATGTACACGAGATGGATTGGATGGGTGCATCAGAATAAGAATGTTCACGGGATGGATTGGATGGGTGTATCAGAATAAGAATGTACACGAGATAGATTGGACGAACGTAAAGAATGAGAATGTACATGAAATGAGGTCTTCAATGGGGTATTCCTCTTCACGACTAAAGCTTAAGATTCAGGCTTTCTTTACGGCTGATTATTTTAGAGTCTAGCCGTCTATATATATATATATATATATAGAAGGTGTGTATACGATATTCCACCATGAACTGCTAGCCACGTCCTTGGGAAGCTTCCAAATGCTTATCGAGGGTCATTTTATATAAGTCAAATGAGGTCCAATAAAGTGTTGATTTTACACAAAAGGCTGTGTTTCTAAAAGAAGACTCTCATAAAGATGGTCCTGAAGGGGTGAAATGATAGGAAGTGGGATTCACCTTTTTTGGCCGGGCTGACAGGTTTTTATGCCCTGGGACTGGGATTTAGCCATTACTGGGATTGAGATTTCTCTAATTCTTTATTATAAACTTTAACTCGGATTTTGCAGAGCCCTAAAGTTTACGTGTGAGGAGACTGAAAATCTGAACGGCACCTTTAGATCGTTTTCCTTTCGTTTGTTTGTTTATTTGTTTGTTTGGGCGTTGTTTTTTTTTATTGATGATCAATATACTTATATACGCATGAGCAGTCCTTGTACGTGTGCATAAAAATATCTCACTTTTAACACCAAAAATGTCTCTTTGCAAAGCGGTATTTAAGAGATAAAACAATAAAAACTCAGTTCTGATTTTTACAACATCACTGATCTGCGCATGCGTCGCATCTGAGTTTTTCTAAACACATCCCACATGGAAACAAATAACCAAAGCGACAAAAGCATCAGCACTTCAGACGACATACTGGGTGTGCTGGTCATAGCAAGGGGTTAATCATCTACGGTCTAGGGGCCGACTAACCTCTCCCTTAGGCTTGGGGGCCGAGCTTCCTGATCAGTCAGTAATGTCCTCCCGGGATAGCGGTGTTGGGGCCGAAATCTCCAGCGTAGCCGTAAGTCCATACGATGCTTCAGCAATTGATGTCTGGAAGTATGGTCCCGGTAAATCAATCAATAAAAACAAATTAACTCCATAAAACTGAATCTTACATCAAAACGATTATGGTTATATATATTATAGAAATATTCCATAATATTCTGAAGTATCCGATCATGCATTTTTTGAGTATCCAAAATCATACTCTGAAGTATCCAAAATCATATTCTGGAGTATCCAAAATCATATTCTGGAGTATCCAAAATCATATTCTGGAGTATCCAAAATCATATTCTGGAGTATCCAAAATCATATTCTGGAGTATCCAAAATCATATTCTGGAGTATCCAAAATCATATTCTGGAGTATCCAAAATCATATTCTGGAGTATCCAAAATCATATTCTGGAGTATCCAAAATCATATTCTGGAGTATCCAAAATCATATTCTGGAGTATCCAAAATCATATTCTGGAGTATCCAAAATCATATTCTGGAGGATCCAAAATCATATTCTAGAGGATCCAAACATATTCTGGAGGATCCAAAATCATATTCTGGAGGATCCAAAATCATATTCTGGAGGATCCAAAATCATATTCTGGAGGATCCAAAAACATATTCTGGAGGATCCAAAATCGTGTTCTGGAGTATCCAAAATCATATTCTGGATCCGGAGTATCCAAAATCACATTCTAGAGGATCCAAAACCATATTCTGGAGGATCCAAAATCATATTCTGGAGGATCCAAAACCATATTCTGGAGGATCCAAAATCATATTCTAGAGGATCCAAACATATTCTGGAGGATACAAAATCATATTCTGGATCCGGAGTATCCAAAATCACATTCTGGAGGATCCAAAACCATATTCTGGAGGATCCAAAATCATATTCTGGAGGATCCAAAACCATATTCTGGAGGATCCAAAATCATATTCTAGAGGATCCAAAATCATATTCTGGAGGATCCAAAATCATATTCTGGAGGATCCAAAATCATATTCTGGAGGATCCAAAAACATATTCTGGAGGATCCAAAATCGTATTCTGGAGTATCCAAAATCATATTCTGGATCCGGAGTATCCAAAATCACATTCTGGAGGATCCAAAACCATATTCTGGAGGATCCAAAATCATATTCTGGAGGATCCAAAACCATATTCTGGACGATGCAAAACCATATTCTGTAACATCCAAAACCATATTCTGGAGGATCCAAAACCATATTGTGGAGGATCCAAAATCATATTCTAGAGGATCCAAACATATATTCTGGAGGATCCAAAATTATATTCTGGAGGATGCAAAACCATATTCTGGAGGATCCAAAATCATATTCTGGAGGATCCAAAATCATATTCTGGAGGATCCAAAACCATATTCTGGAGGATCCAAAATCACATTCTGGAGCATCCAAAACCATATTCTGGAGGATCCAAAACCATATTCTGGAGGATCCAGAACAATATTCTGGAGGATCCATAACCATATTCTGGAGTATCCAAAATCATATTCTGCAGGATCCAAAACCATATTCTGGAGAATCCAAAACCATATTCTGGGGATCCAAAATCATATTCTGGAGGATCCAAAATCATATTCTGGAGTATCCAAATTCATATTCTGGAGGATCCAAAATCATATTCTGGAGTATCCAAAACCATATTCTGGAGTATCCAAAATCATATTCTGGATCCGGAGTATCCAAAATCACATTCTGGAGGATCTAAAAACATATTCTGGAGGATCCAAAATCCTATTCTGGAGTATCCAAAATCATATTCTGGATCCGGAGTATCCAAAATCACATTCTGGAGGATCCAAAACCATATTCTGTAGGATTCAAAATCATATTCTGGAGGATCCAAAACCATATTCTGGACGATGCAAAACCATATTCTGTAGCATCCAAAACCATATTCTGGAGGATCCAAAACCATATTGTGGAGGATCCATAATCATATTCTGGAGGATCCAAAACCATGTTCTCAAGAATGCAAAACCATATTCTTGACGATCCAAAATCATATTCTGGAGGATCCAAAACCATATTCTGGAGTATCCAAAATCACATTCTGGAGGATCCAAAACCATATTCTGGAGGATCCAAAACCATATTCTGGAGGATCCAGAACAATATTCTGCAGGATCAAAAACCATATTCTGGAGTATCCAAAATCATATTCTGCAGGATCCAAAACCATATTCTTGAAAATCCAAAACCATATTCTGGGGATCCAAAATCATATTCTGGAGGATCAAAAGTCATATTCTGGAGTATCCAAAACCATATTCTGGAGGATCCAAAACCATATTCTGTAGGATGCAAAACCATATTCTTGAGGATCGAAAACCGTATTGTGGACGATGCAAAACCATATTCTGGACGATCCAAAACTATATTCTGGAGGATCCAAAACCATATTCTGGACGATGCTAAACCATATTCTGGATGATCAAAAACCATATTCCGGAGGATCCAAAATCATATTCTGGAGGATCCAAAACCATATTCTGGACGATCCAAAACCATATTCTGGACGATCCAAAACCATATTCTGGAGGATCCAAAACCATATTCTGGATGATGCAAAACCATATTCTGGAGGATCCAAAACCATAATCTGGAGGATCCAAAACGATATTCTGGAGGATCCAAAACCATATTCTGGACGATGCAAAACCATATTCTGGACGATTCAAAACCATATTCTGGTGGATCCAAAATCATATTCTGGAGGATGCAAAATCATATTCTGGAGGATCCAAAATCTTATTCTAGATGATCCAAAACCATATTCTCGACGATCCAAGACCATATTCTGGAGGATCCAAAATAATAATCTGGACGATCCAAAATCATATTCTGCAGGATCCAAAATCATATTCTAGACGATGCAAAACCATATTCTGGACGATGTAAAACCATATTCTGTAAGATCCAAAATCATATTCTGGACGATGCAAAACCATATTCTGGAGTATCCAAAACCATTATCTGGAGGATCCAAAACCATATTCTGGACAATGCAAAACCATATTCCGGAGGATCCAAAATCATATTCTGGACGATGCAAATCCATATTCTGGACGATGCAAAACCATATTCTGGAGGATTCAAAATCATATTCTGGACGATGCAAAACCATATTCAGGACGATGCAAAACCATATTCTGGACGATGCAAAACCATATTCTGGACGATGCAAAAAAATATTCTGGACGATGCAAAACCATATTATCAGAATAAGAATGTACACGAGATGGATTGGATGGGCGCATTAGAATAAGAATGTACACGAGATGGATTGGATGGGCGCATCAGAATAAGAATATACACGAGATGGATTGGATGGGTATATCATAATAAAATATACACGCGATGGATTGGATAGGTGCATCAGAATAAAATATACACGAGATGGATTGGATGGGTGCATCAGAATAAGAATGTACACGAGATGGATTGGATGGGTGCATCAGAATAAGAATGTACACGAGATGGATTGGATGGGTGTATCAGAATAAGAATGTACACGAGATGGATTGGATGGGTGTATCAGAATAAGAATGTACACGAGATGGATTGGATGGGCGCATCAGAATACGAATGTACACGAGATGGATTGGATGGGTGCATCAGAATAAGAATGTACACGAGATGGATTGGATGGGTGCATCAGAATAAGAATGTACACGAGATGGATTGGATGGGCGCATCAGAATAAGAATGTACACGAGATGGATTGGATGGGTGCATCAGAATAAGAATGTACACGAGATGGATTGGATGGGTGCATCAGAATAAGAATGTACACGAGATAGATTGGATGGGTGTATCAGAATAAGAATGTACACGAGATGGATTGGATGGGCGTATCAGAATAAGAATGTACATGAGGTGGATTGTATGAACGTACAGATCAGGGATGTTGGAACGCCTTTTTAAAATTAGAGCTCGAAATGAATTGAAGAAAAGGCGAAATAAGTTCACTAGTTTTCACGAATTACCTCTCGAGGTCCCTCTTGGATTTCGCTAATATATATCTAGAAGAGTGGTGCATTGGGAACCTCTTTCTGACCCTCCCCCTTATCTGATCCGTAGCCTGAGTCTAACCAGAAGGTGGTTACATTGACTTATCATACTATTTACTTACTACTATATGCAATTTAAATATGACCTCTCTATTTCGTGAATAATTATTCAAATACTTTTTGCAAAATAAATTTCGATTTTTGCTAAAACCAGATCACTGCTATTCAGTTTTTGTTCGCTGACTGTAACTATACAACATATCACTCGTCTTGGTTCATATTTTGGATGATAAGAGTTACAACCCAGTGTGCCGGTATGGATATTTCTCTAGGTTGTGACGGCTACTTTAATGCCCGTCTTCACGCTTCGACTGTCGGCACGATTATATGCCAGATTGTGTCGAGAAGCAAATCATACGTTAAGTTAAGAGATTCAAGCCTGATTTGGGCCGACGTGCAAAAATCTGTCACAGCTCTACTGATTTTGTGAATCGTAGGATCTGGAGGATCCAAAATCATATTCTGGATTATCCAAAATCATATTCTGGAGGATCCAAAATCATATTCTGGAGTAACCGACATATTCTGGGGTATCCGATTATGTTTTTGGATATTTAATAACATTTTCAAGTATCCTACAATATATAAAGATTTATATAGTATATCCGACGATATTCTGCGGTATCCGATAATATGTGCCCAGATAGATTACATGGGTGTATCAAATTAAGAATATACACGAGATAGATTGGATTGGTGTATCAGAATAAGAATAAACACGAGATGGATTGGATGGGTGCATCAGAATAAGAATGTACACGAGATGGATTGGATGGGCGCATCAGAATAAGAATATACACGAGATAGATTGGATTGGTGTATCAGAATAAGAATAAACACGAGATGGATTGGATGGGTGCATCAGAATAAGAATGTACACGAGATGGATTGGATTGGTGTATCAGAATAACAATGTACACGAGATGGATTGGATGGGTGCATCAGAATAAGAATGTACACGAGATGGATAATTGGATGCGTGGATCAGAATAAGAATGTACACGAGATGGATTGGATGGGTGTATCAGAATAAGAATGTACACGAGATGGATTGGATGGGTGTATCAGAATAAGAAAGTACACCAGATGGATTGCATGGGTGCGTTAGAATAAGAATATACACGACATGGATTGGATGGGCCTATAAGAATAAGAATGTACACCAGATGGATTGGATGGGTGCGTTAGAATAAAAATGCACACCAGATAGATTGGATGGGTGTATGAGAATAAGAATGTACACCAGTTGGATTGGATGGGTTCTTCGGAATAAAAATGTACACGAGATTGATTGAATGGGTGCATCAGAATAAGAATGTACACGAGACGGATTGGATAGGTGCATCAGAATAAGAATGTACACGAGAAGGATTTGATGATTGCATCAGGATTAGGATGTACACGATATGGATTGGATGGGTGCATCAGAATTAGAATGTACACGAGATGGATTGGATGGGTGTATCAGAATAAGAATGTACACGAGATGGATTGGATGGGTGCATCAGAATAAGAATGTACACGAGATGGATTGGATGGGTGCATCAGAATAAGAATGTACACGAGATGGATTGGATGGTCGCATCAGAATAAGAATGTACACGAGATGGATTGGATGGGTGCATCAGAATAAGAATGTACACGAGATGGATTGGATGGGCGCATCAGAATAAGAATGTACACGAGATGGATTGGATGGGTGCATCAGAATAAGAATGTACACGAGATGGATTGGATGGGTGCATCAGAATAAGAATGTACACGAGATAGATTGGATGGGTGTATCAGAATAAGAATGTACACGAGATGGATTGGATGGGCGTATCAGAATAAGAATGTACATGAGGTGGATTGTATGAACGTACAGATCAGGGTTTTGGAACGCCTTTTTAAAATTAGAGCTCGAAATGAATTGAAGAAAAGGCGAAATAAGTTCACTAGTTTTCACGAATTACCTCTCGAGGTCCCTCTTGGATTTCGGTAATATATATCTAGAAGAGTGGTGCATTGGGAACCTCTTTCTGACCCTCCCCCTTATCTGATCCGTAGCCTGAGTCTAACCAGAAGGTGGTTACATTGACTTATCATACTATTTACTTACTACTATATGCAATTTAAATATAACCTCTCTATTTCGTGAATAATTATTCAAATACTTTTTGCAAAATAAATTTCGATTTTTGCTAAAACCAGATCACTGCTATTCAGTTTTTGTTCGCTGACTGTAACTATACAACATATCACTCGTCTTGGTTCATATTTTGGATGATAAGAGTTACAACCCAGTGTGCCGGTATGGATATTTCTCTAGGTTGTGACGGCTACTTTAATGCCCGTCTTCACGCTTCGACTGTCGGCACGATTATATGCCAGATTGTGTCGAGAAGCAAATCATACGTTAAGTTAAGAGATTCAAGCCTGATTTGGGCCGACGTGCAAAAATCTGTCATAGCTCTACTGATTTTGTGAATCGTAGGATCTGGAGGATCCAAAATCATATTCTGGATTATCCAAAATCATATTCTGGAGGATCCAAAATCATATTCTGGAGTAACCGACATATTCTGGGGTATCCGATTATGTTTTTGGATATTTAATAACATTTTCAAGTATCCTACAATATATAAAGATTTATATAGTATATCCGACGATATTCTGCGGTATCCGATAATATGTGCCCAGATAGATTAGATGGGTGTATCAAATTAAGAATATACACGAGATAGATTGGATTGGTGTATCAGAATAAGAATAAACACGAGATGGATTGGATGGGTGCATCAGAATAAGAATGTACACGAGATGGATTGGATTGGTGTATCAGAATAACAATGTACACGAGATGGATTGGATGGGTGCATCAGAATAAGAATGTACACGAGATGGATAATTGGATGCGTGGATCAGAATAAGAATGTACACGAGATGGATTGGATGGGTGTATCAGAATAAGAATGTACACGAGATGGATTGGATGGGTGCATCAGAATAAGAATGTACACGAGATGGATTGGATAACTGTATCAGAAGTATAAAGTACACGAGAAGGATTGAATTGGTGCTTCAGAATTAGAATGATCACGGGATGGATTCGAAGGGTACATCAGAATAAGAATGTACATGAGATGGATTGGATGGGTGCATCAGAATAAGAATGTACACGAGATGGATTGGATGGGTGTATCAGAATAAGAATGTACACGAGATGGATTGGATGGGTGCATCAGAATAAGAATGTACACGAGATGGATTGGATAACTGTATCAGAAGAAGAAAGTACACGAGAAGGATTGGATTGGTGCTTCAGAATTAGAATGATCACGGGATGGATTTGATGGGTACATCAGAATAAGAATGTACACGAGATGGATTGGATGGGTGCATCAGAATAAGAATGTACACGAGATGGATTGGATTGGTGCTTCAGAATTAGAATGTTCATGGGATGGATTGGATGGGTCCATCAGAATAAGAATGTACACGAGATGGATTGGATGGGTGTATCAGAATAAGAAAGTACACGAGATGGATTGGATTGGTGCTTCAGAATTAGAATGTTCATGGGATTGATTGGATGGGTGCATCAGAATAAGAAGGTACACGAGATGGATTGGATGGGTATATCAGGATAAGAATGTTCACGGGATGGATTGGATAGGTGTATCAGAATAAGAATGTACACGAGATAGATTGGACGAACGTAAAGAATGAGAATGTACAGGAAATGAGGGCTTGAATGGGGTATTCCTCTTCACGACTAAAGCTTAAGATTCAGGCTTTCTTTACGGCTGATTATTTTAGAGTCTAGCCGTCTATATACATATAGAAGGTGTGTATACGATATTCCACCATGAACTGCTAGCCACGTCCTTGGCAAGCTTCCACATGCTTATCGAGGGTCATTTTATGTAAGTCAAATGAGGTCCAATAAAGTGTTGATTTTACACAAAAGGCTGTGTTTCTAAAAGAAGACTCTCATAAAGATGGTCCTGAAGGGGTGAAATGATAGGAAGTGGGATTCACCTTTTTTGGCCGGGCTGACAGGTTTTTATGCCCTGGGACTGGGATTTAGCCATTACTGGGATTGACATTTCTCTAATTCTAAAGTTTACGTGTGAGGAGACTGAAAATCTGAACGGCACCTTTAGATCGTTTTCCTTTTGTTTGTTTGTTTATTTGTTTGCTTGGCCGTTGTTTTTTTTTTTTTATTGATGATCAATATACTTATATACGCATGCGCAGTCCTTCTACGTGTGCATGAACATATCTCACTTGTAACACCAAAAATGTCTCTTTGCAAAGCGGTATTTAAGAGATAAAACAATAAAAACTCAGTTCTGATTTTTACACCATCACCAATCTGCGCATACGTCGCATCTGAGTTTTTCTAAACACATCCCACATGGAAAAAAATAACCAAAGCGACAAAAGCATCAGCACTTCAAACGACATACCGGGTGTGCTGGTCATAGCAAGGGGTTAATCATCTACGGTCTAGGGGCCGACTAACCTCTCCCTTAGGCTTGGGGGCCGAGCTTCCTGATCAGTCAGTAATGTCCTCCCGGGATAGCGGTGTTGGGGCCGAAATCTCCAGCGTAGCCGTAAGTCCATACGATGCTTCAGCAATCGATGTCTGGAAGTATGGTCCCGGTAAATCAATCAATAAAAAAAAATTAACTCCATAAAACTAAATCTTACATTAAGATGATTATGGTTATATATATTACAAAAATATTCCATGATATTCTGAAATATCCGAACATGCATTTTTTGAGCATCCAAAATCATACTCTGGAGTATCCAAAATCATATTCTCGAGGATCCAAAATCATATTCTGGAGGGTCCAAAACCATATTCTGGAGTAAACAAAACCATATTGTGGAGGATCCAAAATCATATTCTAGAGGATCCAAAAACATATTCTGGAGGATCCCAAATCATATTCTGGAGGATCCAAAAACATATTCTGGAGGATCTAAAATCATATTGTGGAGGATCCAAAATCATATTCTGCAGGATCCAAAATCATATTCTGGAGGATCCAAAACCATATTCTGGAGTATCCAATATCATATTCTGGAGGATCCAAAATCGTATTCTGAAGGACTCAAAATCATATTCTGGTGGATTCAAAACCATATTCTGGAGGGATCCAAAATCATATTCTGGAGGATCCAAAATCAAATTCTGGAGTATCCAAAATCATATTCTGGATAATCCAAAATCATATTCTGGAGGATCCAAAACCATATTCTGGACGATCCAAAATCACATTCTGGAGGATCCAAAACCATATTCTGGAGGATCCAAAACAATATTCTGGAGGATCCAAAACCATATTCTGGAGGATCCAAAATCACATTCTGGAAGATCCAAAACCATATTCGGGAGGATCCAAAACCTTATTCTGGAGGATCCAGAACAATATTCTGGAGGATCCAAAATCACATTCTGGAGTATCCAAAACCATATTCTTGAGTATCGAGAACAATATTCTGGAGGAGCCAAAATCACATTCTGGAGTATCCAAAACCATATTCTGGAGGATCCAAAGTCACATTCGTGAGTATCCAAAATCATATTCTGGAGGATACAAAACCATATTCTGGAGGATCCAAAATTATATTCTGGAGGATCCAAAATCATATTCTGGAGGATCCAAAACCATATTCTGGAGGATCCAAAAACATATTCTGGAGGATCCAAAATCATATTGTGGAGGATCCAAAATCATATTCTGGAGGATCCAAAATCATATTCTGGAGGATCCAAAACCATATTCTGGAGTATCCAATATCATATTCTGGAGGATCCAAAATCGTATTCTGAAGGACTCAAAATCATATTCTGGTGGATTCAAAACCATATTCTGGAGGATCCAAAATCATATTCTGGACGATTCAAAACCGTATTCTAGAGGATCCAAAACCATATTCTGGAGGAACCAAAATCATATTCTGGAGGATCCAAAATCATATTGTGGAGGATCCAATATCATATTCTGGACGATCCAAAATCACATTCTGGAGGATCCAAAACCATATTCTGGAGGATCCAAAACAATATTCTGGAGGATCCAAAACCATATTCTGGAGGATCCAAAATCACATTCTGGAAGATCCAAAACCATATTCGGGAGGATCCAAAACTTTATTCTGGAGGATCCAGAACAATATTCTGGAGGATCCAAAATCACATTCTGGAGTATCCAAAACCATATTCTTGGGTATCGAAAACAATATTCTGGAGGAGCCAAAATCACATTCTGGAGTATCCAAAACCATATTCTGGAGGATCCAAAGTCACATTCGTGAGTATCCAAAATCATATTCTGGAGGATACAAAACCATATTCTGGAGGATCCAAAATTATATTCTGGAGGATCCAAAATCATATTCTGGAGGATCCAAAACCATATTCTGGAGGATCCAAAAACATATTCTGGAGGATCCAAAATCATATTCTGAAGTATCCAAAACATTATTCTAGAGGATCCAAAACCATATTCTGAAGGATCCAAAAACATATTCTGCAAGATCAGAAACCATATTCTGGTGGATTTAAAATCATATTCTGGAGGATCCAAAATCATATTCTGGAGGATCCAAAATCATATTCTGGAGAATCCAAAACCATATTCTGGAGGATCCAAAATCATATTCTGGAGGATCCAAAATCATATTCTGGAGGATTCAAAACCATATTCTGGAGGATCCAAAACCATATTCTGGAGGATCCAAAATCATATTCTGGAGGATTCAAACCCATATTCTAGAGGATCCAAAATCATATTCTGGAGGATCCAAAATCATATTCTGGAGGATCCAAAATCATATTCTGGAGGATCCAAAACCATATTCTGGAGTATCCGACCATATTCTGGAGCATCCAAAATCATATTCTGGAGTAACCGATCATATTCTGGAGTATCCAATTATGTTTTTGGATATTTAATAACATTTTCAAGTATCCTACAATATATAAAGATTTATATAGTATATCCGACGATATTCTGCGGTATCCGATAATATGTGCCCAGATAGATTAGATGGGTGTATCAGAATAAGAATGTACACGAGATGGATTGGATGGGTACATCAGAATAAGAATGTACACGAGAACGATTGGATGGATGTATCAGAATAAGAATGTACACGAGATGGATTGGATGGGTGCATCAGAATAAGAAGGTACACGAGATGGATTGGATGGGTGTATCAGAATAAGAAAGTACACGAGATGGATTGGATGGGTGCATCAGTATAAGAATGTGCACGAGATCGATTGAATGGATGTATCAGAATAAGAATGTACACGAGATGGATTGGATGGGTGTATCACAATAAGAATGTACACGAGATGGATTGGATTGGTGTATCAGAAGAAGAAAGTACACGAGATGGATTGGATTGGTGCTTCAGAATTAGAATGATCACAGGATGGATTGGATGGGTACATCAGAATAACAATGTAAAGGAGATGGATTGGATGGGTGCTTCAGAATAAGAATGTACACGAGATTGATTGGATTGGTGCTTCAGAATTAGAATGTTCATGGGATGGATTGGATGGGTGTATCAGAATAAGAAGGTGCACGAGATGATTTGGATGCGTGTATCAGGATAAGAATGTTCACGGGATGGATTGGATGGCTGTATCAGAATAAGAATGTACACGAGATGGATTGGATGGGTGTATCAGAATGAAAATGTACACGAGATGGATTGGATGGACGCATCAGAATAAGAATGTATAAGAGATGGATTAGATTGGTGGTTCAGAATTAGAATGTTCATGGGATGGATTGGATGGGTGCATCAGAATAAGAAGGTACACGAGATTGATTGGATGGGTGTATCAGGATAAGAATGTTCACGGGATGGATTGGGTGGGTGTATCAGAATAAGAATGTACACGGGATGGATTGGATGGGTGTATCAGAATAAGAATGTACACGAGATGGATTGGATGGACGCTTCAGAATTAGAAGAGTGATTTACGGGATGGATTGGATGGGTGTATCAGAATAAGAATATACACGAGATGGATTGGATGGGTGCATCAGTATAAGAATGTACACGAGATCGATTGAATGGATGTATCAGAATAAGAATGTTCACGAGATGGATTGGATGGGTGTATCACAATAAGAATGTACACGAGATGGATTGGATTGGTGTATCAGAAGAAGAAAGTACACGAGATGGATTGGATTGGTGCTTCAGAATTAGAATGATCACAGGATGGATTGGATGGGTACATCAGAATAACAATGTAAAGGAGATGGATTGGATGGGTGCTTCAGAATAAGAATGTACACGAGATTGATTGGATTGGTGCTTCAGAATTAGAATGTTCATGGGATGGATTGGATGGGTGTATCAGAATAAGAAGGTGCACGAGATGATTTGGATGCGTGTATCAGGATAAGAATGTTCACGGGATGGATTGGATGGCTGTATCAGAATAAGAATGTACACGAGATGGATTGGATGGGTGTATCAGAATGAAAATGTACACGAGATGGATTGGATGGACGCATCAGAATAAGAATGTATAAGAGATGGATTAGATTGGTGGTTCAGAATTAGAATGTTCATGGGATGGATTGGATGGGTGCATCAGAATAAGAAGGTACACGAGATTGATTGGATGGGTGTATCAGGATAAGAATGTTCACGGGATGGATTGGGTGGGTGTATCAGAATAAGAATGTACACGGGATGGATTGGATGGGTGTATCAGAATAAGAATGTACACGAGATGGATTGGATGGACGCTTCAGAATTAGAAGAGTGATTTACGGGATGGATTGGATGGGTGTATCAGAATAAGAATATACACGAGATGGATTGGATGGGTGCATCAGAATAAGAATGTACACGAGATAGATTGGACGAACGTAAAGAATGAGAATGTACATGAAATGAGGGCTTCAATGGGTATTCCTCTTCACGACTAAAGCTTAAGATTCAGGCTTTCTTTACGGCTGATTATTTTAGAGTCTAGCCGTCTATATACATATAGAAGGTGTGTATACGATATTCCACTATGAACTGCTAGCCACGTCCTTGGCAAGCTTCCACATGCTTATCGAGGGTCATTTTATTTAAGTCAAATGAGGTCCAATAAAGTGTTGATTTTACACAAAAGGCTGTGTTTCTAAAAGAGGACTCTTATAAAGATGGTCCTGAAGGGGTGAAATGATAGGAAGTGGGATTCACCTTTTTTGGCCGGGCTGACATGTTTTTATGCCCTGGGACTGGGATTTAGCCATTACTGGGATTGAGATTTCTCTAATTCTTTATTATAAACTTTAACTCGGATTTTGCAGAGCCCTAAAGTTTACGTGTGAGGAGACTGAAAATCTGAACGGCATCTTTAGATCGTTTTCCTTTTGTTTGTTTGTTTATTTGTTTGCTTGGGCGTTGTTTTTTTTTTATTGATGATCAATATACTTATATACGCATGCGCAGTCCTTCTACGTGTGCATAAACATATCTCACTTGTAACACCAAAAATGTCTCTTTGCAAAGCGGTATTTAAGAGATAAAACAATAAAAACTCAGTTCTGATTTTTACACCATCACTGATCTGCGCATACGTCGCATCTGAGTTTTTCTAAACACATCCCACATGGAAAAAAATAACCAAAGCGACAAAAGCATTAGCACTTCAAACGACATACCGGGTGTGCTGGTCATAGCAAGGGGTTAATCATCTACGGTCTAGGGGCCGACTAACCTCTCCCTTAGGCTAGGGGGCCGAGCTTCCTGATCAGTCAGTAATGTCCTCCCGGGATAGCGGTGTTGGGGCCGAAATCTCCAGCGTAGCTGTAAGTCCATAAGATGCTTCAGCAATCGATGTCTGGAAGTATGGTCCCGGTAAATCAATCAATAAAAACAAATTAACTCCATAAAACTGAATCTTACATAAAGACGATTATGGTTATATATATTATAGCAATATTCCATGATATTCTGAAATATCCGATCATGCATTTTTTGAGTATCCAAAAGCATACTCTGGAGTATCCAAAATCATATTCTGGAGGATCCAAAATCATATTCTGGATCCGGAGTATCCAAAATCACATTGTGGAGGATCCAAAACCATATTCTGGAGGATCCAAAATCATATTCTGGAGGATCCAAAACCATATTCTGGACGATGCAAAACCATATTCTGTAACATCCAAAACCATATTCTGGAGGATCCAAAACCATATTCTGGAGGATCCAAAATCATATTCTAGAGGATCCAAAATCACATTCTGGACGATGCAAAACCATATTCTGGACGATGTAAAACCATATTCTGTAAGATCCAAAATCATATTCTAGAGGATCCAAACATATATTCTGGAGGATCCAAAATCATATTCTGGAGTATCCAAAATCATATTCTGCAGGATCCAAAATCATATTCTGGAGGATCCAAAAACATATTCTGGAGGATCCAAAATCGTATTCTGGAGTATCCAAAATCATATTCTGGATCCGGAGTATCCAAAATCACATTCTGGAGGATCCAAAACCATATTCTTAAGGATCAAAAATCATATTCTGGAGGATCCAAAACCATATTCTGGACGATGCAAAACCATATTCTGTAGCATCCAAAACCATATTCTGGAGGATCCAAAACCATATTGTGGAGGATCCAAAATCATATTCTGGAGGATCCAAAACCATGTTCTCAAGAATGCAAAACCATATTCTTGACAATCCAAAATCATATTCTGGAGGATCCAAAACCATATTCTGGAGGATCCAAAATCACATTCTGGAGGATCCAAAACCATATTCTGCAGGATCCAAAACCATATTCTGGAGGATCCAAAACCATATTCTGGAAAATCCAAAATCACATTCTGGAGGATCCAAAACCATATTCTGCAGGATCCAAAATCATATTATGGAGGTTCCAAAACCATATTCTGGAGGATCCAAAATCACATTCTGGAGGATCCAGAACAATATTCTGGAGGATCAAAAATCATATTCTGGAGTATCCAAAATCATATTCTGCAGGATCCAAAACCATATTCTGGAGAATCCAAAACCATATTCTGGGGATCCAAAATCATATTCTGGAGGATCCAAAACCATGTTCTCAAGAATGCAAAACCATATTCTTGACAATCCAAAATCATATTCTGGAGGATCCAAAACCATATACTGGAGAATCCAAAATCACATTCTGGAGGATCCAAAACCATATTATGCAGGATCCAAAACCATATTCTGGAGGATCCAGAACAATATTCTGGAGGATCAAAAACCATATTCTGGAGTATCCAAAATCATATTCTGCAGGATCCAAAACCATATTCTGGAGAATCCAAAACCATATTCTGGGGATCCAAAATCATATTCTGGAGGATGCAAAACCATATTCTTGAGGATCGAAAACCGTATTGTGGACGATGCAAAACCATATTCTGGACGATCCAAAACCATATTCTGGTGCATCCAAAACCATATTCTGGACGATGCAAAACCATAATCTGGATGATCAAAAACCATATTCCGGAGGATCCAAAATCATATTCTGGAGGATCCAAAACCATATTCTGGACGATCCAAAACCATATTTTGGACGATCTAAAAACCATATTCTGGACGATCCAAAACCATATTCTGCAGGATCCAAAACCATATTCTGGACGATGCAAAAAGATATTCTGGATGATCAAAAACCATATTCTGGAGGATCCAAAATCAGATTCTGGAGGATCCAAAACCATATTCTGGACGATGCAAAACCATATTCTAGATGATCCAAAACCATATTCTCGACGATCCAAGACCATATTCTGGAGGATCAAAAATCATATTCTAGATGATCCAAAACCATATTCTCGACGTTCCAAGACCATATTCTGGAGGATCCAAAATAATAATCTGGACGATCCAAAATCATATTCTGCAGGATCTAAAATCATATTCTGGACGATGCAAAACCATATTCTGGACGATGTAAAACCATATTCTGTAAGATCCAAAATCATATTCTGGACGATGCAAAACCATATTCTGGAGTATCCAAAACCATTATCTGGAGGATCCAAAACCATATTCTGGACGATGCAAAACCATATTCCGGGGGATCCAAAATCATATTCTGGACGATGCAAAACGATATTCTGGACGATGCAAAACCATATTCTGGAGGATCCAAAACCATATTCTGAACGATGCAAAACCATATTCAGGACGATGCAAAACCATATTCTGGACGATGCAAAACCATATTCTGGACGATGCAAAAAAATATTCTGGACGATGCAAAACCATATTCTGGAGGATCCAAAATCATAATCTGGACGATGCAAAACCATATTCTGGACGAGGCAAAACCATATACTGGAGGATCCAAAATCATATTCTCGACGAACCAAAATCATATTCTGGAGGATCGAAAACCATATTCTGGAGGATCGAAAACCATATTCTGGAGTATCCGATGATATTTTTTGATATTCAATCACATTTTGAAGTATGCGATAATTTTTAGGAGCATCAAACACGATATTCTGCAGTATCCTTTAATACGTAATCCAGATAAATTGGTTTGTATTCAAGGCAGAATAAGAACATACACGAGATGGATTGGATGGGCCTATCAGAAAAAGAATGTACACCAGATGGATTGGATGGGTGCGTTAGAATAAGAATGTACACGAGATGGATTGCATGGGTGTATCAGAATAAGAATGTACACCAGATGGATTCGATGGGTGCGTTAGAATAAGAATATACACGACATCGATTGGATGGGCCTCTAAGAATAAGAATGTACACCAGATGGATTGGATGGGTGCGTTAGAATAAGAATGTACACCAGATAGATTGGATGGGTGTATGAGAATAAAAATGTACACAAGTTGGATTGGATGGGTGCATCGGAATAAAAATGTACACGAGATTGATTGGATGGGTGCATCAGAATAAATATGTACACGAGATGGATTGGATAGGTGCATCAGAATAAGAATGTACACGAGATGGATTGGATGGGTGCATCAGAATAAGAATGTACACGAGATGGATTGGATGGGCGCATCAGAATAAGAATGTACACGAGATGGATTGGATGGGTGTATCAGAATAAGAATGTACACGAGATGGATTGGATGGGTGCATCAGAATAAGAATGTACACGAGATGGATTGGATGGGCGCATCAGAATAAGAATGTACACGAGATGGATTGGATGGGCGCATCAGAATAAGAATGTACACGAGATGGATTGGATGGGTGCATCAGAATAAGAATGTACACGAGATGGATTGGATGGGCGCATCAGAATAAGAATGTACACGAGATGGATTGGATGGGTGCATCAGAATAAGAATGTACACGAGATGGATTGGATGGGTGCATCAGAATAAGAATGTACACGAGATGGATTGGATGGGTGTATCAGAATAAGAATGTACACGAGATGGATTGGATGGGCGTATCAGAATAAGAATGTACATGAGGTGGATTGTATGAACGTACAGATCAGGGATGTTGGAACGCCTTTTTAAAATTAGAACTCGAAATGAATTGAAGAAAAGGCGAAATAAGTTCACTAGTTTTCACGAATTACCTCTCAAGGTCCCTCTTGGATTTCGCTAATATATATCTAGAAGAGTGGTGCATTGGGAACCTCTTTCTGACCCTCCCCCTTTATCTGATCCGTAGCCTGAGTCTAACCAGAAGGTGGTTACATTGACTTATCATACTATTTACTTACTACTATATGCAATTTAAATATAACCTCTCTATTTCGTGAATAATTATTCAAATACTTTTTGCAAAATAAATTTCGATTTTTGCTAAAACCAGATCACTGCTATTCAGTTTTTCTTCGCTGACTGTAACTATACAACATATCACTCGTCTTGGTTCATATTTTGGATGATAAAAGTTACAACCCAGTGTGCCGGTATGGATATTTCTCTAGGTTGTGAAGGCTACTTTAATGCCCGTCTTCACGCTTCGACTGTCGGCACGATTATATGCCAGATTGTGTCGAGAAGCAAATCATACGTTAAGTTAAGAGATTCAAGCCTGATTTGGGCCGACGTGCAAAAATCTGTCACAGCTCTACTGATTTTGTGAATCGTAGGATCTGGAGGATCCAAAATCATATTCTGGATTATCCAAAATCATATTCTGGAGGATCCAAAATCATATTATGGAGGATCCAAAATCATATCCTGGAGTATCCGACCATTTTCTGGAGTATCCAAAATCATATTCTGGAGTAACCGATCATATTCTGGGGTATCCGATTATGTTTTTGGATATTTAATAATATTTTCAAGTATCCTACAATATATAAAGATTTATATAGTATATCCGACGATATTCTGCGGTATCCGAAAATATGTGCCCAGATAGATTAGATGGGTGTATCAGATTAAGAATGTACACGAGATAGATTGGATTGGTGTATCAGAATAAGAATAAACACGAGATGGATTGGATGGGTGCATCAGAATAAGAATGTACACGAGATGGATTGGATTGGTGTATCAGAATAACAATGTACACGAGATGGATTGGATGGGTGCATCAGAATAAGAATGTACACGAGATGGATAATTGGATGCGTGGATCAGAATAAGAATGTACACGAGATGGATTGGATGGGTGTATCAGAATAAGAATGTACACGAGATGGATTGGATGGGTGCATCAGAATAAGAATGTACACGAGATGGATTGGATAACTGTATCAGAAGAAGAAAGTACACGAGAAGGATTGGATTGGTGCTTCAGAATTAGAATGATCACGGGATGGATTTGATGGGTACATCAGAATAAGAATGTACACGAGATGGATTGGATGGGTGCATCAGAATAAGAATGTACACGAGATGGATTGGATTGGTGCTTCAGAATTAGAATGTTCATGGGATGGATTGGATGGGTGCATCAGAATAAGAATGTACACGACATAGATTGGATGGGTGTATCAGAATAAGAAAGTACACGAGATGGATTGGATTGGTGCTTCAGAATTAGAATGTTCATGGGATGGATTGGATGGGTGCATCAGAATAAGAAGGTACACGAGATGGATTGGATGGGTATATCAGGATAAGAATGTTCACGGGATAGATTGGATAGGTCTATCAGAATAAGAATGTACACGAGATAGATTGGACGAACGTAAAGAATGAGAATGTACATGAAATGAGGGCTTCAATGGGGTATTCCTCTTCACGACTAAAGCTTAAGATTCAGGCTTTCTTTACGGCTGATTATTTTAGAGTCTAGCCGTCTATATACATATAGAAGGTGTGTATACGATATTCCACCATGAACTGCTAGGCACGTCCTTGGCAAGCTTCCACATGCTTATCGAGGGTCATTTTATGTAAGTCAAATGAGGTCCAATAAAGTGTTGATTTTACACAAAAGGCTGTGTTTCTAAAAGAGGATTCTCATAAAGATGGTCCTGAAGGGGTGAAATGATAGGAAGTGGGATTCACCTTTTTTGGCCGGGCTGACAGGTTTTTATGCCCTGGGACTGGGATTTAGCCATTACTGGGATTGAGATTTCTCTAATTCTTTATTATAAACTTTAACTCGGATTTTGCAGAGCCCTAAAGTTTACGTGTGAGGAGACTGAAAATCTGAACGGCACCTTTAGATCGTTTTCCTTTTGTTTGTTTGTTTATTTGTTTGCTTGGGCGTTGTTTTTTTTTATTGATGATCAATATACTTATATACGCATGCGCAATCCTTCTACAAGTGCATAAACATATCTCACTTGTAACACCAAAAATGTCTCTTTGCAAAGCGGTATTTAAGAGATAAAACAATAAAAACTCAGTTCTGATTTTTACACCATCACTGATCTGCGCATACGTCGCATCTGAGTTTTTCTAAACACATCCCACATGGAAAAAAAATAACCAAAGCGACAAAAGCATCAGCACTTCAAACGACATACCGGGTGTGCTGGTCATAGCAAGGGGTTAATCATCTACGGTCTAGGGGCCGACTAACCTCTCCCTTAGGCTAGGGGGCCGAGCTTCCTGATCAGTCAGTAATGTCCTCCCGGGATAGCGGTGTTGGGGCCGAAATCTCCAGCGTAGCCGTAAGTCCATACGATGCTTCAGCAATCGATGTCTGGAAGTATGGTCCCGGTAAATCAATCAATAAAAACAAATTAACTCCATAAAACTAAATCTTACATTAAGATGATTATGGTTATATATATTACAAAAATATTCCATGATATTCTGAAGTATCCGAACATGCATTTTTAGAGCATCCAAAATCATACTCTGGAGTATCCAAAATCATATTCTCGAGGATCCAAAATCATATTCTGGAGGGTCCAAAACCATATTCTGGAGTATCCAAAATCATATTGTGGAGGACCCAAAATCATATTCTAGAGGATCCAAAAATATATTCTTGAGGATCCCAAATCATATTCTCAAGGATCCAAAAACATATTCTGGAGGATCCAAAATCATATTCTGGAAGATTCAAAATCATATTCTGGAGTATCCAAAACCATATTCCGGAGAATCCAAAATCATATTGTGGAGGATCCAAAATCATATTCTGGAGGATCCAAAATCATATTCTGGAGGATGCAAAACCATATTCTGGAGTATCCAATATCATATTCTGGAGGATCCAAAATCGTATTCTGAAGGACTCAAAATCATATTCTGGTGGATTCAAAACCATATTCTGGAGGATCCAAAATCATATTCTGGAGGATTCAAAACCGTATTCTAGAGGATCCAAAACAATATTCTGGAGGAACCAAAATCATATTTTGGAGGATCCAAAATCATATTCTGGAGGATCAAAAATCATATTCTGGAGGATCTAAAATCACATTCTGGACGATCCAAAATCATATTCTGGAGGATCCTATATCATATTCTGGAGGATCCAAAATCGTATTCTGAAGGACTCAAAATCATATTCTGGTGGATTCAAAACCATATTCTGGAGGATCCAAAATCATATTCTGGAGGATTCAAAACCGTATTCTAGAGGATCCAAAACCATATTCTGGAGGATCCAAAACCATATTCTGGAGGATCCAAAATCAAATTCTGGAAGATCCAAAACCATATTCGGGAGGATCCAAAACCTTATTCTGGAGGATCCAGAACAATATTCTGGAGGATCCAAAATCACATTCTGGAGTATCGAAAATAATATTCTGGAGGATCCAAAATCACATTCTGGAGTATCCAAAACCATATTCTTGAGGATCGAGAACAATATTCTGGAGGAGCCAAAATCACATTCTGGAGTATCCAAAACCATATTCTGGAGGATCCAAAGTCACATTCTCGAGTATCCAAAATCATATTCTGGAGGATACAAAACCATATTCTGGAGGTTCCAAAATTATATTCTGGAGGATCCAAAATCATATTCTGGAGGATCCAAAACCATATTCTAGAGGATCCAAAATCATATTCTGGAGGATCCAAAATCATATTCTGGAGTATCCAAAACATTATTCTAGAGGATCCAACACCATATTCTGGAGGATCCAAAACCATATTCTGCAAGATCAGAAACTATATTCTGGAGTATCCAAAAACATATTCTGGAGGATCCATAATCATATTCTGGAGGATCCAAAATCATATTCTGGAGAATCCAAAACCATATTCTGGAGGATCCATAATCATATTCTGGAGGATCCAAAATCATATTCTGGAGGATTCAAAACCTTATTCTGGAGGATCCAAAACCATATTCTGGAGGATCCAAAATCATATTCTGGAGGATTCAAAACCATATTCTAGAGGATCCAAAATCATATTCTGGAGGATCCAAAATCATATTCTGGAGGATCCAAAATCATATTCTGGAGTATCCAAAACACTATTCTAGAGGATCCAACACCATATTCTGGAGGATCCAAAACCATATTCTGCAAGATCAGAAACTAAATTCTGGAGGATCGAAAAACATATTCTGGAGGATCCATAATCATATTCTGCAGGATCCAAAATCATATTCTGGAGAATCCAAAACCATATTCTGGAGGATCCAAAATCATATTCTGGAGGATTCAAAACCTTATTCTGGAGGATCCAAAACCATATTCTGGAGGATCCAAAATCATATTCTGGAGGATTCAAAACCATATTCTAGAGGATCCAAAATCATATTCTGGAGGATACAAAATCATATTCTGGAGGATCCAAAATCATATTCTGGAGGATCCAAAACCATATTCTGGAGTATCCGACCATATTCTGGAGCATCCAAAATCATATTCTGGAGTAACTGATCATATTCTGGAGTATCCAATTATGTTTTTGGATATTTACTAACATTTTCAAGTATCCTTCAATATATAAAGATTTATATAGTATATCGGACGATATTCTGCGGTATCCGATAATATGTGCCCAGATAGATTAGATGGGTGTATCAGAATAACAATGTACACGAGATGGATTGGATGGGTGCATCAGAATAAGAATGTACACGAGAACGATTGGATGGATGTATCAGAATAAGATTGTACACGAGATGGATTGGATGGGTGCATCAGAATAAGAATGTACACGAGATGGATTGGATGGGTGTATCAGAATAAGAAACTACACGAGATGGATTGGATGGGTGCATCAGAATAAGAATGTAAACGAGATCGATTGGATGGATGTATCAGAAGAAGAATGTACACGAGATGGATTGGATTGGTGCTTCAGAATTAGAATGATCTCGGGATGGATTGGATGGCTGCATCAGAATAAGAATGTACACGAGATTGATTTGATGGCTGTATCAGAATAAGAATGTACACGAGATGGATTGGATTGGTGCTTCAGAAATAGAATGATCACAGGATGGATTGGATGGGTACATCAGAATAAGAATGTACAAGAGATGGATTGGATGGGTGCTTCAGAATAAGAATGTACACAAGATGGATTGGATTGGTGCTTCAGAATTAGAATGTTCATGGGATGGATTGGATGGGTGCATCAGAATAAGAAGGTACACGAGATGATTTGGATGCGTGTATCAGGATAAGAATGTTCACGGGATGGATTGGATGGCTCTATCAGAATAAGAATGTACACGAGATGGATTGGATGGGTGTCTCAGAATGAAAATGTACACGAGATGGATTGGATGGACGCATCAGAATAAGAATGTATAAGAGATGGATTGGATTGGTGGTTCAGAATTAGAATGTTCATGGGATGGATTGGATGGGTGCATCAGAATAAGAAGGTACACGAGATGGATTGGATGGGTGTATCAGGATAAGAATGTTCACGGGATGGATTGGGTGGGTGTATCAGAATAAGAATGTACACGGGATGGATTGGATGGGTGTATCAGAATAAGAATGTACACGAGATGGATTAGATGGACGCTTCAGAATTAGAAGAGTGATTTACCGGATGGATTGGATGGGTGTATCAGAATAAGAATATACACGAGATGGATTGGATGGGTGCATCAGAATAAGAATGTACACGAGATAGATTGGACGAACGTAAAGAATGAGAATGTACATGAAATGAGGGCTTCAATGGGTACTCCTCTTCACGACTAAAGCTTAAGATTCAGGCTTTCTTTACGGCTGATTATTTTAGAGTCTAGCCGTCTATATACATATAGAAGGTGTGTATACGATATTCCACTATGAACTGCTAGCCATGTCCTTGGCAAGCTTCCACATGCTTATCGAGGGTCATTTTATTTAAGTCAAATGAGGTCCAATAAAGTGTTGATTTTACACAAAAGGCTGTGTTTCTAAAAGAGGACTCTTATAAAGATAGTCCTGAAGGGGTGAAATGATAGGAAGTGGGATTCACCTTTTTTGGCCGGGCTGACAGGTTTTTATGCCCTGGGACTGGGATTTAGCCATTACTGGGATTGAGATTTCTCTAATTCTTTATTATAAACTTTAACTCGGATTTTGCAGAGCCCTAAAGTTTACGTGTGAGGAGACTGAAAATCTGAACGGCACCTTTAGATCGTTTTCCTTTTGTTTGTTTGTTTATTTGTTTGCTTGGGCGTTGTTTTTTTTATTGATGATCAATATACTTATATACGCATGCGCAATCCTTCTACAAGTGCATAAACATATCTCACTTGTAACACCAAAAATGTCTCTTTGCAAAGCGGTATTTAAGAGATAAAACAATAAAAACTCAGTTCTGATTTTTACACCATCACTGATCTGCGCATACGTCGCATCTGAGTTTTTCTAAACACATCCCACATGGAAAAAAATAACCAAAGCGACAAAATCATCAGCACTTCAAACGACATACTGGGTGTGCTGGTCATAGCAAGGGGTTAATCATCTACGGTCTAGGGGCCGACTAACCTCTCCCTTAGGCTTGGGGGCCGAGCTTCCTGATCAGTCAGTAATGTCCTCCCGGGATAGCGGTGTTGGGGCCGAAATCTCCAGCGTAGCCGTAAGTCCATACGATGCTTCAGCAATCGATGTCTGGAAGTATGGTCCCGGTAAATCAATCAATAAAAACAAATTAACTCCATAAAACTGAATCTTACATCAAGACAATTATGGTTATATATATTATAGAAATATTCCATGATATTCTGAAGTATCCGATCATGCATTTTTTGAGTATCCAAAATCATATTCTGGAGTATCAAAAATCATATTCTGGAGGATCCAAAACCATATTCTGGACGATCCAAAACCATATTCTGGACGATCCAAAACCATATTCTGGATGATCCAAAACCATATTCTGGACGATGCAAAAACATATTCTGGATGATCAAAAACCATATTCTGGAGGATCCAAAATCATATTCTCTAGGATCCAAAACCATATTATGGACGATGCAAAACCATATTCTGGATGATGCAAAACCATATTCTGGAGGATCCAAAACCATATTCTGGACAATGCAAAACCATATTCTGGACGATTCAAAACCATATTCTGGTGGATCCAAAATCATATTCCGGAGGATGCAAAATCATATTCTGGAGGATCCAAAATCTTATTCTAGATGATCCAAAACCATATTCTCGACGATCCAAGACCATATTCTGGAGGATCCAAAATAATAATCTGGACGATCCAAAATCATATTCTGCAGGATCCAAAATCATATTCTGGACGATGCAAAACCATATTCTGTAAGTTCCAAAATCATATTCTGGACGATGCAAAACCATATTCTGGAGTATCCAAAACCATTATCTGGGGGATCCAAAACCATATTCTGGACGATGCAAAACCATATTCCGGAGGATCCAAAATCATATTCTGGACGATGCAAAACCATATTCTGGACGATGAAAAACCATATTCTGGAGGATCCAAAATCATATTCTGGACGATGCAAAACCATATTCAGGACGATGCAAAACCATATTCTGGACGATGCAAAACCATATTCTGGACGATGCAAAAAAATATTCTGGACCATGCAAAACCATATTCTGGACGATCCAAAACCATATTCTGGAGGATCCAAAATCATATTCTCGACGATCCAAAATCATATTCTGGAGGATCGAAAACCATATTCTGGAGGATCGAAAATCATATTCTGGAGGATCGAAAATCATATTCTGGAGGATCGAAAACCATATTCTGGAGTATCCAAAACCATATTCTGGAGGATCCAAAATCATATTCTCGACGATCCAAAATCATATTCTGGAGGATCGAAAACCATATTCTGGAGGATCGAAAATCATATTCTGGAGGATCGAAAATCATATTCTGGAGGATCGAAAACCATATTCTGGAGTATCCAATGATATTTTTTGATATTCAATCACATTTTGAAGTATCCGATAATTTTTCGGAGCATCAAACACGATATTCTGCAGTATCCTTTAATACGTAATCCAGATAAATTGGTTTGTATTCAAGGCAGAATAAGAACATACACGAGATGGATTGGATGGGCCTATCAGAAAAAGAATGTACACCAGATGGATTGGATGGGTGCGTTAGAATAAGAATGTACACGAGATGGATTGGATGGGTGTATCAGAATAAGAATGTACACCAGATGGATTGGATGGGTGCGTTAGAATAAGAATATACAAGAGATGGATTGGATGGGCCTATAAGAATAAGAATGTACACCAGATGGATTGGATGGGTGCGTTAGTATAAGAATGTACACCAGATAGATTGGATGGGTGTATGAGAATAAGAATGTACACCACTTGGATTGGATGGGTTCATCGGAATAAAAATGTACACGAGATTGATTAGATGGGTGCATCAGAATAAGAATGTACACGAGATGGATTGGATGGGTGCATCAGAATAAGAATGTACACGAGAAGGATTGGATGGGTGCATCAGGATTAGGATGTACACGAGATGGATTGGATGGGTGCATCAGAATTAGAATGTACACGAGATGGATTGGATGGCTGTATCAGAATAAGAATGTACACGAGATGGATTGGATGGGTGCATCAGAATAAGAATGTACACGAGATGGATTGGATTGGGCGTATCAGAATAAGAATGTACACGAGATGGATTGGATTGGGCGCATCAGAATAAGAATATACACGAGATGGATTGGATGGGCGCATCAGAATAAGAATGTACACGAGATGGATTGGATGGGTGCATCAGAATAAGAATGTACACGAGATGGATTGGATGGGTGCATCAGAATAAGAATGTACACGAGATGGATTGGATGGGTGCATCAGAATAAGAATGTACACGAGATGGATTGGATGGGTGCATCAGAATAAGAATGTACACGAGATAGATTGGATGGGTGTATCAGAATAAGAATGTACACGAGATGGATTGGATGGGCGTATCAGAATAAGAATGTACATGAGGTGGATTGTATGAACGTACAGATCAGGGATGTTGGAACGCCTTTTTAAAATTAGAGCTCGAAATGAATTGAAGAAAAGGCGAAATAAGTTCACTAGTTTTCACGAATTACCTCTCGAGGTCCCTCTTGGATTTCGCTAATATATATCTAGAAGAGTGGTGCATTGGGAACCTCTTTCTGACCCTCCCCCTTTATCTGATCCGTAGCCTGAGTCTAACCAGAAGGTGGTTACATTGACTTATCATACTGTTTACTTACTACTATATGCAATTTAAATATAACCTCTCTATTTCGTGAATAATTATTCAAATACTTTTTGCAAAATAAATTTCGATTTTTGCTAAAACCAGATCACTGCTATTCAGTTTTTCTTCGCTGACTGTAACTATACAACATATCACTCGTCTTGGTTCATATTTTGGATGATAAGAGTTACAACCCAGTGTGCCGGTATGGATATTTCTATAGGTTGTGACGGCTACTTTAATGCCCGTCTTCACGCTTCGACTGTCGGCACGATTATATGCCAGATTGCGTCGAGAAGCAAATCATACGTTAAGTTAAGAGATTCAAGCCTGATTTGGGCCGACGTGCAAAAATCTGTCACAGCTCTACTGATTTTGTGAATCGTAGGATCTGGAGGATCCAAAATCATATTCTGGATTATCCAAAATCATATTCTGGAGGATCCAAAATCATATTCTGGAGGATCCAAAATCATATCCTGGAGTATCCGACCATTTTCTGGAGTATCCAAAATCTTATTCTGGAGTAACCGATCATATTCTGGGGTATCCGATTATGTTTTTGGATATTTAATAACATTTTCAAGTATCCTACAATATATAAAGATTTATATAGTATATCCGACGATATTCTGCGGTATCCGATAATATGTGCCAAGATAGATTAGATGGGTGTATCAGATTAAGAATGTACACGAGATAGATTGGATTGGTGTATCAGAATAAGAATAAACACGAGATGGATTGGATGGGTGCATCAGAATAAGAATGTACACGAGATGGATTGGATTGGTGTATCAGAATAACAATGTACACGAGATGGATTGGATGGGTACATCAGAATAAGAATGTACACGAGATGGATAATTGGATGCGTAGATCAGAATAAGAATGTACACGAGATGGATTGGATGGGTGTATCAGAATAAGAATGTACACGAGATGGATTGGATGGGTGCATCAGAATAAGAATGTACACGAGATGGATTGGATAACTGTATCAGAAGAAGAAAGTACACGAGAAGGATTGGATTGGTGCTTCAGAATTAGAATGATCACGGGATGGATTTGATGGGTACATCAGAATAAGAATGTACACGAGATAGATTGGATGGGTGCATCAGAATAAGAATGTACACGAGATGGATTGGATTGGTGCTTCAGAATTAGAATGTTCATGGGATGGATTGGATGGGTGCATCAGAATAAGAATGTACACGAGATAGATTGGATGGGTGTATCAGAATAAGAAAGTACACGAGATGGATTGGATTATTGCTTCAGAATTAGAATGTTCATGGGATGGATTGGATGGGTGCATCAGAATAAGAAGGTACACGAGATGGATTGGATGGGTATATAAGGATAAGAATGTTCACGGGATGGATTGGATAGGTCTATCAGAATAAGAATGTACACGAGATAGATTGGACGAACGTAAAGAATGAGAATGTACATGAAATGAGGGCTTCAATGGGGTATTCCTCTTCACGACTAAAGCTTAAGATTCAGGCTTTCTTTACGGCTGATTATTTTAGAGTCTAGCCGTCTATATACATATAGAAGGTGTGTATACGATATTCCACTATGAACTGCTAGCCACGTCCTTGGCAAGCTTCCACATGCTTATCGAGGGTCATTTTATGTAAGTCAAATGAGGTCCAATAAAGTGTTGATTTTACACAAAAGGCTGTGTTTCTAAAAGAGGATTCTCATAAAGATGGTCCTGAAGGGGTGAAATGATAGGAAGTGGGATTCACCTTTTTTGGCCGGGCTGACAGGTTTTTATGCCCTGGGACTGGGATTTAGCCATTACTGGGATTGAGATTTCTCTAATTCTTTATTATAAACTTTAACTCGGATTTTGCAGAGCCCTAAAGTTTACGTGTGAGGAGACTGAAAATCTGAACGGCACCTTTAGATCGTTTTCCTTTTGTTTGTTTGTTTATTTGTTTGCTTGGGCGTTGTTTTTTTTTTATTGATGATCAATATACTTATATACGCATGCGCAATCCTTCTACAAGTGCATAAACATATCTCACTTGTAACACCAAAAATGTCTCTTTGCAAAGCGGTATTTAAGAGATAAAACAATAAAAACTCAGTTCTGATTTTTACACCATCACTGATCTGCGCATACGTCGCATCTGAGTTTTTCTAAACACATCCCACATGGGAAAAAAATAACCAAAGCGACAAAAGCATCAGCACTTCAAACGACATACCGGGTGTGCTGGTCATAGCAAGGGGTTATTCATCTACGGTCTAGGGGCCGACTAACCTCTCCCTTAGGCTTGGGGGCCGAGCTTCCTGATCAGTCAGTAATGTCCTCCCGGGATAGCGGTGTTGGGGCCGAAATCTCCAGCGTAGCCGTAAGTCCATACGATGCTTCAGCAATCGATGTCTGGAAGTATGGTCCCGGTAAATCAATCAATAAAAACAAATTAACTCCATAAAACTAAATCTTACATTAAGATGATTATGGTTATATATATTACAAAAATATTCCATGATATTCTGAAGTATCCGAACATGCATTTTTTGAGCATCCAAAATCATACTCTGGAGTATCCAAAATCATATTCTCGAGGATCCAAAATCATATTCTGGAGGGTCCAAAACCATATTCTGGAGTATCCAAAATCATATTGTGGAGGACCCAAAATCATATTCTAGAGGATCCAAAAACAAATTCTGGAGGATCCCAAATCATATTCTCAAGGATCCAAAAACATATTCTGGAGGATCCAAAATCATATTCTGGAAGATTCAAAATCATATTCTGGAGTATCCAAAACCATATTCCGGAGAATCCAAAATCATATTCTGGAGGATCCAAAATCATATTCTGGACGATGCAAAACCATATTCTGGATGATGCAAAACCATATTCTGGAGGATCCAAAACCATATTCTGGACGATGCAAAACCATATTCTGGACGATTCAAAACCATATTCTGGATGATCCAAAATCATATTCTGGAGGATGCAAAACCATATTCTGGAGTATCCAATATCATATTCTGGAGGATCCAAAATCGTATTCTGAAGGACTCAAAATCATATTCTGGTGGATTCAAAACCATATTCTGGAGGATCCAAAATCATATTCTGGAGGATTCAAAACCGTATTCTAGAGGATCCAAAACCATATTCTGGAGGAACCAAAATCATATTTTGGAGGATCCAAAATCATATTCTGGAGGATCAAAAATCATATTCTAGAGGATCTAAAATCACATTCTGGACGATCCAAAATCATATTCTGGAGGATCCAATATCATATTCTGGAGGATCCAAAATCGTATTCTGAAGGACTCAAAATCATATTCTGGTGGATTCAAAACCATATTCTGGAGGATCCAAAATCATATTCTGGAGGATTCAAAACCGTATTCTAGAGGATCCAAAACCATATTCTGGAGGAACCAAAATCATATTTTGGAGGATCCAAAATCATATTCTGGAGGATCAAAAATCATATTCTGGAGGATCTAAAATCACATTCTGGACGATCCAAAATCATATTCTGGAGGATCCAATATCATATTCTGGAGGATCCAAAATCGTATTCTGAAGGACTCAAAATCATATTCTGGTGGATTCAAAACCATATTCTGGAGGATCCAAAATCATATTCTGGAGGATTCAAAACCGTATTCTAGAGGATCCAAAACCATATTCTGGAGGATCCAAAACCATATTCTGGAGGATCAAAAATCAAATTCTGGAAGATCCAAAACCATATTCGGGAGGATCCAAAACCTTATTCTGGAGGATCCAGAACAATATTCTGGAGGATCCAAAATCACATTCTGGAGTATCGAAAATAATATTCTGGAGGATCCAAAATCACAATCTGGAGTATCCAAAACCATATTCTTGAGGATCGAGAACAATATTCTTGAGGAGCCAAAATCATATTCTGGAGTATCCAAAACCATATTCTGGAGGATCCAAAGTCACATTCTCGAGTATCCAAAATCATATTCTCGAGGATACAAAACCATATTCTGGAGGATCCAAAATTATATTCTGGAGGATCCAAAATCATATTCTGGAGGATCCAAAACCATATTCTGGAGGATCCAAAAACATATTCTGAAGGATCCAAAATCATATTCTGGAGTATCCAAAACATTATTCTAGAGGATCCAACACCATATTCTGGAGGATCCTAAACCATATTCTGCAAAATCAGAAACTATATTCTGGAGTATCCAAAAACATATTCTGGAGGATCCATAATCATATTCTGGAGGATCCAAAATCATATTCTGGAGAATCCAAAACCATATTCTGGAGGATCCAAAATCATATTCTGGAGGATCCAAAATCATATTCTGGAGGATTCAAAACCTTATTCTGGAGGATCCAAAACCATTATCTGGAGGATCCAAAATCATATTCTGGAGGATTCAAAACCATATTCTAGAGGATCCAAAATCATATTCTGGAGGATCCAAAATCATATTCTGGAGGATCAAAAATCATATTCTAGAGGATCTAAAATCACATTCTGGACGATCCAAAATCATATTCTGGAGGATCCAATATCATATTCTGGAGGATCCAAAATCGTATTCTGAAGGACTCAAAATCATATTCTGGTGGATTCAAAACCATATTCTGGAGGATCCAAAATCATATTCTGGAGGATTCAAAACCGTATTCTAGAGGATCCAAAACCATATTCTGGAGGAACCAAAATCATATTTTGGAGGATCCAAAATCATATTCTGGAGGATCAAAAATCATATTCTGGAGGATCTAAAATCACATTCTGGACGATCCAAAATCATATTCTGGAGGATCCAATATCATATTCTGGAGGATCCAAAATCGTATTCTGAAGGACTCAAAATCATATTCTGGTGGATTCAAAACCATATTCTGGAGGATCCAAAATCATATTCTGGAGGATTCAAAACCGTATTCTAGAGGATCCAAAACCATATTCTGGAGGATCCAAAACCATATTCTGGAGGATCAAAAATCAAATTCTGGAAGATCCAAAACCATATTCGGGAGGATCCAAAACCTTATTCTGGAGGATCCAGAACAATATTCTGGAGGATCCAAAATCACATTCTGGAGTATCGAAAATAATATTCTGGAGGATCCAAAATCACAATCTGGAGTATCCAAAACCATATTCTTGAGGATCGAGAACAATATTCTTGAGGAGCCAAAATCATATTCTGGAGTATCCAAAACCATATTCTGGAGGATCCAAAGTCACATTCTCGAGTATCCAAAATCATATTCTCGAGGATACAAAACCATATTCTGGAGGATCCAAAATTATATTCTGGAGGATCCAAAATCATATTCTGGAGGATCCAAAACCATATTCTGGAGGATCCAAAAACATATTCTGAAGGATCCAAAATCATATTCTGGAGTATCCAAAACATTATTCTAGAGGATCCAACACCATATTCTGGAGGATCCTAAACCATATTCTGCAAAATCAGAAACTATATTCTGGAGTATCCAAAAACATATTCTGGAGGATCCATAATCATATTCTGGAGGATCCAAAATCATATTCTGGAGAATCCAAAACCATATTCTGGAGGATCCAAAATCATATTCTGGAGGATCCAAAATCATATTCTGGAGGATTCAAAACCTTATTCTGGAGGATCCAAAACCATTATCTGGAGGATCCAAAATCATATTCTGGAGGATTCAAAACCATATTCTAGAGGATCCAAAATCATATTCTGGAGGATCCAAAATCATATTCTGGAGGATCCAAAATCATATTCTGGAGTATCCAAAACATTATTCTAGAGGATCCAACACCATATTCTGGAGGATCCAAAACCATATTCTGCAAGATCAGAAACTATATTCTGGAGGATCGAAAAACATATTCTGGAGGATCCATAATCATATTCTGGAGGATCCAAAATCATATTCTGGAGAATCCAAAACCATATTCTGGAGGATCCAAAATCATATTCTGGAGGATTCAAAACCTTATTCTGGAGGATCCAAAACCATATTCTGGAGGATCCAAAATCATATTCTGGAGGATTCAAAACCATATTCTAGAGGATCCAAAATCATATTCTGGAGGATCCAAAATCATATTCTGTAGGATCCAAAATCATATTCTGGAGGATCCAAAACCATATTCTGGAGTATCCGACCATATTCTGGAGCATCCAAAATCATATTCTGGAGTAACTGATCATATTCTGGAGTATCCAATTATGTTTTTGGATATTTAATAACATTTTCAAGTATCCTTCAATATATAAAGATTTATATAGTATATCCGACGATATTCTGCGGTATCCGATAATATGTGCCCAGATAGATTAGATGGGTGTATCAGAATAAGAATGTACACGAAATGGATTGGATGGGTGCATCAGAATAAGAATGTACACGAGAATGATTGGATGGATGTATCAGAATAAGAATGTACACGAGATGGATTGGATGGGTGCATCAGAATAAGAATGTACACGAGATGGATTGGATGGGTGTATCAGAATAAGAAAGTACACGAGATGGATTGGATGGGTGCATCAGTATAAGAATGTAAACGAGATCGATTGAATGGATGTATCAGAATAAGAATGTACACGAGATAGATTGGATGGATGTATAAGAAGAAGAATGTACACGAGATAGATTGAATTGGTGCTTCAGAATTAGAATGATCTCGGGATGGATTGGATGGCTGCATCAGAATAAGAATGTACACGAGATTGATTTGATGGCTGTATCAGAATAAGAATGTACACGAGATGGATTGGATTGGTGCTTCAGAAATAGAATGATCACAGGATGGATTGGATGGGTACATCAGAATAAGAATGTACAAGAGATGGATTGGATGGGTGCTTCAGAATAAGAATGTACACAAGATGGATTGGATTGGTGCTTCAGAATTAGAATGTTCATGGGATGGATTGGATGGGTGCATCAGAATAAGAAGGTACACGAGATGATTTGGATCCGTGTATCAGGATAAGAATGTTCACGGGATGGATTGGATGGCTGTATCAGAATAAGAATGTACACGAGATGGATTGGATGGGTGTATCAGAATGAAAATGTACACGAGATGGATTGGATGGACGCATCAGAATAAGAATGTATAAGAGATGGATTGGATTGGTGGTTCAGAATTAGAATGTTCATGGGATGGATTGGATGGGTGCATCAGAATAAGAAGGTACACGAGATGGATTGGATGGGTGTATCAGGATAAGAATGTTCACGGGATGGATTGGGTGGGTGTATCAGAATAAGAATGTACACGGGATGGATTGGATGGGTGTATCAGAATAAGAATGTACACGAGATGGATTGGATGGACGCTTCGGAATTAGAAGACTGATTTACGGGATGGATTGGATGGGTGTATCAGAATAAGAATATACACGAGATGGATTGGATGGGTGCATCAGAATAAGAATGTACACGAGATAGATTGGACGAACGTAAAGAATGAGAATGTACATGAAATGAGGGCTTCAATGGGTATTCCTCTTCACGACTAAAGCTTAAGATTCAGGCTTTCTTTACGGCTGATTATTTTAGAGTCTAGCCGTCTATATACATATAGAAGGTGTGTATACGATATTCCACTATGAACTGCTAGCCACGTCCTTGGCAAGCTTCCACATGCTTATCGAGGGTCATTTTATTTAAGTCAAATGAGGTCCAATAAAGTGTTCATTTTACACAAAAGGCTGTGTTTCTAAAAGAGGACTCTTATAAAGATGGTCCTGAAGGGGTGAAATGATAGGAAGTGGGATTCACCTTTTTTGGCCGGGCTGACAGGTTTTTATGCCCTGGGACTGGGATTTAGCCATTACTGGGATTGAGATTTCTCTAATTCTTTATTATAAACTTTAACTCGGATTTTGCAGAGCCCTAAAGTTTACGTGTGAGGAGACTGAAAATCTGAACGGCACCTTTAGATCGTTTTCCTTTTGTTTGTTTGTTTATTTGTTTGCTTGGGCGTTGTTTTTTTTATTGATGATCAATATACTTATATACGCATGCGCAATCCTTCTACAAGTGCATAAACATATCTCACTTGTAACACCAAAAATGTCTCTTTGCAAAGCGGTATTTAAGAGATAAAACAATAAAAACTCAGTTCTGATTTTTACACCATCACTGATCTGCGCATACGTCGCATCTGAGTTTTTCTAAACACATCCCACATGGAAAAAAATAACCAAAGCGACAAAAGCATCAGCACTTCAAACGACATACTGGGTGTGCTGGTCATAGCAAGGGGTTAATCATCTACGGTCTAGGGGCCGACTAACCTCTCCCTTAGGCTTGGGGGCCGAGCTTCCTGATCAGTCAGTAATGTCCTCCCGGGATAGCGGTGTTGGGGCCGAAATCTCCAGCGTAGCCGTAAGTCCATACGATGCTTCAGCAATCGATGTCTGGAAGTATGGTGCTGGTAAATCAATCAATAAAAACAAATTAACTCCATAAAACTGAATCTTACATCAAGACGATTATGGTTATATATATTATAGAAATATTCCATGATATTCTGAAGTATCCGATCATGCATTTTTTGAGTATCCAAAACCATATTCTGCACGATCCAAAACCATATACTGGACGATCGAAAACCATATTCTGGATGATCCAAAACCATATTCTGGACGATGCAAAAACATATTCTGGATGATCAAAAACCATATTCTGCAGGATCCAAAATCATATTCTGGACGATGCAAAACCATATTCAGGACGATGCAAAACCATATTCTGGACGATGCAAAACCATATTCTGGACGATGCAACAAAATATTCTGGACGATGCAAAACCATATTCTGGAGGATCCAAAATCATATTCTGGAGGATCCAAAACCATATTCTGGACTATCCAAAACCATATTCTGGACGATCCAAAACCATATTCTGGACGATCCAAAACCATATTCTGGACGATGCAAAAACATATTCTGGATGATCAAAAACCATATTCTGGAGGATCCAAAATCATATTCTCTAGGATCCAAAACCATATTCTGTACGATGCAAAACCATATTCTGGATGATGCAAAACCATATTCTGGAGGATCCAAAACCATAATCTGGAGGATCCAAAACGATATTCTGGAGGATCCAAAACCATATTCTGGATGATGGAAAACCATATTCTGGACGATTCAAAACCATATTCTGGTGGATCCAAAATCATATTCTCGACGATCCAAAATCATATTCTGGAGGATCCAAAATCTTATTCTAGATGATCCAAAACCATATTCTCGACGATCCAAGAGCATATTCTGGAGGATCCAAAATAATAATCTGGACGATCCAAAATCATATTCTGCAGGATCCAAAATCATATTCTGGACGATGCAAAACCATATTCTGGACGATGTAAAACCATATTCTGTAAGATCCAAAATCATATTCTGGACGATGCAAAACGATATTCTGGACGATCCAAAACCATATTCTGGAGGATCCAAAACCTTATTCTGGACGATGCAAAAACATATTCTGGATGATCAAAAACCATATTCTGGAGGATCCAAAACCATATTCTGGACGATGCAAAAACATATTCTGGATGATCAAAAACCATATTCTGGAGGATCCAAAACCATATTCTGGACGATGCAAAACCTTCTTCTGGATGATGCAAAACCATATTCTGGAGGATCCAAAACCATAATCTGGAGGATCCAAAACGATATTCTGGAGGATCCAAAACCATATTCTGGACGATGCAAAACCATATTCTGGACGATTCAAAACCATATTCTGGTGGATCCAAAATCATATTCTGGAGGATGCAAAATCATATTCTGGAGGATCCAAAATCTTATTCTAGATGATCCAAAACCATATTCTCGACGATCCAAGAGCATATTCTGGAGGATCCAAAATAATAATCTGGACGATCCAAAATCATATTCTGCAGGATCCAAAATCATATTCTGGACGATGCAAAACCATATTCTGGACGATGTAAAACCATATTCTGTAAGATCCAAAATCATATTCTGGACGATGCAAAACCATATTCTGGAGTATCCAAAACCATTATCTGGAGGATCCAAAACCATATTCTGGACGATGCAAAACCATATTCCGGAGGATCCAAAATCATATTCTGCACGATGCAAAACCATATTTTGGACGATACAAAACCATATTCTGGAGGATCCAAAATCATATTCTGGACGATGCAAAACCATATTCAGGACGATGCAAAACCATATTCTGGACGATGCAAAACAATATTCTGGACGATGCAAAAAAATATTCTAGACGATGCAAAACTATATTCTGGAGGATCCAAAATCATATTCTGGACTATGCAAAACCATATTCTGGACAATGCAAAACCATATTCTGGAGGATCCAAAATCATATTCTCGACGATCCAAAATCATATTCTGGAGGATCGAAAACCATATTCTGGAGGATCGAAAATCATATTCTGGAGGATCGAAAATCATATTATGGAGGATCGAAAACCATATTCTGGAGTATCCGATGATATTTTTTGATATTCAATCACATTTTGAAGTATCCGATAATTTTTCGGAGCATCAAACACGATATTCTGCAGTATCCTTTAATACGTAATCCAGATAAATTGGTTTGTATTCAAGGCAGAATAAGAACATACACGAGATGGATTGGATGGGCCTCTCAGAAAAAGAATGTACACCAGATGGATTGGATGGGTGCGTTAGAATAAGAATGTACACGAGATGGATTGGATGGGTGTATCAGAATAAGAATGTACACCAGATGGATTGGAAGGGTGCGCTAGAATAAGAATATACACGACATGGATTGGATGGGCCTATAAGAATAAGAATGTACACCAGATGGATTGGATGGGTGTGTTAGAATAAGAATGTACACCAGATAGATTGGATGGGTGTATGAGAATAAGAATTTACACCACTTGGATTGGATGGGTGCATCGGAATAAAAATGTACACGAGATGGATTGGATGGGTGCATCAGAATAAGAATGTACACGAGATGGATTGGATAGGTGCATCAGAATAAGAATGTACACGAGAAGGATTGGATGGGTGCATCAGGATTAGGATGTACACGAGATGGATTGGATGGGTGCATCAGAATTAGAATGTACAAGAGATGGATTGGATGGGTGTATCAGAATAAGAATGTACACGAGATGGATTGGATGGGTGCATCAGAATAAGAATGTACACGAGATGGATTGGATGGGCGCATCAGAATAAGAATGTACACGAGATGGATTGGATGGGTGCATCAGAATAAGAATGTACACGAGATGGATTGGATGGGTGCATCAGAAAAAGAATGTACACGAGATGGATTAGATGGGTGTATCAGAATAAGAATGTACACGAGATGGATTGGATTGGTGCATCAGAATAAAATTGTATACGAGATGGATTGGATGGGCGCATCAGAATAAGAATGTACACGAGATGGATTGGATGGGTGCGTCAGAATAAAATATACACGAGATGGATTAGATGGGTGCATCAGAATAAGAATGTACACCAGATGGATTGGAAGGGTGCGCTAGAATAAGAATATACACGACATGGATTGGATGGGGCTATAAGAATAAGAATGTACACCATATGGATTGGATGGGTGCGTTAGAATAAGAATGTACACCAGATAGATTGGATGGGTGTATGAGAATAAGAATTTACACCACTTGGATTGGATGGGTGCATCGGAATAAAAATGTACACGAGATGGATTGGATGGGTGCATCAGAATAAGAATGTACACGAGATGGATTGGATAGGTGCATCAGAATAAGAATGTACACGAGAAGGATTGGATGGGTGCATCAGGATTAGGATGTACACGAGATGGATTGGATGGGTGCATCAGAATTAGAATGTACACGAGATGGATTGGATGGGTGTATCAGAATAAGAATGTACACGAGATGGATTGGATGGGTGCATCAGAATAAGAATGTACACGAGATGGATTGGATGGGCGCATCAGAATAAGAATGTACACGAGATGGATTGGATGGGTGCATCAGAATAAGAATGTACACGAGATGGATTGGATGGGTGCATCAGAATAAGAATGTACACGAGATAGATTAGATGGGTGTATCAGAATAAGAATGTACACGAGATGGATTGGATTGGTGCATCAGAATAAGAATGTACACGAGATGGATTGGATGGGCGCATCAGAATAAGAATGTACACGAGATGGATTGGATGGGTGCGTCAGAATAAAATATACACGAGATGGATTGGATGGGTGCATCAGAATAAGAATGTACACGAGATGGATTGGATGGGTGCATCATAATAAAATATACACGCGATGGATTGGATGGGTGCATCAGAATAAGAATGTACACGAGATGGATTGGATGGGTGCATCATAATAAAATATACACGCGATTGATTGGATGGGTGCATCAGAATAAGAATGTACACGAGATGGATTGGATGGGTGCATCAGAATAAGAATGTACACGAGATGGATTAGATGGGTGTATCAGAATAAGAATGTACACGAGATGGATTGGATGGGTGCATCAGAATAAGAATGTACACGAGATGGATTGGATGGGTGCATCAGAAAAAGAATGTACACGAGATGGATTAGATGGGTGTATCAGAATAAAATATACACGAGATGGATTGGATGGGTGCATCAGAATAAGAATGTACACGAGATGGATTGGATGGGTGCATCAGAATAAGAATGTACACGAGATGGATTAGATGGGTGTATCAGAATAAGAATGTACACGAGATGGATTGGATGGGTGCATCAGAATAAGAATGTACACGAGATGGATTGGATGGGCGCATCAGAATAAGAATGTACACGAGATGGATTGGATGGGTGCATCAGAATAAGAATGTACACGAGATGGATTGGATGGGTGCATCAGAATAAGAATGTACACGAGATGGATTGGATGGGCGCATCAGAATAAGAATGTACACGAGATGGATTGGATGGGTGCATCAGAATAAGAATGTACACGAGATGGATTGGATGGGTGCATCAGAATAAGAATGTACACGAGATAGATTGGATGGGTGTATCAGAATAAGAATGTACACGAGATGGATTGGATGGGCGTATCAGAATAAGAATGTACATGAGGTGGATTGTATGAACGTACAGATCAGGGATGTTGGAACGCCTTTTTAAAATTAGAGCTCGAAATGAATTGAAGAAAAGGCGAAATAAGTTCACTAGTTTTCACGAATTACCTCTCGAGGTCCCTCTTGGATTTCGCTAATATATATCTAGAAGAGTGGTGCATTGGGAACCTCTTTCTGACCCTCCCCCTTTATCTGATCCGTAGCCTGAGTCTAACCAGAAGGTGGTTACATTGACTTATCATACTATTTACTTACTACTATATGCAATTTAAATATAACCTCTCTATTTCGTGAATAATTATTCAAATACTTTTTGCAAAATAAATTTCGATTTTTGCTAAAACCAGATCACTGCTATTCAGTTTTTCTTCGCTGACTGTAACTATACAACATATCACTCGTCTTGGTTCATATTTTGGATGATAAGAGTTACAATCCAGTGTGCCGGTATGGATATTTCTCTAGGTTGTGACGGCTACTTTAATGCCCGTCTTCACGCTTCGACTGTCGGCACGATTATATGCCAGATTGCGTCGAGAAGCAAATCATACGTTAAGTTAAGAGATTCAAGCCTGATTTGGGCCGACGTGCAAAAATCTGTCACAGCTCTACTGATTTTGTGAATCGTAGGATCTGGAGGATCCAAAACCATATTCTGGATTATCCAAAATCATATTCTGGAGGATCCAAAATCATATTCTGGAGGATCCAAAATCATATCCTGGAGTATCCGACCATTTTCTGGAGTATCCAAAATCATATTCTGGAGTAACCGATCATATTCTGGGGTATCCGATTATGTTTTTGGATATTTAATAACATTTTCAAGTATCCTACAATATATAAAGATTTATATAGTATATCCGACGATATTCTGCGGTATCCGATAATATGTGCCCAGATAGATTAGATGGGTGTATCAGATTAAGAATATACACCAGATAGATTGGATTGGTGTATCAGAATAAGAATAAACACAAGATGGATTGGATGGGTGCATCAGAATAAGAATGTACACGAGATGGATTGGATTGGTGTATCAGAATAACAATGTACACGAGATGGATTGGATGGGTGCATCACAATAAGAATGTACACGAGATGGATTGGATTGGTGTATCAGAATAACAATGTACACGAGATGGATTGGATGGGTGCATCACAATAAGAATGTACACGAGATGGATTGGATAACTGTATCAGAAGAAGAAAGTACACGAGAAGGATTGGATTGGTGCTTCAGAATTAGAATGATCACGGGATGGATTTGATGGGTACATCAGAATAAGAATGTACACGAGATGGATTGGATGGGTGCATCAGAATAAGAATGTACACGAGATGAATTGGATTCGTGCTTCAGAATTAGAATATTCATGGGATGGATTGGATGGGTACATCAGAATAAGAATGTACACGAGATGGATTGGATGGGTGTATCAGAATACGAAAGTACACGAGATGGATTGGATTGGTGCTTCAGAATTAGAATGTTCATGGGATGGATTGGATGGGTGCATCAGAATAAGAAGGTACACGAGATGGATTGGATGGGTATATCAGGATAAGAATGTTCACGGGATGGATTGGATAGGTGTATCAGAATAAGAATGTACACGAGATAGATTGGACGAACGTAAAGAATGAGAATGTACATGAAATGAGGTCTTCAATGGGGTATTCCTCTTCACGACTAAAGATTAAGATTCAGGCTTTCTTTACGGCTGATTATTTTAGAGTCTAGCCGTCTATATACATATAGAAGGTGTGTATACGATATTCCACCATGAACTGCTAGCCACGTCCTTGGCAAGCTTCCACATGCTTATCGAGGGTCATTTTATTTAAGTCAAATGAGGTCCAATAAAGTGTTGATTTTACACAAAAGGCTGTGTTTCTAAAAAATGACTCTCATAAAGATGGTCCTGAAGGGGTGAAATGATAGGAAGTGGGATTCACCTTTTTTGGCCGGGCTGACTGGTTTTGATGCCCTGGGACTCGGATTTAGCCATTACTGGGATTGAGATTTCTCTAATTCTTTATTATAAACTTTAACTCGGATTTTGCAGAGCCCTAAAGTTTACGTGTGAGGAGACTGAAAATCTGAACGGCACCTTTAGATCGTTTTCCTTTTGTTTGTTTGTTTATTTGTTTGTTTGGGCGTTGTCTTTTTTTATTGATGATCAATATACTTATATACGCATGCGCAATCCTTCTACGTGTGCATAAACATATCTCACTTGTAACACCAAAAATGTCTCTTTGCAAAGCGGTATTTAAGAGATAAAACAATAAAAACTCAGTTCTGATTTTTACACCATCACTGATCTGCACATACGTCGCATCTGAGTTTTTCTAAACACATCCCACATGGAAAAAAATAACCAAAGCGACAAAAGCATCAGCACTTCAAACGACATACCGGGTGTGCTGGTCATAGCAAGGGGTTAATCATCTACGGTCTAGGGGCCGACTAACCTCTCCCTTAGGCTTGGGGGCCGAGCTTCCTGATCAGTCAGTAATGTCCTCCCGGGATAGCGGTGTTGGGGCCGAAATCTCCAGCGTAGCCGTAAGTCCATACGATGCTTCAGCAATCGATGTCTGGAAGTATGGTCCCGGTAAATCAATCAATAAAAACAAATTAACTCCATAAAACTAAATCTTACATTAAGATGATTATGGTTATATATATTACAAAAATATTCCATGATATTCTGAAGTATCCGAACAAGCATTTTTTGAGCATCCAAAATCATACTCTGGAGTATCCAAAATCATATTCTCGAGGATCCAAAATCATATTCTGGAGGGTCCAAAACCATATTCTGGAGTATCCAAAATCATATTGTGGAGGATCCAAAATCATATTCTAGAGGATCCAAAAACATATTCTGAAGGATCCCAAATCATATTCTCAAGGATCCAAAAACAAATTCTGGAGGATCCAAAATCATATTCTGGAAGATTCAAAATCATATTCTGGAGTATCCAAAACCATATTCGGGAGGATCCAAAATCATATTGTGGAGGATCCAAAATCATATTCTGGAGGATCCAAAATCATATTCTGGAGTATCCAAAATCGTATTCTGAAGGACTCAAAATCATATTTTGATGGATTCAAAACAATATTCTGGAGGATCCAAAATCATATTCTGGAGGATTCAAAACCGTATTCTAGAGGATCCAAAACCATATTCTGGTGGAACCAAAATCATATTCTGGAGGATGCAAAATCATATTCTGGAGGATCAAAAATCATATTCTGGAGGATCTAAAATCACATTCTGGACGATCCAAAATTATATTCTGGAGGATCCAATATCATATTCTGGACGATCCAAAATCACATTCTGGAGGATCCAAAACCATATTCTGGAGGATCCAAAACAATATTCTGGAGGATCCAAAATCATATTCTGGAGGTTCCAAAACCATATTCTGGAGTATCCAAAATCATATTGTGGAGGATCCAAAATCATATTCTAGAGGATCCAAAAACATATTCTGAAGGATCCCAAATCATATTCTCAAGGATCCAAAAACAAATTCTTGAGGATCCAAAATCATATTCTGGAAGATTCAAAATCATATTCTGGAGTATCCAAAACCATATTCGGGAGGATCCAAAATCATATTGTGGAGGACCCAAAATCATATTCTGGAGGATACAAAATCATATTCTGGAGGATCCAAAACCATATTCTGGAGTATCCAATATCATATTCTGGAGGATCCAAAATCGTATTCTGAAGGACTCAAAATCATTTTCTGATGGATTCAAAACCATAATCTGGAGGATCCAAAATCATATTCTGGAGGATTCAAAACCGTATTCTAGAGGATCCAAAACCATATTCTGGTGGAACCAAAATCATATTCTTGAAGATGCAAAATCATATTCTGGAGGACCAAAAATCATATTCCGGAGGATCTAAAATCACATTCTGGACGATCCAAAATTATATTCTGGAGGATCCAATATCATATTCTGGACGATCCAAAATCACATTCTGGAGGATCCAAAACCATATTCTGGAGGATCCAAAACAATATTCTGGACGATCAAAAATCTTATTCTGGAGGATCCAAAACCATATTCGGAAGGATCCAAAATCATATTCTGGTGGATCCCGAACAATATTCTGGAAGATCCAAAATCCCATTCTGGAGGATCCAAAATCATATTCTGGAGGGATCCAAAATCATATTCTGGAGGATCCAAAATCAAATTCTTGAGTATCCAAAATCATATTCTGGAGGATCCAAAATCATATTCTGGAGGATCCAAAACCATATTCTGGACGATCCAAAATCACATTCTGGAGGATCTAAAACCATATTCTGGAGGATCCAAAACCATATTCTGGAGGATCCAAAACCATATTCTGGAGGATCCAAAATCACATTCTGGAAGATCCAAAACCATATTCGGGAGGATCGAAAACCTTATTCTGGAGGATCCAGAACAATATTCTGGAGGATCCAAAATCACATTCTGGAGTATCGAAAATAATATTCTGGAGGATCCAAAATCACATTCTGGAGTATCCAAAACCATATTCTTGAGGATCGAGAACAATATTCTGGAGGAGCCAAAATCACATTCTGGAGTATCCAAAACCATATTCTGGAGGATCCAAAGTCACATTCTGGAGTATCCAAAATCATATTCTGGAGGATACAAAACCATATTCTGGAGGATCCAAAATTATATTCTGGAGGATCCAAAATCATATTCTGGAGGATCCAAAACCATATTCTGGACGATCCAAAACCATATTCTGGACGATCCAAAACCATATTCTGGATGATCCAAAACCATATTCTGGACGATGCAAAAACATATTCTGGATGATCAAAAACCATATTCTGGAGGATCCAAAATCATATTCTCTAGGATCCAAAACCATATTCTGGACGATGCAAAACCATATTCTGGATGATGCAAAACCATATTCTGGAGGATCCAAAACCATATTCTGGACGATGCAAAACCGTATTCTGGACGATTCAAAACCATATTCTGGTGGATCCAAAATCATATTCTGGACGATGCAAAACCATATTCTGGACGATGCAAAACCATATTCTGGAGGATCCAAAATCATATTCTGGACGATGCAAAACCATATTCAGGACGATGCAAAACCATATTCTGGACGATGCAAAACCATATTCTGGACGATGCAAAAAAATATTCTGGACGATGCAAAACCATATTCTGGACGATCCAAAACCATATTCTGGAGGATCCAAAATCATATTCTCGACGATCCAAAATCATATTCTGGAGGATCGAAAACCATATTCTGGAGGATCGAAAATCATATTCTGGAGGATCGAAAATCATATTCTGGAGGATCGAAAACCATATTCTGGAGTATCCAAAACCATATTCTGGAGGATCCAAAATCATATTCTCGACGATCCAAAATCATATTCTGGAGGATCGAAAACCATATTCTGGAGGATCGAAAATCATATTCTGGAGGATCGAAAATCATATTCTGGAGGATCGAAAACCATGTTCTGAAGTATCCGATGATATTTTTTGATATTCAATCACATTTTGAAGTATCCGATAATTTTTCGGAGCATCAAACACGATATTCTGCAGTATCCTTTAATACGTAATCCAGATAAATTGGTTTGTATTCAAGGCAGAATAAGAACATACACGAGATGGATTGGATGGGCCTATCAGAAAAAGAATGTACACCAGATGGATTGGATGGGTGCGTTAGAATAAGAATGTACACGAGATGGATTGGATGGGTGTATCAGAATAAGAATGTACACCAGATGGATTGGATGGGTGCGTTAGAATAAGAATATACACGAGATGGATTGGATGGGCCTATGAGAATAAGAATGTACACCAGATGGATTGGATGGGTGCGTTAGTATAAGAATGTACACCAGATAGATTGGATGGGTGTATGAGAATAAGAATGTACACCAGTTGGATTGGATGGGTTCATCGGAATAAAAATTTACACGAGATTGATTGGATGGGTGCATCAGAATAAGAATGTACACGAGATGGATTGGATAGGTGCATCAGAATAAGAATGTACACGAGATGGATTGGATGGGTGCATCAGGATTAGGATGTACACGAGATGGATTGGGTGGGTGAATCAGAATTAGAATGTACACGAGATGGATTCGATGGGTGCATCAGAATAAGAATGTACACGAGATGGATTGGATGGGTGCATCAGAATAAGAATGTACACGAGATGGATTGGATGGGCGCATCAGAATAAGAATGTACACGAGATGGATTGGATGGGTGCATCAGAATAAGAATGTACACCAGATGGATTGGATAGGTGCATCAGAATAAAATATACACGAGATGGATTGGATGGGTGCATCAGAATAAGAATGTACACGAGATGAATTGGATGGGTGCATCAGAATAAGAATGTACACGAGATGGATTGGATGGGTGTATCAGAATAAGAATGTACACGAGATGGATTAGATGGGTGCATCAGAATAAGAATGTACACGAGATGGATTGGATGGGCGCATCAGAATAAGAATGTACACGAGATGGATTGGATGGGTGCATCAGAATAAGAATGTACACGAGATGGATTGGATGGGCGCATCAGAATAAGAATGTACACGAGATGGATTGGATGGGTGCATCAGAATAAAAATGTACACGAGATGGATTGGATGGGTGCATCAGAATAAGAATGTACATGAGATAGATTGGATGGGTGTATCAGAATGAAAATGTACACGAGATGGATTGGATGGACGCATCAGAATAAGAATCTATAAGAGATGGATTGGATTGGTGGTTCAGAATTAGAATGTTCATGGGATGGATTCGATGGGTGCATCAGAATAAGAATGTACACGAGATGGATTGGATGGGCGCATCAGAATAAGAATGTACACGAGATGGATTGGATGGGTGCATCAGAATAAGAATGTACACGAGATGGATTGGATGGGTGCATCAGAATAAGAATGTACACGAGATGGATTGGATGGGTGTATCAGGATAAGAATGTTCACGGGATGGATTGGGTGGGTGTATCAGAATAAAAATGTACACGGGATGGATTGGATGGGTGTATCAGAATAAGAATGTACACGAGATGGATTGGATGGACAATTCAGAATTAGAAGACTGATTTACGGGATGGATTGGATGGGTGTATCAGAATAAGAATATACACGAGATGGATTGGATGGGTGGATCAGAATAAGAATGTACACGAGATAGATTGGACGAACGTAAAGAATGAGAATGTACATGAAATGAGGGCTTCAATGGGTATTCCTCTTCACGACTAAAGCTTAAGATTCAGGCTTTCTTTACGGCTGATTATTTTAGAGTCTAGCCGTCTATATACATATAGAAGGTGTGTATACGATATTCCACCATGAACTGCTAGCCACGTCCTTGGCAAGCTTCCACATGCTTATCGAGGGTCATTTTATGTAAGTCAAATGAGGTCCAATAAAGTGTTGATTTTACACAAAAGGCTGTGTTTCTAAAAGAGGATTCTCATAAAGATGGTCCTGAAGGGGTGAAATGATAGGAAGTGGGATTCACCTTTTTTGGCCGGGCTGACAGGTTTTTATGCCCTGGGACTGGGATTTAGCCATTACTGGGATTGAGATTTCTCTAATTCTTTATTATAAACTTTAACTCGGATTTTGCAGAGCCCTAAAGTTTACGTGTGAGGAGACTGAAAATCTGAACGGCACCTTTAGATCGTTTTCCTTTTGTTTGTTTGTTTATTTGTTTGCTTGGGCGTTGTTTTTTTTTTTATTGATGATCAATATACTTATATACGCATGCGCAATCTTTCTACGTGTGCATAAACATATCTCACTTGTAACACCAAAAATGTCTCTTTGCAAAGCGGTATTTAAGAGATAAAACAATAAAAACTCAGTTCTGATTTTTACACCATCACTGATCTGCGCATACGTCGCATCTGAGTTTTTCTAAACACATCCCACATGGAAAAAAAATAACCAAAGCGACAAAAGCATCAGCACTTCAAACGACATACCGGGTGTGCTGGTCATAGCAAGGGGTTAATCATCTACGGTCTAGGGGCCGACTAACCTCTCCCTTAGGCTTGGGGGCCGAGCTTCCTGATCAGTCAGTAATGTCCTCCCGGGATAGCGGTGTTGGGGCCGAAATCTCCAGCGTAGCCGTAAGTCCATACGATGCTTCAGCAATCGATGTCTGGAAGTATGGTCCCGGTAAATCAATCAATAAAAACAAATTAACTCCATAAAACTAAATCTTACATTAAGATGATTATGGTTATATATATTACCAAAATATTCCATGATATTCTGAAGTATCCGAACATGCATTTTTTGAGCATCCAAAATCATACTCTGGAGTATCCAAAATCATATTCTCGAGGATCCAAAATCATATTCTGGAGGGTCCAAAACCATATTCTGGAGTATCCAAAATCATATTGTGGGGGACCCAAAATCATATTCTAGAGGATCCAAAAACATATTCTGGAGGATCCCAAATCATATTCTCAAGGATCAAAAAACATATTCTGGAGGATCCAAAATCATATTCTGGAAGATTCAAAATCATATTCTGGAGTATCCAAAACCATATTCGGGAGAATCCAAAATCATATTGTGGAGGATCCAAAATCATATTCTGGAGGATCCAAAATCATATTCTGGAGGATCCAAAACCATATTCTGGAGTATCCAATATCATATTCTGGAGGATCCAAAATCGTATTCTGAAGGACTCAAAATCATATTCTGGTGGATTCAAAACCATATTCTGGAGGATCCAAAATCATATTCTGGAGGATTCAAAACCGTATTCTAGAGGATCCAAAACCATATTCTGGAGGAACCAAAATCATATTCTGGAGGATCCAAAATCATATTCTGGAGGATCAAAAATCATATTCTGCAGGATCTAAAATCACATTCTGGACGATCCAAAATCATATTCTGGAGGATCCAATATCATATTCTGGACGATCCAAAATCACATTCTGGAGGATCCAAAACCATATTCTGAAGGATCCAAAACCATATTCGGGAGGATCCAAAATCATAATCTGGTGGATCCAGAACAATATTCTGGAAGATCCAAAATCCCATTCTGTAGGATCCAAAATCATATTCTGGAGGGATCCAAAATCATATTCTGGAGGATCCAAAATCAAATTCTGGGGTATCCAAAATCATATTCTGGAGGATCCAAAATCATATTCTGGAGGATCCAAAACCATATTCTGGACGATCCAAAATCACATTCTGGAGGATCCAAAACCATATTCTTTAGGATCCAAAACCATATTCTGGAGGATCCAAAACCATATTCTGGAGGATCCAAAATCAAATTCTGGAAGATCCAAAAGCATATTCGGGAGGATCCAAAACCTTATTCTGGAGGATCCAGAACAATATTCTGGAGGACCCAAAATCACATTCTGGAGTATCGAAAATAATATTATGGAGGATCCAAAATCACATTCTGGAGTATCCAAAACCATATTCTTGAGGATCGAGAACAATATTCTGGAGGAGCCAAAATCACATTCTGGAGTATCCAAAACCATATTCTGGAGGAACCAAAGTCACATTCTCGAGTATCCAAAATCATATTCTGGAGGATACAAAACCATATTCTGGAGGATCCAAATTATATTCTGGAGGATCCAAAATCATATTCTGGAGGATCCAAAACCATATTCTGGAGGATCCATAATCATATTCTGGAGGATCCAAAATCATATTCTGGAGAATCCAAAACCATATTCTGGAGGATCCAAAAACATATTCTGGAGGATCCATAATCATATTCTGGAGGATCCAAAATCATATTCTGGAGAATCCAAAACCATATTCTGGAGAATCCAAAATCATATTCTGGAGGATCCAAAATCATATTCTGGAGGATTCAAAACCTTATTCTGGAGGATCCAAAACCATATTCTGGAGGATCCAAAATCATATTCTGGAGGATTCAAAACCATATTCTAGAGGATCCAAAATTATATTCTGGAGGATCCAAAATCATATTCTGGAGGATCCAAAATCATATTCTGGAGGATCCAAAACCATATTCTGGAGTATCCGACCATATTCTGGAGCATCCAAAATCATATTCTGGAGTAACTGATCATATTCTGGAGTATCCATTTATGTTTTTGGATATTTAATAACAATTTCAAGTATCCTACAATATATAAAGATTTATATAGTATATCCGACGATATTCTGCGGTATCCGATAATATGTGCCCAGATAGATTAGATGGATCTATCAGAATAAGAATGTACACGAGATGGATTGGATGGACGAAACAGAATAAGAATGTAGAAGAGATGGATTGGATTGGTGGTTCAGAATTAGAATGTTCATGGGATGGATTGGATGGGTGCATCAGAATAAGAAGGTACACGAGATGGATTGGATGAGTGTATCAGGATAAGAATGTACACGAGATGGATTGGATGGGTGCATCAGAATAAGAATGTACACGAGATCGATTGGATGGATGTATCAGAATAAGAATGTACACGAGATGGATTGGATGGGTGCATCAGAATAAGAATGTACACGAGATGGATTGGATGGGTGTATCAGAAGAAGAAAGTACACGAGATGGATTGGATTGGTGCTTCAGAATTAGAATGATCTCGGGATGGATTGGATGGCTACATCAGAATAAGAATGTACACGAGATTGATTGGATGGCTGTATCAGAATAAGAATGTACACGAGATGGATTGGATTGGTGCTTCAGAAATAGAATGATCACAGGATGGATTGGATGGGTACATCAGAATAAGAATGTACAAGAGATGGATTGGATGGGTGCTTCAGAATAAGAATGTACACGAGATGGATTGGATTGGTGCTTCAGAATTAGAATGTTCATGGGATGGATTGGATGGGTGCATCAGAATAAGAAGGTACACGAGATGATTTGGATGCGTGTATCAGGATAAGAATGTTCACGGGATGGATTGGATGGCTGTATCAGAATAAGAATGTACACGAGATGGATTGGATGGGTGTATCAGAATGAAAATGTACACGAGATGGATTGGATGGACGCATCAGAATAAGAATGTATAAGAGATGGATTGGATTGGTGCTTCAGAATTAGAATGTTCATGGGATGGATTGGATGAGTGCATCAGAATAAGAAGGTACACGAGATGGATTGGATGGGTGTATCAGGATAAGAATGTTCACGGGATGGATTGGGTGGGTGTATCAGAATAAGAATGTACACGGGATGGATTGGATGGGTGTATCAGAATAAGAATGTACACGAGATGGATTGGATGGACGCTTCAGAATTAGAAGACTGATTTACGGGATGGATTGGATGGGTGTATCAGAATAAGAATATACACGAGATGGATTGGATGGGTGCATCAGAATAAGAATGTACACGAGATAGATTGGACGAACGTAAAGAATGAGAATGTACATGAAATGAGGGCTTCAATGGGTATTCCTCTTCACGACTAAAGATTAAGATTCAGGCTTTCTTTACGGCTGATTATTTTAGAGTCTAGCCGTCTATATACATATAGAAGGTGTGTATACGATATTCCACTATGAACTGCTAGCCACGTCCTTGGCAAGCTTCCACATGCTTATCGAGGGTCATTTTATTTAAGTCAAATGAGGTCCAATAAAGTGTTCATTTTACACAAAAGGCTGTGTTTCTAAAAGAGGACTCTTATAAAGATGGTCCTGAAGGGGTGAAATGATAGGAAGTGGGATTCACCTTTTTTGGCCGGGCTGACAGGTTTTTATGCCCTGGGACTGGGATTTAGCCATTACTGGGATTGAGATTTCTCTAATTCTTTATTATAAACTTTAACTCGGATTTTGCAGAGCCCTAAAGTTTACGTGTGAGGAGACTGAAAATCTGAACGGCACCTTTAGATCGTTTTCCTTTTGTTTGTTTGTTTATTTGTTTGCTTGGGCGTTGTTTTTTTTTTATTGATGATCAATATACTTATATACGCATGCGCAGTCCTTGTACGTGTGCATAAACATATCTCACTTGTAACACCAAAAATGTCTCTTTGCAAATCGGTATTTAAGAGATAAAACAATAAAAACTCAGTTCTGATTTTTACACCATCACTGATCTGCGCATACTTCGCATCTGAGTTTTTCTAAACACATCCCACATGGAAAAAAAATAACCAAAGCGACAAAAGCATCAGCACTTCAAACGACATACCGGGTGTGCTGGTCATAGCAAGGGGTTAATCATCTACGGTCTAGGGGCCGACTAACCTCTCCCTTAGGCTTGGGGGCCGAGCTTCCTGATCAGTCAGTAATGTCCTCCCGGGATAGCGGTGTTGGGGCCGAAATCTCCAGCGTAGCCGTAAGTCCATACGATGCTTCAGCAATCGATGTCTGGAAGTATGGTCCCGGTAAATCAATCAATAAAAACAAATTAACTCCATAAAACTAAATCTTACATTAAGATGATTATGGTTATATATATTACAAAAATATTTAGTAAATAAACCCCTCCTGGCGGCTGGGATATCGGCTGATAATGTCCGAGGATGAGAAATGGTCCGAAAAAAGAACATTTGACCGAGAAGCGAAGCTTCGAGGGCAAATGTGATATTTTGAGGACCATTTCTCATCCAAGGACATTATCAGCCGATATTCCAGTGAGCCAGAGGGGGTTTATTTATTTTATAACCCAACGACTTCACTGAAATGAATTCAGCAAACTGCAGTGACTCGTCATCTCTAGAGTTTTCAAAAAATAATTCTCTCTCGTCTCCAAGCTGGATATAAAAACAATTATTTTGGTAAAGCTGTTTGACATTGAATTATTCTATTGTTTGAAGTTTGTTGTCGACTCGAATTCGGAATTGTTTGTTGGTTTTTAGTAGTTTATAAAAACAATTTCGAAAAGAAACCAAAAACTTCATTCACGAAACATGGATGCTTACCATTGAAGTCATTTACAGTATATTCTGTTGATTTTTTCGTGTTTCCTGGCATAGTTTTCTCAAACAGTCTTTGTATTTTACTCTCACTTGTTTGTAAAAACCGAGTTTCTTTGTTTTCCGTGTTTTTTCTTTTCTTTCTTAACGTTTTTACCTTCTGCTGGACGAATATCACTTCGGACAGGGGATATCGCCTGATACCCGTCCTCCACGTGACCCATTTGAACCAATGACAGCGCGCGAAAATTCATCGTTGGGTTATAATCCATGATATTCTGAAATATCCGAACATGCATTTTTTGAGCATCCAAAATCTTACTCTGGAGTATCCAAAATCATATTCTCGAGGATCCAAAATCATATTCTGGAGGGTCCAAAACCATATTCTGGAGTATCCAAAATCATATTGTGGAGGATCCAAAATCATATTCTAGAGGATCCAAAAACATATTCTGAAGGATCCCAAATCATATTCTCAAGGATCCAAAAACAAATTCTGGAGGATCCAAAATCATATTCTGGAAGATTCAAAATCATATTCTGGAGTATCCAAAACCATATTCGGGAGGATCCAAAATCATATTGTGGAGGATCCAAAATCATATTCTGGAGGATCCAAAATCATATTCTGGAGGATCCAAAATCGTATTCTGAAGGACTCAAAATCATATTGTGATGGATTCAAAACCATATTCTGGAGGATCCAAAATCATATTCTGGAGGATTCAAAACCGTATTCTAGAGGATCCAAAACCATATTCTGGAGGATCCAAAATCATATTCTGGAGTATCCAAAATCATATTCTGGAGTATCCAAAATCATATTCTGGAGGGTCCAAAACCATATTCTGGAGTATCCAAAATCATATTGTGGAGGATCCAAAATCATATTCTAGAGGATCCAAAAACATATTCTGAAGGATCCCAAATCATATTCTCAAGGATCCAAAAACAAATTCTGGAGGATCCAAAATCATATTCTGGAAGATTCAAAATCATATTCTGGAGTATCCAAAACCATATTCGGGAGGATCCAAAATCATATTCTGGAGGATCCAAAATCATATTCTGGAGGATCCAAAATCATAGTCTGGAGGATCCAAAACCATATTCTGGAGTATCCGACCATATTCTGGAGCATCCAAAATCATATTCTGGAGTAACCGATCATATTCTGGAGTATCCGATTATGTTTTTGGATATTTAATAACATTTTCAAGTATCCTACAATATATAAAGATTTATATAGTATATCCGACGATATTCTGCGGGATCCGATAATATGTGCCCAGATAGATTAGATGGGTGTATCAGAATAAGAATGTACACGAGATGGATTGGATGGGTGTATCAGAATAAGAATGTACACGAGAACGATTGGATGGATGTATCAGAAGAAGAAAGTACACGAGATGGATTGGATTGGTGCTTCAGAATGAAAATGTACACGAGATGGATTGGATGGACGCATCAGAATAAGAATGTATAAGAGATGAATTGGATTGGTGCTTCAGAATTAGAATGTTCATGGGATGGATTGGATGGGTGCATCAGAATAAGAAGGTACACGAGATGGATTGGATGGGTGTATCAGGATAAGAATGTTCACGGGATGGATTGGGTGGGTGTATCAGAATAAGAATGTACACGGGATGGATTGGATGGGTGTATCAGAATAAGAATGTACACGAGATGGATTGGATGGACGCTTCATAATTAGAAGACTGATTTACGGGATGGATTGGATGGGTGTATCAGAATAAGAATATACACGAGATGGATTGGATGGGTGCATCAGAATAAGAATGTACACGAGATAGATTGGACGAACGTAAAGAATGAGAATGTACATGAAATGAGGGCTTCAATGGGTATTCCTCTTCACGAATAAAGATTAAGATTCAGGCTTTCTTTACGGCTGATTATTTTAGAGTCTAGCCGTCTATATACATATAGAAGGTGTGTATACGATATTCCACTATGAACTGCTAGCCACGTCCTTGGCAAGCTTCCACATGCTTATCGAGGGTCATTTTATTTAAGTCAAATGAGGTCCAATAAAGTGTTGATTTTACACAAAAGGCTGTGTTTCTAAAAGAGGACTCTTATAAAGATGGTCCTGAAGGGGTGAAATAATAGGAAGTGGGATTCACCTTTTTTGGCCGGGCTGACATGTTTTTATGCCCTGGGACTGGGATTTAGCCATTACTGGGATTGAGATTTCTCTAATTCTTTATTATAAACTTTAACTCGGATTTTGCAGAGCCCTAAAGTTTACGTGTGAGGAGACTGAAAATCTGAACGGCACCTTTAGATCGTTTTCCTTTTGCTTGTTTGTTTATTTGTTTGCTTGGGCGTTGTTTTTTTTTTTATTGATGATCAATATACTTATATACGCATGCGCAGTCCTTCTACGTGTGCATAAACATATCTCACTTGTAACACCAAAAATGTCTCTTTCCAAAGCGGTATTTAAGAGATAAAACAATAAAAACTCAGTTCTGATTTTTACACCATCACTGATCTGCGCATACGTCGCATCTGAGTTTTTCTAAACACATCCCACATGGAAAAAAATAACCAAAGCGACAAAAGCATCAGCACTTCAAACGACATACCGGGTGTGCTGGTCATAGCAAGGGGTTAATCATCTACGGTCTAGGGGCCGACTAACCTCTCCCTTAGGCTTGGGGGCCGAGCTTCCTGATCAGTCAGTAATGTCCTCCCGGGATAGCGGTGTTGGGGCCGAAATCTCCAGCGTAGCCGTAAGTCCATACGATGCTTCAGCAATCGATGTCTGGAAGTATGGTCCCGGTAAATCAATCAATAAAAACAAATTAACTCCATAAAACTGAATCTTACATCAAGACGATTATGGTTATATATATTATAGAAATATTCCATGATATTCTGAAGTATCCGATCATGCATTTTTTGAGTATCCAAAATCATACTCTGGAGTATCCAAAATCATATTCTGGAGGATCCAAAATCATATTCTAGAGGATCCAAACATATATTCTGGAGGATCCAAAATCATATTCTGGAGGATCCAAAATCATATTCTGTAGGATCCAAAATCATATTCTGGAGGATCCAAAAACATATTCTGCAGGATCCAAAATCATATTCTGGAGGATCCAAAACCATATTCTGGAGGATCGAAAACCATATTCTGGAGGATCCAGAACAATATTCTGGAGGATCCAAAACCATATTCTGGAGTATCCAAAATCATATTCTGCAGGATCCAAAACCATATTCTGGAGAATCCAAAAAAATATTCTGGGGATCCAAAATCATATTCTGGAAGATCAAAAGTCATATTCTGGAGTATCCAAAACCATATTCTGGAGGATCCAAAACCATATTCTGGAGGATGCAAAACCATATTCTTGAGGATCGAAAACCGTATTGTGGACGATGCAAAACCATATTCTGGACGATCCAAAACCATATTCTGGAGGATCCAAAACAATATTCTGGACAATGCAAAACCATATTCTGGATGACAAAAACCATATTCCGGAGGATCCAAAATCATATTCTGGAGGATCCAAAACCATATTCTGGACGATCCAAAACCATATTCTGGACGATCCAAAACCATATTCTGGAGGATCCAAAACCATATTCTGGACGATGCAAAAACATATTCTGGATGATCAAAAACCATATTCTGGAGGATCCAAAATCATATTCTCTAGGATCCAAAACCATATTCTGGACGATGCAAAACTATATTCTGGATGATGTAAAACCATATTCTGGAGGATCAAAAACCATATTCTGGAGGATCCAAAATCATATTCTGGAGGATCCAAAACCATATTCTGAACGATCCAAAACCATATTCTGGACGATCCAAAACCATATTCTGGACGATCCAAAACCATATTCTGGACGAAGCAAAAAGATATTCTGGATGATCAAAAACCATATTCTGGAGGATCCAAAATCATATTAACTAGGATCCAAAACCATATTCTGGACGATGCAAAACCATATTCTGGACGATGCAAAACCATATTCTGGAGGATCCAAAACCATAATCTGGAGGATCCAAAACGATATTCTGGAGGATCCAAAACCATATTCTGGACGATGCAAAACCATATTCTGGACGATTCAAAACCATATTCTGGTGGATCCAAAATCATATTCTGGACGATGGAAAACCATATTCTGGACGATTCAAAACCATATTCTGGTGGATCCAAAATCATATTCTGGAGGATGCAAAATCATATTCTGGAGGATCCAAAATCTTATTCTAGATGATCCAAAACCATATTCTCGACGATCCAAGAGCATATTCTGAAGGATCCAAAATAATAATCTGAACGATCCAAAATCATATTCTGCAGGATCCAAAATCATATTCTGGACGATGTAAAATCATATTCTGTAAGATCCAAAATCATATTCTGGACGATGTAAAATCATATTCTGTAAGATCCAAAATCATATTCTAGAAGATCCAAACATATATTCTGGAGGATCCAAAATCATATTCTGGAGTATCCAAAATCATATTCTGCAGGATCCAAAATCATATTCTGAAGGATCCAAAAACATATTCTGGAGGATCCAAAATCGTATTCTGGAGTATCCAAAATCATATTCTGGATCCGGAGTATCCAAAATCACATTCTGGAGGATCCAAAACCATATTCTGTAGGATCCAAAATCTTATTCTGGAGGATCCAAAACCATATTCTGTAGCATCCAAAACCATATTCTGGAGGATCCAAAACCATATTGTAGAGGATCCAAAATCATATTCTGGAGGATCCAAAACCATGTTCTCAAGAATGCAAAACCATATTCTTGACAATCCAAAATCATATTCTGGAGGATCCAAAACCATATTCTGGAGGATCCAAAATCACATTCTGCAGGATCCAATACCATATTCTACGGATCCAAAACCATATTCAGGAGGATCCAGAACAATATTCTGGAGGATCCAAAATCATATTCTGGAGTATCCAAAATCATATTCTGCAGGATCCAAAACCATATTCTGGAAATCCAAAATCATATTCTGGGGATCCAAAACCATATTCTGGGGATCCAAAACCATATTCTGGGGATCCAAAATCATATTCTGGGGATCCAAAACCATATTCTGGGGATCCAAAATCATATTCTGGGGATCCAAAACCATATTCTGGGGATCCAAAATCATATTCTGGGGATCCAAAATCACATTCTGGGAATCGAAAACCATATTCTGCGGATCCAAAACCATATTCTGGGGATCCAAAATCATATTCTGGGGATCCAAAATCATATTCTGGGGATCCAAAACCATATTCAGGGGATCCAAAATCATATTCTGGGGATCCAAAACCATATTCTGGGGATCCAAAACCATATTCTGGGGATCCAAAACCATATTCTGGGGATCCAAAATCATACTCTGGGGATCCAAAATCATATTCTGGGGATCCAAAACCATATTCTGGGGATCCAAAATCATATTCTGGGGATCCAAAACCATATTCTGGGGATCCAAAGTCATATTCTGGGGATTCAAAACCATATTCTGGGGATCCAAAATCATATTCTGGGGATCCAAAATCATATTCTGGGGATCCAAAACCATTTTCTGGGGATCCAAAATCATATTCTGGGGATCCAAAACCATATTCTGGGGATCCAAAACCATATTCTGGAGGATGCAAAACCATATTCTGGGGATCCAAAACCATATTCTGGGGATCCAAAACCATATTCTTGAGGATCCAAAACCATATTCTGGAGGATCCAAAACCATATTCTGGACGATGCAAAAGCATATTTTGGAGGATCCAAAACCATATTCTGGACGATGCAAAACCATATTCTGGATGACAAAAACCATATTCCGGAGGATCCAAAATCATATTCTGGAGGATCCAAAACCATATTCTGGACGATCCAAAACCACATTCTGGACGATCCAAAACCATATTCTGGAGGATCCAAAACCATATTCTGGACGATAAAAAAACATTTTCTGGATGATCAAAAACCATATTCTGGAGGATCCAAAATCATATTCTCTAGGATGCAAAACCATATTCTGGACGATGCAAAACCATATTCTGGATGATGCAAAACCATATTCTGGAGGATCCAAAACCATAATCTGGAGGATCCAAAACGATATTCTGGAGGATCCAAAACCATATTCTGGACGATGCAAAACCATATTCTGGACGATTCAAAACCATATTCTGGAGTACCCAAAATCATATTCTGCAGGATCCAAAACCATATTCTGGAGTATCCAAAATCATATTCTGCAGGATCCAAAACCATATTCTGGAAATCCAAAATCATATTCTGGGGATCCAAAACCATATTCTGGGGATCCAAAACCATATTCTGGGGATCCAAAATCATATTCTGGGGATCCAAAACCATATTCTGGGGATCCAAAATCATATTCTGGGGATCCAAAACCATATTCTGGGGATCCAAAATCATATTCTGGGGATCCAAAATCACATTCTGGGGATCGAAAACCATATTCTGGGGATCCAAAACCATATTCTGGGGATCCAAAATCATATTCTGGGGATCCAAAATCATATTCTGGGGATCCAAAACCATATTCTGGGGATCCAAAATCATATTCTGGGGATCCAAAACCATATTCTGGGGATCCAAAACCATATTCTGGGGATCCAAAACCATATTCTGGGGATCCAAAATCATACTCTGGGGATCCAAAGTCATATTCTGGGGATCCAAAACCATATTCTGGGGATCCAAAATCATATTCTGGGGATCCAAAACCATATTCTGGGGATCCAAAATCATATTCTGGGGATTTAAAACCATATTCTGGGGATCCAAAATCATATTCTGGGGATCCAAAATCATATTCTGGGGATCCAAAACCATTTTCTGGGGATCCAAAATCATATTCTGGGGATCCAAAACCATATTCTGGGGATCCAAAATCATATTCTGGAGGATGCAAAACCATATTCTGGGGATCCAAAACCATATTCTGGGGATCCAAAACCATATTCTTGAGGATCGAAAACCGTATTGTGGACGATGCAAAACCATATTCTGGACGATCCAAAACCATATTCTGGAGGATCCAAAACCATATTCTGGACGATGCAAAACTATATTCTGGATGACAAAAACCATATTCCGGAGGATCCAAAATCATATTCTGGAGGATCCAAAACCATATTCTGGACGATCCTAAACCACATTCTGGACGATCCAAAACCATATTCTGGAGGATCCAAAACCATATTCTGGACGATGCAAAAACATATTCTGGATGATCAAAAACCATATTCTGGAGGATCCAAAATCATATTCTCTAGGATGCAAAACCATATTCTGGACGATGCAAAACCATATTCTGGATGATGCAAAACCATATTCTGGAGGATCCAAAACCATAATCTGGAGGATCCAAAACGATATTCTGGAGGATCCAAAACCATATTCTGGACGATGCAAAACCATATTCTGGACGATTCAAAACCATATTCTGGTGGATCCAAAATCTTATTCTAGATGATCCAAAACCATATTCTCGACGATCCAAGAGCATATTCTGGAGGATCCAAAATAATAATCTGGACGATCCAAAATCATATTTTTCAGGATCCAAAATCATATTCTGGACGATGCAAAACCATATTCTGGACGATGGAAAACCATATTCTGTAAGATCCAAAATCATATTCTGGACGATACAAAACCATATTCTGGAGTATCCAAAACCATTATCTGGAGGATCCAAAACCATATTCTGGACGATGCAAAACCATATTCCGGAGGATCCAAAATCATATTCTGGACGATGCAAAACCATATTCTGGACGATGCAAAACCATATTCTGGAGGATCCAAAATCATATTCTGGACGATGCAAAACCATATTCAGGACGATGCAAAACCATATTCTGGACGATGCAAAACCATATTCTGGACGATGCAAAAAAATATTCTGGACGATGCAAAACCATATTCTGGAGGATCCAAAATCATATTCTGGACGATGCAAAACCATATTCTGGACGATGCAAAACCATATTCTGGAGGATCCAAAGTCATATTCTCGACAATCCAAAATCATATTCTGGAGGATCGAAAACCATATTCGGGAGGATCGAAAATCATATTCTGCAGGATCGAAAATCATATTCTGGAGGATCGAAAACCATATTCTGGAGTATCCGATGATATTTTTTGATATTCAATCACATTTTTAAGTATGCGATAATTTTTCGGAGCATCAATATGATTTTCGATCGGAGTATCCCTACACCAGATGGATTGGAAGGGTGCGTTAGAATAAGAATATACACGACATAGATTGGATGGGCCTATAAGAATAAGAATGTACACCAGATAGATTGGATGGGTGCGTTAGAATAAGAATGTACACCAGATAGATTGGATGGGTGTATGAGAATAAGAATGTACACCACTTGGATTGGATGGGTGCATCGGAATAAAAATGTACACGAGATTGATTGGATGGCTGCATCAGAATAAGAATGTACACGAGATGGATTGGATAGGTGCATCAGAATAAGAATGTACACGAGAAGGATTGGATGGGTGCATCAGGATTAGGATGTACACGAGATGGATTGGATGGGTGCATCAGAATTAGAATGTACACGAGATGGATTGGATGGGTGTATCAGAATAAGAATGTACACGAGATGGATTGGATGGGTGCATCAGAATAAGAATGTACACGAGATGGATTGGATGGGTGCATCAGAATAAGAATGTACACGAGATGGATTGGATGGGTGCATCAGAATAAGAATGTACACGAGATGGATTGGATGGGTGTATCAGAATAAGAATGTACACGAGATGGATTGGATGGGTGCATCAGAATAAGAATGTACACGAGATGGATTGGATGGGCGCATCAGAATAAGAATGTACACGAGATGGATTTGATGGGTGCATCAGAATAAGAATGTACACGAGATGGATTGGATGGGTGCATCAGAATAAGAATGTACACGAGATGGATTGGATGGGTGCATCAGAATAAGAATGTACACGAGATGGATTGGATGGGCGCATCAGAATAAGAATGTACACGAGATGGATTGGATGGGTGCATCAGAATAAGAATGTACACGAGATGGATTGGATGGGTGCATCAGAATAAGAATGTACACGAGATAGATTGGATGGGTGTATCAGAATAAGAATGTACACGAGATGGATTGGATGGGCGTGTCAGAATAAGAATGTACATGAGGTGGATTGTATGAACGTACAGATCAGGGATGTTGGAACGCCTTTTTAAAATTAGAGCTCGAAATGAATTGAAGAAAAGGCGAAATAAGTTCACTAGTTTTCACGAATTACCTCTCGAGGTCCCTCTTGGATTTCGCTAATATATATCTAGAAGAGTGGTGCATTGGGAACCTCCTTCTGACCCTCCCCCTTTATCTGATCCGTAGCCTGAGTCTAACCAGAAGGTGGTTACATTGACTTATCATACTATTTACTTACTACTATATGCAATTTAAATATAACCTCTCTATTTCGTGAATAATTATTCAAATACTTTTTGCAAAATAAATTTCGATTTTTGCTAAAACCAGATCACTGCTATTCAGTTTTTCTTCGCTGACTGTAACTATACAACATATCACTCGTCTTGGTTCATATTTTGGATGATAAGAGTTACAACCCAGTGTGCCGGTATGGATATTTCTCTAGGTTGTGACGGCTACTTTAATGCCCGTCTTCACGCTTCGACTGTCGGCACGATTATATGCCAGATTCCGTTGAGAAGCAAATCATACGTTAAGTTAAGAGATTCAAGCCTGATTTGGGCCGACGTGCAAAAATCTGTCACAGCTCTACTGATTTTGTGAATCGTAGGATCTGGAGGATCCAAAATCATATTCTGGATTATCCAAAATCATATTCTGGAGGATCCAAAATCATATTCTGGAGGATCCAAAACCATATTCTGGACGATGCAAAAACATATTCTGGATGATCAAAAACCATATTCTGGAGGATCCAAAATCATATTCTCTAGGATCCAAAACCATATTCTGGACGATGCAAAACCATATTCTGGACGATCCAAAACCATATCCTGGAGTATCCGACCATTTTCTGGAGTATCCAAAATCATATTCTCGAGTAACCGATCATATTCTGGGGTATCCGATTATGTTTTTGGATATTTAATAACATTTTCAAGTATCCTACAATATATAAAGATTTATATAGTATATCCGACGATATTCTGCGGTATCCGATAATATGTGCCCAGATAGATTAGATGGGTGTATCAGATTAAGAATATACACCAGATAGATTGGATTGGTGTATCAGAATAAGAATAAACACGAGATGGATTGGATGGGTGCATCAGAATAAGAATTTACACGAGATGGATTGGATTGGTGTATCAGAATAACAATGTACACGAGATGGATTGGATGCGTGGTTCAGAATAAGAATGTACACGAGATGGATTGGATGGGTGTATCAGAATAAGAATGTACACGAGATGAATTGGATTGGTGTATCAGAATAACAATGTACACGAGATGGATTGGATGCGTGGATCAGAATAAGAATGTACACGAGATGGATTGGATGGGTGTATCAGAATAAGAATAAACACGAGATGGATTGGATAACTGTATCAGAAGAAGAAAGTACACGAGAAGGATTGGATTGGTGCTTCAGAATTACAATGATCACGGGATGGATTTGACGGGTACATCAGAATAAGAATGTACACGAGATGGATTGGATGGGTGCATCAGAATAAGAATGTACACGAGATGGATTGGATTGGTGCTTCAGAATTAGAATGTTCATGGGATGGATTGGATGGGTGTATCAGGATAAGAATGTTCACGGGATGGATTGGGTGGGTGTATCAGAATAAGAATGTACACGGGATGGATTGGATGGGTGTATCAGAATAAGAATGTACACGAGATGGATTGGATGGACGCTTCAGAATTAGAAGACTGATTTACGGGATGGATTGGATGGGTGTATCAGAATAAGAATATACACGAGATGGATTGGATGGGTGGATCAGAATAAGAATGTACACGAGATAGATTGGACGAACGTAAAGAATGAGAATGTACATGAAATGAGGGCTTCAATGGGTATTCCTCTTCACGACTAAAGCTTAAGATTCAGGCTTTCTTTACGGCTGATTATTATAGAGTCTAGCCCTCTATATACATATAGAAGGTGTGTATACGATATTCCACTATGAACTGCTAGCCACGTCCTTGGCAAGCTTCCACATGCTTATCGAGGATCATTTTATTTAAGTCAAATGAGGTCCAATAAAGTGTTGATTTTACACAAAAGGCTGTGTTTCTAAAAGAGGACTCTTATAAAGATGGTCCTGAAGGGGTGAAATGATAGGAAGTGGGATTCACCTTTTTTGGCCGGGCTGACAGGTTTTTATGCCCTGGGACTGGGATTTAGCCATTACTGGGATTGAGATTTCTCTAATTCTTTATTATAAACTTTAACTCGGATTTTGCAGAGCCCTAAAGTTTACGTGTGAGGAGACTGAAAATCTGAACGGCACCTTTAGATCGTTTTCCTTTTGTTTGTTTGTTTATTTGTTTGCTTGGGCGTTGTTTTTTTTTTATTGATGATCAATATACTTATATACGCATGCGCAGTCCTTCTACGTGTGCATAAACATATCTCACTTGTAACACCAAAAATGTCTCTTTGCAAAGCGGTATTTAAGAGATAAAACAATAAAAACTCAGTTCTGATTTTTACACCATCACTGATCTGCGCATACGTCGCATCTGAGTTTTTCTAAACACATCCCACATGGAAAAAAATAACCAAAGCGACAAAAGCATCAGCACTTCAAACGACATACCGGGTGTGCTGGTCATAGCAAGGGGTTAATCATCTACGGTCTAGGGGCCGACTAACCTCTCCCTTAGGCTTGGGGGCCGAGCTTCCTGATCAGTCAGTAATGTCCTCCCGGGATAGCGGTGTTGGGGCCGAAATCTCCAGCGTAACCGTAAGTCCATACGATGCTTCAGCAATCGATGTCTGGAAGTATGGTCCCGGTAAATCAATCAATAAAAACAAATTAACTCCTTCAAACTGAATCTTACATTAAGATGATTATGGTTATATATATTATAGAAATATTCCATGATATTCTGAAGTATCCGATCATGCATTTTTTGAGTATCCAAAATCATATTCTGGAGTATCAAAAGTCATATTCTGGAGGATCCAAAACCATATTCTGGACGATCCAAAACCATATTCTGGACGATCCAAAACCATATTCTGGATCATCCAAAACCATATTCTGGACGATGCAAAAACATATTCTGGATGATCAAAAACCATATTCTGGAAGATCCAAAATCATATTCTCTAGGATCCAAAACCATATTCTGGACGATGCAAAACCATATTCTGGATAATGCAAAACCATATTCTGGAGGATCCAAAACCATATTCTGGACGATGCAAAACCATATTCTGGACGATTCAAAACCATATTCTGGTGGATCCAAAATCATATTCTGGAGGATGCAAAATCATATTCTAGAGGATCCAACTTCTTATTCTAGATGATCCAAAACCATATTCTCGACGATCCAAGACCATATTCTGGAGGATCCAAAATAATAATCTGGACGATCCAAAATCATATTCTGCAGGATCCAAAATCATATTCTGGACGATGCAAAACCATATTCTGGACGATGTAAAACCATATTCTGTAAGTTCCAAAATCATATTCTGGACGATGCAAAACCATATTCTGGAGTATCCAAAACCATTATCTGGAGGATCCAAAACCATATTCTGGACGATGCAAAACCATATTCCGGAGGATCCAAAATCATATTCTGGACGATGCAAAACCATATTCTGGACGATGCAAAACCATATTCTGGAGGATCCAAAATCATATTCTGGACGATGCAAAACCATATTCAGGACGATGCAAAACCATATTCTGGACGATGCAAAACCATATTCTGGACGATGCAAAAAAAATATTCTGGACGATGCAAAACCTTATTCTGGACGATCCAAAACCATATTCTGGAGGATCCAAAATCATATTCTCGACGATCCAAAATCATATTCTGGAGGATCGAAAACCATATTCTGGAGGATCGAAAATCATATTCTGGAGGATCGAAAATCATATTCTGGAGGATCGAAAACCATATTCTGGAGTATCCAAAACCATATTCTGGAGGATCCAAAATCATATTCTCGACGATCCAAAATCATATTCTGGAGGATCGAAAACCATATTCTGGAGGATCGAAAATCATATTCTGGAGGATCGAAAATCATATTCTGGAGGATCGAAAACCATATTCTGGAGTATCCGATGATATTTTTTGATATTCAATCACATTTTGAAGTATCCGATAATTTTTCGGAGCATCAAACACGATATTCTGCAGTATCCTTTAATACGTAATCCAGATAAATTGGTTTGTATTCAAGGCAGAATAAGAACATACACGAGATGGATTGGATGGGCCTATCAGAAAAAGAATGTACACCAGATGGATTGGATGGGTGCGCTAGAATAAGAATGTACACGAGATGGATTGGATGGGTGTATCAGAATAAGAATGTACACCAGATGGATTGGATGGGTGCGTTAGAATAAGAATGTACACGAGATGGATTGGATGGGTGTATCAGAATAAGAATGTACACCAGATGGATTGGATGGGTGCGTTAGAATAAGAATATACACGAGATGGATTGGATGGGCCTATAAGAATAAGAATGTACACCAGATGGATTGGATGGGTGCTTTAGTATAAGAATGTACACCAGATAGATTGGATGGGTGTATGAGAATAAGAATGTACACCGCTTGGATTGAATGGGTTCATCGGAATAAAAATGTACACGAGATTGATTGGATGGGTGCATCAGAATAAGAATGTACACGAGATGGATTGGATAGGTGCATCAGAATAAGAATGTACACGAGAAGGATTGGATGGGTGCATCAGGATTAGGATGTACACGAGATGGATTGGATGGGTGCATCAGAATTAGAATGTACACGAGATGGATTGGATGGGTGTATCAGAATAAGAATGTACACGAGATGGATTGGATGGGTGCATCAGAATAAGAATGTACACGAGAACGATTGGATGGATGTATCAGAAGAAGAAAGTACACGAGATGGATTGGATTGGTGCTTCAGAATGAAAATTTACACGAGATGAATTGGATGGACGCATCAGAATAAGAATGTATAAGAGATAGATTGGATTAGTGCTTCAGAATTAGAATGTTCATGGGATGGATTGGATGGGTGCATCAGAATAAGAAGGTACACGAGATGGATTGGATGGGTGTATCAGGATAAGAATGTTCACGGGATGGATTGGGTGGGTGTATCAGAATAAGAATGTACACGGGATAGATTGGATGGGTGTATCAGAATAAGAATGTACACGAGATGGATTGGATGGACGCTTCATAATTAGAAGACTGATTTACGGGATGGATTGGATGGGTGTATCAGAATAAGAATATACACGAGATGGATTGGATGGGTGCATCAGAATAAGAATGTACACGAGATAGATTGGACGAACGTAAAGAATGAGAATGTACATGAAATGAGGGCTTCAATGGGTATTCCTCTTCACGAATAGAGATTAAGATTCAGGCTTTCTTTACGGCTGATTATTTTAGAGTCTAGCCGTCTATTTAACAATTAGAAGACGAACTCGAGATTTCTATCGGCTGATAGTTGACGAGGGGCTCCGGCCCCGAGTCAACTATCAAAGCCGATAGAAATCGAGAGTGAGTCTTCTAATTGTTTTAGTAAAATTCTCAACGAAACTATACAATTGCAAACAAGAGGTTTTTTTACGAAATCGCGAAGGGAAAGCCGCCATTTTTTACAAAACAAAGCCGGCTTTCTCTACCCACTATCTATCGGCTGATAGATAGTGAGTACGTTAGCCAATCAGAATGCAGGATTTGCAATAGTATAGTAGTAGAATTTTACTAAATACATATAGAAGGTGTGTATACGATATTCCACTATGAACTGCTAGCCACGTCCTTGGCAAGCTTCCACATGCTTATCGAGGGTCATTTTATTTAAGTCAAATGAGGTCCAATAAAGTGTTGATTTTACACAAAAGGCTGTGTTTCTAAAAGAGGACTCTTATAAAGATGGTCCTGAAGGGGTGAAATGATAGGAAGTGGGATTCACCTTTTTTGGCCGGGCTGACAGGTTTTTATGCCCTGGGACTGGGATTTAGCCATTACTGGGATTGAGATTTCTCTAATTCTTTATTATAAACTTTAACTCGGATTTTGCAGAGCCCTAAAGTTTACGTGTGAGGAGACTGAAAATCTGAACGGCACCTTTAGATCGTTTTCCTTTTGTTTGTTTGTTTATTTGTTTGCTTGGGCGTTGTTTTTTTTTTATTGATGATCAATATACTTATATACGCATGCGCAGTCCTTCTACGTGTGCATAAACATATCTCACTTGTAACACCAAAAATGTCTCTTTGCAAAGCGGTATTTAAGAGATAAAACAATAAAAACTCAGTTCTGATTTTTACACCATCACTGATCTGCGCATAAGTCGCATCTGAGTTTTTCTAAACACATCCCACATGGAAAAAAATAACCAAAGCGACAAAAGCATCAGCACTTCAAACGACATACCGGGTGTGCTGGTCATAGCAAGGGGTTAATCATCTACGGTCTAGGGGCCGACTAACCTCTCCCTTAGGCTTGGGGGCCGAGCTTCCTGATCAGTCAGTAATGTCCTCCCGGGATAGCGGTGTTGGGGCCGAAATCTCCAGCGTAGCCGTAAGTCCATACGATGCTTCAGCAATCGATGTCTGGAAGTATGGTCCCGGTAAATCAATCAATAAAAACAAATTAACTCCATAAAACTGAATCTTACATCAAGACGATTATGGTTATATATATTATAGAAATATTCCATGATATTCTGAAGTATCCGATCATGCATTTTTTGAGTATCCAAAATCATACTCTGGAGTATCCAAAATCATATTCTGGAGGATCCAAAATCATATTCTAGAGGATCCAAACATATATTCTGGAGGATCCAAAATCATATTCTGGAGGATCCAAAATCATATTCTATAGGATCCAAAATCATATTCTGGAGGATCCAAAACCATATTCTGGAGGATCCAAAACCATATTCTTGAGGATCCAAAACCATATTCTGGAGGATCCAAAACCATATTCTGGAGGATCCAAAACCATATTCTGGAGGATCCAAAACCATATTCTGGAGGATGCAAAACCATATTCTTGAGGATCGAAAACCGTATTGTGGACGATGCAAAACCATATTCTGGACGATCCAAAACCATATTCTGGAGGATCCAAAACCATATTCTGGACAATGCAAAACCATATTCTGGATGACAAAAACCATATTCCGGAGGATCCAAAATCATATTCTGGAGGATCCAAAACCATAATCTGGACGATCCAAAACCATATTCTGGACGATCCAAAACCATATTCTGGAGGATCCAAAACCATATTCTGGACGATGCAAAAACATATTCTGGATGATCAAAAACCATATTCTGGAGGATCCAAAATCATATTCTCTAGGATCCAAAACCATATTCTGGACGATGCAAAACCATATTCTGGATGATGTAAAACCATATTCTGGAGGATCAAAAACCATATTCTGGAGGATCCAAAATCATATTCTGGAGGATCCAAAATCATATTCTCTAGGATCCAAAACCATATTCTGGACGATGCAAAACCATATTCTGGAGGATCCAAAACCATAATCTGGACGATGCAAAACCATATTCTGGACGATTCAAAACCATATTCTGGTGGATCCAAAATCATATTCTGGAGGATGCAAAATCATATTCTGGAGGATCCAAAATCTTATTCTAGATGATCCAAAACCATATTCTCGACGATCCAAGACCATATTCTGAAGGATCCAAAATAATAATCTGAACGATCCAAAATCATATTCTGCAGGATCCAAAATCATATTCTGGACGATGCAAAACCATATTCTGGACGATGTAAAACCATATTCTGTAAGATCCAAAATCATATTCTAGAGGATCCAAACATATATTCTGGAGGATCCAAAATCATATTCTGCATTATCCAAAATCATATTCTGCAGGATCCAAAATCATATACTGAAGGATCCAAAATCGTATTCTGGAGTATCCAAAATCATATTCTGGATTATCCAAAATCATATTCTGCAGGATCCAAAATCATATACTGAAGGATCCAAAAACATATTCTGGAGGATCCAAAATCGTATTCTGGAGTATCCAAAATCATATTCTGGATCCGGAGTATCCAAAATCACATTCTGGAGGATCCAAAACCATATTCTGTAGGATCCAAAATCTTATTCTGGAGGACCCAAAACCATGTTCTCAAGAATGCAAAACCATATTCTTGACAATCCAAAATCATATTCTGGAGGATCCAAAACCATATTCTGGAGGATCCAAAATCACATTCTGCAGGATCCAAACCCATATTCTACGGATCCAAAACCATATTCAGGAGGATCCAGAACAATATTCTGGAGGATCCAAAACCATATTCTGGAGTATCCAAAATCATATTCTGCAGGATCCAAAACCATATTCTGGAGAATCCAAAACCATATTCTGGAGGATCCAAAACCATATTCTGGACAATGCAAAACCATATTCTGGACGATGCAAAAACATATTCTGGATGATCAAAAACCATATTCTGGAGGATCCAAAATCATATTCTCAAGGATCCAAAACCATATTCTGGACGATGCAAAACCATATTCTGGACGATGCAAAACCATATTCTGGACGATGTAAAACCATATTCTGTAAGATCCAAAATCATATTCTGGACGATGCAAAACCATATTCTGGACGATCCAAAACCATATTCTGGAGGATCCAAAACCATATTCTGGACGATGGAAAAACATATTCTGGATGATCAAAAACCATATTCTGGAGGATCCAAAACCATATTCTGGACGATGCAAAAACATATTCTGGATGATCAAAAACCATATTCTGGAGGATCCAAAACCATATTCTGGACGATGCAAAACCATATTCTGGATGATGCAAAACCATATTCTGGAGGATCCAAAACCATAATCTGGAGGATCCAAAACGATATTCTGGAGGATCCAAAACCATATTCTGGACGATGCAAAACCATATTCTGGACGATTCAAAACCATATTCTGGTGGATCCAAAATCATATTCTGGAGGATGCAAAATCATATTCTGGAGGATCCAAAATCTTATTCTAGATGATCCAAAACCATATTCTCGACGATCCAAGAGCATATTCTGGAGGATCCAAAATAATAATCTGGACGATCCAAAATCTTATTCTGCAGGAACCAAAATCATATTCTGGACGATGCAAAACCATATTCTGGACGATGTAAAACCATATTCTGTAAGATCCAAAATCATATTCTGGACGATGCAAAACCATATTCTGGACGATGCAAAACCATATTCTGGACGATGTAAAACCATATTCTGTAAGATCCAAAATCATATTCTGTAAGATCCAAAACCATATTCTGGACGATGCAAAACCATATTCCGGAGGATCCAAAACCATAATCTGGAGGATCCAAAACGATATTCTGGAGGATCCAAAACCATATTCTGGACTATCCAAAACCATATTCTGGACGATGCAAAACCATATTCCGGAGGATCCAAAACCATAATCTGGAGGATCCAAAACGATATTCTGGAGGATCCAAAACCATATTCTGGAGGATCCAAAACCATATTCTGGACGATCCAAAACCATATTCTGGACGATGTAAAACCATATTCTGGACGATGTAAAACCATATTCTGTAAGATCCAAAATCATATTCTGGAGGATGCAAAACCATATTCTGGACGATGTAAAACCATATTCTGTAAGATCCAAAATAATAATCTGGACGATCCAAAATCATATTCTGCAGGATCCAAAATCAAATTCTGGACGATGCAAAACCATATTCTGGACGATTTAAAACCATATTCTGTAAGATCAAAAACAATATTCTGGACGATGCAAAACCATATTCTGGACGATGTAAAACCATATTCTGTAAGATCCAAAATCATATTCTGGACAATGCAAAAAAATATTCTGGACGATGCAAAACCATATTCTGGAGGATCCAAAATCATATTCTGGACGATGCAAAACCATATTCAGGACGATGCAAAACCATATTCTGGACGATGCAAAACCATATTCTGGACGATGCAAAAAAATATTCTGGACGATGCAAAACCATATTCTGGAGGATCCAAAATCATATTCTGGAGGATCCAAAACCATATTCTGGACTATCCAAAACCATATTCTGGACGATCCAAAACCATATTCTGGAGGATCCAAAACCATATTCTGGACGATGCAAAAACATATTCTGGATGATCAAAAACCATATTCTGGAGGATCCAAAACCAAATTCTGGAGGATCCAAAACCATATTCTGGACGATGCAAAAACATATTCTGGACGATCCAAAACCATATTCTGGAGGATCCAAAACCATATTCTGGACGATGCAAAACCATAATCTGGAGGATGCAAAACCATATTATGGACGATGCAAAACCATATTCTGGACGATGTAAAACCATATTCTGTAAGATCCAAAATCATATTCTGGACGATGCAAAAAAATATTCTGGACGATGCAAAACCATATTCTGGAGGATCCAAAATCATATTCTGGACGATGCAAAACCATATTCAGGACGATGCAAAACCATATTCTGGACGATGTAAAACCATATTCTGTAAGATCCAAAATCATATTCTGTAAGATCCAAAACCATATTCTGGACGATGCAAAACCATATTCCGGAGGATCCAAAACCATAATCTGGAGGATCCAAAACGATATTCTGGAGGATCCAAAACCATATTCTGGACTATCCAAAACCATATTCTGGACGATGCAAAACCATATTCCGGAGGATCCAAAACCATAATCTGGAGGATCCAAAACGATATTCTGGAGGATCCAAAACCATATTCTGGAGGATCCAAAACCATATTCTGGACGATCCAAAACCATATTCTGGACGATGTAAAACCATATTCTGGACGATGTAAAACCATATTCTGTAAGATCCAAAATCATATTCTGGAGGATGCAAAACCATATTCTGGACGATGTAAAACCATATTCTGTAAGATCCAAAATAATAATCTGGACGATCCAAAATCATATTCTGCAGGATCCAAAATCAAATTCTGGACGATGCAAAACCATATTCTGGACGATTTAAAACCATATTCTGTAAGATCAAAAATAATATTCTGGACGATGCAAAACCATATTCTGGACGATGTAAAACCATATTCTGTAAGATCCAAAATCATATTCTGGACAATGCAAAAAAATATTCTGGACGATGCAAAACCATATTCTGGAGGATCCAAAATCATATTCTGGACGATGCAAAACCATATTCAGGACGATGCAAAACCATATTCTGGACGATGCAAAACCATATTCTGGACGATGCAAAAAAATGTTCTGGACGATGCAAAACCATATTCTGGAGGATCCAAAATCATATTCTGGAGGATCCAAAACCATATTCTGTAAGATCCAAAACCATATTCTGGACGATCAAAAACCATATTCTGGAGGATCCAAAACCATATTCTGGACGATGCAAAAACATATTCTGGTTGATCAAAAACCATATTCTGGAGGATCCAAAACCATATTCTGGAGGATCCAAAACCATATTCTGGACGATGCAAAAACATATTCTGGACGATCCAAAACCATATTCTGGAGGATCCAAAACCATATTCTGGACGATGCAAAACCATAATCTGGACGATGCAAAACCATATTCTGGACGATGCAAAACCATATTCTGGACGATGTAAAACCATATTCTGTAAGATCCAAAATCATATTCTGGACGATGCAAAAAAATATTCTGGACGATGCAAAACCATATTCTGGAGGATCCAAAATCATATTCTGGACGATGCAAAACCATATTCAGGACGATGCAAAACCATATTCTGGACGATGCAAAACCATATTCTGGACGATGCAAAAAAATATTCTGGACGATGCAAAACCATATTCTGGAGGATCCAAAATCATATTCTGGAGGATCCAAAACCATATTCTGGACTATCCAAAACCATATTCTGGACGATGCAAAACCATATTCTGGAGGATCCAAAACCATATTCTGGACGATGCAAAAACATATTCTGGATGATCAAAAACCATATTCTGGAGGATCCAAAATCATATTCTCTAGGATCCAAAACCATATTCTGGACGATGCAAAACCATATTCTGGATGATGCAAAACCATATTCTGGAGGATCCAAAACCATAATCTGGAGGATCCAAAACGATATTCTGGAGGATCCAAAACCATATTCTGGACGATGCAAAACCATATTCTGGACGATTCAAAACCATATTCTGGTGGATCCAAAATCATATTCTGGAGGATGCAAAATCATATTCTGGAGGATCCGAAATCTTATTCTAGATGATCCAAAACCATATTCTCGACGATCCAAGAGCATATTCTGGAGGATCCAAAATAATAATCTGGACGATCCAAAATCATATTCTGCAGGATCCAAAATCATATTCTGGACGATGCAAAACCATATTCTGGACGATGTAAAACCATATTCTGTAAGATCCAAAATCATATTCTGGACGATGCAAAACCATATTCTGGAGTATCCAAAACCATTATCTGGAGGATCCGAAACCATATTCTGGACGATGCAAAACCATATTCCGGAGGATCCAAAATCATATTCTGGACGATGCAAAACCATATTCTGGACGATGCAAAACCATATTCTGGAGGATCCAAAATCATATTCTGGACGATGCAAAACCATATTCAGGACGATGCAAAACCATATTCTGGACGATGCAAAACCATATTCTGGACGATGCAAAAAAATATTCTGGACGATGCAAAACCATATTCTGGACGATCCAAAATCATATTCTGGACGATCCAAAATCATATTCTGGAGGATCGAAAACCATATTCTGGAGGATCGAAAATCATATTCTGGAGGATCGAAAATCATATTCTGGAGGATCGAAAAGCATATTCTGGAGTATCCGATGATATTTTTTGATATTCAATCACATTTTGAAGTATCCGATAATTTTTCGGAGCATCAAACACGATATTCTGCAGTATCCTTTAATACGTAATCCAGATAAATTGGTTTGTATTCAAGGCAGAATAAGAACATACACGAGATGGATTGGATGGGCCTATCAGAAAAAGAATGTACACCAGATGGATTGGATGGGTGTGTTAGAATAAGAATGTACACGAGATGGATTGGATGGGTGTATCAGAATAAGAATGTACACCAGATGGATTGGAAGGGTGCGTTAGAATAAGAATATACACGACATGGATTGGATGGGCCTATAAGAATAAGAATGTACACCAGATGGATTGGATGGGTGCGTTAGAATAAGAATGTTCACCAGATAGATTGGATGGGTGTATGAGAATAAGAATTTACACCACTTGGATTGGATGGGTGCATTGGAATAAAAATGTACACGAGATTGATTGGATGGGTGCATCAGAATAAGAATGTACACGAGATGGATTGGATAGGTGCATCAGAATAAGAATGTACACGAGAAGGATTGGATGGGTGCATCAGGATTAGGATGTACACGAGATGGATTGGATGGGTGCATCAGAATTAGAATGTACACGAGATGGATTGGATGGGTGTATCAGAATAAGAATGTACACGAGATGGATTCGATGGGTGCATCAGAATAAGAATGTACACGAGATGGATTGGATGGGCGCATCAGAATAAGAATGTACACGAGATGGATTGGATTGGGCGCATCAGAATAACAATATACACCAGATGGATTGGATGGGTATATCATAATAAAATATACACGAGATGGATTGGATGGGCGCATCAGAATAAGAATGTACACGAGATGGATTGGATGGGTGCATCAGAATAAGAATGTACACGAGATGGATTGGATGGGTGCATCAGAATAAGAATGTACACGAGATGGATTGGATGGGCGCATCAGAATAAGAATGTACACGAGATGGATTGGATGGGTGCATCAGAATAAGAATGTACATGAGATGGATTGGATGGGTGCATCAGAATAAGAATGTACACGAGATAGATTGGATGGGTGTATCAGAATAATAATGTACACGAGATGGATTGGATGGGCGTATCAGAATAAGAATGTACATGAGGTGGATTGTATGAACGTACAGATCAGGGATGTTGGAACGCCTTTTTAAAATTAGAGCTCGAAATGAATTGAAGAAAAGGCGAAATAAGTTTACTAGTTTTCACGAATTACCTCTCGAGGTCCCTCTTGGATTTCGCTAATATATACCTAGAAGAGTGGTGCATTGGGAACCTCTTTCTGACCCTCCCCCTTTATCTGATCCGTAGCCTGAGTCTAACCAGAAGGTGGTTACATTGACTTATCATACTATTTACTTACTACTATATGCAATTTAAATATAACCTCTCTATTTCGTGAATAATTATTCAAATACTTTTTGCAAAATAAATTTCGATTTTTGCTAAAACCAGATCACTGCTATTCAGTTTTTCTTCGCTGACTGTAACTATACAACATATCACTCGTCTTGGTTCATATTTTGGATGATAAGAGTTACAACCCAGTGTGCCGGTATGGATATTTCTCTAGGTTGTGACGGCTACTTTATTGCCCGTCTTCACGCTTCGACTGTCGGCACGATTATATGCCAGATTGCGTCGAGAAGCAAAGCATACGTTAAGTTAAGAGATTCAAGCCTGATTTGGGCCGACGTGCAAAAATCTGTCAAAGCTCTACTGATTTTGTGAATCGTAGGATCTGGAGGATCCAAAATCATATTCTGGATTATCCAAAATCATATTCTGGAGGATCCAAAATCATATTCTGGAGGATCCAAAATCATATCCTGGAGTATCCGACCATTTTCTGGAGTATCCAAAATCATATTCTGGAGTAACCGATCATATTCTGGGGTATCCGATTATGTTTTTGGATATTTAATAACATTTTCAAGCATCCTACAATATATAAAGATTTATATAGTATATCCGACGATATTCTGCGGTATCCGATAATATGTGCCCAGATAGATTAGATGGGTGTATCAGATTAAGAATATACACCAGATAGATTGGATTGGTGTATCAGAATAAGAATAAACACGAGATGGATTGGATGGGTGCATAAGAATAAGAAAGTACACGAGATGGATTGGATTGGTGTATCAGAATAACAATGTACACGAGATGGATTGGATGGGTGCATCACAATAAGAATGTACACGAGATGGATTGGATAACTGTATCAGAAGAAGAAAGTACACGAGAAGGATTGGATTGGTGCTTCAGAATTAGAATGATCACGGGATGGATTTGATGGGTACATCAGAATAAGAATGTACACGAGTTGGATTGGATGGGTGCATCAGAATAAGAATGTACACGAGATGAATTGGATTCGTGCTTCAGAATTAGAATATTCATGGGATGGATTGGATGGGTACATCAGAATAAGAATGTACACGAGATGGATTGGATGGGTGTATCAGAATAAGAAAGTACACGAGATGGATTGGATTGGTGCTTCAGAATTAGAATGTTCATGGGATGGATTGGATGGGTGCATCAGAATAAGAAGGTACACGAGATGGATTGGATGGGTATATCAGGATAAGAGTGTTCACGGGATGGATTGGATAGGTCTATCAGAATAAGAATGTACACGAGATAGATTGGACGAACGTAAAGAATGAGAATGTACATGAAATGAGGGTTTCAATGGGGTATTCCTCTTCACGACTAAAGCTTAAGATTCAGGCTTTCTTTACGGCTGATTATTTTAGAGTCTAGCCGTCTATATACATATAGAAGGTGTGTATACGATATTCCACCATGAACTGCTAGCCACGTCCTTGGCAAGCTTCCACATGCTTATCGAGGGTCATTTTATTTAAGTCAAATGAGGTGCAATAAAGTGTTGATTTTACGCAAAAGGCTGTGTTTCTAAAAAATGACTCTCATAAAGATGGTCCTGAAGGGGTGAAATGATAGGAAGTGGGATTCACCTTTTTTGGCCGGGCTGACTGGTTTTTATGCCCTGGGACTGGGATTTAGCCATTACTGGGATTGAGATTTCTCTAATTCTTTATTATAAACTTTAACTCGGATTTTGCAGAGCCCTAAAGTTTACGTGTGAGGAGACTGAAAATCTGAACGGCACCTTTAGAACGTTTTCCTTTTGTTTGTTTGTTTATTTGTTTGTTTGGGCGTTGTTTTTTTTTATTGATGATCAATATACTTATATACGCATGCGCAATCCTTCTACGTGTGCATAAACATATCTCACTTGTAACACCAAAAATGTCTCTTTGCAAAGCGGTATTTAAGAGATAAAACAATAAAAACTCAGTTCTGATTTTTACACCATCACTGATCTGCACATACGTCGCATCTGAGTTTTTCTAAACACATCCCACATGGAAAAAAATAACCAAAGCGACAAAAGCATCAGCACTTCAAACGACATACCGGGTGTGCTGGTCATAGCAAGGGGTTAATCATCTACGGTCTAGGGGCCGACTAACCTCTCCCTTAGGCTTGGGGGCCGAGCTTCCTGATCAGTCAGTAATGTCCTCCCGGGATAGCGGTGTTGAAGCCGAAATCTCCAGCGTAGCCGTAAGTCCATACGATGCTTCAGCAATCGATGTCTGGAAGTATGGTCCCGGTAAATCAATCAATAAAAACAAATTAACTCCATAAAACTAAATCTTACATTAAGATGATTATGGTTATATATATTACAAAAATATTCCATGATATTCTGAAGTATCCGAACAAGCATTTTTTGAGCATCCAAAATCATACTCTGGAGTATCCAAAACCATATTCTCGAGGATCCAAAATCATATTCTGGAGGGTCCAAAACCATATTCTGGAGTATCCAAAATCATATTGTGGAGGATCCAAAATCATATTCTAGAGGATCCAAAAACATATTCTGAAGGATCCCAAATCATATTCCCAAGGATCCAAAAACAAATTCTGGATAATCCAAAATCATATTCTGGAAGATTCAAAATCATATTCTGGAGGATGCAAAATCATATTCTGGAGGATCAAAAATCATATTCTGGAGGATCTAAAATCACATTCTGGAGAATCCAAAATTACATTCTGGAGGATCCAATTTCATATTCTGGACGATCCAAAATCACATTCTGGAGGATCCAAAATCATATTCTGGAGGATCGAAAACAATATTCTGAAGGATCCAAAACCATATTCTGGAGTATCCAAAATCATATTGTGGAGGATCCAAAATCATATTCTAGAGGATCCAAAAACATATTCTGAAGGATCCCAAATCATATTCTCAAGGATCCAAAAACAAATTCTGGAGGATCCAATCTCATATTCTGGAAGATTCAAAATCATATTCTGGAGTATCCAAAACCATATTCGGGAGGATCCAAAATCATATTGTGGAGGATCCAAAATCATATTCTGGAGGATCCAAAACCATATTCTGGAGTATCCAATATCATATTCTGGAGGATCCAAAATCGTATTCTGAAGGACTCAAAATCATATTCTGATGGATTCAAAACCATATTCTGGAGGATCCAAAATCATATTCTGGAGGATTCAAAACCGTATTATAGAGGATCCAAAACCATATTCTGGTGGAACCAAAATCATATTCTGGAGGATGCAAAATCATATTCTGGAGGATCAAAAATCATATTCTGGTGGATCTAAAATCACATTGTGGACGATCCAAAATTATATTCTGGAGGATCCAATATCATATTCTGGACGATCCAAAATCACATTCTGGAGGATCCAAAACCATATTCTGGAGGATCCAAAACAATATTCTGGAGGATCAAAAATCTTATTCTGGAGGATCCAAAACCATATTCGGAAGGATCCAAAATCATATTCTGGTGGATCCAGAACAATATTCTGGAAGATCCAAAATCCCATTCTGGAGGATCCAAAATCATATTCTGGAGGGATCCAAAATCATATTCTGGAGGATCCAAAATCAAATTCTTGAGTATCCAAAATCATATTCTGGAGGATCCAAAATCATATTCTGGAGGATCCAAAACCATATTCTGGACGATCCAAAATCACATTCTGGAGGATCTAAAACCATATTCTGGAGGATCCAAAACCATATTCTGGAGGATCCAAAACCATATTCTGGAGGATCCAAAATCAATTTCTGGAAGATCCAAAACCATATTCGGGAAGATCGAAAACCTTATTCTGGAGGATCCAGAACAATATTCTGGAGGATCCAAAATCACATTCTGGAGTATCGAAAATAATATTCTGGAGGATCCAAAATCACATTCTGGAGTATCCAAAACCATATTCTTGAGGATCGAGAACAATATTCTGAAGGAGCCAAAATCACATTCTGGAGTATCCAAAACCATATTCTTGAGGATCCAAAGTCACATTCTGGAGTATCCAAAATCATATTCTGGAGGATACAAAACCATATTCTGGAGGATCCAAATTTATATTCTGGAGGATCCAAAATCATATTCTGGAGGATCCAAAACCATATACTGCAGGATCCAAAACCATATTATGGAGGATCCAAAACCATATTCTGCAAGATCAGAAACCATATTCTGGAGGATCCAAAATCATATTCTGGAGGATCCAAAATCATATTCTGGAGGATCCAAAATCATATTCTGGAGAATCCAAAACCATATTCTGGAGGATCCAAAATCATATTCTGGAGGATCCAAAATCATATTCTGGAGTATTCAAAACCATATTCCGGAGGATCCAAAACCATATTCTGGAGGATCCAAAATCATATTCTGGTGGAACCAAAATCATATTCTGGAGGATGCAAAATCATATTCTGGAGGATCAAAAATCATATTCTGGTGGATCTAAAATCATATTCTGGACGATCCAAAATTATATTCTGGAGGATCCAATATCATATTCTGGACGATCCAAAATCACATTCTGGAGGATCCAAAACCATATTCTGGAGGATCCAAAACAATATTCTGGAGGATCAAAAATCTTATTCTGGAGGATCCAAAACCATATTCGGAAGGATCCAAAATCATATTCTGGTGGATCCAGAACAATATTCTGGAAGATCCAAAATCCCATTCTGGAGGATCCAAAATCATATTCTGGAGGGATCCAAAATCATATTCTGGAGGATCCAAAATCAAATTCTTGAGTATCCAAAATCATATTCTGGAGGATCCAAAATCATATTCTGGAGGATCCAAAACCATATTCTGGACGATCCAAAATCACATTCTGGAGGATCTAAAACCATATTCTGGAGGATCCAAAACCATATTCTGGAGGATCCAAAACCATATTCTGGAGGATCCAAAATCACATTCTGGAAGATCCAAAACCATATTCGGGAGGATCCAAAACCTTATTCTGGAGGATCCAGAACAATATTCTGGAGGATCCAAAATCACATTCTGGAGTATCGAAAATAATATTCTGGAGGATCCAAAATCACATTCTGGAGTATCCAAAACCATATTCTTGTGGATCGAGAACAATATTCTGAAAAAGCCAAAATCACATTCTGGAGTATCCAAAACCATATTCTGGAGGATCCAAAGTCACATTCTGGAGTATCCAAAATCATATTCTGGAGGATACAAAACCATATTCTGGAGGATCCAAAATTATATTCTGGAGGATCCAAAATCATATTCTGGAGGATCCAAAACCATATACTGCAGGATCCAAAACCATATTATGGAGGATCCAAAACCATATTCTGCAAGATCAGAAACCATATTCTGGAGGATCCAAAATCATATTCTGGAGGATCCAAAATCATATTCTGGAGGATCCAAAATCATATTCTGGAGAATCCAAAACCATATTCTGGAGGATCCAAAATCATATTCTGGAGGATCCAAAATCATATTCTGGAGTATTCAAATCCATATTCTGGAGGATCCAAAACCATATTCTGGAGGATCCAAAATCATATTCTGGAGGATTCAAAACCATATTCTAGAGGATCCAAAATCATATTCTGGAGGATCCAAAATCATATTCTGGAGTATCCAAAATCATATTCTGGAGGATCCAAAATCATATTCTGGAGTATCCGACCATATTCTGGAGCATCCAAAATCATATTCTGGAGTAACCAATCATATTCTGGAGTATCCGATTATGTTTTTGGATATTTAATAACATTTTCAAGTATCCAATAATATATAAAGATTTATATAGTATATCCGACGATATTCTGCGGTATCCGATAATATGTGCCCAGATAGATTAGATGGGTGTATTAGAATAGGAATGTACACGAGATGGATTGGATGGGTGCATCAGAATAAGAATGTACACGAGAACGATTGGATGGATGTATCAGAATAAGAATGTACACGAGATGGATTGGATGGGTGCATCAGAATAAGAATGTACACGAGATGGATTGGATGGGTGTATCAGAATAAGAAAGTACACGAGATGGATTGGATGGGTGCATCAGAATAAGAATGTACACGAGATCGATTGGATGGATGTATCAGAATAAGAATGTACACGAGATGGATTGGATGGGTGCATCAGAATAAGAATGTACACGAGATGGATTGGATGGGTGTATCAGAAGAAGAAAGTACACGAGATGGATTGGATTGGTGCTTCAGAATTAGAATGATCTCGGGATGGATTGGATGGCTACATCAGAATAAGAATGTACACGAGATTGATTGGATGGCTGTATCAGAATAAGAATGTACACGAGATGGATTGGATTGGTGCTTCAGAAATAGAATGATCACAGGATGGATTGGATGGGTACATCAGAATAAGAATGTACAAGAGATGGATTGGATGGGTGCTTCAGAATAAGAATGTACACGAGATCGATTGGATTGGTGCTTCAGAATTAGAATGTTCATGGGATGGATTGGATGGGTGCATCAGAATAAGAAGGTACACGAGATGATTTGGATGCGTGTATCAGGATAAGAATGTTCACGGGATGGATTGGATGGCAGTATCAGAATAAGAATGTACACGAGATGGATTGGATGGGTGTATCAGAATGAAAATGTACACGAGATGGATTGGATGGACGCATCAGAATAAGAATGTATAAGAGATGGATTGGATTGGTGCTTCAGAATTAGAATGTTCATGGGATGGATTGGATGGGTGCATCAGAATAAGAAGGTACACGAGATGGATTGGATGGGTGTATCAGGATAAGAATGTTCACGGGATGGATTGGGTGGGTGTATCAGAATAAGAATGTACACGGGATGGATTGGATGGGTGTATCAGAATAAGAATGTACACGAGATGGATTGGATGGACGCTTCAGAATTAGAAGACTGATTTACGGGATGGATTGGATGGGTGTATCAGAATAAGAATATACACGAGATGGATTGGATGATTGCATCAGAATAAGAATGTACACGAGATAGATTGGACGAACGTAAAGAATGAGAATGTACATGAAATGAGGGCTTCAATGGGTATTCCTCTTCACGACTAAAGGTTAAGATTCAGGCTTTCTTTACGGCTGATTATTTTAGAGTCTAGCCGTCTATATACATATAGAAGGTGTGTATACGATATTCCACCATGAACTGCTAGCCACGTCCTTGGCAAGCTTCCACATGCTTATCGAGGGTTATTTTATTTAAGTCAAATGAGGTCCAATAAAGTGTTGGTTTTACACAAAAGGCTGTGTTTCTAAAAGAGGACTCTTATAAAGATGGTCCTGAAGGGGTGAAATGATAGGAAGTGGGATTCACCTTTTTTGGCCGGGCTGACATGTTTTTATGCCCTGGGACTGGGATTTAGCCATTACTGGGATTGAGATTTCTCTAATTCTTTATTATAAACTTTAACTCGGATTTTGCAGAGCCCTAAAGTTTACGTGTGAGGAGACTGAAAATCTGAACGGCATCTTTAGATCGTTTTCCTTTTGTTTGTTTGTTTATTTGTTTGCTTGGGCTTTTTTTTTTTTTTTTATTGATGATCAATATACTTATATACGCATGCGCAGTCCTTGTACGTGTGCATAAACATATCTCACTTGTAACACCAAAAATGTCTCTTTGCAAAGCGGTATTTAAGAGATAAAACAATAAAAACTCAGTTCTGATTTTTACACCATCACTGATCTGCGCATACGTCGCATCTGAGTTTTTCTAAACACATCCCACATGGAAAAAAAATAACCAAAGCGACAAAAGCATCAGCACTTCAAACGACATACCGGGTGTGCTGGTCATAGCAAGGGGTTAATCATCTACGGTCTAGGGGCCGACTAACCTCTCCCTTAGGCTTGGGGGCCGAGCTTCCTGATCAGTCAGTAATGTCCTCCCGGGATAGCGGTGTTGGGGCCGAAATCTCCAGCGTAGCCGTAAGTCCATACGATGCTTCAGCAATCGATGTCTGGAAGTATGGTCCCGGTAAATCAATCAATAAAAACAAATTAACTCCATAAAACTAAATCTTACATTAAGATGATTATGGTTATATATATTACAAAAATATTCCATGATATTCTGAAGTATCCGAACATGCATTTTTTGAGCATCCAAAATCATACTCTGGAGTATCCAAAACCATATTCTCGAGGATCCAAAATCATATTCTGGAGGGTCCAAAACCATATTCTGGAGTATCCAAAATCATATTCTGGAGGATCCAAAATCGTATTCTGAAGGACTCAAAATCATATTCTGGTGGATTCAAAACCATATTCTGGAGGATCCAAAATCATATTCTGGAGGAACCAAAATCATATTCTGGAGGATCCAAAATCATATTCTGGAGGATCAAAAATCATATTCTGGAGAATCTAAAATCACATTCTGGACGATCCAAAATCATATTCTGGAGGATCCAATATCATATTCTGGACGATCCAAAATCACATTCTGGAGGATCCAAAACCATATTCTGGAGGATCCAAAACCATATTCGGGAGGATCCAAAATCATATTCTGGTGGATCCAGAACAATATTCTGGAAGATCCAAAATCCCATTCTGTAGGATCCAAAATCATATTCTGGAGGGATCCAAAATCATATTCTAGTGGATCCAAAATCAAATTCTGGAGTATCCAAAATCATATTCTGGAGGATCCAAAATCATATTCTGGAGGATCCAAAACCATATTCTGGACGATCCAAAATCACATTCTGGAGGATCCAAAACCATATTCCGGAGGATCCAAAACCATATTCTGGAGGATCCAAAACCATATTCTGGAGGATCCAAAATCAAATTCTGGAAGATCCAAAACCATATTCGGGAGGATCCAAAACCTTATTCTGGAGGATCCAGAACAATATTCTGGAGGATCCAAAATCACATTCTGGAGTATCGAAAATAATATTCTGGAGGATCCAAAATCACATTATGGAGTATCCAAAACCATGTTCTTGAGGATCGAGAACAATATTCTGGAGGAGCCAAAATCACATTCTGGAGTATCCAAAACCATATTCTGGAGGAACCAAAGTCACATTCTCGAGTATCCAAAATCATATTCTGGAGGATACAAAACCATATTCTGGAGGATCCAAAATTATATTCTGGAGGAAACAAAATCATATTCTGGAGGATCCAAAACCATATTCTGGAGGATCCAAAAACATATTCTGGAGGATCCAAAATCATATTCTGGAGTATCCAAAACATTATTCTAGAGGATCGAACACAATATTCTGGAGTATCCAAAATCATATTCTGGAGGATCCAAAACCATATTCTGGACGATCCAAAATCACATTCTGGAGGATCCAAAACCATATTCTGGAGGATCCAAAACCATATTCTGGAGGATCCAAAACCATATTCTGGAGGATCCAAAATCAAATTCTGGAAGATCCAAAACCATATTCGGGAGGATCCAAAACCTTATTCTGGAGGATCCAGAACAATATTCTGGAGGATCCAAAATCACATTCTGGAGTATCGAAAATAATATTCTGGAGGATCCAAAATCACATTCTGGAGTATCCAAAACCATATTCTTGAGGATCGAGAACAATATTCTGGAGGAGCCAAAATCACATTCTGGAGTATCGAAAATAATATTCTGGAGGATCCAAAATCACATTCTGGAGCATCCAAAACCATATTCTTGAGGATCGAGAACAATATTCTGGAGGAGCCAAAATCACATTCTGGAGTATCCAAAACCATATTCTGGAGGAACCAAAGTCAGATTCTCGAGTATCCAAAATCATATTCTGGAGGATACAAAATTATATTCTGGAGGATCCAAAATTATATTCTGGAGGATCCAAAATCATATTCTGGAGGATCCAAAACCATATTCTGGAGGATCCAAAAAAATATTCTGGAGGATCCAAAATCATATTCTGGAGTATCCAAAACATTATTCTAGAGGATCCAACACAATATTCTGGAGGATCCAAAACCATATTCTGCAAGATCAGAAACTATATTCTGGAGGATCCAAAAAACATATTCTGGAGGATCCATAATCATATTCTGGAGGATCCAAAATCATATTCTGGAGAATCCAAAACCATATTCTGGAGGATCCAAAATCATATTCTGGAGGATCCAAAATCATATTCTGGAGGATTCAAAACCTTATTCTGGAGGATCCAAAACCATATTCTGGAGGATCCAAAATCATATTCTGGAGGATTCAAAACCATATTCTAGAGGATCCAAAATCATATTCTGGAGGATCCAAAATCATATTCTGGAGGATCCAAAATCATATTCTGCAGGATCCAAAACCATATTCTGGAGTATCCGACCATATTCTGGAGCATCCAAAATCATATTCTGGAGTAACTGATCATATTCTGGAGTATCCAATTATGTTTTTGGATATTTAATAACATTTTCAAGTATCCTACAATATATAAAGATTTATATAGTATATCCGACGATATTCTGCGGTATCCGATAATATGTGCCCAGATAGATTAGATGGGTGTATCAGAATAAGAATGTACACGAGATGGATTGGATGGGTGCATCAGAATAAGAATGTACACGAGAACGATTGGATGGATGTATCAGAATAAGAATGTACACGAGATGGATTGGATGGGTGCATCAGAATAAGAATGTACACGAGATGGATTGGATGGGTGTATCAGAATAAGAATATACACGAGATGGATTGGATGGGTGCATCAGAATAAGAATGTACACGAGATGGATTGGATGGACGCTTCAGAATTAGAAGACTGATTTACGGGATGGATTGGATGGGTGTATCAGAATAAGAATATACACGAGATGGATTGGATGGGTGCATCAGAATAAGAATGTACACGAGATAGATTGGACGAACGTAAAGAATGAGAATGTACATGAAATGAGGGCTTCAATGGGTATTCCTCTTCACGACTAAAGCTTAAGATTCAGGCTTTCTTTACGGCTGATTATTTTAGAGTCTAGCCGTCTATATACATATAGAAGGTGTGTATACGATATTCCACTATGAACTGCTAGCCACGTCCTTGGCAAGCTTCCACATGCTTATCGAGGGTCATTTTATTTAAGTCAAATGAGGTCCAATAAAGTGTTGATTTTACACAAAAGGCTGTGTTTCTAAAAGAGGACTCTTATAAAGATGGTCCTGAAGGGGTGAAATGATAGGAAGTGGGATTCACCTTTTTTGGCCGGGCTGACAGGTTTTTATGCCCTGGGACTGGGATTTAGCCATTACTGGGATTGAGATTTCTCTAATTCTTTATTATAAACTTTAACTCGGATTTTGCAGAGCCCTAAAGTTTACGTGTGAGGAGACTGAAAATCTGAACGGCACCTTTAGATCGTTTTCCTTTTGTTTGTTTGTTTATTTGTTTGCTTGGGCGTTGTTTTTTTTATTGATGATCAATATACTTATATACGCATGCGCAGTCCTTGTACGTGTGCATAAACATATCTCACTTGTAACACCAAAAATGTCTCTTTGCAAAGCGGTATTTAAGAGATAAAACAATAAAAACTCAGTTCTGATTTTTACACCATCACTGATCTGCGCATACGTCGCATCTGAGTTTTTCTAAACACATCCCACATGGAAAAAAATAACCAAAGCGACAAAAGCATCAGCACTTCAAACGACATACCGGGTGTGCTGGTCATAGCAAGGGGTTAATCATCTACGGTCTAGGGGCCGACTAACCTCTCCCTTAGGCTTGGGGGCCGAGCTTCCTGATCAGTCAGTAATGTCCTCCCGGGATAGCGGTGTTGGGGCCGAAATCTCCAGCGTAACCGTAAGTCCATACGATGCTTCAGCAATCGATGTCTGGAAGTATGGTCCCGGTAATTCAATCAATAAAAACAAATTAACTCCATCAAACTGAATCTTACATTAAGATGATTATGGTTATATATATTATAGAAATATTCCATGATATTCTGAAGTATCCGATCATGCATTTTTTGAGTATCCAAAATCATATTCTGGAGTATCAAAAATCATATTCTGGAGGATCCAAAACCATATTCTGGACGATCCAAAACCATATTCTGGACGATCCAAAACCATATTCTGGATTATCCAAAACCATATTTTGGACGATGCAAAAACATATTCTGGAGGATCCAAAATAATAATCTGGACGATCCAAAATCATATTCTGCAGGATCCAAAATCATATTCTGGACGATGCAAAACCATATTCTGGACGATGTAAAACCATATTCTGTAAGTTCCAAAATCATATTCTGGACGATGCAAAACCATATTCTGGATGATCAAAAACCATTATCTAGAGGATCCAAAACCATATTCTGGACGATGCAAAACCATATTCCGGAGGATCCAAAATCATAATCTGGACGATGCAAAACCATATTCTGGACGATGCAAAACCATATTCTGGAGGATCCAAAATCATATTCTGGACGATGCAAAACCATATTCAGGACGATGCACAACCATATTCTGGACGATGCAAAACCATATTCTGGACGATGCAAAAAAATATTCTGGACGATGCAAAACCATATTCTGGACGATCCAAAACCATATTCTGGAGGATCCAAAATCATATTCTCGACGATCCAAAATCATATTCTGGAGGATCGAAAACCATATTCTGGAGGATCGAAAATCATATTCTGGAGGATCGAAAATCATATTCTGGAGGATCGAAAATCATATTCTGGAGGATCGAAAACCATATTCTGGAGTATCCAAAACCATATTCTGGAGGATCCAAAATCATATTCTCGACGATCCAAAATCATATTCTGGAGGATCGAAAACCATATTCTGGAGGATCGAAAATCATATTCTGGAGGATCGAAAATCATATTCTGGAGGATCGAAAACCATATTCTGGAGTATCCGATGATATTTTTTGATATTCAATCACATTTTGAAGTATCCGATAATTTTTCGGAGCATCAAACACGATATTCTGCAGTATCCTTTAATACGTAATCCAGATAAATTGGTTTGTATTCAAGGCAGAATAAGAACATACACGAGATGGATTGGATGGGCCTATCAGAAAAAGAATGTACACCAGATGGATTGGATGGGTGCGTTAGAATAAGAATGTACACGAGATGGATTGGATGGGTGTATCAGAATAAGAATATACACCAGATGGATTGGATGGGTGCGTTAGAATAAGAATATACACGAAATGGATTGGATGGGCCTATAAGAATAAGAATGTACACCAGATGGATTGGATGGGTGCGTTAGTATAAGAATGTACACCAGATAGATTGGATGGGTGTATGAGAATAAGAATGTACACCACTTGGATTGGATGGGTTCATCGGAATAAAAATGTACACGAGATTGATTGGATGGGTGCATCAGAATAAGAATGTACACGAGATGGATTGGATAGGTGCATCAGAATAAGAATGTACACGAGATGGATTGGATGGGTGCATCAGAATAAGAATGTACACGAGATGGATTGGATGGGCGCATCAGAATAAGAATGTACACGAGATGGATTGGATGGGTGCATCAGAATAAGAATGTACACGAGATGGATTGGATGGGTGCATCAGAATAAGAATGTACATGAGATAGATTGGATGGGTGTATTAGAATGAAAATGTACACGAGATGGATTGAATGGACGCATCAGAATAAGAATATACACGAGATGGATTGGATGGGTATATCATAATAAAATATACTCGCGATGGATTGGATAGGTGCATCAGCATAAAATATACACGAGATGGATTGGATGGGTGCATCAGAATAAAATATACACGAGATGGATTGGATGGGTGCATCAGAATAAAATATACACGCGATGGATTGGATGGGTGCATCAGAATAAAATATACACGCGATGGATTGGATGGGTACATCAGAATAAAATATACACGCGATGGATTGGATGGGTGCATCAGAATAAAATATACACGAGATGGATTGGATGGGTGCATCAGAATAAGAATGTACACGAGATGGATTGGATGGGTGCATCAGAATAAGAATGTACACGAGATGGATTGGATAACTGTATCAGAAGAAGAAAGTACACGAGAAGGATTGGATTGGTGCTTCAGAATTAGAATGATCACGGGATGGATTTGATGGGTACATCAGAATAAGAATGTACATGAGATGGATTGGATGGGTTTATCAGAATAAGAAAGTACACGAGATGGATTGGATTGGTGCTTCAGAATTAGAATGTTCATGGGATGGATTGGATAACTGTATCAGAAGAAGAAAGTACACGAGAAGGATTGGATTGGTGCTTCAGAATTAGAATGATCACGGGATGGATTGGATAGGTCTATCAGAATAAGAATGTACACGAGATAGATTGGACGAACGTAAAGAATGAGAATGTACATGAAATGAGGGCTTCAATGGGGTATTCCTCTTCACGACTAAAGCTTAAGATTCGGGCTTTCTTTACGGCGGATTATTTTAGAGTCTAGCCGTCTATTTAACAATTAGAAGACGAACTCGAGATTTCTATCGGCTGATAGTTGACGAGGGGCTCCGGCCCCGAGTCAACTATCAAAGCCGATAGAAATCGAGAGTGAGTCTTCTAATTGTTTTAGTAAAAATCTCAACTAAACTATACTATACTAAACTAAACTAAACTTCACAAAAGCGCGAAGGAAAAGCCGCCATTTTTTCAAAACAAGTCCGGCTTTCTCTACCCACTATCTATCGGCTGATAGATAGTGAGTACGTTAGCCAATCAGAATGCAGGATTTGCATTAGTATAGTAGTAGAATTTTACTAAATACATATAGAAGGTGTGTATACGATATTCCACCATGAACTGCTAGCCACGTCCTTGGCAAGCTTCCACATGCTTATCGAGGGTCATTTTATGTAAGTCAAATGAGGTCCAATAAAGTGTTGATTTTACACAAAAGGCTGTGTTTCTAAAAGAGGACTCTCATAAAGATGGTCCTGAAGGGGTGAAATGATAGGAAGTGGGATTCACCTTTTTTGGCCGGGCTGACAGGTTTTTATGCCCTGGGACTGGGATTTAGCCATTACTGGGATTGAGATTTCTCTAATTCTTTATTATAAACTTTAACTCGGATTTTGCAGAGCCCTAAAGTTTACGTGTGAGGAGACTGAAAATCTGAACGGCACCTCTAGATCGTTTTCCTTTTGTTTGTTTGTTTATTTGTTTGTTTTGGCGTTGTTTTTTTTTATTGATGATCAATATACTTATATACGCATGCGCAGTCCTTGTACGTGTGCATAAACATATCTCACTTGTAACACCAAAAATGTCTCTTTGCAAAGCGGTATTTAAGAGATAAAACAATAAAAACTCAGTTCTGATTTTTACACCATCACTGATCTGCGCATACGTCGCATCTGAGTTTTTCTAAACACATCCCACATGGAAACAAATAACCAAAGCGACAAAAGCATCAGCACTTCAAACGACATACTGGGTGTGCTGGTCATAGCAAGGGGTTAATCATCTACGGTCTAGGGGCCGACTAACCTCTCCCTTAGGCTTGGGGGCCGAGCTTCCTAATCAGTCAGTAATGTCCTCCCGGGATAGCGGTGTTGGGGCCGAAATCTCCAGCGTAGCCGTAAGTCCATACGATGCTTCAGCAATCGATGTCTGGAAGTATGGTCCCGGTAAATCAATCAATAAAAACAAATTAACTCCATAAAACTGAATCTTACATTAAGACGATTATAGTTATATATATTATAGAAATATTCCATGATATTCTGAAGTATCCGATCATGCATTTTTTGAGTATCCAAAATCATATTCTGGAGTATCCAAAATCATATTCTGGAGTATCCAAAATCATATTCTGGAAAATCCAAAATCATATTCTAGAGGATCCAAACATATTCTGGAGGATCCAAAATCATATTCTGGAGGATCCAAAATCATATTCTGGAGGATCCAAAAACATATTCTGGAGGATCCAAAATCGTATTCTGGAGTATCCAAAATCATATTCTGGATCCGGAGTATCCAAAATCACATTCTGGAGGATCCAAAACCATATTCTGTAGGATCCAAAATCACATTCTGGAGGATCCAAAAACATATTCTGGAGGATCCAAAATCCTATTCTGGAGTATCCAAAATCATATTCTGGATCCGGAGTATCCAAAATCACATTCTGGAGGATCCAAAACCATATTCTGTAGGATCCAAAATCATATTCTGGAGGATCCAAAACCATATTCTGGACGATGCAAAACCATATTCTGTAGCATCCAAAACCATATTCTGGAGAATCCAAAACCAAATTGTGGAGGATCCAAAATCATATTCTAGAGGATCCAAACATATATTCTGGAGGATCCAAAATCATATTCTGGAGGATCCAAAATCATATTCTGGAGGATCCAAAATCATATTCTGGAGGATCCAAAATCACATTCTGGAGGATCCAAAACCATATTCTGCAGAATCCAAAACCAAATTCTGGAGGATCCAGAACAATATTCTGGAGGATCCAAAACCATATTCTGGAGTATCCAAAATCATATTCTGCAGGATCCAAAACCATATTCTGGAGAATCCAAAACCATATTCTGGAGTATCCAAAACCATATTCTGGAGTATCCAAAATCATATTCTGCAGGATCCAAAACCATATTCTGGAGAATCCAAAACCATATTCTGGAGGATCAAAAGTCATATTCTGGAGTATCCAAAATCATATTCTGCAGGATCCAAAACCATATTCTGGAGGATCCAAAACCATATTCTGGAGGATGCAAAACCATATTCTTGAGGATCGAAAACCGTATTTTGGACGATGCAAAACCATATTCTGGACGATCCAAAACCATATTCTGGACGATGCAAAACCATATTCTGGATGATCAAAAACCATATTCTGGACGATCCAAAATCATATTCTGGAAGATCCAAAACCATATTCTGGACGATGCAAAACCATATTCTGGACGATCCAAAATCATATTCTGCAGGATCCAAAACCATATTCTGGATGATGCAAAACCATATTCTGGAGGATCCAAAACCATAATCTGGAGGAACCAAAACGATATTCTGGAGGATCCAAAACCATATTCTGGAGGATCCAAAATCATATTCTGGAAGATCAAAAGTCATATTCTGGAGTATCCAAAACCATATTCTGGAGTATCCAAAATCATATTCTGGAGGATCCAAAATCATATTCTGGAGGATCCAAAAACATATTCTGGAGGATCCAAAATCCTATTCTGGAGTATCCAAACTCATATTCTGGATCCGGAGTATCCAAAATCACATTCTGGAGGATCCAAAACCATATTCTGTAGGATCCAAAATCATATTCTGGAGGATCCAAAACCATATTCTGGACGATGGAAAACCATATTCTGTAGCATCCAAAACCATATTCTGGAGGATCCAAAACCATATTCTGGAGGATCCAAAACCATATTCTGGAGTATCCAAAACCATATTCTGGAGGATCCAAAACCATATTCTGGAGGACGCAAAACCATATTCTTGAGGATCGAAAACCGTATTGTGGACGATGCAAAACCATATTCTGGACGATCCAAAACCATATTCTGGACGATCCAAAACCATATTCTGGACGATGCAAAACCATATTCTGGATGATCAAAAACCATATTCCGGAGGATCCAAAATCATATTCTGGTAGATCCAAAACCATATTCTGGACGATGCAAAACCATATTCTGGACTATCCAAAACCATATTCTGGAGGATCCAAAACCATATTCTGGATGATGCAAAACCATATTCTGGAGGATCCAAAACCATAATCTGGAGGATCCAAAACGATATTCTGGACGATGCAAAACCATATTCTGGACGATTCAAAACCGTATTCTGGTTGATCCAAAATCATATTCTGGAGGATGCAAAATCATATTCTGGAGGATCCAAAATCTTATTCTAGATGATCCAAAACCATATTCTCGACGATCCAAGGCCATATTCTGGAGGATCCAAAATAATAATCTGGACGATGCAAAACCATATTCTGGACGATGTAAAACCATATTCTGTAAGATCCAAAATCATGTTCTGGACGATGCAAAACCATATTCTGGAGTATCCAAAACCATTATCTGGAGGATCCAAAACCATATTCTGGACGATGCAAAACCATATTCCGGAGGATCCAAAATCATATTCTGGACGATGCAAAACCATATTCTGGACGATGCAAAACCGTATTCTGGAGGATCCAAAATCATATTCTGGACGATGCAAAACCATATTAAGGACGATGCAAAACCATATTCTGGACGATGCAAAACCATATTCTGGACGATGCAAAAAAATATTCTAGAGGATCCAAAAACATATTCTGGAGGATCCAAAATCCTATTCTGGAGTATCCAAAATCATATTCTGGATCCGGAGTATCCAAAATCACATTCTGGAGGATGCAAAACCATATTCTGTAGGATCCAAAATCATATTCTGGAGGACTCAAAATCACATTCTGGAGGATCCAAAACCATATTCTGAAGGATCCAAAACTATATTCTGGAGGATCCAGAACAATATTCTGGAGGATAAAAAACCATATTCTGGAGTATCCAAAATCATATTCTGCAGGATCCAAAACCATATTCTGGAGAATCCAAAACCATATTCTGGAGGATCAAAAACCATATTTTGGAGGATCAAAAGTCATATTCTGGGGATCCAAAACCATATTCTGGAGGATCCAAAACCATATTCTGGAGGATGCAAAACCATATTCTTGAGGATCCAAAACCATATTCTGGAGGATCGAAAACCATATTCTGGAGGATGCAAAACCATATTCTTGAGGATCGAAAACCGTATTGTGGACGATGCAAAACCATATTCTGGACGATCCAAAACCATATTCTGGACGATCCAAAACCATATTCTGGACGATGCAAAACCATATTCTGGATGATCAAAAACCATATTCCGGAGGATCCAAAATCATATTCTGGAAGATCCAAAACCATATTCTGGAGGATCCAAAACCATATTCTGGAGGATGCAAAACCATATTCTTGAGGATCGAAAACCGTATTGTGGACGATGCAAAACCATATTCTGGACGATCCAAAATCATATTCTGGACGATGCAAAACCATATTCTGGACGATGCAAAAAAATATTCTGGAGGATCCAAAAACATATTCTGGAGGATCCAAAATCCTATTCTGGAAGATCCAAAACCATATTCTGGACGATGCAAAACCATATTCTGGACGATCCAAAACCAAATTCTGGAGGATCCAAAACCATATTCTGGATGATGCAAAACCATATTCTGGAGGATCCAAAACCATAATCTGGAGGATCCAAAACGATATTCTGGAGGATCCAAAACCATATTCTGGACGATGGAAAACCATATTCTGGACGATTCAAAACCGTATTCTGGTGGATCCAAAATCATATTCTGGAGCATGCAAAATCATATTCTGGAGGATCCAAAATCTTATTCTAGATGATCCAAAACCATATTCTCGACGATCCAAGGCCATATTCTGGAGGATCCAAAATAATAATCTGGACGATGCAAAACCATATTCTGGACGATGTAAAACCATATTCTGTAAGATCCAAAATCATATTCTGGACGATGCAAAACCATATTCTGGAGTATCCAAAACCATTATCTGGAGGATCCAAAACCATATTCTGGACGATGCAAAACCATATTCCGGAGGATCCAAAATCATATTCTGGACGATGCAAAACCATATTCTGGACGATGCAAAACCATATTCTGGAGGATCCAAAATCATATTCTGGACGATGCAAAACCATATTCAGGACGATGCAAAACCATATTCTGGACGATGCAAAACCATATTCTGGACGATGCAAAAAAATATTCTGGACGATGCAAAATCATATTCTGGAGGATCCAAAATCATATTCTGGACGATGCAAAACCATATTCTTGACGATGCAAAACCATATACTGGAGGATCCAAAACCATATTCTGGACGATCCAAAACCATATTCTGGAGGATCCAAAATCATATTCTCGACGATCCAAAATCATATTCTGGAGGATCGAAAACCATATTCTGGAGGATCGAAAATCATATTCTGTAGGATCGAAAATCATATTCTGGAGGATCGAAAACCATATTCTGGAGTATCCGATGATATTTTTTGATATTCAATCACATTTTGAAGTATCCGATAATTTTTCGGAGCATCAAATACGATATTCTGCAGTATCCTTTAATACGTAATCCACATAAATTGGTTTGTATTCAAGGCAGAATAAGAACATACACGAGATGGATTGGATGGGCCTATCAGAAAAAGAATGTACACCAGATGGATTGGATGGGTGCGTTAGAATAAGAATGTACACGAGATGGATTGGATGGGTGTATCAGAATAAGAATGTACACCAGATGGATTGGAAGGGTGCGTTAGAATAAGAATATACACGACATGGATTGGATGGGCCTATAAGAATAAGAATGTACACCAGATGGATTGGATATGTGCGTTAGAATAAGAATGTACACCAGATAGATTGGATGGGTGTATGAGAATAAGAATGTACACCACTTGGATTGGATGGGTGCATCGGAATAAAAATGTACACGAGATTGATTGGATGGGTGCATCAGAATAAGAATGTACACGAGATGGATTGGATAGGTGCATCAGAATAAGAATGTACACGAGAAGGATTGGATGGGTGCATCAGGATTAGGATGTACACGAGATGGATTGGATGGGTGCATCAGAATTAGATTGTACACGAGATGGATTGGATGGGTGTATCAGAATAAGAATGTACACGAGATGGATTGGATGGGTGCATCAGAATAAGAATGTACACGAGATGGATTGGATGGGCGCATCAGAATAAGAATGTACACGAGATGGATTGGATTGGGCGCATCAGAATAAGAATATACACGAGATGGATTGGATGGGTATATCATAATAAAATATACACGCGATGGATTGGATAGGTGCGTCAGAATAAAATATATACCAGATGGATTGGATGGGTGCATCAGAATAAGAATGTACACGAGATGGATTGGATGGGTGCATCAGAATAAGAATGTACACGAGATGGATTGGATGGGTGTATCAGAATAAGAATGTACACGAGATGGATTGGATGGGCGCATCAGAATAAGAATGTACACGAGATGGATTGGATGGGCGCATCAGAATAAGAATGTACACGAGATGGATTGGATGGGTGCATCAGAATAAGAATGTACACGAGATGGATTGGATGGGTGCATCAGAATAAGAATGTACACGAGATGGTTTGGATGGGCGCATCAGAATAAGAATGTACACGAGATGGATTTGATGGGTGCATCAGAATAAGAATGTACATGAGATGGATTGGATGGGTGCATCAGAATAAGAATGTACACGAGATAGATTGGATTGGTGTATCAGAATAAGAATGTACACGAGATGGATTGGATGGGCGTATCAGAATAAGAATGTACATGAGGTGGATTGTATGAACGTACAGATCAGGGATGTTGGAACGCCTTTTTAAAATTAGAGCTCGAAATGAATTGAAGAAAAGGCGAAATAAGTTCACTAGTTTTCACGAATTACCTCTCGAGGTCCCTCTTGGATTTCGCTAATATATATCTAGAAGAGTGGTGCATTGGGAACCTCTTTCTGACCCTCCCCCTTTATCTGATCCGTAGCCTGAGTCTAACCAGAAGGTGGTTACATTGACTTATCATACTATTTACTTACTACTATATGCAATTTAAATATAACCTCTCTATTTCGTGAATAATTATTCAAATACTTTTTGCAAAATAAATTTCGATTTTTGCTAAAACCAGATCACTCTTATTCAGTTTTTCTTCGCTGACTGTAACTATACAACATATCACTCGTCTTGGTTCATATTTTGGATGATAAGAGTTACAACCCAGTGTGCCGGTATGGATATTTCTCTAGGTTGTGACGGCTACTTTAATGCCCGTCTTCACGCTTCGACTGTCGGCACGATTATATGCCAGATTGCGTAAAGAAGCAAATCATACGTTAAGTTAAGAGATTCAAGCCTGATTTGGGCCGACGTGCAAAAATCTGTCACAGCTCTACTGATTTTGTGAATCGTAGGATCTGGAGGATCCAAAATCATATTCTGGATTATCCAAAATCATATTCTGGAGGATCCAAAATCATATTCTGGAGGATCCAAAATCATATCCTGGAGTATCCGACCATTTTCTGGAGTATCCAAAATCATATTCTGGAGTAACCGATCATATTCTGGGGTATCCGATTATGTTTTTGGATATTTAATAACATTTTCAAGTATCCTACAATATATAAAGATTTATATAGTATATCCGACGATATTCTGCGGTATCCGATAATATGTGCCCAGATAGATTAGATGGGTGTATCAGATTAAGAATGTACACGAGATAGATTGGATTGGTGTATCAGAATAAGAATAAACACGAGATGGATTGGATGGATGTATCAGAATAACAATGTACACGAGATGGATTGGATGGTTGCATCAGATTAAGAATATACACGAGATAGATTGGATTGGTGTATCAGAATAAGAATAAACACGAGATGGATTGGATGGGTGCATCAGAATAAGAATGTACACGAGATGGATTGGATTGGTGTATCAGAATAACAATGTACACGAGATGGATTGGATGGGTGCATCAGAAGAAGAATGTACACGAGATGGATAATTGGATGCGTGGATCAGAATAAGAATGTACACGAGATGGATTGGATGGGTGTATCAGAATAAGAATGTACACGAGATGGATTGGATGGGTGCATCAGAATAAGAATGTACACGAGATAGATTGGATAACTGTATCAGAAGAAGAAAGTACACGAGAAGGATTGGATTGGTGCTTCAGAATTAGAATGATCACGGGATGGATTTGATGGGTACATCAGAATAAGAATGTGCATGAGATGGATTGGATGGGTGCATCAGAATAAGAATGTACACGAGATGGATTGGATGGGTGCATCAGAATAAGAATGTACACGAGATGGATTGGATAACTGTATCAGAAGAAGAAAGTACACGAGAAGGATTGGATTGGTGCTTCAGAATTAGAATGATCACGGGATGGATTTGATGGGTACATCAGAATAAGAATGTACATGAGATGGATTGGATGGGTGCATCAGAATAAGAATGTACACGAGATGGATTGGATTGGTGCTTCAGAATTAGAATGTTCATGGGATGGATTGGATGGGTGCATCAGAATAAGAATGTACACGAGATGGATTGGATGGGTGTATCAGAATAAGAAAGTACACGAGATGGATTGGATTGGTGCTTCAGAATTAGAATGTTCATGGGATGGATTGGATAACTGTATCAGAAGAAGAAAGTACACGAGAAGGATTGGATTGGTGCTTCAGAATTAGAATGATCACGGGATGGATTGGATAGGTCTATCAGAATAAGAATGTACACGAGATAGATTGGACGAACGTAAAGAATGAGAATGTACATGAAATGAGGGCTTCAATGGGGTATTCCTCTTCACGACTAAAGCTTAAGATTCGGGCTTTCTTTACGGCTGATTATTTTAGAGTCTAGCCGTCTATTTAACAATTAGAAGACGAACTCGAGATTTCTATCGGCTGATAGTTGACGAGGGGCTCCGGCCCCGAGTCAACTATCAAAGCCGATAGAAATCGAGAGTGAGTCTTCTAATTGTTTTAGTAAAAATCTCAACTAAACTATACTATACTAAACTAAACTAAACTTCACAAAAGCGCGAAGGAAAAGCCGCCATTTTTTCAAAACAAGTCCGGCTTTCTCTACCCACTATCTATCGGCTGATAGATAGTGAGTACGTTAGCCAATCAGAATGCAGGATTTGCATTAGTATAGTAGTAGAATTTTACTAAATACATATAGAAGGTGTGTATACGATATTCCACCATGAACTGCTAGCCACGTCCTTGGCAAGCTTCCACATGCTTATCGAGGGTCATTTTATGTAAGTCAAATGAGGTCCAATAAAGTGTTGATTTTACACAAAAGGCTGTGTTTCTAAAAGAGGACTCTCATAAAGATGGTCCTGAAGGGGTGAAATGATAGGAAGTGGGATTCACCTTTTTTGGCCGGGCTGACAGGTTTTTATGCCCTGGGACTGGGATTTAGCCATTACTGGGATTGAGATTTCTCTAATTCTTTATTATAAACTTTAACTCGGATTTTGCAGAGCCCTAAAGTTTACGTGTGAGGAGACTGAAAATCTGAACGGCACCTTTAGATCGTTTTCCTTTTGTTTGTTTGTTTATTTGTTTGTTTTGGCGTTGTTTTTTTTTATTGATGATCAATATACTTATATACGCATGAGCAGTCCTTGTACGTGTGCATAAACATATCTCACTTGTAACACCAAAAATGTCTCTTTGCAAAGCGGTATTTAAGAGATAAAACAATAAAAACTCAGTTCTGAATTTTACACCATCACTGATATGCGCATACGTCGCATCTGAGTTTTTCTAAACACATCCCACATGGAAACAAATAACCAAAGCGACAAAAGCATCAGCACTTCAAACGACATACTGGGTGTGCTGGTCATAGCAAGGGGTTAATCATCTACGGTCTAGGGGCCGACTAACCTCTCCCTTAGGCTTGGGGGCCGAGCTTCCTAATCAGTCAGTAATGTCCTCCCGGGATAGCGGTGTTGGGGCCGAAATCTCCAGCGTAGCCGTAAGTCCATACGATGCTTCAGCAATCGATGTCTGGAAGTATGGTCCCGGTAAATCAATCAATAAAAACAAATTAACTCCATAAAACTGAATCTTACATTAAGACGATTATGGTTATATATATTATAGAAATATTCCATGATATTCTGAAGTATCCGATCATGCATTTTTTGAGTATCCAAAATCATACTCTGGAGTATCCAAAATCATATTCTGGAGTATCCAAAATCATATTCTGGAGGATCCAAAATCATATTCTAGAGGATCCAAACATATTCTGGAGGATCCAAAATCATATTCTGGAGGATCCAAAATCATATTCTGGAGGATCCAAAAACATATTCTGGAGGATCCAAAATCGTATTCTGGAGTATCCAAAATCATATTCTGGATCCGGAGTATCCAAAATCACATTCTGGAGGATCCAAAACCATATTCTGGAGGATCCAAAATCATATTCTGGTGGATCCAAAAACATATTCTGGAGGATCCAAAATCCTATTCTGGAGTATCCAAAATCATATTCTGGATCCGGAGTATCCAAAATCACATTCTGGAGGATCCAAAACCATATTCTGTAGGATCCAAAATCATATTCTGGAGGATCCAAAACCATATTCTGGACGATGCAAAAGCATATTCTGTAGCATCCAAAACCATATTCTGGAGGATCCAAAACCATATTGTGGAGGATCCAAAATCATATTCTGGAGGATCCAAAACCATGTTCTCAAGAATGCAAAACCATATTCTTGACGATCCAAAATCATATTCTGGAGGATCCAAAACCATATTCTGGAGGATCCAAAATCACATTCTGGAGGATCCAAAACCATATTCTGGAGGATCCAAAACTATATTCTGGAGGATCCAGAACAATATTCTGGAGGATCAAAAACCATATTCTGGAGTATCCAAAATCATATTCTGCAGGATCCAAAACCATATTCTGGAGAATCCAAAACCATATTCTGGGGATCCAAAATCATATTCTGGAGGATAAAAAGTCATATTCTGGAGTATCCAAAACCATATTCTGGAGTATCCAAAACCATATTCTGGAGTATCCAAAACCATATTCTGGAGGATCCAAAACCATATTCTGGAGTATCCAAAACCATATTCTGGATGATCCAAAACCATATTCTGGAGTATCCAAAACCATATTCTGGAGGATCCAAAACCATATCCTAGAGGATGGAAAACCATATTCTTGAGGATCGAAAACCGTATTGTGGACGATGCAAAACCATATTCTGGACGATCCAAAACCATATTCTGGACGATCCAAAACCATATTCTGGACGATGCAAAACCATATTCTGGATGATCAAAAACCATATTCCGGAGGATCCAAAATCATATTCTGGAAGATCCAAAACCATATTTGGACGATGCAAAACCATATTCTGGACGATCCAAAACCATATTTTGGAGGATCCAAAACCATATTCTGGATGATGCAAAACCATATTCTGGAGGATCCAAAACCATAATCTGGAGGATCCAAAACCATATTCTGGACGATGCAAAACCATATTCTGGACGATTCAAAACCGTATTCTGGTGGATCCAAAATCATATTCTGGAGGATGCAAAATCATATTCTGGAGGATCCAAAATCTTATTCTAGATGATCCAAAACCATATTCTCGACGATCCAAGGCCATATTCTGGAGGATCCAAAATAATAATCTGGACGATGCAAAACCATATTCTGGACGATGTAAAACCATATTCCGTAAGATCCAAAATCATATTCTGGACGATGCAAAACCATATTCTGGAGTATCCAAAACCATTATCTGGAGGATCCAAAACCATATTCTGGACGATGCAAAACCATATTCCGGAGGATCCAAAATCATATTCTGGACGATGCAAAACCATATTCTGGACGATGCAAATCCATATTCTGGAGGATCCAAAATCATATTCTGGACGATGCAAAACCATATTCAGGACGATGCAAAACCATATTCTGGACGATGCAAAACCATATTCTGGACGATGCAAAAAAATATTCTGGAGGATCCAAAAACATATTCTGGACGATGCAAAAAAATATTCTGGAGGATCCAAAAACATATTCTGGAGGATCCAAAATCCTATTCTGGAGTATCCAAAATCATATTCTGGATCCGGAGTATCCAAAATCACATTCTGGAGGATCCAAAACCATATTCTGTAGGATCCAAAATCATATTCTGGAGAATCCAAAACCATATTCTGGACGATGCAAAACCATATTCTGTAGCATCCAAAACCATATTCTGGAGGATCCAAAACCATATTGTGGAGGATCCAAAATCATATTCTGGAGTATCCAAAACCATGTTCTCAAGAATGCAAAACCATATTCTTGACGATCCAAAATCATATTCTGGAGGATCCAAAACCATATTCTGGAGGATCCAAAATCACATTCTGGAGGATCCAAAACCATATTCTGGAGGATCCAAAACTATATTCTGGAGGATCCAGAACAATATTCTGGAGAATCCAAAACCATATTCTGGAGTATCCAAAATCATATTCTGCAGGATCCAAAACCATATTCTGGAGAATCCAAAACCATATTCTGGAGGATAAAAAACCATATTCTGGAGGATCAAAAGTCATATTCTGGAGGATCCAAAACCATATTCTGGAGGATCAAAAAATATATTCTGGAGGATCAAAAGTCATATTCTGGAGAATCCAAAACCATTTTCTGGAGGATCCAAAACCATATCCTGGGGGATGCAAAACCATATTCTGGAGGATGCAAAACCATATTCTGGAGGATCCAAAACCATATTCTGGAGGATCCAAAACCATATCCTGGAGGATGCAAAACCATATTCTGGAGGATGCAAAACCATATTCTGGAGGATCCAAAACCATATTCTGGAGGATGCAAAACCATATTCTTGAGGATCGAAAACCGTATTGTGGACGATGCAAAACCATATTCTGGACGATCCAAAACCATATTCTGGACGATCCAAAACCATATTCTGGACGATGCAAAACCATATTCTGGTTGATCAAAAGCCATATTCCGGAGGATCCAAAATCATATTCTGGAAGATCCAAAACCATATTCTGGACCATGCAAAACCATATTCTGGACGATCCAAAACCAAATTCTGGAGGATCCAAAACCATATTCTGGATGATGCAAAACCATATTCTGGAGGATCCAAAACCATAATCTGGAGGATCCAAAACGATATTCTGGAGGATCCAAAACCATATTCTGGACGATGCAAAACCATATTCTGGACGATTCAAAACCGTATTCTGGTGGATCCAAAATCATATTCTGGAGGATGCAAAATCATATTCTGGAGGATCCAAAATCTTATTCTAGATGATCCAAAACCATATTCTCGACGATCCAAGGCCATATTCTGGAGGATCCAAAATAATAATCTGGAGGATCCAAAACCATATTCTGGAGGATCCAAAACTATATTCTGGAGGATCCAGAACAATATTCTGGAGGATCAAAAACCATATTCTGGAGTATCCAAAATCATATTCTGCAGGATCCAAAACCATATTCTGGAGAATCCAAAACCATATTCTGGGGATCCAAAATCATATTCTGGAGGATCAAAAGTCATATTCTGGAGTATCCAAAACCATATTCTGGAGTATCCAAAACCACATTCTGGAGTATCCAAAACTATATTCTGGAGGATCCAAAACCATATTCTGGAGTATCCAAAACCATATTCTGGATGATCCAAAACCATATTCTGGAGTATCCAAAACCATATTCTGGAGGATCCAAAACCATATCCTAGAGGATGGAAAACCATATTCTTGAGGATCGAAAACCGTATTGTGGACGATGCAAAACCATATTCTGGACGATCCAAAACCATATTCTGGACGATCCAAAACCATATTCTGGACGATGCAAAACCATATTCTGGATGATCAAAAACCATATTCCGGAGGATCCAAAATCATATTCTGGAAGATCCAAAACCATATTTGGACGATGCAAAACCATATTCTGGACGATCCAAAACCATATTCTGGAGGATCCAAAACCATATTCTGGAGGATCCAAAACCATATTCTGGAGGATCCAAAACCATACCCTGGAGGATCCAAAACGATATTCTGGAGGATCCAAAACCATATTCTGGACGATGCAAAACCATATTCTGGACGATTCAAAACCGTATTCTGGTGGATCCAAAATCATATTCTGGAGGATGCAAAATCATATTCTGGAGGATCCAAAATCTTATTCTAGATGATCCAAAACCATATTCTCGACGATCCAAGGCCATATTCTGGAGGATCCAAAATAATAATCTGGACGATGCAAAACCATATTCTGGACGATGTAAAACCATATTCCGTAAGATCCAAAATCATATTCTGGACGATGCAAAACCATATTCTGGAGTATCCAAAACCATTATCTTGAGGATCCAAAACCATATTCTGGACGATGCAAAACCATATTCCGGAGGATCCAAAATCATATTCTGGACGATGCAAAACCATATTCTGGACGATGCAAATCCATATTCTGGAGGATCCAAAATCATATTCTGGACGATGCAAAACCATATTCAGGACGATGCAAAACCATATTCTGGACGATGCAAAACCATATTCTGGACGATGCAAAAAAATATTCTAGAGGATCCAAAAACATATTCTGGAGGATCCAAAATCTTATTGTGGAGTATCCAAAATCATATTCTGGATCCGGAGTATCCAAAATCACATTCTGGAGGATCCAAAACCATATTCTGTAGGATCCAAAATCATATTCTGGAGAATCCAAAACCATATTCTGGACGATGCAAAACCATATTCTGTAGCATCCAAAACCATATTCTGGAGGATCCAAAACCATATTGTGGAGGATCCAAAATCATATTCTGGAGGATCCAAAACCATGTTCTCAAGAATGCAAAACCATATTCTTGACGATCCAAAATCATATTCTGGAGGATCCAAAACCATATTCTGGAGGATCCAAAATCACATTCTGGAGGATCCAAAACCATATTCTGGAGGATCCAAAACTCTATTCTGGAGGATCCAGAACAATATTCTGGAGGATCCAAAACCATATTCTGGAGTATCCAAAATCATATTCTGCAGGATCCAAAACCATATTCTGGAGAATCCAAAACCATATTCTGGAGGATAAAAAACCATATTCTGGAGGATCAAAAGTCATATTCTGGAGGATCCAAAACCATATTCTGGAGGATCAAAAACTATATTCTGGAGGATCAAAAGTCATATTCTGGAGAATCCAAAACCATATTCTAGAGGATCCAAAACCATATCCTGGAGGATGCAAAACCATATTCTGGAGGATGCAAAACCAAATTCTGGAGGATCCAAAACCATATTCTGGAGGATCCAAAACCATATCCTGGAGGATGCAAAACCATATTCTGGAGGATGCAAAACCATATTCTGGAGGATCCAAAACCATATTCTGGAGGATGCAAAACCATTTTCTTGAGGATCGAAAACCGTATTGTGGACGATGCAAAACCATATTCTGAACGATCCAAAACCATATTCTGGACGATCCAAAACCATATTCTGGACGATGCAAAACCATATTCTGGATGATCAAAAACCATATTCCGGAGGATCCAAAATCATATTCTGGAAGATCCAAAACCATATTCTGGACCATGCAAAACCATATTCTGGACGATCCAAAACCAAATTCTGGAGGATCCAAAACCATATTCTGGATGATGCAAAACCATATTCTGGAGGATCCAAAACCATAATCTGGAGGATCCAAAACGATATTCTGGAGGATCCAAAACCATATTCTGGACGATGCAAAACCATATTCTGGACGATTCAAAACCGTATTCTGGTGGATCCAAAATCATATTCTGGAGGATGCAAAATCATATTCTGGAGGATCCAAAATCTTATTCTAGATGATCCAAAACCATATTCTCGACGATCCAAGGCCATATTCTGGAGGATCCAAAATAATAATCTGGACGATGCAAAACCATATTCTGGACGATGTAAAACCATATTCTGTAATATCCAAAATCATATTCTGGACGATGCAAAACCATATTCTGGAGTATCCAAAACCATTATCTGGAGGATCCAAAACCATATTCTGGACGATGCAAAACCATATTCCGGAGGATCCAAAATCATATTCTGGACGATGCAAAACCATATTCTGGACGATGCAAAACCATATTCTGGAGGATCCAAAATCATATTCTGGACGATGCAAAACCATATTCAGGACGATGCAAAACCATATTCTGGACGATGCAAAACCATATTCTGGACGATGCAAAAAAATATTCTGGACGATGCAAAATCATATTCTGGAGGATCCAAAATCATATTCTGGACGATGCAAAACCATATTCTGGAGGATGCAAAACCATATACTGGAGGATCCAAAACCATATTCTGGACGATCCAAAACCATATTCTGGAGGATCCAAAATCATATTCTCGACGATCCAAAATCATATTCTGGAGGATCGAAAAACATATTCTGGAGGATCGAAAATCATATTCTGTAGGATCGAAAATCATATTCTGGAGGATCGAAAACCATATTCTGGAGTATCCGATGATATTTTTTGATATTCAATCACATTTTGAAGTATGCGATAATTTTTAGGAGCATCAAACACGATATTCTGCAGTATCCTTTAATACGTAATCCAGATAAATTGGTTTGTATTCAAGGCAGAATAAGAACATACACGAGATGGATTGGATGGGCCTATAAGAAAAAGAATGTACACCAGATGGATTGGATGGGTGCGTTAGAATAAGAATGTACACGAGATGGATTGCATGGGTGTATCAGAATAAGAATGTAATCCAGATGGATTGGATGGGTGCGTTAGAATAAGAATATACACGACATGGATTGGATGGGCCTCTAAGAATAAGAATGTACACCAGATGGATTGGATGGGTGCGTTAGAATAAGAATGTACACCAGATAGATTGGATGGGTGTATGAGAATAAGAATGTACACCAGTTGGATTGGATGGGTGCATCGGAATAAAAATGTACACGAGATTGATTGGATGGGTGCATCAGGATAAGAATGTACACGAGATGGATTGGATAGGTGCATCAGAATAAGAATGTACACGAGATGGATTGGATGGGTGCATCAGAATAAGAATGTACACGAGATGGATTGGATGGGCGCATCAGAATAAGAATGTACACGAAATGGATTGGATTGGGCGCATCAGAATAAGAATGTACACGAGATGGATTGGATGGGTGCATCAGAATAAGAATGTACACGAGATGGATTGGATGGGCGCATCAGAATAAGAATGTACACGAGATGGATTGGATTGGGCGCATCAGAATAAGAATATACACGAGATGGATTGGATGGGTATATCATAATAAAATATACACGCGATGGATTGGATAGGTGCATCAGAATAAAATATACACGAGATGGATGGGATGGGTGCATCAGAATAAGAATGTACACGAGATGGATTGGATTGGGCGCATCAGAATAAGAATATACACGAGATGGATTGGATGGGTATATCATAATAAAATATACACGCGATCGATTGGATGGGTGCATCAGAATAAGAATGTACACGAGATGGATTGGATGGGCGCATCAGAATAAGAATGTACAAGAGATGGATTGGATGGGCGCATCAGAATAAGAATGTACACGAGATAGAATGGATGGGTGTATCAGAATAAGAATGTACACGAGATGGATTGGATGGGCGTATCAGAATAAGAATGTACATGAGGTGGATTGTATGAACGTACAGATCAGGGATGTTGGAACGCCTTTTTAAAATTAGAGCTCGAAATGAATTGAAGAAAAGGCGAAATAAGTTCACTAGTTTTCACGAATTATCTCTCGAGGTCCCTCTTGGATTTCGCTAATATATATCTAGAAGAGTGGTGCATTGGGAACCTCTTTCTGACCCTCCCCCTTTATCTGATCCGTAGCCTGAGTCTAACCAGAAGGTGGTTACATTGACTTATCATACTATTTACTTACTACTATATGCAATTTAAATATAACCTCTCTATTTCGTGAATAATTATTCAAATACTTTTTGCAAAATAAATTTCGATTTTTGCTAAAACCAGATCACTGCTATTCAGTTTTTCTTCGCTGACTGTAACTATACAACATATCACTCGTCTTGGTTCATATTTTGGATGATAAGAGTTACAACCCAGTGTGCCGGTATGGATATTTCTCTAGGTTGTGACGGCTACTTTAATGCCCGTCTTCACGCTTCGACTGTCGGCACGATTATATGCCAGATTGTGTCGAGAAGCAAATCATACGTTAAGTTAAGAGATTCAAGCCTGATTTGGGCCGACGTGCAAAAATCTGTCACAACTCTACTGATTTTGTGAATCGTAGGATCTGGAGGATCCAAAATCATATTCTGGATTATCCAAAATCATATTCTGGAGGATCCAAAATCATATTCTGGAGGATCCAAAATCATATCCTGGAGTATCCGACCATTTTCTGGAGTATCCAAAATCATATTCTGGAGTAACCGATCATATTCTGGGGTATCCGATTATGTTTTTGGATATTTAATAACATTTTCAAGTATCCTACAATATATAAAGATTTATATAGTATATCCGACGATATTCTGCGGTATCCGATAATATGTGCCCAGACAGATTAGATGGGTGTATCAGATTAAGAATATACACGAGATAGATTGGATTGGTGTATCAGAATAAGAATAAACACGAGATGGATTGGATGGGTGCATCAGAATAAGAATGTACACGAGATGGATTGGATTGGTGTATCAGAATAAGAATGTACACGAGATGGATTGGATTGGTGTATCAGAATAACAATGTACACGAGATAGATTGGATGGGTGCATCAGAATAAGAATGTACACGAGATGGATTGGATTGGTGTATCAGAATAACAATGTACACGAGATGGATTGGATGGGTGCATCAGAATAAGAATGTACACGAGATGGATAATTGGATGCGTGGATCAGAATAAGAATGTACACGAGATGGATTGGATGGGTGTATCAGAATAAGAATGTACACGAGATTGATTGGATGGGTGCATCAGAATAAGAATGTACACGAGATGGATTGGATAACTGTATCAGAAGAAGAAAGTACACGAGAAGGATTCGATTGGTGCTTCAGAATTAGAATGATCACGGGATGGATTTGATGGGTACATCAGAATAAGAATGTACACGAGATGGATTGGATGGGTGCATCAGAATAAGAATGTACACGAGATAGATTGGATTGGTGCTTCAGAATTAGAATGTTCATGGGATGGATTGGATGGGTGCATCAGAATAAGAATGTACACGAGATGGATTGGATGGGTGTATCAGAATAAGAAAGTACACGAGATGGATTGGATTGGTGCTTCAGAATTAGAATGTTCATGGGATTGATTGGATGGGTGCATCAGAATAAGAAGGTACACGAGATGGATTGGATGGGTATATCAGGATAAGAGTGTTCACGGGATGGATTGGATAGGTCTATCAGAATAAGAATGTACACGAGATAGATTGGACGAACGTAAAGAATGAGAATGTACATGAAATGAGGGCTTCAATGGGGTATTCCTCTTCACGACTAAAGCTTAAGATTCAGGCTTTCTTTACGGCTGATTATTTTAGAGTCTAGCCGTCTATATACATATAGAAGGTGTGTATACGATATTCCACCATGAACTGCTAGCCACGTCCTTGGCAAGCTTCCACATGCTTATCGAGGGTCATTTTATGTAAGTCAAATGAGGTCCAATAAAGTGTTGATTTTACACAAAAGGCTGTGTTTCTAAAAGAGGATTCTCATAAAGATGGTCCTGAAGGGGTGAAATGATAGGAAGTGGGATTCACCTTTTTTGGCCGGGCTGACAGGTTTTTATGCCCTGGGACTGGGATTTAGCCATTACTGGGATTGAGATTTCTCTAATTCTTTATTATAAACTTTAACTCGGATTTTGCAGAGCCCTAAAGTTTACGTGTGAGGAGACTGAAAATCTGAACGGCACCTTTAGATCGTTTTCCTTTTGTTTGTTTGTTTATTTGTTTGCTTGGGCGTTGTTTTTTTTTATTGATGATCAATATACTTATATACGCATGCGCAGTCCTTGTACGTGTGCATAAACATATCTCACTTGTAACACCAAAAATGTCTCTTTGCAAAGCGGTATTTAAGAGATAAAACAATAAAAACTCAGTTCTGATTTTTACACCATCACTGATCTGCGCATACGTCGCATCTGAGTTTTTCTAAACACATCCCACATGGAAAAAAAATAACCAAAGCGACAAAAGCATCAGCACTTCAAACGACATACCGGGTGTGCTGGTCATAGCAAGGGGTTAATCATCTACGGTCTAGGGGCCGACTAACCTCTCCCTTAGGCTTGGGGGCCGAGCTTCCTGATCAGTCAGTAATGTCCTCCCGGGATAGCGGTGTTGGGGCCGAAATCTCCAGCGTAGCCGTAAGTCCATACGATGCTTCAGCAATCGATGTCTGGAAGTATGGTCCCGGTAAATCAATCAATAAAAACAAATTAACTCCATCAAACTAAATCTTACATTAAGATGATTATGGTTATATATATTACAAAAATATTCCATGATATTCTGAAGTATCCGAACATGCATTTTTTGAGCATCCAAAATCATACTCTGGAGTATCCAAAATCATATTCTCGAGGATCCAAAATCATATTCTGGATGGTCCAAAACCATATTCTGGAGTATCCAAAATCATATTGTGGAGGACGCAAAATCATATTCTAGAGGATCCAAAAACATATTCTGGAGGATCCCAAATCATATTCTCAAGGATCAAAAAACATATTCTGGAGGATCCAAAATCATATTCTGCACGATTCAAAATCATATTCTGGAGTATCCAAAACCATATTCGGGAGAATCCAAAATCATATTGTGGAGGATCCAAAATCATATTCTGGAGGATCCAAAATCATATTCTGCACGATTCAAAATCATATTCTGGAGTATCCAAAACCATATTCTGGAGGATCCAAAATCATATTGTGGAGGATCCAAAATCATATTCTGGAGGATCCAAAATCATATTCTGGAGGATCCAAAACCATATTCTGGAGTATCCAATATCATATTCTGGAGGATCCAAAATCGTATTCTGAAGGACTCAAAATAATATTCTGGTGGATTCAAAACCATATTCTGGAGGATCCAAAATCATATTCTGGAGGATTCAAAACCGTATTCTAGAGGATCCAAAACCATATTCTGGAGGAACCAAAATCATATTCTGGAGGATCCAAAATCATATTCTGGAGGATCAAAAATCATATTCTGGAGCATCTAAAATCACATTCTGGACGATCCAAAATCATATTCTGGAGGATCCAAAATCACATTCTGGAGGATCCAAAACCATATTCTGGAGGATCCAAAACCATATTCGGGAGGATCCAAAATCATAATCTGGTGGATCCAGAACAATATTCTGGAAGATCCAAAATCCCATTCTGTAGGATCCAAAATCATATTCTGGAGGGATCCAAAATCATATTCTGGAGGATCCAAAATCAAATTCTGGAGTATCCAAAATCATATTCTGGAGGATCCAAAATCATATTCTGGAGGATCCAAAACCATATTCTGGACGATCCAAAATCACATTCTGGAGGATCCAAAACCATATTCTGGAGGATCCAAAACCATATTCTGGAGGATCCAAAACCATATTCTGTTGGATCCAAAATCAAATTCTGGAAGATCCAAAAGCATATTCGGGAGGATCCAAAACCTTATTCTGGAGGATCCAGAACAATATTCTGGAGGATCCAAAATCACATTCTGGAGTATCGAAAATAATATTCTGGAGGATCCAAAATCACATTCTGGAGTATCCAAAACCATATTCTTGAGGATCGAGAACAATATTCTGGAGGAGCCAAAATCACATTCTGGAGTATCGAAAATAATATTCTGGAGGATCCAAAATCACATTCTGGAGTATCCAAAACCATATTCTTGAGGATCGAGAACAATATTCTGGAGGATCCAAAATCACATTCTGGAGTATCGAAAATAATATTCTGGAGGATCCAAAATCACATTCTGGAGTATCCAAAACCATATTCTTGAGGATCGAGAACAATATTCTGGAGGAGCCAAAATCACATTCTGGAGTATCCAAAACCATATTCTGGAGGATCCAAAAATATATTCTGGAGGATCCAAAATCATATTCTGGAGTATCCAAAACATTATTCTAGAGGATCCAACACCATATTCTGGAGGATCCAAAACCATATTCTGCAAGATCAGAAACTATATTCTGGAGGATCCAAAAACATATTCTGGAGGATCCATAATCATATTCTGGAGGATCCAAAATCATATTCTGGAGAATCCAAAACCATATTCTGGAGGATCCAAAATCATATTCTGGAGGATCCAAAATCATATTCTGGAGGATTCAAAACCTTATTCTGGAGGATCCAAAACCATATTGTGGAGGATCCAAAATCATATTCTGGAGGATTCAAAACCATATTCTAGAGGATCCAAAATCATATTCTGGAGGATCCAAAATCATATTCTGGAGTATCCAAAATCATATTCTGGAGGATCCAAAACCATATTCTGGAGTATGCGATCATATTCTGGAGCATCCAAAATCATATTCTGGAGTAACTGATCATATTCTGGAGTATCCAATTATGTTTTTGGATATTTAATAACATTTTCAAGTATCCTACAATATATAAAGATTTATATAGTATATCCGACGATATTCTGCGGTATCCGATAATATGTGCCCAGATAGATTAGATGGGTGTATCAGAATAAGAATGTACACGAGATGGATTGGATGGGTGCATCAGAATAAGAATGTACACGAGAACGATTGGATGGATGTATCAGAATAAGAATGTACACGAGATGGATTGGATGGGTGCATCAGAATAAGAATGTACACGAGATGGATTGGATGGGTGTATCAGAATAAGAATATACACGAGATGGATTGGATGGGTGCATCAGAATAAGAATGTAAACGAGATCGATTGGATGGATGTATCAGAATAAGAATGTACACGAGATCGATTGGATGGGTGTATCAGAATAAGAATGTACACGAGATCGATTGGATGGATGTATCAGAAGAAGAATGTTTACGAGATGGATTGGATGGGTGTATCAGAATAAGAATGTACACGAGATCGATTGGATGGATGTATCAGAAGAAGAATGTACACGAGATGGATTGGATGGGTGCATCAGAATAAGAATATACACGAGATGGATTGGATGGGTGCATCAGAATAAGAATGTACACGAGATAGATTGGACGAACGTAAAGAATGAGAATGTACATGAAATGAGGGCTTCAATGGGTATTCCTCTTCACGACTAAAGCTTAAGATTCAGGCTTTCTTTACGGCTGATTATTTTAGAGTCTAGCCGTCTATATACATATAGAAGGTGTGTATACGATATTCCACTATGAACTGCTAGCCACGTCCTTGGCAAGCTTCCACATGCTTATCGAGGGTCATTTTATTTAAGTCAAATGAGGTCCAATAAAGTGTTGATTTTACACAAAAGGCTGTGTTTCTAAAAGAGGACTCTTATAAAGATGGTCCTGAAGGGGTGAAATGATAGGAAGTGGGATTCACCTTTTTTGGCCGGGCTGACAGGTTTTTATGCCCTGGGACTGGGATTTAGCCATTACTGGGATTGAGATTTCTCTAATTCTTTATTATAAACTTTAACTCGGATTTTGCAGAGCCCTAAAGTTTACGTGTGAGGAGACTGAAAATCTGAACGGCACCTTTAGATCGTTTTCCTTTTGTTTGTTTGTTTATTTATTTGCTTGGGCGTTGTTTTTTTTATTGATGATCAATATACTTATATACGCATGCGCAGTCCTTCTACGTGTGCATAAACATATCTCACTTGTAACACCAAAAATGTCTCTTTCCAAAGCGGTATTTAAGAGATAAAACAATAAAAACTCAGTTCTGATTTTTACACCATCACTGATCTGCGCATACGTCGCATCTGAGTTTTTCTAAACACATCCCACATGGAAAAAAATAACCAAAGCGACAAAAGCATCAGCACTTCAAACGAAATACCGGGTGTGCTGGTCATAGCAAGGGGTTAATCATCTACGGTCTAGGGGCCGACTAACCTCTCCCTTAGGCTTGGGGGCCGAGCTTCCTGATCAGTCAGTAATGTCCTCCCGGGATAGCGGTGTTGGGGCCGAAATCTCCAGCGTAACCGTAAGTCCATACGATGCTTCAGCAATCGATGTCTGGAAGTATGGTCCCGGTAAATCAATCAATAAAAACAAATTAACTCCATCAAACTGAATCTTACATCAAGACGATTATGGTTATATATATTATAGAAATATTCCATGATATTCTGAAGTATCCGATCATGCATCTTTTGAGTATCCAAAATCATATTCTGGAGTATCAAAAATCATATTCTTGAGGATCCAAAACCATATTCTAAACGATCCAAAACCATATTCTGGACGATCCAAAACCATATTCTGGATGATCCAAAACCATATTCTGGACGATGCAAAAACATATTCTGGATGATCAAAAACCATATTCTGGAGGATCCAAAATCATATTCTCTAGGATCCAAAACCATATTCTGGACGATGCAAAACCATATTCTGGATGATGCAAAACCATATTCTGGAGGATCCAAAACCATATTCTGGACGATGCAAAACCATATTCTGGACGATTCAAAACCATATTCTGGTGGATCCAAAATCATATTCTGGAGGATGCAAAATCATATTCTGGAGGATCCAAAATCTTATTCTAGATGATCCAAAACCATATTCTCGACGATCCAAGACCATATTCTGGAGGATCCAAAATAATAATCTGGACGATCCAAAATCATATTCTGCAGGATCCAAAATCATATTCTGGACGATGCAAAACCATATTCTGGACGATGTAAAACCATATTCTGTAAGTTCCAAAATCATATTCTGGACGATGCAAAACCATATTCTGGAGTATCCAAAACCATTATCTAGAGGATCCAAAACCATATTCTGGACGATGCAAAACCATATTCCGGAGGATCCAAAATCATATTCTGGACGATGAAAAACCATATTCTGGACGATGCAAAACCATATTCTGGAGGATCCAAAATCATATTCTGGACGATGCAAAACCATATTCAGGACGATGCAAAACCATATTCTGGACGATGCAAAACCATATTCTGGACGATGCAAAAAAATATTCTGGACGATGCAAAACCATATTCTGGACGATCCAAAACCATATTCTGGAGGATCCAAAATCATATTCTCGACGATCCAAAATCATATTCTAGAGGATCGAAAACCATATTCTGGAGGATCGAAAATCATATTCTGGAGGATCGAAAATCATATTCTGGAGGATCGAAAACCATATTCATGAGTATCCAAAACCATATTCTGGACGATCCAAAATCACATTCTGGAGGATCCAAAACCATATTCTGGAGGATCCAAAACCATATTCTGGAGGATCCAAAACCATATTCTGTTGGATCCAAAATCAAATTCTGGAAGATCCAAAAGCATATTCGGGAGGATCCAAAACCTTATTCTGGAGGATCCAGAACAATATTCTGGAGGATCCAAAATCACATTCTGGAGTATCGAAAATAATATTCTGGAGGATCCAAAATCACATTCTGGAGTATCCAAAACCATATTCTTGAGGATCGAGAACAATATTCTGGAGGAGCCAAAATCACATTCTGGAGTATCGAAAATAATATTCTGGAGGATCCAAAATCACATTCTGGAGTATCCAAAACCATATTCTTGAGGATCGAGAACAATATTCTGGAGGATCCAAAATCACATTCTGGAGTATCGAAAATAATATTCTGGAGGATCCAAAATCACATTCTGGAGTATCCAAAACCATATTCTTGAGGATCGAGAACAATATTCTGGAGGAGCCAAAATCACATTCTGGAGTATCCAAAACCATATTCTGGAGGATCCAAAAATATATTCTGGAGGATCCAAAATCATATTCTGGAGTATCCAAAACATTATTCTAGAGGATCCAACACCATATTCTGGAGGATCCAAAACCATATTCTGCAAGATCAGAAACTATATTCTGGAGGATCCAAAAACATATTCTGGAGGATCCATAATCATATTCTGGAGGATCCAAAATCATATTCTGGAGAATCCAAAACCATATTCTGGAGGATCCAAAATCATATTCTGGAGGATCCAAAATCATATTCTGGAGGATTCAAAACCTTATTCTGGAGGATCCAAAACCATATTGTGGAGGATCCAAAATCATATTCTGGAGGATTCAAAACCATATTCTAGAGGATCCAAAATCATATTCTGGAGGATCCAAAATCATATTCTGGAGTATCCAAAATCATATTCTGGAGGATCCAAAACCATATTCTGGAGTATGCGATCATATTCTGGAGCATCCAAAATCATATTCTGGAGTAACTGATCATATTCTGGAGTATCCAATTATGTTTTTGGATATTTAATAACATTTTCAAGTATCCTACAATATATAAAGATTTATATAGTATATCCGACGATATTCTGCGGTATCCGATAATATGTGCCCAGATAGATTAGATGGGTGTATCAGAATAAGAATGTACACGAGATGGATTGGATGGGTGCATCAGAATAAGAATGTACACGAGAACGATTGGATGGATGTATCAGAATAAGAATGTACACGAGATGGATTGGATGGGTGCATCAGAATAAGAATGTACACGAGATGGATTGGATGGGTGTATCAGAATAAGAATATACACGAGATGGATTGGATGGGTGCATCAGAATAAGAATGTAAACGAGATCGATTGGATGGATGTATCAGAATAAGAATGTACACGAGATCGATTGGATGGGTGTATCAGAATAAGAATGTACACGAGATCGATTGGATGGATGTATCAGAAGAAGAATGTTTACGAGATGGATTGGATGGGTGTATCAGAATAAGAATGTACACGAGATCGATTGGATGGATGTATCAGAAGAAGAATGTACACGAGATGGATTGGATGGGTGCATCAGAATAAGAATATACACGAGATGGATTGGATGGGTGCATCAGAATAAGAATGTACACGAGATAGATTGGACGAACGTAAAGAATGAGAATGTACATGAAATGAGGGCTTCAATGGGTATTCCTCTTCACGACTAAAGCTTAAGATTCAGGCTTTCTTTACGGCTGATTATTTTAGAGTCTAGCCGTCTATATACATATAGAAGGTGTGTATACGATATTCCACTATGAACTGCTAGCCACGTCCTTGGCAAGCTTCCACATGCTTATCGAGGGTCATTTTATTTAAGTCAAATGAGGTCCAATAAAGTGTTGATTTTACACAAAAGGCTGTGTTTCTAAAAGAGGACTCTTATAAAGATGGTCCTGAAGGGGTGAAATGATAGGAAGTGGGATTCACCTTTTTTGGCCGGGCTGACAGGTTTTTATGCCCTGGGACTGGGATTTAGCCATTACTGGGATTGAGATTTCTCTAATTCTTTATTATAAACTTTAACTCGGATTTTGCAGAGCCCTAAAGTTTACGTGTGAGGAGACTGAAAATCTGAACGGCACCTTTAGATCGTTTTCCTTTTGTTTGTTTGTTTATTTATTTGCTTGGGCGTTGTTTTTTTTATTGATGATCAATATACTTATATACGCATGCGCAGTCCTTCTACGTGTGCATAAACATATCTCACTTGTAACACCAAAAATGTCTCTTTGCAAAGCGGTATTTAAGAGATAAAACAATAAAAACTCAGTTCTGATTTTTACACCATCACTGATCTGCGCATACGTCGCATCTGAGTTTTTCTAAACACATCCCACATGGAAAAAAATAACCAAAGCGACAAAAGCATCAGCACTTCAAACGACATACCGGGTGTGCTGGTCATAGCAAGGGGTTAATCATCTACGGTCTAGGGGCCGACTAACCTCTCCCTTAGGCTTGGGGGCCGAGCTTCCTGATCAGTCAGTAATGTCCTCCCGGAATAGCGGTGTTGGGGCCGAAATCTCCAGCGTAACCGTAAGTCCATACGATGCTTCAGCAATCGATGTCTGGAAGTATGGTCCCGGTAAATCAATCAATAAAAACAAATTAACTCCATCAAACTGAATCTTACATCAAGACGATTATGGTTATATATATTATAGAAATATTCCATGATATTCTGAAGTATCCGATCATGCATCTTTTGAGTATCCAAAATCATATTCTGGAGTATCAAAAATCATATTCTTGAGGATCCAAAACCATATTCTAAACGATCCAAAACCATATTCTGGACGATCCAAAACCATATTCTGGATGATCCAAAACCATATTCTGGACGATGCAAAAACATATTCTGGATGATCAAAAACCATATTCTGGAGGATCCAAAATCATATTCTCTAGGATCCAAAACCATATTCTGGACGATGCAAAACCATATTCTGGATGATGCAAAACCATATTCTGGAGGATCCAAAACCATATTCTGGACGATGCAAAACCATATTCTGGACGATTCAAAACCATATTCTGGTGGATCCAAAATCATATTCTGGAGGATGCAAAATCATATTCTGGAGGATCCAAAATCTTATTCTAGATGATCCAAAACCATATTCTCGACGATCCAAGACCATATTCTGGAGGATCCAAAATAATAATCTGGACGATCCAAAATCATATTCTGCAGGATCCAAAATCATATTCTGGACGATGCAAAACCATATTCTGGACGATGTAAAACCATATTCTGTAAGTTCCAAAATCATATTCTGGACGATGCAAAACCATATTCTGGAGTATCCAAAACCATTATCTAGAGGATCCAAAACCATATTCTGGACGATGCAAAACCATATTCCGGAGGATCCAAAATCATATTCTGGACGATGAAAAACCATATTCTGGACGATGCAAAACCATATTCTGGAGGATCCAAAATCATATTCTGGACGATGCAAAACCATATTCAGGACGATGCAAAACCATATTCTGGACGATGCAAAACCATATTCTGGACGATGCAAAAAAATATTCTGGACGATGCAAAACCATATTCTGGACGATCCAAAACCATATTCTGGAGGATCCAAAATCATATTCTCGACGATCCAAAATCATATTCTAGAGGATCGAAAACCATATTCTGGAGGATCGAAAATCATATTCTGGAGGATCGAAAATCATATTCTGGAGGATCGAAAACCATATTCTGGAGTATCCAAAACCATATTCTGGAGGATCCAAAATCATATTCTCGACGATCCAAAATCATATTCTGGAGGATCGAAAACCATATTCTGGAGGATCGAAAATCATATTCTGGAGGATCGAAAATCATATTCTGGAGGATCGAAAACCATATTCTGGAGTATCCGATGATATTTTTTGATATTCAATCACATTTTGAAGTATCCGATAATTTTTCGGAGCATCAAACACGATATTCTGCAGTATCCTTTAATACGTAATCCAGATAAATTGGTTTGTATTCAAGGCAGAATAAGAACATACACGAGATGGATTGGATGGGCCTATCAGAAAAAGAATGTACACCAGATGGATTGGATGGGTGCGTTAGAATAAGAATGTACACGAGATGGATTGGATGGGTGTATCAGAATAAGAATGTACACCAGATGGATTGGATGGGTGCGTTAGAATAAGAATATACACGAGATGGATTGGATGGGCCTATGAGAATAAGAATGTACACCAGATGGATTGGATGGGTGCGTTAGTATAAGAATGTACAGCAGATAGATTGGATGGGTGTATGAGAATAAGAATGTACACCAGTTGGATTGGATGGGTTCATCGGAATAAAAATTTACACCAGATTGATTGGATGGGTGCATCAGAATAAGAATGTACACGAGATGGATATGATAGGTGCATCAGAATAAGAATGTACACGAGATGGATTGGATGGGTGCATCAGGATTAGGATGTACACGAGATGGATTGGGTGGGTGCATCAGAATTAGAATGTACACGAGATGGATTGGATGGGTGCATCAGAATAAGAATGTACACGAGATGGATTGGATGGGTGCATCAGAATAAGAATGTACACGAGATGGATTGGATGGGTGCATCAGAATAAGAATGTACACGAGATGGATTGGATGGGTGCATCAGAATAAGAATGTATAAGAGATGGATTGGATTGGTGGTTCAGAATTAGAATGTTCATGGGATGGATTGGATGGGTGCATCAGAATAAGAAGGTACACGAGATGGATTGGATGGGTGTATCAGGATAAGAATGTTCACGGGATGGATTGGGTGGGTGTATCAGAATAAGAATGTACACGGGATGGATTGGATGGGTGTATCAGAATAAGAATGTACACGAGATGGATTGGATGGACGCCTCAGAATTAGAAGACTGATTTACGGGATGGATTGGATGGCTGTATCAGAATAAGAATATACACGAGATGGATTGGATAGGTCTATCAGAATAAGAATGTACACGAGATAGATTGGACGAACGTAAAGAATGAGAATGTACATGAAATGAGGGCTTCAATGGGGTATTCCTCTTCACGACTAAAGCTTAAGATTCGGGCTTTCTTTACGGCTGATTATTTTAGAGTCTAGCCGTCTATTTAACAATTAGAAGACGAACTCGAGATTTCTATCGGCTGATAGTTGACGAGGGGCTCCGGCCCCGAGTCAACTATCAAAGCCGATAGAAATCGAGAGTGAGTCTTCTAATTGTTTTAGTAAAAATCTCAACTAAACTATACTATACTAAACTAAACTAAACTTCACAAAAGCGCGAAGGAAAAGCCGCCATTTTTTCAAAACAAGTCCGGCTTTCTCTACCCACTATCTATCGGCTGATAGATAGTGAGTACGTTAGCCAATCAGAATGCAGGATTTGCATTAGTATAGTAGTAGAATTTTACTAAATACATATAGAAGGTGTGTATACGATATTCCACCATGAACTGCTAGCCACGTCCTTGGCAAGCTTCCACATGCTTATCGAGGGTCATTTTATGTAAGTCAAATGAGGTCCAATAAAGTGTTGATTTTACACAAAAGGCTGTGTTTCTAAAAGAGGACTCTCATAAAGATGGTCCTGAAGGGGTGAAATGATAGGAAGTGGGATTCACCTTTTTTGGCCGGGCTGACAGGTTTTTATGCCCTGGGACTGGGATTTAGCCATTACTGGGATTGAGATTTCTCTAATTCTTTATTATAAACTTTAACTCGGATTTTGCAGAGCCCTAAAGTTTACGTGTGAGGAGACTGAAAATCTGAACGGCACCTTTAGATCGTTTTCCTTTTGTTTGTTTGTTTATTTGTTTGCTTGGGCGTTGTTTTTTTTTTATTGATGATCAATATACTTATATACGCATGAGCAGTCCTTGTACGTGTGCATAAACATATCTCACTTTTAACACCAAAAATGTCTCTTTGCAAAGCGGTATTTAAGAGATAAAACAATAAAAACTCAGTTCTGATTTTTACACCATCACTGATCTGCGCATACGTCGCATCTGAGTTTTTCTAAACACATCCCACATGGAAACAAATAACCAAAGCGACAAAAGCATCAGCACTTCAAACGACATACTGGGTGTGCTGGTCATAGCAAGGGGTTAATCATCTACGGTCTCGGGGCCGACTAACCTCTCCCTTAGGCTTGGGGGCCGAGCTTCCTGATCAGTCAGTAATGTCCTCCCGGGATAGCGGTGTTGGGGCCGAAATCTCCAGCGTAGCCGTAAGTCCATACGATGCTTCAGCAATCGATGTCTGGAAGTATGGTCCCGGTAAATCAATCAATAAAAACAAATTAACTCCATAAAACTGAATCTTACATTAAGACGATTATGGTTATATATATTATAGAAATATTCCATGATATTCTGAAGTATCCGATCATGCATTTTTTGAGTATCCAAAATCATACTCTGGAGTATCCAAAATCATATTCTGGAGTATCCAAAATCATATTCTGGAGGATCCAAAATCATATTCTAGAGGATCCAAACATATTCTGGAGGATCCAAAATCATATTCTGGAGGATCCAAAATCATATTCTGGAGGATCCAAAAACATATTCTGGAGGATCCAAAATCGTATTCTGGAGTATCCAAAATCATATTCTGGATCCGGAGTATCCAAAATCACATTCTGGAGGATCCAAAACCATATTCTGTAGGATCCAAAATCATATTCTGGAGGATCCACAAACATATTCTGGAGGATCAAAAATCCTATTCTGGAGTATCCAAAATCATATTCTGGATCCGGAGTATCCAAAATCACATTCTGGAGGATCCAAAACCATATTCTGTAGGATCCAAAATCATATTCTGGAGGATCCAAAACCATATTCTGGACGATGCAAAACCATATTCTGTAGCATCCAAAACCATATTCTGGAGGATCCAAAACCATATTGTGGAGGATCCAAAATCATATTCTAGAGGATCCAAACATATATTCTGGAGGATCCAAAATCATATTCTGGAGGATCCAAAATCATATTCTGGAGGATCCAAAATCATATTCTGGAGGATCCAAATTCACATTCTGGAGGATCCAAAACCATATTCTGCAGAATCCAAAACCATATTCTGGAGGATCCAGAACAATATTCTGGAGGATCCAAAACCATATTCTGGAGTATCCAAAATCATATTCTGGAGGATCCAAAATCATATTCTGGAGGATCCAAAAACATATTCTGGAGGATCCAAAATCCTATTCTGGAGTATCCAAAATCATATTCTGGATCCGGAGTATCCAACATTCACATTCTGGAGGATCCAAAACCATATTCTGTAGGATCCAAAATCATATTCTGGAGGATAAAAAACCATATTCTGGACGATGCAAAACCATATTCTCTAGCATCCAAAACCATATTCTGGAGGATCCAAAACCATACTCTGGAGGATCCAAAATCATATTCTGGAGGATCCAAAACCATGTTCTCAAGAATGCAAAACCATATTCTTGACGATCCAAAATCATATTCTGGAGGATCCAAAACCATATTCTGGAGGATCCAAACATATATTCTGGAGGATCCAAAATCATATTCTGGAGGATCCAAAATCATATTCTGGAGGATCCAAAATCATATTCTGGAGGATCCAAATTCACATTCTGGAGGATCCAAAACCATATTCTGCAGAATCCAAAACCATATTCTGGAGGATCCAGAACAATATTCTGGAGGATCCAAAACCATATTCTGGAGTATCCAAAATCATATTCTGGAGGATCCAAAATCATATTCTGGAGGATCCAAAAACATATTCTGGAGGATCCAAAATCCTATTCTGGAGTATCCAAAATCATATTCTGGATCCGGAGTATCCAACATTCACATTCTGGAGGATCCAAAACCATATTCTGTAGGATCCAAAATCATATTCTGGAGGATAAAAAACCATATTCTGGACGATGCAAAACCATATTCTGTAGCATCCAAAACCATATTCTGGAGGATCCAAAACCATATTCTGGAGGATCCAAAATCATATTCTGGAGGATCCAAAACCATGTTCTCAAGAATGCAAAACCATATTCTTGACGATCCAAAATCATATTCTGGAGGATCCAAAACCATATTCTGCAGGATCCAAAATCACATTCTGGAGGATCCAAAACCATATTCTGGAGGATCCAAAACTATATTCTGGAGGATCCAGAACAATATTCTGGAGGATCAAAAACCATATTCTGGAGTATCCAAAATCATATTCTGCAGGATCCAAAACCATATTCTGGAGAATCCAAAACCATATTCTGGGGATCCAAAATCATATTCTGGAGGATCAAAAGTCATATTCTGGGGATCCAAAACCATATTCTGGAGAATCCAAAACCATATTCTGGAGGATGCAAAACCATATTCTTGAGGATCGAAAACCGTATTGTGGACGATGCAAAACCATATTCTGGACGATCCAAAACCATATTCTGGACGATCCAAAACCATATTCTGGACGATGCAAAACCATATTCTGGATGATCAAAAACCATATTCCGGAGGATCCAAAATCATATTCTAGAAGATCCAAAACCATATTCTGGACGATGCAAAACCATATTCTGGACGATCCAAAACCATATTCTGGAGGATCCAAAACCATATTCTGGATGATGCAAAACCATATTCTGGAGGATCCAAAACCATAATCTGGAGGATCCAAAACGATATTCTGGAGGATCCAAAACCATATTCTGGACGATGCAAAACCATATTCTGGACGATTCAAAACCGTATTCTGGTGGATCCAAAATCATATTCTGGAGGATGCAAAATCATATTCTGGAGGATCCAAAATCTTATTCTAGATGATCCAAAACCATATTCTCGACGATCCAAGGCCATATTCTGGAGGATCCAAAATAATAATCTGGACGATGCAAAACCATATTCTGGACGATGTAAAACCATATTCTGTAAGATCCAAAATCATATTCTGGACGATGCAAAACCATATTCTGGAGTATCCAAAACCATTATCTGGAGGATCCAAAACCATATTCTGGACGATGCAAAACCATATTCTGGAGTATCCAAAACCATTATCTGGAGGATCCAAAATCATATTCTGGACGATGCAAAACCATATACAGGACGATGCAAAACCATATTCTGGACGATGCAAAAAATTATTCTGGACGATGCAAAATCATATTCTGGAGGATCCAAAATCATATTCTGGACGATGCAAAACCATATTCTGGACGATGCAAAACCATATACTGGAGGATCCAAAACCATATTCTGGACGATCCAAAACCATATTCTGGAGGATCCAAAATCATATTCTCGACGATCCAAAATCATATTCTGGAGGATCGAAAACCATATTCTGGAGGATCGAAAATTATATTCTGTAGGATCGAAAATCATATTCTGGAGGATCGAAAACCATATTCTGGAGTATCCGATGATATTTTTTGATATTCAATCACATTTTGAAGTATCCGATAATTTTTCGGTGCATCAAACACGATATTCTGCAGTATCCTTTAATACGTAATCCACATAAATTGGTTTGTATTCAAGGCAGAATAAGAACATACACGAGATAGATTGGATGGGCCTATCAGAAAAAGAATGTACACCAGATGGATTGGATGGGTGCGTTAGAATAAGAATGTACACGAGATGGATTGGATGGGTGTATCAGAATAAGAATGTACACCAGATGGATTGGAAGGGTGCGTTAGAATAAGAATATACACGACATGGATTGGATGGGCCTATCAGAATAAGAATGTACACCAGATGGATTGGATGGGTGCGTTAGAATAAGAATGTACACCAGATAGATTGGATGGGTGTATGAGAATAAGAATGTACACCACTTGGATTGGATGGGTGCATCGGAATAAAAATGTACACGAGATTGATTGGATGGGTGCATCAGAATAAGAATGTACACGAGATGGATTGGATAGGTGCATCAGAATAAGAATGTAAACGAGAAGGATTGGATGGGTGCATCAGGATTAGGATGTACACGAGATGGATTGGATGGGTGCATCAGAATTAGAATGTACACGAGATGGATTGGATGGGTGTATCAGAATAAGAATGTAAACGAGATGGATTGGATGGGTGCATCAGAATAAGAATGTACACGAGATGGATTGGATGGGCGCATCAGAATAAGAATGTACACGAGATGGATTGGATTTGGCGCATCAGAATAAGAATATACACGAGATGGATTGGATGGGTGTATCATAATAAAATATACACGCGATGGATTGGATAGGTGCGTCAGAATAAAATATATACCAGATGGATTGGATGGATGCATCAGAATAAGAATGTACACGAGATGGATTGGATGGGTGCATCAGAATAAGAATGTACACGAGATGGATTGGATGGGTGTATCAGAATAAGAATGTACACGAGATGGATTGGATGGGCGCATCAGAATAAGAATGTACACGAGATGGATTGGATGGGCGCATCAGAATAAGAATGTACACGAGATGGATTGGATGGGTGCATCAGAATAAGAATGTACACGAGATGGATTGGATGGGTGCATCAGAATAAGAATGTACACGAGATGGTTTGGATGGGCGCATCAGAATAAGAATGTACACGAGATGGATTTGATGGGTGCATCAGAATAAGAATGTACACGAGATGGATTGGATGGGTGCATCAGAATAAGAATGTACACGAGATAGATTGGATGGGTGTATCAGAATAAGAATGTACACGAGAGGGATTGGATGGGCGTATCAGAATAAGAATGTACATGAGGTGGATTGTATGAACGTACAGATCAGGGATGTTGGAACGCCTTTTTAAAATTAGAGCTCGAAATGAATTGAAGAAAAGGCGAAATAAGTTCACTAGTTTTCACGAATTACCTCTCGAGGTCCTTCTTGGATTTCGCTAATATATATCTAGAAGAGTGGTGCATTGGGAACCTCTTTCTGACCCTCCCCCTTTATCTGATCCGTAGCCTGAGTCTAACCAGAAGGTGGTTACATTGACTTATCATACTATTTACTTACTACTATATGCAATTTAAATATAACCTCTCTATTTCGTGAATAATTATTCAAATACTTTTTGCAAAATAAATTTCGATTTTTGCTAAAACCAGATCACTGCTATTCAGTTTTTCTTCGCTGACTGTAACTATACAACATATCACTCGTCTTGGTTCATATTTTGGATGATAAGAGTTACAACCCAGTGTGCCGGTATGGATATTTCTCTAGGTTGTGACGGCTACTTTAATGCCCGTCTTCACGCTTCGACTGTCGGCACGATTATATGCCAGATTGCGTAAAGAAGCAAATCATACGTTAAGTTAAGAGATTCAAGCCTGATTTGGGCCGACGTGCAAAAATCTGTCACAGCTCTACTGATTTTGTGAATCGTAGGATCTGGAGGATCCAAAATCATATTCTGGATTATCCAAAATCATATTCTGGAGGATCCAAAATCATATTCTGGAGGATCCAAAATCATATCCTGGAGTATCCGACCATTTTCTGGAGTATCCAAAATCATATTCTGGAGTAACCGATCATATTCTGGGGTATCCGATTATGTTTTTGGATATTTAATAACATTTTCAAGTATCCAATAATATATAAAGATTTATATAGTATATCCGACGATATTCTGCGGTATCCGATAATATGTGCCCAGATAGATTAGATGGGTGTATCAGAATAAGAATTTACACGAGATGGATTGGATGGGTGCATCAGAATAAGAATGTACACGAGAACGATTGGATGGATGTATCAGAATAAGAATGTACACGAGATGGATTGGATGGGTGCATCAGAATAAGAATGTACACGAGATGGATTGGATGGGTGTATCAGAATAAGAAAGTACACGAGATGGATTGGATGGCTGCATCAGAATAAGAATGTACACGAGATCGAATGGATGGATGTATCAGAATAAGAATGTACACGAGATGGATTGGATGGGTGCATCAGAATAAGAATGTACACGAGATGGATTGGATGGGTGTATCAGAAGAAGAAAGTACACGAGATGGATTGGATTGGTGCTTCAGAATTAGAATGATCTCGGGATGGATTGGATGGCTACATCAGAATAAGAATGTACACGAGATTGATTGGATGGCTGTATCAGAATAAGAATGTACACGAGATAGATTGGATTGGTGCTTCGGAAATAGAATGATCACAGGATGGATTGGATGGGTACATCAGAATAAGAATGTACAAGAGATGGATTGGATGGGTGCTTCAGAATAAGAATGTACACGAGATGGATTGGATTGGTGCTTCAGAATTAGAATGTTCATGGGATGGATTGGATGGGTGCATCAGAATAAGAAGGTACACGAGATGATTTGGATGCGTGTATCAGGATAAGAATGTTCACGGGATGGATTGGATGGCTGTATCAGAATAAGAATGTACACGAGATGGATTGGATGGGTGTATCAGAATGAAAATGTACACGAGATGGATTGGATGGACGCATCAGAATAAGAATGTATAAGAGATGGATTGGATTGGTGCTTCAGAATTAGAATGTTCATGGGATGGATTGGATGAGTGCATCAGAATAAGAAGGTACACGAGATGGATTGGATGGGTGTATCAGGATAAGAATGTTCACGGGATGGATTGGGTGGGTGTATCAGAATAAGAATGTACACGGGATGGATTGGATGGGTGTATCAGAATAAGAATGTACACGAGATGGATTGGATGGACGCTTCAGAATTAGAAGACTGATTTACGGGATGGATTGGATGGGTGTATCAGAATAAGAATATACACGAGATGGATTGGATGGGTGCATCAGAATAAGAATGTACACGGGATGGATTGGATGGGTGTATCAGAATAAGAATGTACACGAGATGGATTGGATGGACGCTTCAGAATTAGAAGACTGATTTACGGGATGGATTGGATGGGTGTATCAGAATAAGAATGTACACGAGATGGATTGGATGGACGCTTCAGAATTAGAAGACTGATTTACGGGATGGATTGGATGGGTGTATCAGAATAAGAATATACACGAGATTGATTGGATGGGTGCATCAGAATAAGAATGTACACGAGATAGATTGGACGAACGTAAAGAATGAGAATGTACATGAAATGAGGGCTTCAATGGGTATTCCTCTTCACGACTAAAGATTAAGATTCAGGCTTTCTTTACGGCTGATTATTTTAGAGTCTAGCCGTCTATATACATATAGAAGGTGTGTATACGATATTCCACTATGAACTGCTAGCCACGTCCTTGGCAAGCTTCCACATGCTTATCGAGGGTCATTTTATTTAAGTCAAATGAGGTCCAATAAAGTGTTGGTTTTACACAAAAGGCTGTGTTTCTAAAAGAGGACTCTTATAAAGATGGTCCTGAAGGGGTGAAATGATAGGAAGTGGGATTCACCTTTTTTGGCCGGGCTGACATGTTTTTATGCCCTGGGACTGGGATTTAGCCATTACTGGGATTGAGATTTCTCTAATTCTTTATTATAAACTTTAACTCGGATTTTGCAGAGCCCTAAAGTTTACGTGTGAGGAGACTGAAAATCTGAACGGCATCTTTAGATCGTTTTCCTTTTGTTTGTTTGTTTATTTGTTTGCTTGGGCGTTGTTTTTTTTTATTGATGATCAATATACTTATATACGCATGCGCAGTCCTTGTACGTGTGCATAAACATATCTCACTTGTAACACCAAAAATATCTCTTTGCAAAGCGGTATTTAAGAGATAAAACAATAAAAACTCAGTTCTGATTTTTACACCATCACTGATCTGCGCATACGTCGCATCTGAGTTTTTCTAAACACATCCCACATGGAAAAAAATAACCAAAGCGACAAAAGCATCAGCACTTCAAACGAAATACCGGGTGTGCTGGTCATAGCAAGGGGTTAATCATCTACGGTCTAGGGGCCGACTAACCTCTCCCTTAGGCTTGGGGGCCGAGCTTCCTGATCAGTCAGTAATGTCCTCCCGGGATAGCGGTGTTGGGGCCGAAATCTCCAGCGTAGCCGTAAGTCCATACGATGCTTCAGCAATCGACGTCTGGAAGTATGGTCCCGGTAAATCAATCAATAAAAACAAATTAACTCCATAAAACTAAATCTTACATTAAGATGATTATGGTTATATATATTACAAAAATATTCCATGATATTCTGAAGTATCCGAACAAGCATTTTTTGAGCATCCAAAATCATACTCTGGAGTATCCAAAATCATATTCTCGAGGATCCAAAATCATATTCTGGAGGGTCCAAAACCATATTCTGGAGTATCCAAAATCATATTGTGGAGGATCCAAAATCATATTCTAGAGGATCCAAAAACATATTCTGAAGGATCCCAAATCATATTCTCAAGGATCCAAAAACAAATTCTGGAGGATCCAAAATCATATTCTGGAAGATTCAAAATCATATTCTGGAGTATCCAAAACCATATTCGGGAGGATCCAAAATCATATTGTGGAGGATCCAAAATCATATTCTGGAGGATCCAAAATCATATTCTGGAGGATCCAAAACTATATTCTGGAGTATCCAATATCATATTCTGGAGGATCCAAAATCGTATTCTGAAGGACTCAAAATCATATTCTGATGGATTCAAAACCATATTCTGGAGGATCCAAAATCATATTCTGGAAGATTCAAAACCGTATTCTAGAGGATCCAAAACCATATTCTGGTGTAACCAAAATCATATTCTGGAGGATGCAAAATCATATTCTGGAGGATCAAAAATCATATTCTGGAGGATCTAAAATCACATTCTGGACGATCCAAAATTATATTCTGGAGGATCCAATATCATATTCTGGAGGATCCAAAACAATATTCTGGAGGATCAAAAATCTTATTCTGGAAGATCCAAAACCATATTCGGAAGGATCCAAAATCATATTCTGGTGGATCCAGAACAATATTCTGGAAGATCCAAAATCCCATTCTGGAGGATCCAAAATCATATTCTGGAGGGATCCAAAATCATATTCTGGAGGATCCAAAATCAAATTCTTGAGTATCCAAAATCATATTCTGGAGGATCCAAAATCATATTCTGGAGGATCCAAAACCATATTCTGGACGATCCAAAATCACATTCTGGAGGATCTAAAACCATATTCTGGAGGATCCAAAACCATATTCTGGAGGATCCAAAACCACATTCTGGAGGATCCAAAATCACATTCTGGAAGATCCAAAACCATATTCGGGAGGATCGAAAACCTTATTCTGGAGGATCCAGAACAATATTCTGGAGGATCCAAAATCACATTCTGGAGTATCGAAAATAATATTCTGGAGGATCCAAAATCACATTCTGGAGTATCCAAAACCATATTCTTGAGGATCGAGAACAATATTCTGGAGGAGCCAAAATCACATTCTGGAGTATCCAAAACCATATTCTGGAGGATCCAAAGTCACATTCTGGAGTATCCAAAATCATATTCTGAAGGATACAAAACCACATTCTGGAGGATCCAAAATTATATTCTGGAGGATCCAAAATCATATTCTGGAGGATCCAAAACCATATACTGGAGGATCCAAAAGCATATTATGGAGGATCCAAAAGCATATTCTGCAAGATCAGAAACCATATTCTGGAGGATCCAAAATCATATTCTGGAGGATCCAAAAACATATTCTGGAGGATCCAAAATCATATTCTGGAGAATCCAAAACCATATTCTGGAGGATCCAAAATCATATTCTGGAGGATCCAAAATCATATTCTGGAGTATTCAAAACCATATTCTGGAGGATCCAAAACCATATTCTGGAGGATCCAAAATCATATTCTGGAGGATTCAAAACCATATTCTAGAGGATCCAAAATCAAATTCTGGAGGATCCAAAATCATATTCTGGAAGATCCAAAATCATATTCTGGAGGATCCAAAATCATATTCTGGAGTATCCGACCATATTCTGGAGCATCCAAAATCATATTCTGGAGTAACCGATCATATTCTGGAGTATCCGATTATGTTTTTGGATATTTAATAACATTTTCAAGTATCCAATAATATATAAAGATTTATATAGTATATCCGACGATATTCTGCGGTATCCGATAATATGTGCCCAGATAGATTAGATGGGTGTATCAGAATAAGAATTTACACGAGATGGATTGGATGGGTGCATCAGAATAAGAATGTACACGAGAACGATTGGATGGATGTATCAGAATAAGAATGTACACGAGATGGATTGGATGGGTGCATCAGAATAAGAATGTACACGAGATGGATTGGATGGGTGTATCAGAATAAGAAAGTACACGAGATGGATTGGATGGGTGCATCAGAATAAGAATGTACACGAGATCGAATGGATGGATGTATCAGAATAAGAATGTACACGAGATGGATTGGATGGGTGCATCAGAATAAGAATATACACGAGATGGATTGGATGGGTGTATCAGAAGAAGAAAGTACACGAGATGGATTGGATTGGTGCTTCAGAATTAGAATGATCTCGGGATGGATTGGATGGCTACATCAGAATAAGAATGTACACGAGATTAATTGGATGGCTGTATCAGAATAAGAATGTACACGAGATAGATTGGATTGGTGCTTCAGAAATAGAATGATCACAGGATGGATTGGATGGGTACATCAGAATAAGAATGTACAAGAGATGGATTGGATGGGTGCTTCAGAATAAGAATGTACACGAGATGGATTGGATTGGTGCTTCAGAATTAGAATGTTCATGGGATGGATTGGATGGGTGCATCAGAATAAGAAGGTACACGAGATGATTTGGATGCGTGTATCAGGATAAGAATGTTCACGGGATGGATTGGATGGCTGTATCAGAATAAGAATGTGCACGAGATGGATTGGATGGGTGTATCAGAATGAAAATGTACACGAGATGGATTGGATGGACGCATCAGAATAAGAATGTATAAGAGATGGATTGGATTGGTGCTTCAGAATTAGAATGTTCATGGGATGGATTGGATGAGTGCATCAGAATAAGAAGGTACACGAGATGGATTGGATGGGTGTATCAGGATAAGAATGTTCACGGGATGGATTGGGTGGGTGTATCAGAATAAGAATGTACACGGGATGGATTGGATGGGTGTATCAGAATAAGAATGTACACGAGATGGATTGGATGGACGCTTCAGAATTAGAAGACTGATTTACGGGATGGATTGGATGGGTGTATCAGAATAAGAATATACACGAGATGGATTGGATGGGTGCATCAGAATAAGAATGTACACGGGATGGATTGGATGGGTGTATCAGAATAAGAATGTACACGAGATGGATTGGATGGACGCTTCAGAATTAGAAGACTGATTTACGGGATGGATTGGATGGGTGTATCAGAATAAGAATGTACACGAGATGGATTGGATGGACGCTTCAGAATTAGAAGACTGATTTACGGGATGGATTGGATGGGTGTATCAGAATAAGAATATACACGAGATGGATTGGATGGGTGCATCAGAATAAGAATGTACACGAGATAGATTGGACGAACGTAAAGAATGAGAATGTACATGAAATGAGGGCTTCAATGGGTATTCCTCTTCACGACTAAAGATTAAGATTCAGGCTTTCTTTACGGCTGATTATTTTAGAGTCTAGCCGTCTATATACATATAGAAGGTGTGTATACGATATTCCACTATGAACTGCTAGCGACGTCCTTGGCAAGCTTCCACATGCTTATCGAGGGTCATTTTATTTAAGTCAAATGAGGTCCAATAAAGTGTTGGTTTTACACAAAAGGCTGTGTTTCTAAAAGAGGACTCTTATAAAGATGGTCCTGAAGGGGTGAAATGATAGGAAGTGGGATTCACCTTTTTTGGCCGGGCTGACATGTTTTTATGCCCTGGGACTGGGATTTAGCCATTACTGGGATTGAGATTTCTCTAATTCTTTATTATAAACTTTAACTCGGATTTTGCAGAGCCCTAAAGTTTACGTGTGAGGAGACTGAAAATCTGAACGGCATCTTTAGATCGTTTTCCTTTTGTTTGTTTGTTTATTTGTTTGCTTGGGCGTTGTTTTTTTTTATTGATGATCAATATACTTATATACGCATGCGCAGTCCTTGTACGTGTGCATAAACATATCTCACTTGTAACACCAAAAATATCTCTTTGCAAAGCGGTATTTAAGAGATAAAACAATAAAAACTCAGTTCTGATTTTTACACCATCACTGATCTGCGCATACGTCGCATCTGAGTTTTTCTAAACACATCCCACATGGAAAATAATAACCAAAGCGACAAAACCATCAGCACTTCAAACGAAATACCGGGTGTGCTGGTCATAGCAAGGGGTTAATCATCTACGGTCTAGGGGCCGACTAACCTCTCCCTTAGGCTTGGGGGCCGAGCTTCCTGATCAGTCAGTAATGTCCTCCCGGGATAGCGGTGTTGGGGCCGAAATCTCCAGCGTAGCCGTAAGTCCATACGATGCTTCAGCAATCGATGTCTGGAAGTATGGTCCCGGTAAATCAATCAATAAAAACAAATTAACTCCATAAAACTAAATCTTACATTAAGATGATTATGGTTATATATATTACAAAAATATTCCATGATATTCTGAAGTATCCGAACAAGCATTTTTTGAGCATCCAAAATCATACTCTGGAGTATCCAAAATCATATTCTCGAGGATCCAAAATCATATTCTGGAGGGTCCAAAACCATATTCTGGAGTATCCAAAATCATATTGTGGAGGATCCAAAATCATATTCTAGAGGATCCAAAAACATATTCTGAAGGATCCCAAATCATATTCTCAAGGATCCAAAAACAAATTCTGGAGGATCCAAAATCATATTCTGGAAGATTCAAAATCATATTCTGGAGTATCCAAAACCATATTCGGGAGGATCCAAAATCATATTGTGGAGGATCCAAAATCATATTCTGGAGGATCCAAAATCATATTCTGGAGGATCCAAAATCGTATTCTGAAGGACTCAAAATCATATTCTGATGGATTCAAAACCATATTCTGGAGGATCCAAAATCATATTCTGGGGGGTCCAAAAACATATTCTAGAGGATCCAAAAACATATTCTGGAGGGTCCAAAATCATATTCTGGAGTATCCAAAACCATATTCTGGAGGATCCAAAATCACATTCTGGACGATCCAAAATTATATTCTGGAGGATCCAATATCATATTCTGGACGATCCAAAATCACATTCTGGACGATCCAAAACCATATTCTGGAGGATCCAAAACAATATTCTGGAGGATCCAAAATCATATTCTGGAGGGTCCAAAACCATATTCTGAAGTATCCAAAATCATATTGTGGAGGATCCAAAATCATATTCTAGAGGATCCAAAAACATATTCTGAAGGATCCCAAATCATATTCTCAAGGATCCAAAAACAAATTCTGGAGGATCCAAAATCATATTCTGGAAGATTCAAAATCATATTCTGGAGTATCCAAAACCATATTCGGGAGGATCCAAAATCATATTGTGGAGGATCCAAAATCATATTCTGGAGGATCCAAAATCATATTCTGGAGGATCCAAAACTATATTCTGGAGTATCCAATATCATATTCTGGAGGATCCAAAATCGTATTCTGAAGGACTCAAAATCATATTCTGATGGATTCAAAACCATATTCTGGAGGATCCAAAATCATATTCTGGAAGATTCAAAACCGTATTCTAGAGGATCCAAAACCATATTCTGGTGGAACCAAAATCATATTCTGGAGGATGCAAAATCATATTCTGGAGGATCAAAAATCATATTCTGGAGGATCTAAAATCACATTCTGGACGATCCAAAATTATATTCTGGAGGATCCAATATCATATTCTGGAGGATCCAAAACAATATTCTGGAGGATCAAAAATCTTATTCTGGAAGATCCAAAACCATATTCGGAAGGATCCAAAATCATATTCTGGTGGATCCAGAACAATATTCTGGAAGATCCAAAATCCCATTCTGGAGGATCCAAAATCATATTCTGGAGGGATCCAAAATCATATTCTGGAGGATCCAAAATCAAATTCTTGAGTATCCAAAATCATATTCTGGAGGATCCAAAATCATATTTTGGAGGATCCAAAACCATATTCTGGACGATCCAAAATCACATTCTGGAGGATCTAAAACCATATTCTGGAGGATCCAAAATCATATTCTGGAGGATCCAAAACCACATTCTGGAGGATCCAAAATCACATTCTGGAAGATCCAAAACAATATTCGGGAGGATCGAAAACTTTATTCTGGAGGATCCAGAACAATATTCTGGAGGATCCAAAATCACATTCTGGAGTATCGAAAATAATATTCTGGAGGATCCAAAATCACATTCTGGAGTATCCAAAACCATATTCTTGAGGATCGAGAACAATATTCTGGAGGAGCCAAAATCACATTCTGGAGTATCCAAAACCATATTCTGGAGGATCCAAAGTCACATTCTGGAGTATCCAAAATCATATTCTGGAGGATACAAAACCATATTCTGGAGGATCCAAAATTATATTCTGGAGGATCCAAAATCATATTCTGGAGGATCCAAAACCATATACTGGAGGATCCAAAAGCATATTATGGAGGATCCAAAACCATATTCTGCAAGATCACAAACCATATTCTGGAGGATCCAAAATCATATTCTGGAGGATCCAAAATCATATTCTGGAGGATCCAAAATCATATTCTGGAGAATCCAAAACCATATTCTGGAGGATCCAAAATCATATTCTGGAGGATCCAAAATCATATTCTGGAGTATTCAAAACCATATTCTGGAGGATCCAAAACCATATTCTGGAGGATCCAAAATCATATTCTGGAGGATTCAAAACCATATTCTAGAGGATCCAAAATCATATTCTGGAGGATCCAAAATCATATTCTGGAGGATCCAAAATCATATTCTGGAGGATCCAAAATCATATTCTGGAGTATCCGACCATATTCTGGAGCATCCAAAATCATATTCTGGAGTAACCGATCATATTCTGGAGTATCCGATTATGTTTTTGGATATTTAATAACATTTTCAAGTATCCAATAATATATAAAGATTTATATAGTATATCCGACGATATTCTGCGGTATCCGATAATATGTGCCCAGATAGATTAGATGGGTGTATCAGAATAAGAATTTACACGAGATGGATTGGATGGGTGCATCAGAATAAGAATGTACACGAGAACGATTGGATGGATGTATCAGAATAAGAATGTACACGAGATGGATTGGATGGGTGCATCAGAATAAGAATGTACACGAGATGGATTGGATGGGTGTATCAGAATAAGAAAGTACACGAGATGGATTGGATGGCTGCATCAGAATAAGAAGGTACACGAGATGATTTGGATGCGTGTATCAGGATAAGAATGTTCACGGGATGGATTGGATGGCTGTATCAGAATAAGAATGTGCACGAGATGGATTGGATGGGTGTATCAGAATGAAAATGTACACGAGATGGATTGGATGGACGCATCAGAATAAGAATGTATAAGAGATGGATTGGATTGGTGCTTCAGAATTAGAATGTTCATGGGATGGATTGGATGAGTGCATCAGAATAAGAAGGTACACGAGATGGATTGGATGGGTGTATCAGGATAAGAATGTTCACGGGATGGATTGGGTGGGTGTATCAGAATAAGAATGTACACGGGATGGATTGGATGGGTGTATCAGAATAAGAATGTACACGAGATGGATTGGATGGACGCTTCAGAATTAGAAGACTGATTTACGGGATGGATTGGATGGGTGTATCAGAATAAGAATATACACGAGATGGATTGGATGGGTGCATCAGAATAAGAATGTACACGGGATGGATTGGATGGGTGTATCAGAATAAGAATGTACACGAGATGGATTGGATGGACGCTTCAGAATTAGAAGACTGATTTACGGGATGGATTGGATGGGTGTATCAGAATAAGAATGTACACGAGATGGATTGGATGGACGCTTCAGAATTAGAAGACTGATTTACGGGATGGATTGGATGGGTGTATCAGAATAAGAATATACACGAGATGGATTGGATGGGTGCATCAGAATAAGAATGTACACGAGATAGATTGGACGAACGTAAAGAATGAGAATGTACATGAAATGAGGGCTTCAATGGGTATTCCTCTTCACGACTAAAGATTAAGATTCAGGCTTTCTTTACGGCTGATTATTTTAGAGTCTAGCCGTCTATATACATATAGAAGGTGTGTATACGATATTCCACTATGAACTGCTAGCGACGTCCTTGGCAAGCTTCCACATGCTTATCGAGGGTCATTTTATTTAAGTCAAATGAGGTCCAATAAAGTGTTGGTTTTACACAAAAGGCTGTGTTTCTAAAAGAGGACTCTTATAAAGATGGTCCTGAAGGGGTGAAATGATAGGAAGTGGGATTCACCTTTTTTGGCCGGGCTGACATGTTTTTATGCCCTGGGACTGGGATTTAGCCATTACTGGGATTGAGATTTCTCTAATTCTTTATTATAAACTTTAACTCGGATTTTGCAGAGCCCTAAAGTTTACGTGTGAGGAGACTGAAAATCTGAACGGCATCTTTAGATCGTTTTCCTTTTGTTTGTTTGTTTATTTGTTTGCTTGGGCGTTGTTTTTTTTTATTGATGATCAATATACTTATATACGCATGCGCAGTCCTTGTACGTGTGCATAAACATATCTCACTTGTAACACCAAAAATATCTCTTTGCAAAGCGGTATTTAAGAGATAAAACAATAAAAACTCAGTTCTGATTTTTACACCATCACTGATCTGCGCATACGTCGCATCTGAGTTTTTCTAAACACATCCCACATGGAAAATAATAACCAAAGCGACAAAACCATCAGCACTTCAAACGAAATACCGGGTGTGCTGGTCATAGCAAGGGGTTAATCATCTACGGTCTAGGGGCCGACTAACCTCTCCCTTAGGCTTGGGGGCCGAGCTTCCTGATCAGTCAGTAATGTCCTCCCGGGATAGCGGTGTTGGGGCCGAAATCTCCAGCGTAGCCGTAAGTCCATACGATGCTTCAGCAATCGATGTCTGGAAGTATGGTCCCGGTAAATCAATCAATAAAAACAAATTAACTCCATAAAACTAAATCTTACATTAAGATGATTATGGTTATATATATTACAAAAATATTCCATGATATTCTGAAGTATCCGAACAAGCATTTTTTGAGCATCCAAAATCATACTCTGGAGTATCCAAAATCATATTCTCGAGGATCCAAAATCATATTCTGGAGGGTCCAAAACCATATTCTGGAGTATCCAAAATCATATTGTGGAGGATCCAAAATCATATTCTAGAGGATCCAAAAACATATTCTGAAGGATCCCAAATCATATTCTCAAGGATCCAAAAACAAATTCTGGAGGATCCAAAATCATATTCTGGAAGATTCAAAATCATATTCTGGAGTATCCAAAACCATATTCGGGAGGATCCAAAATCATATTGTGGAGGATCCAAAATCATATTCTGGAGGATCCAAAATCATATTCTGGAGGATCCAAAATCGTATTCTGAAGGACTCAAAATCATATTCTGATGGATTCAAAACCATATTCTGGAGGATCCAAAATCATATTCTGGGGGGTCCAAAAACATATTCTAGAGGATCCAAAAACATATTCTGGAGGGTCCAAAATCATATTCTGGAGTATCCAAAACCATATTCTGGAGGATCCAAAATCACATTCTGGACGATCCAAAATTATATTCTGGAGGATCCAATATCATATTCTGGACGATCCAAAATCACATTCTGGACGATCCAAAACCATATTCTGGAGGATCCAAAACAATATTCTGGAGGATCCAAAATCATATTCTGGAGGGTCCAAAACCATATTCTGAAGTATCCAAAATCATATTGTGGAGGATCCAAAATCATATTCTAGAGGATCCAAAAACATATTCTGAAGGATCCCAAATCATATTCTCAAGGATCCAAAAACAAATTCTGGAGGATCCAAAATCATATTCTGGAAGATTCAAAATCATATTCTGGAGTATCCAAAACCATATTCGGGAGGATCCAAAATCATATTGTGGAGGATCCAAAATCATATTCTGGAGGATCCAAAATCATATTCTGGAGGATCCAAAACTATATTCTGGAGTATCCAATATCATATTCTGGAGGATCCAAAATCGTATTCTGAAGGACTCAAAATCATATTCTGATGGATTCAAAACCATATTCTGGAGGATCCAAAATCATATTCTGGAAGATTCAAAACCGTATTCTAGAGGATCCAAAACCATATTCTGGTGGAACCAAAATCATATTCTGGAGGATGCAAAATCATATTCTGGAGGATCAAAAATCATATTCTGGAGGATCTAAAATCACATTCTGGACGATCCAAAATTATATTCTGGAGGATCCAATATCATATTCTGGAGGATCCAAAACAATATTCTGGAGGATCAAAAATCTTATTCTGGAAGATCCAAAACCATATTCGGAAGGATCCAAAATCATATTCTGGTGGATCCAGAACAATATTCTGGAAGATCCAAAATCCCATTCTGGAGGATCCAAAATCATATTCTGGAGGGATCCAAAATCATATTCTGGAGGATCCAAAATCAAATTCTTGAGTATCCAAAATCATATTCTGGAGGATCCAAAATCATATTTTGGAGGATCCAAAACCATATTCTGGACGATCCAAAATCACATTCTGGAGGATCTAAAACCATATTCTGGAGGATCCAAAATCATATTCTGGAGGATCCAAAACCACATTCTGGAGGATCCAAAATCACATTCTGGAAGATCCAAAACAATATTCGGGAGGATCGAAAACTTTATTCTGGAGGATCCAGAACAATATTCTGGAGGATCCAAAATCACATTCTGGAGTATCGAAAATAATATTCTGGAGGATCCAAAATCACATTCTGGAGTATCCAAAACCATATTCTTGAGGATCGAGAACAATATTCTGGAGGAGCCAAAATCACATTCTGGAGTATCCAAAACCATATTCTGGAGGATCCAAAGTCACATTCTGGAGTATCCAAAATCATATTCTGGAGGATACAAAACCATATTCTGGAGGATCCAAAATTATATTCTGGAGGATCCAAAATCATATTCTGGAGGATCCAAAACCATATACTGGAGGATCCAAAAGCATATTATGGAGGATCCAAAACCATATTCTGCAAGATCACAAACCATATTCTGGAGGATCCAAAATCATATTCTGGAGGATCCAAAATCATATTCTGGAGGATCCAAAATCATATTCTGGAGAATCCAAAACCATATTCTGGAGGATCCAAAATCATATTCTGGAGGATCCAAAATCATATTCTGGAGTATTCAAAACCATATTCTGGAGGATCCAAAACCATATTCTGGAGGATCCAAAATCATATTCTGGAGGATTCAAAACCATATTCTAGAGGATCCAAAATCATATTCTGGAGGATCCAAAATCATATTCTGGAGGATCCAAAATCATATTCTGGAGGATCCAAAATCATATTCTGGAGTATCCGACCATATTCTGGAGCATCCAAAATCATATTCTGGAGTAACCGATCATATTCTGGAGTATCCGATTATGTTTTTGGATATTTAATAACATTTTCAAGTATCCAATAATATATAAAGATTTATATAGTATATCCGACGATATTCTGCGGTATCCGATAATATGAGCCCAGATAGATTAGATGGGTGTATCAGAATAAGAATTTACACGAGATGGATTGGATGGGTGCATCAGAATAAGAATGTACACGAGAACGATTGGATGGATGTATCAGAATAAGAATGTACACGAGATGGATTGGATGGGTGCATCAGAATAAGAATGTACACGAGATGGATTGGATGGGTGTATCAGAATAAGAAAGTACACGAGATGGATTGGATGGCTGCATCAGAATAAGAATGTACACGAGATCGAATGGATGGATGTATCAGAATAAGAATGTACACGAGATGGATTGGATGGGTGCATCAGAATAAGAATGTACACGAGATGGATTGGATGGGTGTATCAGAAGAAGAAAGTACACGAGATGGATTGGATTGGTGCTTCAGAATTAGAGTGATCTCGGGATGGATTGGATGGCTACATCAGAATAAGAATGTACACGAGATTGATTGGATGGCTGTATCAGAATAAGAATGTACACGAGATAGATTGGATTGGTGCTTCAGAAATAGAATGATCACAGGATGGATTGGATGGGTACATCAGAATAAGAATGTACAAGAGATGGATTGGATGGGTGCTTCAGAATAAGAATGTACACGAGATGGATTGGATTGGTGCTTCAGAATTAGAATGTTCATGGGATGGATTGGATGGGTGCATCAGAATAAGAAGGTACACGAGATGATTTGGATGCGTGTATCAGGATAAGAATGTTCACGGGATGGATTGGATGGCTGTATCAGAATAAGAATGTACACGAGATGGATTGGATGGGTGTATCAGAATGAAAATGTACACGAGATGGATTGGATGGACGCATCAGAATAAGAATGTATAAGAGATGGATTGGATTGGTGCTTCAGAATTAGAATGTTCATGGGATGGATTGGATGAGTGCATCAGAATAAGAAGGTACACGAGATGGATTGGATGGGTGTATCAGGATAAGAATGTTCACGGGATGGATTGGGTGGGTGTATCAGAATAAGAATGTACACGGGATGGATTGGATGGGTGTATCAGAATAAGAATGTACACGAGATGGATTGGATGGACGCTTCAGAATTAGAAGACTGATTTACGGGATGGATTGGATGGGTGTATCAGAATAAGAATATACACGAGATGGATTGGATGGGTGCATCAGAATAAGAATGTACACGAGATAGATTGGACGAACGTAAAGAATGAGAATGTACATGAAATGAGGGCTTCAATGGGTATTCCTCTTCACGACTAAAGATTAAGATTCAGGCTTTCTTTACGGCTGATTATTTTAGAGTCTAGCCGTCTATATACATATAGAAGGTGTGTATACGATATTCCACTATGAACTGCTAGCGACGTCCTTGGCAAGCTTCCACATGCTTATCGAGGGTCATTTTATTTAAGTCAAATGAGGTCCAATAAAGTGTTGGTTTTACACAAAAGGCTGTGTTTCTAAAAGAGGACTCTTATAAAGATGGTCCTGAAGGGGTGAAATGATAGGAAGTGGGATTCACCTTTTTTGGCCGGGCTGACATGTTTTTATGCCCTGGGACTGGGATTTAGCCATTACTGGGATTGAGATTTCTCTAATTCTTTATTATAAACTTTAACTCGGATTTTGCAGAGCCCTAAAGTTTACGTGTGAGGAGACTGAAAATCTGAACGGCATCTTTAGATCGTTTTCCTTTTGTTTGTTTGTTTATTTGTTTGCTTGGGCGTTGTTTTTTTTTATTGATGATCAATATACTTATATACGCATGCGCAGTCCTTGTACGTGTGCATAAACATATCTCACTTGTAACACCAAAAATGTCTCTTTGCAAAGCGGTATTTAAGAGATAAAACAATAAAAACTCAGTTCTGATTTTTACACCATCACTGATCTGCGCATACGTCGCATCTGAGTTTTTCTAAACACATCCCACATGGAAAAAAATAACCAAAGCGACAAAAGCATCAGCACTTCAAACGACATACCGGGTGTGCTGGTCATAGCAAGGGGTTAATCATCTACGGTCTAGGGGCCGACTAACCTCTCCCTTAGGCTTGGGGGCCGAGCTTCCTGATCAGTCAGTAATGTCCTCCCGGGATAGCGGTGTTGGGGCCGAAATCTCCAGCGTAGCCGTAAGTCCATACGATGCTTCAGCAATCGATGTCTGGAAGTATGGTCCCGGTAAATCAATCAATAAAAACAAATTAACTCCATAAAACTGAATCTTACATCAAGACGATTATGGTTATATATATTATAGAAATATTCCATGATATTCTGAAGTATCCGATCATGCATTTTTTGAGTATCCAAAATCATACTCTGGAGTATCCAAAATCATATTCTGGAGTATCCAAAATCATATTCTAGAGGATCCAAACATATATTCTGGAGGATCCAAAATCATATTCTGGAGGATCCAAAATCATATTCTGGAGGATCCAAAATCATATTCTGGAGGATCCAAAAACATATTCTGGAGGATCCAAAATCGTATTCTGGAGTATCCAAAATCATATTCTGGATCCGGAGTATCCAAAATCACATTCAGGAGGATCCAAAACCATATTCTAGGGATCCAAAACCATATTCAGGAGGATCCAGAACAATATTCTGGAGGATCCAAAACCATATTCTGGAGTATCCAAAATCATATTCTGCAGGATCCAAAACCATATTCTGGAGAATCCAAAACCATATTCTGGGGATCCAAAATCATATTCTGGGGATCCAAAATCATATTCTGGAGGATGCAAAACCATATTCTTGGGATCCAAAACCATATTCTGGGGATCCAAAACCATATTCTTGAGGATCGAAAACCGTATTGGGGACGATGCAAAACCATATTCTGGACGATCCAAAACCATATTCTGGAGGATCCAAAACCATATTCTGGACGATGCAAAACCATATTCTGGATGACAAAAACCATATTCCAGAGGATCCAAAATCATATTCTGGAGGATCCAAAACCATATTCTGGACGATCCAAAACCACATTCTGGACGATCCAAAACCATATTCTGGAGGATCCAAAACCATATTCTGGACGATGCAAAAACATATTCTGGATGATCAAAAACCATATTCTGGAGGATCCAAAATCATATTCTCTAGGATCCAAAACCATATTCTGGACGATGCAAAACCATATTCTGGATGATGCAAAACCATATTCTGGAGGATCCAAAACCATAATCTGGAGGATGCAAAACGATATTCTGGAGGATCCAAAACCATATTCTGGACGATGCAAAACCATATTCTGGACGATTCAAAACCATATTCTGGTGGATCCAAAATCATATTCTGGAGGATGCAAAATCATATTCTGGAGGATCCAAAATCATATTCTAGATGATCCAAAACCATATTCTCGACGATCCAAGAGCATATTCTGGAGGATCCAAAATAATAATCTGGACGATCCAAAATCATATTCTGCAGGATCCAAAATCATATTCTGGACGATGCAAAACCATATTCTGGACGATGTAAAACCATATTCTGTAAGATCCAAAATCTTATTCTGGACGATACAAAACCATATTCTGGAGTATCCAAAACCATTATCTGGAGGATCCAAAACCATATTCTGGACGATGCAAAACCATATTCCGGAGGATCCAAAATCATATTCTGCACGATGCAAAACCATATTCTGGACGATGCAAAACCATATTCTGGAGGATCCAAAATCATATTCTGGACGATGCAAAACCATATTCAGGACGATGCAAAACCATAGTCTGGACGATGCAAAACCATATTCTGGACGATGCAAAAAAATATTCTGGACGATGCAAAACCATATTCTGGAGGATCCAAAATCATATTCTGGACGATGCAAAACCATATTCTGGACGATGCAAAACCATATTCTGGAGGATCCAAAGTCATATTCTCGACGATCCAAAATCATATTCTGGAGGATCGAAAACCATATTCGGGAGGATCGAAAATCATATTCTGGAGGATCGAAAATCATATTCTGGAGAATCGAAAACCATATTCTGGAGTATCCGATGATATTTTTTGATATTCAATCACATTTTGAAGTATCCGATAATTTTTCGGAGCATCAAACACGATATTCTGCAGTATCCTTTAACACGTAATCCAGATAAATTGGTTTGTATTCAAGACAGAATAAGAACATACACGAGATGGATTGGATGAGACTATCAGAAAAAGAATGTACACCAGATGGATTGGATGGGTGTGTTAGAATAAGAATGTACACGAGATGGATTGGATGGGTGTATCAGAATAAGAATGTACACCAGATGGATTGGAAGGGTGCGTTAGAATAAGAATATACACGACATGGATTGGATGGGCCTATAAGAATAAGAATGTACACCAGATGGATTGGATGGGTGCGTTAGAATAAGAATGTACACCAGATAGATTGGATGGGTGTATGAGAATAAGAATGTACACCACTTGGATTGGATGGGTGCATCGGAATAAAAATGTACACGAGATTGATTGGATGGGTGCATCAGAATAAGAATGTACACGAGATGGATTGGATAGGTGCATCAGAATAAGAATGTACACGAGAAGGATTGGATGGGTGCATCAGGATTAGGATGTACACGAGATGGATTGGATGGGTGCATCAGAATTAGAATGTACACGAGATGGATTGGATGGGTGTATGAGAATAAGAATGTACACGAGATGGATTGGATGGGTGCATCAGAATAAGAATGTACACGAGATGGATTGGATGGGTGTATCAGAATAAGAATGTACACGAGATGGATTGGATGGGTGCATCAGAATAAGAATGTACACGAGATGGATTGGATGGGCGCATCAGAATAAGAATGTACACGAGATGGATTGGATGGGTGCATCAGAATAAGAATGTACACGAGATGGATTGGATGGGTGCATCAGAATAAGAATGTACACGAGATGGATTGGATGGGTGCATCAGAATAAGAATGTACACGAGATGGATTGGATGGGCGCATCAGAATAAGAATGTACACGAGATGGATTGGATGGGTGCATCAGAATAAGAATGTACACGAGATGGATTGGATGGGTGCATCAGAATAAGAATGTACACGAGATAGATTGGATGGGTGTATCAGAATAAGAATGTACACGAGATGGATTGGATGGGCGTATCAGAATAAGAATGTACATGAGGTGGATTGTATGAACGTACAGATCAGGGATGTTGGAACGCCTTTTTAAAATTAGAGCTCGAAATGAATTGAAGAAAAGGCGAAATAAGTTCACTAGTTTTCACGAATTACCTCTCGAGGTCCCTCTTGGATTTCGCTAATATATATCTAGAAGAGTGGTGCATTGGGAACCTCTTTCTGACCCTCCCCCTTTATCTGATCCGTAGCCTGAGTCTAACCAGAAGGTGGTTACATTGACTTATCATACTATTTACTTACTACTATATGCAATTTAAATATAACCTCTCTATTTCGTGAATAATTATTCAAATACTTTTTGCAAAATAAATTTCGATTTTTGCTAAAACCAGATCACTGCTATTCAGTTTTTCTTCGCTGACTGTAACTATACAACATATCACTCGTCTTGGTTCATATTTTGGATGATAAGAGTTACAACCCAGTGTGCCGGTATGGATATTTCTCTAGGTTGTGACGGCTACTTTAATGCCCGTCTTCACGCTTCGACTGTCGGCACGATTATATGCCAGATTGCGTCGAGAAGCAAATCATACGTTAAGTTAAGAGATTCAAGCCTGATTTGGGCCGACGTGCAAAAATCTGTCACAGCTCTACTGATTTTGTGAATCGTAGGATCTGGAGGATCCAAAATCATATTCTGGATTATCCAAAATCATATTCTGGAGGATCCAAAATCATATTCTGGAGGACCCAAAACCATATTCTGGACGATGCAAAAACATATTCTGGATGATCAAAAACCATATTTTGGAGGATCCAAAATCATATTCTCTAGGATCCAAAACCATATTCTGGACGATGCAAAACCATATTCTGGACGATCCAAAACCATATCCTGGAGTATCCGACCATTTTCTGGAGTATCCAAAATCATATTCTCGAGTAACCGATCATATTCTGGGGTATCCGATTATGTTTTTGGATATTTAATAACATTTTCAAGTATCCTACAATATATAAAGATTTATATAGTATATCCGACGACATTCTGCGGTATCCGATAATATGTGCCCAGATAGATTAGATGGGTGTATCAGATTAAGAATATACACGAGATAGATTGGATTGGTGTATCAGAATAAGAATAAACACGAGATGGATTGGATGGGTGTATCAGAATAAGAATGTACACGAGATGGATTGGATTGGTGTATCAGAATAAGAATGTACACGAGATGGATTGGATGGGTGTATCAGAATAAGAATGTACACGAGATGGATTGGATTGGTGTATCAGAATAACAATGTACACGAGATGGATTGGATGCGTGGATCAGAATAAGAATGTACACGAGATGGATTGGATGGGTGTATCAGAATAAGAATAAACACGAGATGGATTGGATAACTGTATCAGAAGAAGAAAGTACACGAGAAGGATTGGATTGGTGCTTCAGAATTAGAATGATCACGGGATGGATTTGATGGGTACATCAGAATAAGAATGTACACGAGATGGATTGGATGGGTGCATCAGAATAAGAATGTACACGAGATGGATTGGATTGGTGCTTCAGAATTAGAATGTTCATGGGATGGATTGGATGGGTGTATCAGGATAAGAATGTTCACGGGATGGATTGGGTGGGTGTATCAGAATAAGAATGTACACGGGATGGATTGGATGGGTGTATCAGAATAAGAATGTACACCAGATGGATTGGATGGGTGCGTTAGTATAAGAATGTACACCAGATAGATTGGATGGGTGTATGAGAATAAGAATGTACACCAGTTGGATTGGATGGGTGCATCGGAATAAAAATGTACACGAGATGGATTGGATAGGTGCATCATAATAAGAATGTACACGAGAAGGATTGGATGGGTGCATCAGGATTAGGATTTACACGAGATGGATTGGATGGGTGTATCAGAATTAGAATGTACACGAGATGGATTGGATGGGTGTATCAGAATAAGAATGTACACGAGATGGATTGTATGGGTGCATCAGAATAAGAATGTACACGAGATGGATTGGATGGGCGCATCAGAATAAGAATGTACACGAGATGGATTGGATTGGGCGCATCAGAATAAGAATGTACACGAGATGGATTGGATGGGCGCATCAGAATAAGAATGTACACGAGATGGATTGGATGGGCGCATAAGAATAAGAATGTACACGAGATGGATTGGATGGGCGCATCAGAATAAGAATGTACACGAGATGGATTGGATGGGTGCATCAGAATAAGAATGTACACGAGATGGATTGGATGGGTGCATCAGAATAAGAATATACACGAGATGGATTGGATGGGTGCATCAGAATAAGAATGTACACGAGATGGATTGGATGGGTGCATCAGAATAAGAATGTACACGAGATGGATTGGATGGGTGCATCAGAATAAGAATGTACACGAGATGGATTGGATGGGTGCATCAGAATAAGAATGTACACGAGATGGATTGGATGGGTGTATCAGAATAAGAATGTACACGAGATGGATTGGATGGGCGTATCAGAATAAGAATGTACATGAGGTGGATTGTATGAACGTACAGATCAGGGATGTTGGAACGCCTTTTTAAAATTAGAGCTCGAAATGAATTGAAGAAAAGGCGAAATAAGTTCACTAGTTTTCACGAATTACCTCTCGAGGTCCCTCTTGGATTTCGCTAATATATATCTAGAAGAGTGGTGCATTGGGAACCTCTTTCTGACCCTCCCCCTTTATCTGATCCGTAGCCTGAGTCTAACCAGAAGGTGGTTACATTGACTTATCATACTATTTACTTACTACTATATGCAATTTAAATATAACCTCTCTATTTCGTGAATAATTATTCAAATACTTTTTGCAAAATAAATTTCGATTTTTGCTAAAACCAGATCACTGCTATTCAGTTTTTCTTCGCTGACTGTAACTATACAACATATCACTCGTCTTGGTTCATATTTTGGATGATAAGAGTTACAACCCAGTGTGCCGGTATGGATATTTCTCTAGGTTGTGACGGCTACTTTAATGCCCGTCTTCACGCTTCGACTGTCGGCACGATTATATGCCAGATTGCGTCGAGAAGCAAATCATACGTTAAGTTAAGAGATTCAAGCCTGATTTGGGCCGACGTGCAAAAATCTGTCACAGCTCTACTGATTTTGTGAATCGTAGGATCTGGAGGATCCAAAATCATATTCTGGATTATCCAAAATCATATTCTGGAGGATCCAAAATCATATTCTGGAGGACCCAAAACCATATTCTGGACGATGCAAAAACATATTCTGGATGATCAAAAACCATATTTTGGAGGATCCAAAATCATATTCTCTAGGATCCAAAACCATATTCTGGACGATGCAAAACCATATTCTGGACGATCCAAAACCATATCCTGGAGTATCCGACCATTTTCTGGAGTATCCAAAATCATATTCTCGAGTAACCGATCATATTCTGGGGTATCCGATTATGTTTTTGGATATTTAATAACATTTTCAAGTATCCTACAATATATAAAGATTTATATAGTATATCCGACGACATTCTGCGGTATCCGATAATATGTGCCCAGATAGATTAGATGGGTGTATCAGATTAAGAATATACACGAGATAGATTGGATTGGTGTATCAGAATAAGAATAAACACGAGATGGATTGGATGGGTGTATCAGAATAAGAATGTACACGAGATGGATTGGATTGGTGTATCAGAATAAGAATGTACACGAGATGGATTGGATGGGTGTATCAGAATAAGAATGTACACGAGATGGATTGGATTGGTGTATCAGAATAACAATGTACACGAGATGGATTGGATGCGTGGATCAGAATAAGAATGTACACGAGATGGATTGGATGGGTGTATCAGAATAAGAATAAACACGAGATGGATTGGATAACTGTATCAGAAGAAGAAAGTACACGAGAAGGATTGGATTGGTGCTTCAGAATTAGAATGATCACGGGATGGATTTGATGGGTACATCAGAATAAGAATGTACACGAGATGGATTGGATGGGTGCATCAGAATAAGAATGTACACGAGATGGATTGGATTGGTGCTTCAGAATTAGAATGTTCATGGGATGGATTGGATGGGTGTATCAGGATAAGAATGTTCACGGGATGGATTGGGTGGGTGTATCAGAATAAGAATGTACACGGGATGGATTGGATGGGTGTATCAGAATAAGAATGTACACGAGATGGATTTGATGGACGCTTCAAAATTAGAAGACTGATTTACGGGATGGATTGGATGGGTGTATCAGAATAAGAATATACACGAGATGGATTGGATGGGTGCATCAGAATAAGAATGTACACGAGATGGATTGGATGAACGCATAGGAATAAGAATGTACACGAGATGGATTGGATTAATGCATAGGAATAAGAATGTACACGAGATGGATTGGATGGGTGGATCAGAATAAGAATGTACACGAGATAGATTGGACGAACGTAAAGAATGAGAATGTACATGAAATGAGGGATTCAATGGGTATTCCTCTTCACGACTAAAGCTTAAGATTCAGGCTTTCTTTACGGCTGATTATTTTAGAGTCTAGCCCTCTATATACATATAGATGGTGTGTATACGATATTCCACTATGAACTGCTAGCCACGTCCTTGGCGAGCTTCCACATGCTTATCGAGGGTCATTTTATTTAAGTCAAATGAGGTCCAATAAAGTGTTGATTTTACACAAAAGGCTGTGTTTCTAAAAGAGGACTCTCATAAAGATGGTCCTGAAGGGGTGAAATGATAGGAAGTGGGATTCACCTTTTTTGGCCGGGCTGACAGGTTTTTATGCCCTGGGACTGGGATTTAGCCATTACTGGGATTGAGATTTCTCTAATTCTTTATTATAAACTTTAACTCGGATTTTGCAGAGCCCTAAAGTTTACGTGTGAGGAGACTGAAAATCTGAACGGCACCTTTAGATCGTTTTCCTTTTGTTTGTTTGTTTATTTGTTTGTTTTGGCGTTGTTTTTTTTTTTATTGATGATCAATATACTTATATACGCATGCGCAGTCCTTGTACGTGTGCATAAACATATCTCACTTGTAACACCAAAAATGTCTCTTTGCAAAGCGGTATTTAAGAGATAAAACAATAAAAACTCAGTTCTGATTTTTACACCATCACTGATCTGCGCATACGTCGCATCTGAGTTTTTCTAAACACATCCCACATTGAAAATAATAACCAAAGCGACAAAAGCATCAGCACTTCAAACGACATACCGGGTGTGCTGGTCATAGCAAGGGGTTAATCATCTACGGTCTAGGGGCCGACTAACCTCTCCCTTAGGCTTGGGGGCCGAGCTTCCTGATCAGTCAGTAATGTCCTCCCGGGATAGCGGTGTTGGGGCCGAAATCTCCAGCGTAGCCGTAAGTCCATACGATGCTTCAGCAATCGATGTCTGGAAGTATGGTCCCGGTAAATCAATCAATAAAAACAAATTAACTCCATAAAACTGAATCTTACATCAAGACGATTATGGTTATATATATTATAGAAATATTCCATGATATTCTGAAGTATCCGATCATGCATTTTTTGAGTATCCAAAATCATACTCTGGAGTATCCAAAATCATATTCTGGAGTATCCAAAATCATATTCTGGAGGATCCAAAATCATATTCTAGAGGATCCAAACATATATTCTGGAGGATCCAAAATCATATTCTGGAGGATCCAAAATCATATTCTGGAGGATCCAAAATCATATTCTGGAGGATCAAAAAACATATTCTGGAGGATCCAAAATCGTATTCTGGAGTATCCAAAATCATATTCTGGATCCGGAGTATCCAAAATCACATTCTGGAGGATCCAAAACCATATTCTGTAGGATCCAAAATCATATTCTGGAGGATCCATACCATATTCTGGACGATGCAAAACCATATTCTGTAGCATCCAAAACCATATTCTGAAGGATCCAAAACCATATTGTGGAGGATCCAAAACCATATTCTGGAGGATCCAAAACCATATTCTGGACGATGCAAAAACATATTCTGGATGATCAAAAACCATATTCTGGAGGATCCAAAATCATATTCTCTAGGATCCAAAACCATATTCTGGACGATGCAAAACCATATTCTGGATGATGCAAAACCATATTCTGGAGGATCCAAAACCATAATCTGGAGGATCCAAAACGATATTCTGGAGGATCCAAAACCATATTCTGGACGATGCTAAACCATATTCTGGACGATGTAAAACCATATTCTGTAAGATCCAAAATCATATTCTGGACGATGCAAAACCATATTCTGGAGTATCACAAACCATTATCTGGAGGATCCAAAACCATATTCTGGACGATGCAAAACCATATTCCGGAGGATCCAAAATCATATTCTGGACGATGCAAAACCATATTCTGGACGATGCAAAACCATATCCTGGAGGATCCAAAATCATATTCTGGACGATGCAAAACCATATTCAGGACGATGCAAAACCATATTCTGGACGATGCAAAACCATATTCTGGACGATGCAAAAAAATATTCTGGACGATGCAAAACCATATTCTGGAGGATCCAAAATCATATTCTGGACGATGCAAAACCATATTCTGGACGATGCAAAACTATATACTGGAGGATCCAAAACCATATTCTGGACGATCCAAAACCATATTCTGGAAGATCCAAAATCATATTCTCGACGAACCAAAATCATATTCTGGAGGATCGAAAATCATATTCTGGAGGATCGAAAACCATATTCTGGAGTATCCGATGATATTTTTTGATATTCAATCACATTTTGAAGTATCCGATAATTTTTCGGAGCCTCAAACACGATATTCTGCAGTATCCTTTAATACGTAATCCAGATAAATGGGTTTGTATTCAAGGCAGAATAAGAACATACACGAGATGGATTGGATGGGCCTATCAGAAAAAGAATGTACACCAGATGGATTGGATGGGTGCGTTAGAATAAGAATGTACACGAGATGGATTGGATGGGTGTATCAGAATAAGAATGTACACCAGATGGATTGGATGGGTGCGTTAGAATAAGAATATACACGAGATGGATTGCATGGGCCTATAAGAATAAGAATGTACACCAGATGGATTGGATGGGTGCGTTAGTATAAGAATGTACACCAGATAGATTGGATGGGTGTATGAGAATAAGAATGTACACCAGTTGGATTGGATGGGTGCATCGGAATAAAAATGTACACGAGATTGATTGGATGGGTGCATCAGAATAAGAATGTACACGAGATGGATTGGATAGGTGCATCATAATAAGAATGTACACGAGATGGATTGGATGGGTGCATCAGAATTAGAATGTACACGAGATGGATTGGATGGGTGTATCAGAATAAGAATGTACACGAGATGGATTGGATGGGTGCATCAGGATTAGGATTTACACGAGATGGATTGGATGGGTGTATCAGAATTAGAATGTACACGAGATGGATTGGATGGGTGTATCAGAATAAGAATGTACACGAGATGGATTGGATGGGTGCATCAGAATAAGAATGTACACGAGATGGATTGGATGGGCGCATCAGAATAAGAATGTACACGAGATGGATTGGATGGGCGCATCAGAATAAGAATGTACACGAGATGGATTGGATGGGTGCATCAGAATAAGAATGTACACGAGAAGGATTGGATGGGTGTATCAGAATTAGAATGTACACGAGATGGATTGGATGGGTGCATCAGAATAAGAATGTACACGAGATGGATTGGATGGGTGCATCAGAATAAGAATGTACACGAGATGGATTGGATGGGTGCATCAGAATAACAATGTACACGAGATGGATTGGATGGGTGTATCAGAATTAGAATGTACACGAGATGGATTGGATGGGTGCATCAGAATAAGAATGTACACGAGATGGATTGGATGGGCGCATCAGAATAAGAATGTACACGAGATGGATTGGATGGGTGCATCAGAATAAGAATGTACACGAGATGGATTGGATGGGCGCATAAGAATAAGAATGTACACGAGATGGATTGGATGGGCGCATCAGAATAAGAATGTACACGAGATGGATTGGATGGGTGCATCAGAATAAGAATATACACGAGATGGATTGGATGGGTATATCATAATAAAATATACACGAGATGGATTGGATGGGTGCATCAGAATAAGAATGTACACGAGATGGATGGGATGGGTGCATCAGAATAAGAATGTACACGAGATGGATTGGATGGGTGCATCAGAATAAGAATGTACATGAGATGGATTGGATGGGCGTATCAGAATAAGAATGTACATGAGGTGGATTGTATGAACGTACAGATCAGGGATGTTGGAACGCCTTTTTAAAATTAGAGCTCGAAATGAATTGAAGAAAAGGCGAAATAAGTTCACTAGTTTTCACGAATTACCTCTCGAGGTCCCTCTTGGATTTCGCTAATATATATCTAGAAGAGTGGTGCATTGGGAACCTCTTTCTGACCCTCCCCCTTTATCTGATCCGTAGCCTGAGTCTAACCAGAAGGTGGTTACATTGACTTATCATACTATTTACTTACTACTATATGCAATTTAAATATAACCTCTCTATTTCGTGAATAATTATTCAAATACTTTTTGCAAAATAAATTTCGATTTTTGCTAAAACCAGATCACTGCTATTCAGTTTTTCTTCGCTGACTGTAACTATACAACATATCACTCGTCTTGGTTCATATTTTGGATGATAAGAGTTACAACCCAGTGTGCCGGTATGGATATTTCTCTAGGTTGTGACGGCTACTTTAATGCCCGTCTTCACGCTTCGACTGTCGGCACGATTATATGCCAGATTGCGTCGAGAAGCAAATCATACGTTAAGTTAAGAGATTCAAGCCTGATTTGGGCCGACGTGCAAAAATCTGTCACAGCTCTACTGATTTTGTGAATCGTAGGATCTGGAGGATCCAAAATCATATTCTGGATTATCCAAAATCATATTCTGGAGGATCCATAATCATATTCTGGAGGATCCAAAATCATATTCGGGAGGATCCAAAATCATATTCTGGAGGATCCAAAACCATGTTCTGGAGTATCCGACCATATTCTGGAGCATCCAAAATCATATTCTGGAGTAACTGATCATATTCTGGAGTATCCGATTATGTTTTTCGATATTTAATAACATTTTCAAGTATCCTACAATATATAAAGATTTATATAGTATATCCGACGATATTCTGCGGTATCCGATAATATGTGCCCAGATAGATTAGATGGGTGTATCAGATTAAGAATATACACGAGATAGATTGGATGGGTGCATCAGAATAAGAATGTACACGAGAACGATTGGATGGATGTATCAGAATAAGAATGTACACGAGATGGATTGGATGGGTGCATCAGAATAAGAATGTACACGAGAACGATTGGATGGATGTATCAGAATAAGAATGTACACGAGTTGGATTGGATGGGTGCATCAGAATAAGAATGTACACGAGATGGATTGGATGGGTGTATCAGAATAAGAAAGTACACGAGATGGATTGGATGGGTGCATCAGAATAAGAATAAACACGAGATCGATTGGATGGATGTATCAGAATAAGAATGTACACGAGATGGATTGGATGGGTGCATCAGAATAAGAATGTACACGGGATGGATTGGATGGGTGTATCAGAAGAAGAAAGTACACGAGATGGATTGGATTGGTGCTTCAGAATTAGAATGATCTCGGGATGGATTGGATGGCTACATCAGAATAAGAATGTACACGAGATTGATTGGATGGCTGTATCAGAATAAGAATGTACACGAGATGGATTGGATTGGTGCTTCAGAAATAGAATGATCACAGGATGGATTGGATGGGTACATCAGAATAAGAATGTACAAGAGATGGATTGGATGGGTGCTTCAGAATAAGAATGTACACGAGATGGATTGGATTGGTGCTTCAGAATTAGAATGTTCATGGGATAGATTGGATGGGTGCATCAGAATAAGAAGGTACACGACATGATTTGGATGCGTGTATCAGGATAAGAATGTTCACGGGATTGATTGGATGGCTGTATCAGAATAAGAATGTACACGAGATGGATTGGATGGGTGTATGAGAATGAAAATGTACACGAGATGGATTGGATGGACGCATCAGAATAAGAATCTACACGAGATGGATAATTGGATGGGTGCATCAGAATAAGAATGTACACGAGATGGATTGGATGGGTGTATCAGAATAAGATTGTACACGAGATGGATTGGATGGGTGCATCAGAATAAGAATGTACACGAGATTGATTGGATGGCTGTATCAGAATAAGAATGTACACGAGATGGATTGGATTGGTGCTTCAGAAATAGAATGATCACAGGATGGATTGGATGGGTACATCAGAATAAGAATGTACAAGAGATGGATTGGATGGGTGCTTCAGAATAAGAATGTACACGAGATGGATTGGATTGGTGCTTCAGAATTAGAATGTTCATGGGGTGGATTGGATGGGTGCATCAGAATAAGAAGGTACACGACATGATTTGGATGCGTGTATCAGGATAAGAATGTTCACGGGATTGATTGGATGGCTGTATCAGAATAAGAATGTACACGAGATGGATTGGATGGGTGTATCAGAATGAAAATGTACACGAGATGGATTGGATGGACGCATCAGAATAAGAATCTACACGAGATGGATAATTGGATGGGTGCATCAGAATAAGAATGTACACGAGATGGATTGGATGGGTGTATCAGAATAAGATTGTACACGAGATGGATTGGATGGGTGCATCAGAATAAGAATGTACACGAGATGGATTGGATGGGCGTACAGGAATAAGAATGTACACGAGATGGATTGGATGAACGCATAGGAATAAGAATGTACACGAGATGGATTGGATGGGTGTATCAGAAGAAGAAAGTATACGAGATGGATTGGATGGGTGTATCAGAAGAAGAAAGTACACGAGATGGATTGGATGGAAGCCCGTAACCAGGGGGGAGCACAGGGTGCACGTGCACCCCCCCCCCCCCCCCCCCATCAGACCAAAAGGTCCGCTTCTTATCAACATTTGTTTGTTAAAGTTAATAAAGTTCATTATTATTATTATTGCTTGAAAATAAAAAAAAATACAGATTTAATGTAAATCAAAAAATTAAACCACTATCATTTCCTAGTTTTCTCCATTTGTTTCTTTTTTCCAACAATGTGTTGGGTTACCTGTGGTACACTACATTTAGGTCCATTTTTTCTTGATGTGCACCCCCCCGGTAAATGTTCTGGTTACGGCCCTGCAAGTCAACGATTATCATTGTTTTTAGAGCGGTATGAGACACTGTCAGAGAAAGAGAGGGACTGGAATTAACTTTATCCAAGATGGAGTCGAACAACAAAAAGAAAAAGAAGGATTTTGATGAAAATAAGTTACTGGAAGAAGCTAAAGAGTTAATAAGAATAACATTTCCAAAGAAAGCTAGACGGAAGTGTTACTTCGAGTTTCACACTGATCCGGAAACAGGACGAAGGCATACAAAGCATCCCTATAAGCCACGTTTTGGATCAAACAAGTCGGAGGAGGGCCCGGGGATGGGGGGGGGGGGGGGGGGGGGGGGGAGGGTACTCCCCTATATTTGCTATACGGGTATGTGCCGCCCGATAGGGTATGGTTTTTTGGCTTTTAGGTTTGGAGTAGGGTATCATTTTTTTACAATTTGTCTGGGGAAGGGTAAGGTTTTTGTCTGGGATAGGGTATTTTTTTGACATTTTTTCTGGGATAAGGTTATGTTTTAGTCGTTTTAGCCCGGTAGGCTAGGTTTTCTGCCGGCACAAAAAATAACGATTTAAATTCAATTAAACAATTGCCAAATAGTTATTGAAATCTATTGAATAATCGTTTTTTGCATGTCAAAAAAATGTAGGTTTAGTCTGGGGTAGGGTATATGAAATCAAAATTCTAGGTCAGGGTTTACCCTCTCGGCTGCGCCTCGTGTTTCTCTACGACTTCTCTCTTGCTCTACAGCTCCCAGCGTGTTTATATCACAGTATATAGACACGCGCGCCGTTTTATATTCCTGATATAATAATTGAATGCTTGATCTTTATTGTGTATCCACATTATTTGATATCTTCATAATAAACTCCTTTTTCAATTGTGTAAGCCTTAATTACCAGTGTCACATTTTATTTAAATGAATGAACTTTATATAAATATTGATAAATTTGTTGTACTTGGCTGGCATGGGTTTCCTTGCTCTGCAATATATCATCATCCAACCCTGCTGGTGCTTTACAACAGACCTGTTAAGGCACTGAGTAAAATATACTTATTCCATTTTAGAATTTTTAATATTTTTGTACTTGTGTTGAAAAGCAAGTCAAGCACCTCAACAAGGCTAAGCACCTCAAGTAAGCCAAGCACCTCAAGCAAGCTAAGCACCTCAAGCAAGTCAAGCAAGCTAAGCACCTCAAGTAAGCCAAGCACCTCAAGGAAGCCAAGCACCTAAAGCAAGCCAAGTACCTCAAGCAAGCCAAGCACCTCAAGTAATACAAGCACCTCAATCAAGGTAAGCACCTCAATAAAGCTAAGCACCTCAAGTAAGCTAAGCACCCCAAGCAAGACAAGCACCTCAAGCAAGGCAAGCAACTCAAGCAAACCAAGCACCTCAAGTAAGACAAGTACCTCAATCAAGCTAAACACTTCAATCAAGCTAAGCACCTCAAGTAAGCTAAGCACCTCAAGCAAGACAAGCACCTTCAGCAAGGCAAGCACCTCAAGCAAGCCAGGCACCTCAAGTACGACAAGCACCTCAATCAAGCTAAGCACCTCAAGCAAGCTAAGCCCGTGCACCTCAAGTAAGCTAAGCACTTCAATCAAGCTAAGCACCTCAAGCATGACAAGTACGGCAAGCAAGACAATCACCACAAGTAAGACAAGCACCTCAAGTAAGCTAAGCACCTCAAGCACGCCAAGCACCTCAAGTAAGCCAAGCACCTCAAGCAATTCAAGCACCTCAAGTAAGACAAGCACTTCAAGCAAGACAAGCACCTCAAGCAATACACGCACCTCAAGCAAGACAAGCACCTCCAGCAAGTCAAGCACCTCAAGCACCTCAAGTAAGCCAAGCACCTCAAGTAAGACAAGTACCTCAAGTAAGACAAGCACCTCAAGCAAGACAAGCACCTCAAGCAATCCACGCACCTCAAGCAAGACAAGCACCTCCAGCAAGTCAAGCACCTCAAGCACCTCAAGTAAGCCAAGCACCTCAAGTAAGACAAGCACCTCAAGTAAGACAAGCACCTCAAGCAAGACAAGCACTTCAAGCACCTCAAGCAAGGCAAGCAGCACAAGTAGGTCAAGCAGCATAAGTAGGTCAAGTAGCAGAAGTAAGGCAAGCAACATAAGTAGGTCAAGCAGCAGAAGTAAGATAAGCAGCACAAGTTGATAAAGCAGCAGAAGTAAGATAAGCACATTAAGTAAGACAAGTACATAATATATTGGTATATAAGGAAACATACATTAGTTCCATTAGTATATATGGAATCATACATTAGTGCCACTATATGGAATCATACACGAAGTACCTACCCTACAAACACACCATGTTTACAAAAAATGGAAATTTTATTCAAGTGTTTCTATGAAAATTATTGTATTCAATAACCTCCATACAGTTTCTTATATATAACTGAGAGCTTGGGATACGAGTAAGTAAAATATTTTGCCTATTCGATCCATGACTGTTGTAATTTTGATTGGGAGGTCGAGGGAGACTAACAAACGCAGAAGGTGAGAGCACCTAAAGTTGTAGGGGGATTATTGGGCATGCATGCTCCCTTGCAATTATTATTTTATTTTTTTTTTTTGCAATATTGACACCCTTGGAAATGCGATTTCCAGTCTTTTGAGGGAATATTTGCAACATATTCATATTGCTGTAAAGGTATGGCAATTTCGCACATTCTGGCTATGAAAAAGTAGAGAAAATGCATTTCTGATATAGGATAGTAAAAAAATAGTACTACGGTATACAAGACATTTTTTTGGTATTCTTCCTTTTCACTATTTTCAAAGCCCCAAATGGATATGTTAGCGAACTGCAGTGCTTGGTCGCGCATGATTCGATCTTCAATTTATCTATCACTGATAACCTTGTACATGGTTCTCTTCCAATATCTCTAGTGGATTAGGGAAGGGACTGCTATTACAGTCAAACTAAGAAAACCTAAAAATATGTCTGGAATACTTATCGTTTTCTAACCAATCACAGTTGTACTTCTCAGTTGAGCTTGGAACGACCACAATTTTGTCATGAAGTTTTGTGTTGAAAAGTGCATGTTGTCAAGGGCAACCTTAAAAGTATTCAATAGGAAGCAAGCATAATTATAATACTGACTTCACTGCAGCAGCAATTAACATGTTCAATACTCTTGAAGTTACCCCTGACAACATGCACACTTCAAGAACAAAACTTCATGACAAAACTTCAGTCATTCCAAGCTCAAATATGAAGCGTAGTAAACTATCACCCAACTCCGAATTCCACTCCATTAACTATGCCGAACTAGAACGATCATTTCCAATCCACCTTTTCGGCAATAGGCTTTCACATGGGGAATCATGTTATGGTCACCAAAAAGTTTGCACATTGTTGTTGATTTGCCATACAATCGTACTTGTAACTTTTGTACAATTTGTCTACTTCATTTGTTTATTCTGTTCTTAAAATGTTAGTGAAACTATCTAAATACTTTCTTTTTAAAAAGTTTTGCTAAAATTTTGAGCCAACCAGGTGGCAGTATTGTGTCATGATTGCCTCCCCCCCCCCCCTCCCCCCCAAAAAAAATCCTAAACTGCTATACAATTTGTTTTTATGAAGCTTTATCACTGTCGATTAAGTTTCATTTTAGTGATTGGTATGAAATTGCCTTTGGTAGTGAACATAAATCAACATGGTAGTGAAAGTATAGTGATTGGTAGCAAACATACTGGTAGCAAAATTAAATTAAATATTGCCAATCTCAGACCCCAACCCAAAGTTTTTTTACTTTTGCACATTACCAGCCTATTGTATTTTCCATTGTACCCCCCTCCCCAACACACACATACACTTTTTATGGTTCTTCTAAGTCCTAGATATATAGCTAGCATTTAAAAATTCAGCACTCTTGGACCATACATTCCGTTAGTCACTGATAGAATATCAGAACTCCATTTAATAACTTACAGTAATTTTGACAAAATGTTGATTTAAACTAAAATGTAAATACACCTTTATATATTATGTTCAATGTAATGCATATGCTACTACCTGCACTATATAATAGGGTTCCTGCCCTCACATCAATGACATACTGTAATTTAGAGTGAAATCACTTAACCCGTGAAATAGATATTACTAGACTAATGCACTTTAGTAGACCCTAATTCCATTGTTTTCTTGGGTGTCTATTTGATTATTACACTTTAAGAAGTAATTTTTTTTCACAGGTTTAGTGATTTCACTCTACTTGATACTTATTAATTCAATAAACCCATACCTAGCCTGTCACATAAATAAATAACTTAAGTATACCTTACTTAGGGCCTCTGTACAAGAAGGGAGGGTAACCTTACCACTAGGGTTACCCTAGCTCTTCCACCTGTTTTCTCATATATTTTAATGCCTTTACAAGCACACCTTGGTTACCCTATACTAGCAGTAGGTAGCATTTTGCAGGGTAACCCTTCTGCTTGAGTCAAGTTTTCCTTTGTATAACCATTAGCTAGGGATAACCTGCCTTAATTACCTGGATAAATTTGTATTGGTTGTTAAACCTCTTTTCATCAATAACTTGGTAATTAATTATCATAACCCAGTAAACAAATTCCTGCCAAGTTGATCTTCATAAGAAACCCAAGGTCAACCAATGATATTCAAGAATTCTGAGAGATAATTATACTCAAAATTATTCAGAAATTCAAACTAAGAGAGAGAAACCTCATATCGTAAGAGTAAGAAAGGAGTTTTTCTGTGGTAGTGTCAATTCCATTCAAGATTCGAGAAATTGAGCTTCCATGCATGGTGGATTACTAAAACAGCTTTTTTGTTAACAATACTCTACCTTACAACAGACTTCGCAAAACTTGGTAAAATCATGCAGACATGGTTTTCACATTTGTATGCTTATAGTTTGGTAGCTAAATTATATGGCATGAAATTACTACCAATAAACATTTTCTAATTCAAATTGTAAAAACAAAAACCAGTCTACCCAAACTAAAAGACTTCTTTGCAATTATGAAAAAGCTTGCTGTTTTCCCACCATTTTTTTGTGTCCACCCAGCTGATTAAGTATGGCATAACATTTCAATTCGAAATAATTAGGTATGCTAAAGACAGGAATCCTAATTTGCCAAAAAAATATATATATATCCACTAAAACTTCTCCAGTTTTACTAATAATTCTGTTAATTTTCAAATAAATGCATACAATATACTGTCAGTACATGTACAATATTTTATGACTTTTCATCCTCACTGAATAAGTTAATTCATGGAAGTAGGATCAAATTACATAATATAATTATGCATATGTAGCTCTATAATTATAATAACAGCATAGTACTATAGATTACTACTCCTAACTACAGCTGTAAACCTTAATTCACATGATATAATTATTAGTAACTTAGCTTTCAAAATATATCTTAACTAGAACAGCTGTAGCCCACTATTACTGAATTTCTCTCTCTCTCTCTCTCTCTCTCTCTCTCTCTCTGTATAGTATAGATTTAAATGCATACTAACCCCTAGTTCAATATTCTCAGTAAAAATTCTACCTGAAGTGAATAGTTGAATGGTAGATATTTCTTGATTTGAGAATTAAATCTTTAAGTTATATACTTCTGTGACATCAGGTTATCCTTCATTAGATATACAAAATTTAATTTGTTCACTCAAACAGTATCACAAAGCATCATAAAATTAATATAATTTTGCTGATGGTTTACTTGAAAGTGATTGAAAAATTTTTTTCTCATTATCATCAACAAAAATACTCAATTTGAAATTATATAAATGCTAGCATATGCACGTAATGTTTATAAACATTAATTGCCATTGTGATGTTAATTTACCAACCATTTAAACAATAGGTTTAATTTTGTCACTTTGTTTTATAGCATTGTCCAATAAATTTCTGGTTGGCAATTGTTAAATAACAATCAACTAATGCAAATTATGGTAAACTATTATGGTAAATTATTAAATTATTATCAACTCAAATCAAGAAATATTTTACTACTCAACTATTCACTACACATAGAATTAATTCCAACAATATTGAATCAGGGGTTATATTTTTATTCAAGTCAAAGCAAAAATTATTGCTGTAAAACACTATCTGAAAGCCAGAGGGAATGGAAATTTTAATATATCAATTAGAGCAGGCTACAGTGACTTAGGTTGCGATTGGTAGAAACCTTTTTTTTTTTTTTTTTTTGAATATAGTAAAACTGTAGTCAATTATTCCATTTGTCAGGTTTAATAATAGACAATAATAGATTAGAATATGAACCCATTTGTCTGTAGAGTGTGCATTTTATTGTAGCTATACAAACACAAAAGCTAGTTGCATGATCATGAAGCTAGTAAAATGATGTAACTTCTACGAATAGTATTTGGGAGATTGATCCAAATTATGCACCTTAATCATACAATTGTGTTGCAAGTTCTAGAGGAACACTTAGTCATACATAATACCACCCTGCTAGCAAAAACATTTCATTGTTGGAGAGAGTAGAAAGAGCTTCTACTTCTCCAACAAAGTCACACAACAAAATGTTGTTGTTGTATGGGCTGGTAATATGAGCACATTTGCTCTGAAACTTGCAACACAACAATGTTGCTTGACAAGTTGCATGATTTTGTTGGTTGTAAACTGCACCTTTATCTTAAGCTAATACTTTGGACAGTCAGTTGGGTTCATATTGTAAACTACATGCCTGATTTAAAAACATGTACTGGCCTGTATTCTTCATTAAAAAAGAATGTACATACTTTACAATCATGTACATCTTAGTTTCTATAGCTAGATTTAATAAAAGTATTACCAGGAATGGCCTAGAAACCTGGATTAATATGGCAATATGACTGCAGGGATGAAAGCACAATGTAGATAATCCACAATGAAGCTAGCAAAATTGATGATGCAATTTTGTAGTTTCTTGGGCCTCCAAGCTCACCTCCTATCCTTGGATTTCTACGCAACATCATCACTGCAATTGCCACTAATGCAGCAATACAAAAAACCATTACTGAAAAACCTAAAGAACCCCCATCCACTTCAAATTTTCTTCCATTTGCAGCATGATAGATTGCAGCTACAGACCATGCCAAACCAATACCAAGGAACACATTAACGGAATTACTGCCTGTCACATTACCAACTGAAGAATCAGCAGTTTCATCATTTATTGCTGCAACTTTGCTGGCAAAAGTATCTGAAAAGGAAAATAAAAAGAGAGTAAGTATATCTGTATGTGTACGTAATATATTTAGTAAATATATATATACCCAGTCCATATCCAAGTGAGCCAGAATGGGGTTTATCTATTTTCATAACCCAACATTACTTTACTGAAACAGATTCTGCTGACTGAAACACAAAACCCATATATTTTGTTGATTTTCTCTGTTTTCTGATTTTTCCTGTTTTCGATATTCATAACAGTTATTTCATAAAAAAGGATAAAAGTACCTGAGAAAAGTATAAGTATAAATATAGGTATATAATTGTTATCTGCTTGAAAACAATTAAGTACTCATTTAATTTCAAAATTTGAAGTCGTTTTTCTTTCATTTTCAGATATAATTAATCCCTTCACCTAATATACAGTTTTCAAGCTCTCAAAAGATTTAGAAACACTTCAGGAATTTTTAGTCTTTCACACCATAAATCAAATAATTGTTAACAGAGCATAAATGGGATTTTGTCTATATTCCCATGATAGTTATATCTGCCATGGAAATATCCTACCTTTTGATAATAAGAAAATTTTGGTAAAATCTACAGCACTATATTTACTGATCCTTTTGAACTTGATGTACTTTTGAAAAAAAAAACCTTTCTGGAGAGCTTCAGTATCTTGCTAGAAATTTGATATCTTAAATGTGGCCTATAGACCCCCTTTGTGTGATGTCAAAGCAGCTCCATTTAGAGAACAATTAAAGCAAAAGAATCTCCTGAGGATTGGAATTGTTTTGTCCTCCAAATTGAAGAGGTCTATTGTATATTTTGATTTGGTCAATCTTAATTCTTGGGATCCTGATGTGTATACAACAAATTCAAAAATTGTTGTTGAGTTAAAAAAAAATTAAATTATAAATGCTAGGACGGGCCATGTTCTGTTTATAAGCAGTTAACAGCTAATATATTATGAATATTGCAGTTCTTCAGCTCTCCAATATTGATTCAAGTTACTGAACAAATAATTTTGTCATGTCTCTTCATGCATGTGCACATAAACCCTCTTAATAAATCCTACAATGCATTATTTTCCACATTTGGTGTCAAATATATTCTTTTCAATTTTGTTCAAAAGAACAAATTTCAAAAGAATATATTTGATGTCAAATGCAAAAAAATAAAGCATCATAGCTAGGATTTATTAAAAGGGTCTATATGCAAACACTCTCCAAATGCCCAATGCATAATATAATATCAACTATTCAGAATACCCCTCAGTCTTAGCTTCGAATTCAATGACAACAGTTTTTTGAATTTGATGTATACAAACAAACATATATATTATTATTGTTTTCTGCATAAAAATTCTGTACCTGGAAGACTTGTTCCCAAAGCAACAAATGTTATGGCAACAACACTATCTGAAAGGCTAATAGTGCAACCAAAGTGTGAAGCTATGTCTCCAACAAATGCAGTTAGAACACCAATCATTGAAATGGAAACAATAAAACATGCCCAGCCACCCCAAATATCTGTGGGTGGAACACATGCAAACAGAAGTTTCCAAAACACTGTCAGGAAGTGCATCATGTAGTCTCCAAAACTTGGAGGGGAAGGCTCTTCACTTTCATCATCTCCGCTACCACCAACTGTAAGAGCATCTTTAAATTGTTCTCTCCAAGATGATGTCCCAACTACTAATGCAAGGTTTGCCTTAGCAAGCAGCTTATCCACTGTGTTCTTGAATTCTTTACTTTCAACAATTTCGACCTCAATTTTTGAAATTTCACCTGGTAATTAGTTTGCAAAGAAAAAAGTCAGAAAATCTCAGAAATCAATCAATGGAGATTTGGGATCCCATGTTCAACTTCCACTGTAGTTTAATTTAATCTCTACTAATTAATTAGCAGCATCTACAACAAGGAAAAATTGTCAAGGATGAAATGGATGACAAGGCCGCCGACTGTGTAAAGAAGCAAAAATAAGGCATTTATTGATGGCCTTGCATTAAATGATAATATAGTATTGCCTGATCAGAATGGTATTTTGGTCTACTACTAAGCATTAATTCCAAGTTTGAAATTTTATAATGGGCATCAAATGAGAGCTATATATATACATATATATATACTCAAGGCAATTAACTGAGAACAGCAAAATATACCCAGTTTTCAAAAGCAGAAAAATGCCTGGCCGATATGTTATTTGAGCCTGAAAATAATTTTTCTCTGAAAGTCTATTAATGTTCCATTATGACTGTGTAAAAATCATTTTCTTGACCCGTAAAAACTTTTCTGTGCTGGAGCGAAAATTTTGTCATAGGTTTTGTGGCATTTTGAAGAAGAGTGCATTTAAAAAATATTTTCCATGATTTTGACCTTTTTTTTCAAAATAAAGTCAAGCAACCCAAGTCCAAAACTGTTAGATTTTTGGAAATGTATGGACTGATTTCATAACTTTATCAACTCTGTGGGGTCTCTAGACTGATTTCATAATGTTATGGGTCTTTAGACTGCATGCATGGTTTTCATAACGTTATGAACACTATGGTTCTCCCTGGATTTTCCAATAGTATATATGGCTTTAAAACATCAATACTACAGTACCTCTTTTTTGAGAGTGCAAAAATGCAAAAACAGATTGCAGCTTGTTGTGGCCATGCATGCATGAACCCGTTTAAAACTTGAAGGAATATCAGGAAAGACATGTTAATTATAATCTTACCAAGCCTCGGCTTTCCTAGTTCCTCCATACGTTCTTTTTCAGCATCATAGTCATCAGATAAGGGACGGGGCTCATCCTCATCTCTTACAAGTTGTGGTTCTCCAAGAATTACAAAAAAGGTTTCTTTCTTTTCATAATCTTCATCATCAATGATACCAATCTCAATAAATTTGCTGAAAACATAACAAAGTATTATCAAAAAGAAAACATGCATGCAGACCACTATTAATATAATTAAGCTAGCTTGGCATCTCTAAATCGTGGAACCGGCAGTACCAACGGAACCACCAGAATTAAAACTTCCGATCTATAAAATACTTGCATGCATGCATAAAAAATCATGCAGCTCAGTAAATATTCACCCATATTCACCTTCGGCGAATAATTGCTAAATAGCTGTGGCATTCTAAACAGGAGTTGATGTTCTTGGAGAGCCTATTAAATAATACCTATACAAGATCTACAAATATTATTAGACAAATTTTTTTTTCAATTGAAAGATTTTTAATCATGCAAGATCGGAAGTTTTCTAGTGGTCCCGCTGGTTTCACGATTTAGAGATGCCAAAGCTAGCTATAGTGTACGATATTTAAGAAATAAAACATTTCCGTGCATTCATAGCGTGATGAAAACACAGCTCTCGACCTATGAGAGCGTGCATACTATCTTAAGTATTTTCTAAATGTACATAAATATATAAACTTATGTTTGAAGAAAGTTTTGAAAAGAGGGAATTGGCAGCTATGTATTAATAGGGTAACCACATAATGCAGATTTTCACATGCAGTACAGAACGATTTCACATATAAGCCAGCGTTAACATGTTAATGAAAATGTGTAATATATGATAATGAGTTTACAATGAGAAATGTGGCATCTAATTATATAGATTTCGTCTTGGGACAACAAAACTAATAAAAACAAACCTCTACTAACAATTTTTTTTATTATTAGCTATAGCTAGACATGCTGGTCTAGTAAAAAAAATTATTCAGTAGAGGTGTGTTTTTTTTTTGGTTATTTTAATTTATTCAACATCCATGTGGTAAGCTTTTCACTTTAAAAAAAAGAAAACACAGACTGATGTAATTAAGGTATATATCAGCCATACAGAGTAAATGTCACTACAAAAAGGGGAACTTAAAAAACCCTGAGTGAAAACTGAGTGAAAATAGACCTTAATATCCACTTCTAGTATATGTCCTAGTATAATATATAAAACAAAGAGAAGCAGTAATGGTCAATATATTTATAAAAAATTATCTTGTTCACATATATGTACAGTATGATGTATGTTTCAAAACCTTATGAATAATATATAAGCTGAGTTAACGCTTTGGTTCAATTGAAGGTGCAGCCATACTGTCACTTGCATATTTCAGTGGAATACACAATGGTGCATGTGTGTCTATATTTACTGTACTGAAATAAACCCTCTGGGAGCTGTAGAGCAATTAAGATCGCCAGACAGTATTTAATAATCAGTATTTAATAATTTATTAAATACTGTCTGACGAGTGCGTAAGCACGAAACTCGGAGTAACAGCAAAAGTTATGTCTTGTCTTTGATCTATCTATACAATCCATAATCTATATATATATATATATTGATCACAGTATGTCTTGTCTATGCTGCATAACAGTGCTCGATACACAGAAGTGCAGAGCATTTTTTTGCAGAGCAAAGTTCAAAGTTCTCGTTTTTCTCCCAAGATCCTGCATGCTCTATTTCACCGGCAGAGTCATAGAACTTTGTTTCTATTGCTTAAATATATATATATAGCCTTTTGCAAAAAAAATTATGGCCGTTTCAAGTACACATACAAGTATATCAAAAGTATATCAGAAATTATGTGATATCATCGCTGATATTTTTTCGGGTTGCCTATCACTAGGGCTTTCTGAAAAAAATATCAGGAATGATATCCCATAATTTTAACTGGCCATAATTTTTGGTAAAAGCTTTATATCGATATGCAGAAATTCTGATCCCCTTGATGTATATACAAGTATATCAAACGTATGTCAGAAATTATGGGATATCATTGCTGATATTTTTTTCGAGTTGCCTATCACTAGGGCTTGCTGAAAAAAATATCAGCGATGATATCCCATAATTTCTAATATACTTTTGATATACTGATGTATATATACATGCAGCTTTTTGCAAAAATTATGGCCGTTTCAAGTACACATACAAGTATATCAAAAGTATATCAGAAATTATGTGATATCATCGCTGATATTTTTTCGGGTTGCCTATCACTAGGGCTTTCTGAAAAAAATATCAGGAATGATATCCCATAATTTTAACTGGCCATAATTTTTGGTAAAAGCTTTATATCGATATGCAGAAATTCTGATCCTCTTGATGTATATACAAGTATATCAAACGTATGTCAGAAATTATGGGATATCATTGCTGATATTTTTTTCGAGTTGCCTATCACTAGGGCTTGCTGAAAAAAATATCAGCGATGATATCCCATAATTTCTAATATACTTTTGATATACTGATGTATATATACATGCAGCTTTTTGCAAAAATTATGGCCGTTTCAAGTATATATACAACTGGAATGGGAATGTCTGGCTGCAGTAAGAAGCCATTAGTGGGGAAGGATTTTGAAACTGACATTAAGAACAGCTGCAAAGCAGACTAATAGAAGCCAAAATGTACTTTTTGAATTATAGTTATAGTTAAATTGTCTGGGTCTTGCTGTAATATGAAAATGGGTGCAAGGAGCAATATGAGAGAGACGCACCACTCAAATCAAGAAATATTTTACCACTCAACTATTTACTTCATGTAGATTAATTGAGTACTGAAGGTATTGAAAAAAGGTTATGTGTACTTTATAATTATGGGCTGAGTTAATCCCTTAAAATCAACTTTTGTTTTTTATCTATTATTTGACATCCAGTTAGACTTAGTTATGGGCTTTAGCAATTCTATTCAAAAATGAATAAAACAATAAGAAGAAAAATTAAATAGCAAAAGCCTACACATTTCAATTCTCTTTTTCCCCCAAAGAAATATTACAGTCAAAACGGCCCAAGCGTACCCCCTAGGCTCCATTAATGATTCTGTTATTCAAATATTGAGTTGATTATTTACTCCGAGTTTTTATTAAAAATTGGAAGACTCCAAACTTCACATTAACTTCACACTAAAATTCTAAGGGATGCCTTTCTGGGGTGTTTTTCTACCTTGGCATGGCCAAGAATCAAATCAAAAACCAAGTAGATATTATTATTCTCAAGTTTGGAGTCAGAGTGAATAAGGAACTCAATATTCGAATAATCAATTCATTAGTGCTTCTAGGGGGTACGCTTGAGCCGTTTTGACAGTAAAACATTCGAGCAAATGAGGTGAACGAAAGATCAAAGGAAACATGTTGCATTACTAATAGCCATTGAAATGTAAAAGTAATTAAGATTGCATTATATATGTATAATCATTCATATAACAAAACATACACAATTGAGCACCTAACTGCTGCTTGAATAATATGGCAGTTAATTACTATTCCACTTTTTCTATTTCCCTGCTTGTAGTAATATCGGATCCGAGTCACGTTCGTGTGTGTAACCGTGGTGAATGATTTTGTTATTTATAGGCTCAATAAATACCGTTTCTTCTTATCGAAAAGCGCTTTAGCGTATTCAAAATGAATTCGACAAATAATGGATTGCTCGAAATCAATAAAAATATACTAGAAAACTCGTACGAATTTAGCATAACAATATAATAATGGAAAACGATCAATCGTTTTTTAAAGACACAATAATTTGTAAATAGGTGTAAAAAGGTACTTACTGAGTTTCGTCGTTTAAGAATTCGAGTTCTCCTACAGCGTCCTCATAATCCTCGCCACCGCCTTTTGCAGTACCTTCTTCTGTATGGTAAGGTACTCGCACAGTTCCACGGGCACCAGTGTTGCGGTTTACCCGAATCTTGACCATTTTATTTGCCTCGGGTACTGACACGGATTCCTCCTCAAACGTGAACATACCGGGGTAATCATCATCAAGAATAACTATCGTAGCTTTACCACCTCGAATAATTTTTCCAGGCGGACCTCGGTAGGTATTTCGCATAAGGTCTCCATCGGGACCTGCAATGCGAACATTTCCAAGAGAAACAGTGAAGTGTTCGTCCTCCTCAAAAATATCATCATCTATGATAACAACAGAGATTGTTTTTTGGTATTCTCCTGGTCTAAAACATACTGTGCCTTCGGTTTTATCGTAATCGTCCCCGGCCTTAGCTGTCCCATCCTCGGTCCTAAAATCGACGAAAACAGTGTCATTAATGTCACCACCAGCGCGCGTTATGGTCATATACACACTGCCACAGTTTTCTTTCACCTCGTATTCGTCAGGGTCAAAAAACACTTTTACTACAGAAGGGTCATCGTACTCGATGTCTTGGATCTCAAGCTTAGCATCTGCAACAGAGCTGCTAGCTTTCTCAAGTTTATCGTGCTTCATTTTGATCATGTTACCACTTCCAACCATTTTACGCGTTGCTTCGATACGATAATACGCTCTACTTTTCGGCTGGAGTCGTAAATTTTCTTGTTCGAGAAGTCGTTCGACCGTTTCATGGTCGGCATCTGGATACTTTTGACGGATGTCTCTCAACACATGAATGGCTTTCTCGCGCCTTTCCTCTGTTAAATCGTGTAAAGCAAATTCGTCTTCCAAGTCGGTTGGTCCGCCAAGTTCAGTGAGAGCATAGGCTCTATCATCCGTTTCGGGAATAGTACCATCGGTGTAGCCATCTTTCTTAATTTGAACTCCAATAACATCGAAATCGCCAGTTTGAATGACAGAAACTCCCCCTCTTTTCTGCTTCCTTCTTTTTCCTCGCAAGGCTCGATAGAATAAAAGCTTTCGATCCGCTATGTAAGCAATTCCAACAAGAAGGGGAAAGAAAGCTAAAGTAAGTAAACCTTCCCAAACTTCGACAACACCTTTACTGATCACCGCTAGAATCAAGTAGAGCCAGATGTAAGCAAAAACAGACGTGGCTGCCGTTATGGCAAATACTCGAAGATGCTTGATTCGGCGGACTTCGCCATCAGGAATAACATAGACACACACGGCAATAATAACAAAAAGGTTGAAGGCTGCGGAGCCTACAATTGTAGATGGACCTAGATCTCCCGCGTTAAAATTATTTCCACAGATTTCAATAACAGACAACAATATTTCGGGAGCAGAAGAACCGAGTGCCATGAGAGTTAAATTGGACACAGTTTCGTTCCAAATTTTAACAGTAACAACTCTTTCTTTGCCGGTGACTTTGTCCTTTACTTTTATTTCTTTCTCCTTCGATGTAATAATTTCTATAGATGACATGAAACGGTCTGAAATTATAGATACGCCTAAGAAGAAAAATAACAAAGACAGAAGATATACAAAAGCTCTGCCAATACGCGCTCCCGTCGAAGGGTCTCCTTCCCATACTGGTAGAATAACTCCGGCCTTACATGAAGTTTTGAGATCACAATTTTTCGCAGCAGCCAAGACAGTTTCTTGAAGAAATCCCAACCATAATATACATAGGAAACCAAGGCGTACGGACAAGGCTTTCAGATCAAACATTATCGATGCTTTCTCGGCGACAGACTTGGTTTAGTAGGAGCTTTCAATCGCTCATTCGACAAGGCTAATTTGTTATTGTTGGATTTTTCGCTTGCAACGCCGTATTTACAAGCCACATAAGCTATCTGTCGCTGTATTTGATGTTTCAAACGGACTCGTTCAAAGCGTAAAAGGCACAGAGAGGGCTTTTCACATTCAAATCAGTACAAGTAAGCCTAGCAGCTGTACTCATTCTTACTGGATGATGGGAGAATAGAAAAGAATCCAACCCCAGTACAGACAACTCACAAATAACCATTATGCTAATTAATGGAGAAGGCGTTGACGGTCATGGCGCATGCGTATAAATCGTATTGTTTACAATTAAAACAGCGTTACCAAAAACTGTGAATGTTGCTGGTGTTTCACGATGAAAATGTGTATTTTTCATACAGCTTTAGTGCCTTACTATGAGTTCGAATAATGATTGAGAATAAATTAGTCTTATAAATAAGACATAGATGACAGTTTTGCTAAACATAAAAATAACAAAATTATCTCTTTAACACCCCATGCGTACAATGAGATATATTAGTTTTCAATGCCTTGGGAAAGCCATTGTACTAATTGTCTATTTTGACTGATTGTAAAGTGCTCTTAGCTTTATGCTTTTAAAGGAGACTGAAAAGAAGAGAATTTGGATTGTAAAAGTATTCAAAAGATACTACAATTAAGTATTACGAACAAAGTCGATTAAGACAAAAACAAGACTTATACTGAGAAAGTTCAAATGGAATACAGATAACAGTAATGTAAGAATTTAAATGTATTAAACTCACACAGACTGATACGATCAGTTAGAATCCCTTTTCTTAGAGCTACCTGAATGTTTTATAAGAGTTTATTAAAGCACTACAAATTGTTTAAGTCTGTAAAAAATTTTAAATGAAAGAACAGTTTAGACAAACCGTGCAATATTTTAACCCCAAGATAAGTATATACCATAAGCGGTGAAAGTGGTACTTACACGAAAAGAGACTTGAAAAAGCTAAGAATGGATAGTTCTAAATATATCATAGTTAAGTGTTGTGGAATTTAACATTTTGGTCTACTGAAAACAAGACTACTTTTAAAATAGGGAATATACATTGAGGACGATTTCGTCTACAGCATATGATTAGTGCTATTTAAGGAAATTTAAAAATTGTCCTTTTCAATCTTGAGCGAAACGTTTCCATTTACACTAAGTTGGCCAAAAATCAAACTGTCCAAGCTTATATAAGCTTGTCACTCAACAGATGTTTCTCTTTCTCGGTCAGTCTGAAAACAGCCTGTGCTTGACGGAATGACTGCAATTTCCCAAAACACTGTTGATATAAAAATCAATTTTTGGGGAAACAACTGGACTTTGTCTTCATTGGATGATTTCTATGAAACGTTTTTAATCTTGTGAATAAAGATCAGATGGACTGATTTTGACATTAATAAATTTTTTTAGCTGAATTCAGAAAACCAGAATTGATGAAAGGTAATAATAAAATAACAAGAGCGCAAACAGCAAACCCCTTTGTCTCTAGTTATTTACTAATGTATAAGTCGACATGTGCCTGATATATGGGGAAATTTTTAAAGAAATCTTCACGGCATTTTATTGATTTCACTTCATTTTTCTTATAACAAAGTCATGCATATATTTTTGCGTTGGTGCCGAAAGTCCTATCTAGTGTTCCCACCAAAATGTTCCTTCTATCACAAAATCGAATTATTCAAAGCGTTTTCTCATTTGCATTTGTCATATCAACATAAAGAAAGTGCCATGGATACAACAAATTGGTTTGTTCATAAATCTTGATTGCTATCTCAATAAGACCATGTCAGTGAATCTCATTAATCTGTTTTCCCTCTTTGTCCCGTATACTGAACAACATCTATCACAGCGTATGTGTACAGAACAAGTATTGTATTAATTTTGTTTCCTGTTCATTCTAAACACCACATACAGGATGTTTGTGCAATCGCAAAGTTACGTTTCGTTAATACTTAACTCAGCTGTGTGGAAGAAATGAATAAAAGTGAAGAAAACAGAAAAACAAACTAATCCTTTCTATAACTGGATATTATTCTCTCTGTTTTTTATTTCTATCTTTCCACTTTTTTTTTTTTTTTCAAAAAAAAAAAGAATAATTAATAACTGGCTAGAATACACAGACCTGCAAGAACGTTGTCAAATAAAGTCAGCAAAATATTAAAATACTAAATAGGAGTTAATCATCTCAGTTTATATGTAAAAAGATGAAAATTTCTTCGGTTAACCTTAATCTTCCAGCGGAAGTTGCATACAGATTGTTTACGGCTGAGTATTGAAAAAGGAAAATGAGATGCAAGAATATAATATATAATGAAGTTAACATTGGCTAATAGACCTTCAGGGGCGGATCCAGGATTTTTAATAGGGGAGTGACTGTCACAGGGTACCTCAGTACCACAGGGAACCCATAAAGGGCGGGAATTTTGTGGAAAAACTTTGCTACGTCTCAAATTGACGGAAATTTAATTTAAGAGCGTGAAGTTAACCTATAGTGCAAAAGGGGGGTGACTAGTTACCCCCTCACCCCCTGGATCCGCCCCTGACCTTTTCCAACTGATTCGCTTTCATGTAAGCATTATCAAGGCCAATTCCAACCTCAACTGAAACCATTGTTTCGTGAACATCCAACCTAATTCAGAAAAGGTCTATCAATCACTCATTTCTTTTGCATTTGAAACCAGGGGTAAAATTCACGCTTCAAAAAATGTGGAGGCTTGCTTGAAAAACAGTATTCTTCTAAACAGTATGAAGTTTATAATAAAGTTCCAAACTACAAAGTTTACAATCTACAGGTGCGACCATTGCAAAAGTTCTATCACCAAAACGGTGCTCGTTCTTGATTTCGGTGTATGAAGAAGACTTCTAGACAATGGGCGAAGCATACGTTTGTCCTAGTACGGTTTGAGAAGATCAGCCAAATACTGGGGGGCAGCGTTGTGAAGGCATTTGTAGGTTAATAGTAGATAATCTTGAAAGTAATACGGTCAGAGACAGGAAGCCAATGGAGTTTCTTGAGAATAGCTAGGTGTGACACTAACAGAGGGGTCTTAGATCTGATAACTAGTCTAGCAGCAGTGTTCTGTATTTTCTGGAGGCGTTCAGTAAGTTAATTCGGAAAGCCGAAGAGAATGCGCTTGCATGCAGTAATCTAGCTTATGCTCATTATTCCGCCGAGATAGCCGGCAGCCCAGTCGATCATTGTAGGTTCCGATGCACGTATGTCATACTACAGACTAATCTATGAATACTGTTAATAGTATGGTCTTGCTATCAAATACAAATACACAGATCTAACAGCTAATTAATGATGCCCAGGTTTATTGGAATGACTCTATGCCGAACAGGGGTAGGTCCAAGTGGTACAGAGTCCTGTTACATAACTCACTTTTGAGTCGGAACCCCCAAGGAAATATTTCCAGCCCTAAAAGAGAACCACCGATCACCCCTGCCACTTGGACAAACTGAGTACACAATACACCCCCGGGATGACAACCTCTTGCAATAAGATGTACATTTTGTAGTGGCGTTTTATACTCATCTTTATCTCATTCAGCTCTAATTCATTTGAATCAAAGGCTAAAGTGGGTTTTGCTATTTACAATGGCTTGCAACTATTGGCAGCAAATTGCTTTTTTAACTGTCAAATTTTTGAAATGGCCGAATAATCCTTTTCTCGTCAGATGTTATCATTTGTATTTGTTGTAAGATGATGCTATCATTAAGCTTTCTTCTGTTCCTTCGGTTACGGTTATTAAATTCGATTATCCAAATTGGAGTAACTAAACATTAAAAACTTGCTTGCATTTCAAAGTAATTCATTGCGTGATAAAAACTCCGTGTCCGCAAGAATTTGCCAATTTACAAGTACGACGTCATTGTTTGATTGTCAATGGACAGGTTCAGTCTAAATGTTAAGGTCGAGTTGATGGTTTCCACTGCTAGTCTGGGAGAAAACATTCACTATATATTCAAAAAAAGACTTCTTTTTGCAATACAGCTGCAATTGATTGTGAAAAACCTTGGCAGCAACTTGTCTTGTTTTTAGTCTTACCGCAAACTAATGAGTTATGCTGAGGACAGGCTTTGGCGTGCAAAATTCAGTCACCTCTTAAGCACTCATGGAGTGAATCGGTGATAAGATAATAGGTTTACATATTATATGTAACCACGGGGCTCTAGAAAACACAAACAATTTAGTTTTGCCATTTGTGAATAAGGATTTCATGAAGAATTTCAAAGCGTGAACATTACGATATTAATATTTCAAAAGCATTTTTTTCCAATTAGGTTTTAGTGGTTGCGTGCATAATAGATGAGAAAGCAGCTCTTCTAGAGATTGTGAGGTAATTGTTATTTTGTTATTTCACAATTGTTGGCAAATGAGACACAACTCAACATTAGCATCTATCAAAAAAAGAATTTCACTCACTCACTCACTCACCCACGCACCACACACACACGCACGCACGCATGCACGCACTCACTCACTCACTCACTCACTCACTCACTCACTCACTCACTCACTCACTCACTCACTCACTCACTCACTCACTCACTCACTCACTCACTCACTCATCCACTCACTCACTCATCCAACCATCCATCCATCCATCCTTCCATCCATCCAGTATCTTGGAAGAATATTTCCTCAAATGTACAGGTCTGTCATTGTGATGTCTAGCTGATGCCAATCCAATCGTTTCGAAGGCGTTTTATATATATTACGCATTTCTTGGCGATTCAGTTTTAACCACTGATCTTCAGAGATTTTCAGAGATAAATCAGAGTAATTTATAAAAAAATGACTGGTTTATCAATATTTGCCAGTTCGATAAAACGTTCACGCGATGCTTGCGGAAATTGGTGATAGTTGTTGACATCAGTCATTGAGACAGCCGCCTGATACAGGGGGTCGGCCGAGTGTAGTGGCTGTAGTTAAGACAAGCGGTCTAACCACTTCTCTTTGAGATCCTTTGAGAACGTGTTGTAGTGGAATATCTCAAACTCTACTGAGATTAAAACTTGAAGAACGCTACTACTTGCAAAAACTTGAGATCAGACTTAAGTTTAACTTGGCTGCTAGCTTGATTGGTTTCTGTCACATTTTATGATTATCTCGTCACGGATAGTTTTAAAAGTTGTTAAGGTGGCTCGAAGGGGTTTTCTCGGCGCGCTATACCTTTCAACTTCATATCGCAAATGCGCGAACGAAAAGGGAAAAAGACTATGCAAGGTTTTAAGGAAAAGATGAAATTTTCAAATGAGCATGTTTTTGATAAATAATCAATAATCTATTCATTTGTAGTGCGCAAATATCATCTGTTTTAAAATGCGCATTACAACAACTATAAAACTGAATACAATGAAATGAATTCTACTCTGGCTCTAAAAATGATTGAAAAACTAAGTAATCACTAAAACCTAAGTAGAAAAAGAAATCTGATTAAATTGTTTAAGAAATTGTCGACATGAAAAAGAAATGTTTTTCTGTGATTGACCGGGGAAAAAAATGAGTAACGTCAGTTGGTTAGTAAGCGGCTTTCACAGCTAGAGGTCCACGGGTTCGCTGCTCAGGATTTCCACGTCTGTTTCGACTGATCTCTCATCCTTGTAGCTTCAGTTTTGAATAAAGCAGAGCGCTGATGGAGGGTGGGATTAAAATGGGCTCCGTCGGCTTTCATAATAGTATTTGAATTTTCGCAGGCTTCATGACACCAGTTTTGCAGTGACGTCATTCCTACGACACTATTTCATATCAACTAGTTTCCTTAGCAACCGCGGTTGGTAAATAAATAAGTAAGACCTCCCTTAATTTAATTGAATTGAATTGAAATAGTACACACGCTCTCATTGGCTAATTAAAGTAAAGGCAACGCGTCCTTATTTTATGTCGGTAGCTCGTAACAGTCCGTGATTAATAAACTTGAGGCAGAAGACGCTGTGTTCATTTTACCCCCTCTCTCCATCAGTGCTCCGTTGTAAGGCCTTGTTACAGTATGCCATTTCTGTTGGTGAGATGAGGGAGCAAATGAATTGCACCGCCGTTGCGAGACAAGTTGCTGGAGAGTTGCACAGTGTACAGGCATAATAGAGGATGTCTCGCAATTTTTTTGTTGCGTAATTCTACTCAGTTCTAAATTTTGCAACGCATTGTAGAAACTGGCAAATTCATTGCACAGTGTATCACCCCACCAGCAACTTGTTTCGCAATTTTAAGGCATATTTTTCAAGTCGCCTGCAAGTTGCTGGGATCGCGTTGCAGTGTAACAACTCGCCTCAGAAACCTGCAACGCTACATCTTCAAGCATTGCTAGATAAGTGCACAGTGTAACAGGGCCTTTTCGGGTATTTAGAGCTAATTAAAGTTACACAGAAAGGAAAGAAGTCGAAACATAGATGCAAAGTCACTGACAATCAAACTCGGACCTCTTGCACCGAAGGCCGAGCACTAACCAACTATGCCTTCTTGCTTCTTAAAATTGACGTACAAAACCTATTTCAAAGTATTATTTTAACTTTTGAAAGTTCGATTTGAGCCGACGATGTGCGCGCGCACAAAACCCGCTCAATAAAATACAAAATTTTATTGAGGAACCATGCATACACATTTTGAACTTCAACAAGGCAAAACCCGTAAATTAAATTTTGCACGGGACTATACTTTTTATGAGCTTAATAGCCAATGTGCACGAACTCTAGCACAAAGCATGAGGGGAAACTGAACCAAATCCTTACGCTTTTTTAGTTCCTCTAAGAATTCATTTGACAATTTTTCCTCCAAAATTTTCTATGGAAATGTCATTATTTCAACAAACGATGATAACAGAGTAATGTTTTTCTGATATATCCTTTGATTTTCCTATTTCATTTTTGTAGGGCTCGGTTTCCCAGAGTGCTTTGTAAGCTTTGATGCACATTGTCTATTGAAAGAACTTCTAAAAACCTACGTTATATTAATTTTTTTGAGAAAAAATAACGCATGAAAAAGTAGACTGTTATAGGAATTTTTGAGAGCACCGAAAGGACGAAATATGAACTGAAAAACGTATTTCTTTGTCTTTTATTCAAAAATATAAATGTGCTATTGTAGAATGATTGACTAACCAGCATTTGAGCATGATATAGTCTGCAAAGAACTATTATCTTAAGAGTTACAATCTTACTTTTGAAAACTTCCTAGCCTGCATGGTTCAAGAGACGCTTTTATGTCGCGAGAGCCGATTGCGACATGAGAGCGCCTCTGGAACCAGGTTAGGCGGTGCAATTTTTGTTTCAAAAACTCGCTTTAATCTTTAATCTTTAATCGTAGGCATCCATTAAATGCTGAACTGATCTTGAAAACAATTTCGGAAAAACCCCATTTTTCTTTTCGTATTCGAAATCAGCATTAAATTTCACTTTAAGAATTGTAGTTAAAAAACAGTTTTAATTTTTTTCCAAACGTAGCTAGTCGACTAGCTCAGTTACCTTTAAAAAAATGGTTTTTGATTCACACCTCACAAATGACAGTTTCTATACTACATTTTAACTCCAAACTTTGCACAAAATGGGCAATTTGTGTTTTATCGGCTTTTTTTTAAGATACGTTTTCATCATTTGTAGTAAATTTTCATTCAATGAAGTTTTGGTTTTACAACTGAGTACAAGTGCTAGTACACAAATACCACAAAATACTGAGTATGCCTGTAGAGTGCAAACGCATTGTTGACATTCTTGGCTTCGTCTGACATTCCTGACTATTTATACTAATTACGTAGGATTTTGTGTTTACAAACAGTCTTGAAATTCATTTGTCATAAACTAAAACTTTCTATTACATTTAACCCAAAGACATACACTTTCCAACTAGAATGGTGTTCTGAAAAGGATATGGAAGTAAAAGTCGACGAAACACCTTGCGAAATGCTAGATAAAGTCCTGTTTAGTTTTCCAGTTTTGAAGTAGCACTCGCACGGTCCAAGTGTGGACATTACGCCGGTATAAAAAGGACTTCTGGTTCAATCTTGAGGAACTGTGACTTCTGTTTGATTTGTAAGTCGGATTTCCTAAGACAATTTTGTTTACATCCTTTTTATGATTTTCTTCCAAGTCAATTTCAGTTCTGAAAACTACTTTGTCAGACTTGTGAATCAGTGAAAAAAGGTACGACAAATGTGGTTCGCTTATTTGCCATAGTTTTGAGAATTATAATTTTGATCAGAATATAATTTTTTGGTAATCTTAGGATATCTCCTGTCATGAAAGCAATATAAACTAAGTTTCTATTACTCTACCTTTGAAATAAAGCAAAAAAGTTTTTTTTATAGTTTTCTCGGGTTTCTCCCAGAAAAAAACAACTAGAAAAATAACTTCCGGGTCCAAAACGAAAAGCAGGTTTATAATGATTTTTCTTACTCTTTCTTTAGGGACGGACCATTAGATAATTGATGATTGATAATTGAATTTTAGTTGCATGATGTATCTATTTTTTGTCCCAGCTCCTGCACGTTTTTTTTTTTTTCTTTTTCTTTTTCTTTTTTTGAACATCATGACCTTGCACGATTTTTTTTTTTAAACTAGTACGGAATAATCAATATTATTAATCATCATAGGGAAAATTACTTATTGGTCAATCAGAAATGGGCATTCGGGAAAATTTGAAGTTTAAATTGACTGAACATGTAAAAAAAATGAACATGTAAAATGAAATTTGTTTAACAATTCCAGGATTGAAAACTTAACATGCAGTTGGAATTCTGTTCTAGTTTATCAGATTCAGATGTTCAATGCAATTATGCATTATCATTGACCAAGAAGTGTAACGATCGTGAAAGGCGGGCGAACGTAGGGGAGTTTGGGGGCATGCCCTCCCGAAAAATTTTGAAATTGAGACCCTCGGAAATACGATTTCCAGTGATTTGAGAGGGGCATTCACAACATATTTATGATGTTCGTGCCATTACCTTTGACCTGTGCTTGCTCGATATTTTTTTCGCACAGTGGTATCTTTTTGCTGAAATTTGGTATAGAAAAGGGTAAGGGGTCGCGAGTCCGGGCGGAGCATCCCCGTATGAAACGACCAGAAGTACCCCACCCCCCCCCCCCCCCATCCCCGGGGAATGGTGATTTAAAACCAATCTTGAGGAACCCCAATTAAATAATAATATGCTAGTTAAGAAAGAAAGAGATTAGCGGAGCTCCCGCGAGGATCATACTTCAGAAGATGTCGAATCACATCTTCGCCCGATCTCGGAAAATGGGAACTGCAAGGCGCAGCATCTCGAGAGCTCGAGAACTGCAACTCGTTATGTCCCTTTAAATAGAGGGCTCCATACAATAATGGATCATGTATCCTTTTAAAATAAGGCCACATACGATGTTTCGGCTTTAGACGTACGTCTGGAAGTACTGAAGTGACAGCATAAATCCTAATTTTACCAATAAACGAAAATAATTAAAAAGGTAATAAGGCCAAGTTCAAACGTCGATGTTCTCATATGAGCCGAACCCAGAAAATTGTTTTCAATGCATTCGGTTCATGATGAGTTCATCGTTTGATCCAGCGCGGGGCCTAAGGCCCGGTTTAAACGTCGAACTCATGGGCCGAACCTCATACTGGGAACTAAGTTCGTGAGAAGTACGAAATCTGAATCGATTACTAAGTTCGACAAATTGTATTTAGGTCAACACAGCTCCGTCAAAATCGACTGGAGCCGTCGGGAATTATACGACTTTGGGTCGACTTTGATTCAAACGACGAACTTTCTTATATCCTAATGCACACATTATAATTTATTATTTGATATATTTTATTCCTCAATGCTTAGATTCAAAATATCAGATCTAATTGGATCGACTGAATTAGGTACGACAGAGAATCGATGCCTGAATCAATAGTAGGGATTTGTCGATCTTTGGTCGATCTTAATGGTATTAGGTTCGACTCATGAAAAGTTCACGTCTGAACCCGGTATAAGAGTGGCACTCCTTTTTACAAGGTATCATTTAGAGATCTGCTTTTTAAAAGTAAGCACATGCACACAGCAAGTCCAAGAATATTGTCATACTATTCTGTTTTCCGTTTTATGAGAGGAGAACAAAAACCAGGAAAAAAATATCAGTTCATTGGATAATTTATTGCTCATATACCATAGTTAATGGAGTGGAATGGTTTGGAAACGAGACCATCGACGTTGTTGAAAAGGTGTCTATGAACTAGTATAGAGTATATTGGTTTTAATTTTAAAAAAAGCAATGATTGACGTTTGATTGTCTTGAGGGCTTTCCCCTATTGTTTGAGACTTCAAACGGCCTCTAAAGACGGATTCTTTTCACTACTCTTGCTAATAGGCCACCTCAGAAAGAAAAAACGTTTACAGTTGTTTTGTATAGCAAAAATACATACTTCTATGTCTAAAGAACAATTCTAATGCTGGCTGACAGTTGTGTCAGAACGACCTGATCTTAGATTGTCTTAAGTTTTGAATCCAATACTGGAAAGCCGAGGCTGACAAGAGACAATTACCTTTGAGTAAATCAAATAAATCTGCATAAGAAAGAATCTTTTTCACGGGCTGACGAAAGCCAATAACATATACGCCGAATTTTGTAAAGTGCTGATTAGAGAGCTTAGCCGAGCCAATCAACGCTGCTGGCTATCAGTGAATTGTTTGCAGACTACAATAAAAGTATTGACTCTTCATGAGCTTGGCGGTGACAGTTTTAGGGTATGGCACTAATTACATTAAAAATTTGCAAATTACAAAACTAACAGTTTGAGTCGAGTTGGCTAGCAAACTATTCGGCCATAAAAGCAGTAATGTCGGGTTCCGCTTTAGAAGATGAAAACGTAATACGTTCACCAAGATGTGCGAGGTGCCGAAACCATGGCGTTGTGTCGTATCTAAAGGGACACAAACGGTACTGTCAATGGAAAGACTGTTCGTGCGGAAAGTGCAGTTTGATCATCGAGAGACAACGCTTGATGGCCGCACAAGTCGCTCTTAAACGGGATGAAGAAGATGTCGTGGGATACGTTGAACCTTCTCCGTGTTTAGTCTTTCGAACAAGCTCAGCTGACAGACCAAACGTCGGAAGAGCAGTGAATGGACAAGAAGCTAATAAAAGTCACACGTTCAACTACATCAATGAAACTCCAAGGGAGTGTTTATTTCAAGAAAAAGATGACGCCAAAGACAATGAAGAAGGTAGGCTTTTTCACGACTCAAATAGGTAACATTAATTTTTTCCTTAATTGATACAAAAAATATCTATTTGCTGTCCACTGCTCGTATGTACTTCGTTAAGAAAGTTCAGATTCTCGTCGTTTGTTTGCCTGATTTCTATAAACTTACCGAATGCTGATCAGTTGACAGCAAGTATTTTTGATCATGATCTAAACAAAATGAAATAAGTAAATAAACAAGTTAAAGTAAAATCCATACGAATACACACAAACACGAAATAATCAGGCATTATTATTTTGCATATATACATTCATATCTCACTTTTATAGTGCTAACCTTTTGATCGCAAGAGTTACGTATACATTAGCTTTTGTCGATGAGTCGCATTTGAACAAAGTTTGAGGATACATTTTCTAAATTTCTTCGAGTGAGGATTCAAGCCAGATTTCCTTTAATTGTCCTTCACTATGTTTTTCCGTCATATTAAAGTGCCTATACAACGAAAAATTCCCCATCCAATCTTTATTTCATTAAGAAGTGCTTTGTAAATAGACAAGAATAGCGTTCATCCCGTTTCTCGATATCTTGTTGTGTTCAAACTAATGAAAACCCTTATGTTTCCATTTGGAATTTTAAAAAAATAGGAGACAAAAAATTACTGTGTTTGCATCAGAAGCTTTATATTTTAAAAGTAAAAAAACGAGAGATAATGATTTTCATCTGAGGGGTCGTCTGGAGCAAAACCTGTCTCCATAGCAACACCATTACTATACGATGGTGAGCATTATCGTTAGTACTATAATATGCAAATATTCATTGGAATCTGATTTATTTTCGAAAGGTTATTTTACCTTTTTTGATTTGCTGCAAGTCCGAGCACAACTTACGACGTCATCAGTGCCTAATTTGCATATTCGGAAAGAATTTATTTCTTGCTGGAACAAAATAAGATATCGAGATACGGCGGTCTAGTGTATGCGAATTATAGCATTGTAGAGAGCCACATGCGTGCATTAGTACATGCTTTCTGATCGGTTTTCTAATCAAGACTGCCATATACCAGATATACATTCATCACGTGTGACATAATCAATGGCTCTAATTTTGAGCACTCTTTGTTCACTACTGGGGATAACCCAGACGAGTCGGTGGTCTTCTATTAAGTTGCCGTCTGCCCCCGGGGGGGGGGGGGGGGTACTCCCTATAATGGACTATACGGGGGATGCTCCGCCCGAAAGAGGTACATTTTTCAGGCCGCACATATAAAAAGGTGTGGAGATTTGTGACTTTTGGTATAAAAAGGGTAGATTTTCTCCAAAGGTATATTAAAGGGGTGAGGCAAAAAGTTATAAAAAGGGTACCTTTTTGCTGAAATTTGGTATAGAAAAGGGTAAGGGGTCGAGAGTCCAGGTGGAGCATCCCCGTATGAAACGACCCGAAGTACCCCCCCCCCCCCCCCCCGGGCGTCTGCCATTACTCGTGTCTTGTGGAACCTAAACTTCCGGTTGCCGGAATTCCAAATCCATATCATAATCATCCTGAGAGGACAGTTCCATAAGGTAAACTTTAATACCTGCATTGAGACATTTCTCACTGCACGGGGGATATCGTCAGATATCCGTCCTGCACTTGTCACATTCGAACCAATGACAGTGCGCAAAAATTCATTGTTGGGTTATAATTCTTGAATATTTTGAGGGTATTTCTCGAAGTTATTTCTTGATATTTTGTTTATTTTGTCTTTTATGCGATAAACGTAAATCGACTTTTTTGACACTCAATTTTAAAACTGAATTACATTTTAACAAAGCAAAAATCTAAAAACCGACGTCGCTCAAATGATTGTATAGCTTGCAGCTCTTATTATGGATATGCGTTGAAGTTAACTTAAACTTTAATCTATCGCAGAATTCCGAAGCCGGGTTCAAAAATTCGCTTTACAGGATTTCCCCGGCATAATATTAATATCCAAATGTTAATTGTCATGTATGTCATAACCATTACTATAAACGCTGGTCTTAGCATGGGAATTCTTGTCCTGTTGATCATGCCTTCAACTGGTTTCAAATCAAAGTTATAAAGCAGATAAATAAATAAAATAAAAATAAATATATAAATAAACTTCACACAAAATTAAGACGGTTTTTAAACGCTTTGAACGCAGGACGTTTGGTGTCCGCTAATGAAGAATTCTTTCGAGACTCAAGTAGTACGAACCCTGAGCGTACTCAAGCTCACAAAATCTAATGCTCACAGACCAAGTTCTGTCACTAATTATAACTTCCTATTTTTTTAATTACAATCTAGGGTCTCCTTTGAAACGAAGGTTTTCCGAAGACATAGCATTTCAGTCGCCTTCCGATGCAGCAGCAGACGACGTATTCTACGAATATGAAGAAGCTCGTAGTAATCCACTGCCGCCAAAAAGACAGCATACTTTATTTCAAGAAAGCGACTCCAACAGTTCGCCTGATAAGGATGTGATATTTCCACCAAGTAAAAGTCAAGACATTAATTGCGATGAAACTGGTGCTCATAAGAAAGGCTCTCGTATTCCTGCTTTAGAATTGCTTTCCAGACTTTTTCCAACACAAAAACAAAGTGTAGTGGAGCTAATCCTGAAAGGCTGTCATGGAAATGTCCTGCAAGCTATCGAGTGTGTCCTCCCAAGCCACGAGAAAGCAATGTTGCTTGCAAAACAAAGTGAGACGGCTTATGTACAATACAGTTCGAACATGCGTTCTGCATTTGCACCACATAATGCAGGTTATGGTTCCAGTGTTCGTCTTCCATACTCGTTACTTACCAGCCAGCCTCGTTTTACTTACCCAATATTGGAGTATGTTTCCCATCAAAGGCCGCGTTCTCTAAGTGCTACTTGCCCTAAGACCGAAGAACAAAAGGGAAAGTCATCTGCTTCTTTAGGCGAAATGAATAATATCGTAGGTCGAGTTTGTCCCGAGTGTTCCATTACCTGCTCGGCTGCAAGTAATTTCTGCTATTCTTGTGGAAAATGCTTCAAAGAGTCCTAAATAATGGATAAACCCATACATATCATGTATTGTTTAGGGGTCAGAGACTGATGTAAGTGTTTTGTTCGAGACTAAATGCACGGCGCTGACTGTATAATGAACGAGACATTTTAATACTGCACGCGAGGCGGAGCCGAGTGCAGTATGAGAAATTTCGAGTTCATTATACAGTCAGCAAGTGCATTTAGTATTCGCCAACAAAACACGAGTTAGAAGTCTCTAATCTTTTAATATGCAAACTAGGTACGCTGTGCAGAACAGACGGCGCGACATGTTTAAATTTGTCATTTACGAATTACGAATGTACGAGTATTGTAAAATTGAGAACTTGAATCAAAAGGTATTTCAACTTTCAAACAGCCATTACTATTTTAATAACGATACAGAATGTAATACAAAAGTGAAGTTAAATAAATAATTCCAAACTCAAAATACGAAAATAATTCAACAATTCTGACTCAAATCTTTATTCACTTGTCAATTTGTTTTATTACTCATAATTGAACTTTACACTTGCTAGTGCCTTTCTTTCGATTCTCTACAATTAGTTCAGCATTCAATAATAGTGACTTTGAAAACGGGAAAGCTATTCAGTATATAGAAAACGTCTTTCCAACTTGTTAAAGAGGATTAGGTAGCAGTTGAGACCTGCTCTGTAAATGCAAAAGTGAGCTGAGCGACTGTATGTAGTGTTTTTCTTGATAGAATTTTTCACAGCCTTTCCGCGAGGATTTCTTTCCCTAAGTTTCCATAATTCCTACTTGTATTAAGCCATTTTGCATTGAAAACAAAATATAGCTGTTATCTTTACGTTAACACTTTAAACAAGATAATTTTCATTCAGCATTCTAGAACTATTGACAAAGTAATGCTTTGTTTTGAATTACAAATGTACAGTCGTTTGGTTTTACCTTAAAAAGACGGAAACTCCTCATTGCGTTTGTCGCTTGTTAGAGCTAAAATCGCCTCAACTATCAAAACTTCAATTTCCCGGTCGTTTAGTTCCTCAAATCTATCATTTTGTAAATTGTAATGTAAACAATGTAAATCAAATTGTATAAAATCATAGCCTGAGTATCAGCCTCTCAGAGGGGAGAGGGGAGGGGGAGGGTAAGAAGGGGAGAGAGAAAGGAAGGGAGAGGCCTTCCTTTCCCTCTTTCCCCTCTCCCCAGGCCCCAGCTCCGAAGGCCTGATACTCAGGCTAATAAAATCACGACAAGCCGGTTGTCTTCAAATACAACGATATCATGTGATCGATTCTAGTCAATGAGCTGATGAATTTTGGTCAGCGTACGAAGTTTCCATATAAAGTTGAACTAGACGCATAGCTGCGTGAACTCGGGCTTTCAATGTTGTAAATCTGAAGTTTTCTTTGTGAACCTATCAATTGCTGGACACATTTTTGCTAGACTTGCGTTACGTCATTGCCGGTTAGAGTGATTGCAATAAACCCGTTCAAAATTACTAGACTAATACACACTATTAATCACAAGTACTAGCTAATAGACTCTAAGTAGACTACAAATAGTCTAAAACAAAAATTATTAAACAGACAACAAATGAATGTAGTCTATACATGTTTATTGACATTTATATGTATTTCAATTTTTAAGTCGGATTAATGGAAACATTGTATAGAAGGCAAAACGGCAAAGCTTTAATTCAATCTTTTACACGGAATGGATTACTTATTTATAGTTTAAAATTTAAAAAGCAAATGACTCGTAGTAAAATTATTGTTTTTCAGTAGAATGAGACCGTTATTTCGTCTTGCTAAATTTAACCAATAAAGTTATAATCTTCACACATGAGCTAGTTACACTATGCTAATACACACGAATAAACGCTAGCAGATAGTCGTAGACTTTGACTAACAGATTTTGTTGAACGGGTTTATTGTAATCACTCTAAACAGCTTTTCTTTGCCGACTAAACTCCAAATCCCTCGGGGGAGGGGTTGGTGTGAGTAATGGTCTACAAGTGGCTTTGCGCGGGTCGACCGTTTTTGAAGCTCCTAAAACTTACATTTTTTTACATCAAAAGGAAGAAAAAATACACCATTCATACCTCTTCAACTCACTCTTTTAGAATTTGAAAGTTTTAGTGCGAAAATCCAAAATTTTGGAAAATCTGGAAATTCCGTATCCGTGGATTTATTTCTTGGATCGGACTTTTTACAAAAGGAGCGTACACCTTTTTATTCTAAATTATTAAATTCTGTATGGGCTGCCTGTGGTGTGACGAGAAAAAACCAGATACCATCGGAAGCCCAATTATAATTCTACATGCGTAATCGATAAGTTGCGAGCCTTAATGTGAGCGACTGAAGAAGACTGCCGTTAGGCCTTTGACAACTTCAAGTCGACTGAAAAATGAGCCAGTTCAACTAGAAACCGTGGACAGCTGTTTCGGCCTGTATTGGGCCTCGTCAGCACGGTGTGTCTAGTGAACTGGCAAGACACTGGCAGTTCACTAGACACACCGTGCTATAATTCTACAAGTGTTCTCATTCAGCCCAAAAATCAGATAAAACTGTCTCAAATGTACAGATTAATTCAAATTATGTTAAAATTCCTGAAGAATTAAAGCAAGAAATTTGAAAAAAAAAAACTGGTCAGTTACCGATGTACCACAGTCGCGATATAGGATCAATAGGATGGTCACTTGTACATTGTTATTCCTATACATCTATCCAATCCATCTCGTGTACATTCATATTCCTATGCGTTCATCCAATCCATCTCGTGTACTTTCTTATTCCAATGCGTTCATCCAATCCATCTACATTCTTTTTTCTATACGCACATCCAATCCATCTCGTGTACTTTCTTATTCCTATGCGTTCATCCAATCCATCTCGAGTACATTCTTATTCCTGTACGCCCATCAAATCCATCTCGTGTACAGTCATATTCCTAGGGTTCATCCAATCCATCTCAGTTCAACGAAGATGATAAAATACCACTGACATGATCTTTACTTCACTGTCGGATAGTTAGTGTACCAAACCATACCGTATTTTGGTTTGGTACCTTATGGTATGCATGATTTTGTCCGGGTAACCTCTAAATCTGCTCTCATTTTGTTTTCTTTTTTCTTTTTTTCTTTCTTTCTTTCTTTCTTTCTTTCTTTCTTTCTTTCTTTCTTTCTTTCTTTCTTTCTTTCTTTCTTTCTCTTTTATACCATTCATACCTGTACGGGTTTAAAAATATATTAAACAATCATGAAACGAATCTGCGAATTAAGTGTCAGAATTTCATGTCCAAGACACTTTGACAGGCGCGGCAGTTTTTAACATTCATTAAAAAAAAATGAAAATATGATCTATCCAGCTAAGCAAGGACTGAAGTATGATCAGAAAAAAGTACTAAGAGCAAGATGCGCATTTAGAATTCCTCTTGTCCTTTCAAAACGAAAGATTCAAGTTTTTGAGATCAGTATGTTTTTTATTGCTTGATTAACCAGGACCATACTTCCAGACATCGATTGCTGAAGCATCGTATGGACTTACGGCTATGCTGAAGATTTCGGCCCCAACACCGCTATCCCGGGAGGACATTACTGACTGATCAGAAAGCTCGGCCGAAGCCTAAGGGAGAGGTTAGTCGGCCCCTAGACCGTAGATGATTAACCCCTTGCTATGACCAGCACACCCGGTATGTCGATTGTGTCGCTGATGGTTTTGTTACAATGGTTATTTCTATCCATGTGGGATGTGCTTTCAAAAGCCCATTCGCGGCGTACACATAGAACAGCTAGGGGTAAAAGTCAGAATTGAGTTTTTTTCGGTCTCATGTCTCAAAATACTTTGAAACATGGTATTTTTTGGCATCAATAGAGATAAGCAAGTGCTACAAAGCATGCGCATGTGTATATGAGAATCATCAGCGTCAGCGGAAAAAACAAACAAGCCAAAAATGGAAACGACACCAAGCCTGTCATTCAAGTTTGTAGTTCCGTTTTAAGAGAATTTAAAGGCTCAGTGTATTAATCAACTTTAAAACTTCGGCTTATTATGACCCATATATTCTTATTCCTATGGCAGGATATGATTGCATCCTCCAGAATATGATTGGATCCTCCAGGATGTGATTGGATCCTCCAGGATGTGATTTTGAAAACTGTTCCCGTGACCTTGTTTACGGTCGAAATTTTTCCAAGTGCCACAATTTGGATGCCGCGAATATGGTATGCCGAGACTCGACGAATGTATATTTTTCAAATGTCTAAGGATTCTAAGAAGCGCTTCCCTAACGTAAACAAAGTTAGAATACTTTGAATCCATGAAAGTTATTATTAGCTGGATAGTTTTATTATATAGATTATATAGCTTGATAATCTTATTCAATGTTTGTATCCATTGTATCATTTTGGTATGTAAAGGATCAAAGTTATTATTATTATTACACACTATTAATCACAAGTACTTAACAATTAGTCCTCGAGTCCGAATGGTCTACGAGTCAATAGCCCATGAGGCCGAAGGCCGAATGGGCTATTGACTCGTAGGCCATGAGGGCAAGAGGTCTAATTGTTTTAGTAAAAACCTACTAATCGGTCCAAGAAAAAGATGCAAAAAGTTTTGGATTTTGCTTTAAATATATATTTTTTGGTTTTCAAAACCGGCGCTTTTCGCTACTAGAGCTCTATCACTAATAGACCCCTAGTAACTCAAGTCTCGATTGGTGATAGACCATTACTAGTTTTTTTCTAATAGCTAATAGACTCTAAGTAGACTACAAATAGTCTAAAACAAAAATTATTAAACAGACAACAAATGAATGTAGTCTATACATGTTTATTGACATTTTTATGTATTTCAATTTTTAAGTCGGATTAATGGAGAGATTGTAGAAGGCAAAACGGCAAAGCTTTAATTCAATCTTTTACACGGAATGAATTACTTATTTACAGTTTAAAATTTGTAAAGCAAATGACTCGTAGTAAAAATATTGTTTTTCAGTAGAATGAGACCGTTATTTAGTCTTGCTAAATTTAACCAGTTAGTTTAGTTACACTAGGCTAATACACACTAATACACGCTAGCAGATAGTCGTAGACTTTGACTAACAGATTTTGTTGAACGGGTTTATTGTAATCACTATGAAAAAAGTCTACTTGTGTCTATTTTAGTCTACTAGGATGAAATGAATGCCAACTGAATGTTAAATGGGCCTGAATGCAATTTAGGCAAGGTTAAAAACCGAGTCGATGCGGCCAGCGGTCTTCCCCTAGTCGATCTGCCGCGGGGGGACCCAGTGAGATAGCAGGAATCACTGGCAGCTTTGTCAGTTCTGGAAATTCGAGTGCCGACGAACAAAACAATCGTTTTTTGTTTTTTTTGGCCCGCCCTGAAGTTCGATAGTGAGGTGAGTATTCCACTGGCTGGGTCAGTGTGACAGGTGGTGAGCTGTGGCTCGGTTACCATGGTTACCTCCGCGCATGGGGGTGGTCAGCGCGACCGGCTCACGCCTCGGTACCTAACTCCAAACTTATCTAGACGATGAGTTTTTAATACGGTACTGTTGAGTGAGTAATGTGATCGTCCGGGTGAGTGTAGTCTTGAGAAAGACTGTTGTTGCTAGAGACGGACTTTCGACAACCTGAGCGGAAGTCATCTTCAGAGTACAGTGGTGAATGAAAGACAGTAGATGATATTTATTACTCTGTTGCTGCGGTCGTATTCTTCATGTAGCAGAGTCCCAGTCAATAGTATGTCCAGTATTTTTGTGATGTACAGCGATGTGGTTGTTGGGGCCTCCGTTTTTTGTTGCTCGTTTGTGTTCAGTAAGTCTAGTGTTTAAGTTCCTCCCTGTCTCGCCAATGTAGGTAGCGTCACAGTCAGTGCAAGCTATTTTGTAAATAGCTCCTTGAAGGAGCTATTTACAAAATAGCTTGCACTGGCTTATCTGTTAAGTGGTGAGTCTTTGTCTTACGTTAGTTAACAAGTGTCGTAGGGTCGTAACAGATACGGCGCGGAATTCGTTAAACGGAACACCCCAACATCCCGCGTGCTCTATTTCACCGGTAGTCATAGAACTTTGTTTCTATTGCTTAAATAAAGTTCAATAAGAATTTTCATGACTTCATGTGCGTATACAATAAATAAATGTAAAATAAGCATAACAACTATAAAGCTTTTAATTAATTTTCTATACAATTTGACAATCTTTTTCTCAAGTGGTTTCCAGTGTCGCGCTATCAGCCATGTAGATTCAGTCTGACTTCTTCACTACAAAGGTCACAGTCATCAAGGGAAATCTCAATGTTAGATGTCTGAATGTTGAAAATCCCTTCATGGACTCTCTTCCCTGTCCTTCTGAGCTGAGTGAGTTTCTTCCTATCACTGAATATGACTTATCCAAACTGGTCAGAAAATCATTCAAATCCTGCTATCTTGATCCTCTACCTGCTGTACTAATGAAGGACTGTTTTGACACTGATCTAATTGCCTGTTATTACTAGAATCACCAACTTGAGTCTATGCCAGGGCGTGGTCCCTTCACAATTAAAAAGAGCTGCTGTCACTCCCATCATTAAGAAGCCATCGTTGGATAATGAAATCTTGCACAATTATCGACCTATTTCTAACTTAACATTCATATCAAAATGTGTTGAAAAAGCTGTTGCATCTCAACTCGACCGTTAATTTTGTAATTCAGCGCTTTGAGCACCAGGAAAGGCGCTTTATAGTGAGTTTTATAAATTAATGTTATTAAAGAGATTTTAAGTGAAGCTTTTTGACAAGGCTGACTAGATTTATATTAGTTAATTTTCGCAAAATAAATGATTTTTCACACTTAAAATTCTTATTTGGGGTGGTTTTTGTTAACTGTGGGTTCTAGGCCCACTCGGCCAAACCTAGTTCCAAGATGGCGGCCTCCATGCACATCTGTTGAACATGTAAGTATTGATGTCAAATAATTCATATTTATTGCCAATTTCTTTAATCTTATCAAGATAAATATCTGAATTATACTTTTACATATTATACATATTGTTTTTTGTTTTTTTTGGATTTTATTCAAAGAAATATACTCCTAATACGAAATGTCATACGAGTGGGAAAAATGTGTAATTTGCGGTCAAGAAGAGAAGTCTGAAATATTGAAGTGCCCTTTAAGTAAGTGCCCTGAAAGATGCATTAGTAAAGAGAGACTTTATGGATGACATTGCTATACTAGCAAAAGCTGCTTCTATAGTTCGCAACGACATGTTTGGTTTTGAAGACCAATTCAACTTTTCCGGAAGTTTCACTTCGAAATGCCAAGAAAACTCTGTGCCAACAAGTTTAAAATCCCTTATTGCCATGATCCTTAATGGGACAAACATTAAAGATCAAGAAAAGCATGAATCTCAACCGTGTTTAACTTTGAGTCAAACGATTCTTTTCAACTCAAAGAAAAGGGTCAATAATGCTAAACCCACTATTAAAAAACGCCACGTGCGCGAGCCTCCTCTTCCATTGTACATCGGATTGAACATCCATACTACCACGAGAAGCAAAACCCTCATCAACAAATTATACCAAATGGGACTATGTATTTCCTATGACCGAGTATTAGAAGTTGAAGAATGGCTACCCACATCTGCCAGTGAAAGATATGATGGCCATGTTGTACCAGCCTGTTTGAAGAATGGCATTGGGTGCATTGGACAACACTGACCATAACCCTTCATCGACAACCTCATCGTTTCATGGAACAGGGATTTCTATCTTCCAGTTCCCAACAGAAGACAAACCTGGGCAGGACAGACCAGTACTAACTGTACCACCCTTGGCTAATAAACGCCACTCTCTACCAGATTCCTATACTACCGTGCTTCCAGTTGAAATGAATAGCAGAACCATAAAGATTCCAGAACGAAGAGTAGCGCCAATTGATAGTACCGTTAACATTGCAGTGTTGCAGGAAAATAGATGGGTGGAACATGTACTTGGCAATTTAAACAAACCCTGTGTAAATTCTGACGACACATTAACCTGGTCGTCATACCACTCTTCTAATGATGCCCTTCCCAGAGTGCACCCTGCTGTGACCTCCCTTCTTCCCCTTTTTAACGACAAAGCGGCTACACCAGCAATGATCAAACATGGTATGACTGTGATAAGGGATGCAATAACATTCTTAAATCCTGGACAGATTCCAGTTATTGCACTTGATCAACCTCTATTTGCACTATTTGCACTTGCAAAACAGGTGCAGTGGAAATGGCCTATGACCCATGGTGAGGATAAGTACGTAGTCATGTTTGGAGGTTTGCATATTGAAATGGCACTCTGGAACACTCTTGGAGACCTACTTGAAGGTTCTCTTGGAGAAAACAAATCGAGATCTCTTCCAGTATTCCACACATTAACAGGCTGTGACACCACATCCGCTTTTTTGGAAAAAGCAAGCTATCAGCATGGAATACTTGGAATATATTTCCAGAGTTGACTGCATCACTAGAGGCATTGGCCATTGAACCGTTTCAGAAGCTAACCCTGAGATGTGATATCTTTTCAAAGCTCGAAAGGTTTATTATACTCATGTATGATAAAACCTGTTCACTTCAATCAGTTAACGAAGCTAGGATGGAGCTTTTCTGTTCATCAGTCAAGGCCATAGAAAGACTACCTCCAACACAAGTGAGTTGAATTTACTTAAAATCATCAGGGGCTATTAGGGGCCGGTCGGAATCCTGGATAAAGTCAAGTTATTATAATAATAATAATAATAATAATAATAATAATAATAATAATAATAATAATAATAATAATAATAATAATAATAATAATTTATTATATACCTTTTACACTCCATAGGTTTTTTTTTATAGATTAATTAGTTAGTTAAAATCATCAGAACTTTATGTATGCAATGTAGCAATTAATATACCTTAAGTACTTTAGAATAAGAATTATATTCTTTTTTTAGGATGCCTTACTTCAACACGTTCTCAGAGCTATTTACCAAGCCTGGATTTGGGGTATCAGTGACAAGACAATGCCTGTTATTCCCCCACCTAATGATTTTGGATGGGTACGAATGGCAAACTGTTGGTCACCAAAATGGATGCTTCAACCAGAAGTTTAAAAAGCCTGCCAGGAATTCATCAATTGTTCATGCAAAGACAAATGCTCCCGATGCAAGTGTGTGCGTTCCAGCGTGTGTTGCACGTCTTTGTGTAAATGTCAATGTATCAAATGCTAAATTTTAAGGTCAGAACTCCTGTAAATAAATTATTATAGCATTATAATTTTATATTTTGCCAGTGAACAATACATTATACAATCCAATTACATCACAATTGTGATTTATAAAAAGCATTGATTAATAATTTTGACATTTCTTGCTCGGTCAAAAACAACGAAATAAACGAATTTTCATTTGGTTTAAACGATTTCGATGGACACCTTTGATAACTTTGATTGGTAGGCCTTAAGAAAACTTTGTACCAAATTTGGTACTTTTGTCACACTTGTAACGATCCAGGTATATTTTTACGCTAAGCCACTAGACTATTATCATTATCTTGATTTGTTAGTGTCTGCCATTTTGGAAAAAGGTCTATTCCTGGATCCGCCCCTGGAGGTCACAATTCTAGACTTCATTTTCAGCCATTAACTTCACGTACAGTTAAATTTATAAATGAAATTGAGAAGCAACACACTAACACTCTGGATGGTAGAAGGATGATAACTTCAGATTCTGGATGTTGTTTCTTGCTGTAATAAACGAAATAAGAAACGTATTACTAACAAGAATCGAGCTTTCAGAACTGACTCATATTTGTTTTTGGTACTCTCCATCTTCATCCAATTCCTCGTTTTCAAGGGTTAGAGCTATCTAATTAACGCCAAAGGGGGCCATCTTCCGGAATATTTTTCGGTACTGGCTATAGGTAGTCGGGAGCAGCCATGTTGGAATTTGGTATTTCACAGGCGCCGGCAAATGTGAAAGGTATCGACTGATTATTTTTCATTGACGAGAGCGGAAAAAACCCTACAATTTTCAGGGTGTATGTTACAGCTAGCAAACCTTGCAAAAGATGTAAACTTTTAAGGGTCTTTTGCACTCCTTACGCCATTTCAGAATATGATCAGAATATAACTAACTGCATGAGCATTTCCGTTTTGAATATAAGTGAGCTACGGACAGGAAAATTTCAAATGATTGAAAGCCCCTAGCGATACCTCTCGCATTTGAACATAGAAATAATAACACAGAATTGGCCGATTTATGTGATCCCCTGTACCGAAAGTATGTAATCCCCTGTACCAAAACTGTGATCCCCTGTACAAAAAAAGTGATCCCCTGTACCAAAACTGTGATCCCCTGTACCAAAACTGTGATCCTCAACCAAAAGTATGTGATCCCCTGTACCAAAACTGTGATCCCCTGTACCAAAAGTATGTGATCACCTGTACCAAAACTGTGATCCCCTGTACCAAAAGTATGTGATCACCTGTACCAAAACTGTGATCCCCTGTACCAAAAGTATGTGATCACCTGTACCAAAACTGTGATCCCCTGTACCAAAAGTATGTGATCACCTGTACCAAAACTGTGATCCCCTGTACCAAAAGTATGTGATCACCTGTACCAAAACTGTGATCCCCTGTACCAAAACTATGCAATTCCCTGTACCAAAACTGTGATCCCCTGCACCAAAACTATGCAATTCCCTGTACCAAAACTGTGATCCCCTGTACCAAAACTATGCAATTCCCTGTACCAAAACTGTGATCCCCTGTACCAAAACTATGCAATTCCCTGTACCAAAACTGTAATCCCCTGCACCAAATCTATGTGATCCCTTGCACCAAAACTATCTGAACCCCAAAAAGTTCTCCGAACCTTCCCAATCGATATATGATGACCTTTTCGTATGCATTTTAGTTGAAGTTGCAGCCATGAAGCTGAAAAAGGTTGATTGAGCTTACCATCAAAGTAAGTTGTGTCCGTTTCATCGTCGGGATTTGGAATAAATGGCACGGGATGTTTGTCAAGGTTTGGCCAATCCAAAATACTGAAGAATGAATGAGACTTGATTTCTGTCGTTTAATAAAGATGATACAATAACGTTAAATCTTGAGGGTCGAGAAAAAGATCACATCATGTTATTTTGATAATTTATGATTAGATAAATCATTTACTTTTGGAGGGCCACAGGTTCGTTAGCAACTGCATGGCTATTTAACAATTAGTCCTCGAGTCCGAATGGTTTAATTGTTTTAGTAAAAACTTACTAATCGGTCCAATAAAAGGATGCAAAAAGTTTTGGATTTTGCTTTAAATATATTTTTTTGGTTTTCAAAACAGGCGCTTTTCGCTACTAGAGGTCTATCACTAATAGACCCCTAGTAGCTCAGCCAATCACAGGGCTCGATTGGTGATAGACCATTAGTATTTTTTTTATATTAAGTATTACCCTCGTAAAACAAGGACTGTATTTTTTGGATACCTTCAGCTCCTGGCCTTTTTTCTGGCGATACTGTAAGAATACGATCGATACAATCAACAGCATTTTCTGAGAGAGCTTCTTCGCCTTCTGGCCACAGCAGATCTAAAATGGAAGTTACAGTTTTTCAAGTGCTCATGCACCTCCATGACTTTGGACGGCTGCAGTTCTTACATACCTGAAGCACTTTCTAGATAACCATGATGATGGTATATGCATATGATGATATATAAGAAATAAATATAAGCCAGTTCAAAGTTTAAGAATCGTTTTCAGTGCGCATTCGATTTTATCCCGAATTTCTCACCTTTTTTTGTTTAATTAAAAACAAAAGGTTTAAACAAAAGGTGAGAAATTCTGGATAAAATCGCATGCGTACTGAAAATGGTTCTTAACCTTTGAACTGGCTTATATGATCGTACCATACTTTGTTGCTATCGTAACTCTGATGCCAATAAAATATACATCGTTACAAACTTCAGTCTTCGTAAGTGGGTGAAATTTCAAGATTATTGGTTCTTGTATGTAAGAACTACAGCCGTCCAAAGTCAACAGCACTAGAAAAAACTGTAGGCAGCCTCCTTAACAATTTGTTTTACGTTAACAACATCAGGCTGGGAAGGTGAGTACATTAAATATGACAAGCAATCACAGCAGAAAACCAGACATTGCTAACTATAATCGATAAAAAAGTCCCGGTAATGTTATGTGTCATTGGTCCAACCATTGGTAGAAACTTCTCTTTTCCGTATATCTTCTCCATACTTACAAGAAACCTTGAGAACTGAATAAAGTGAGAAGTTCATATTTTACACTTGCCACAAACCTCTGTCTTTAATGTGGTTGAAAACAAGCTCAGGTGTTTCATCGTTGAATGGCGGCAAACCAGTCAAAAATTCATACAAACAAACACCAACAGCCCAATCGACAGCAGGAGCTGCAAAACATTAAGTTCAAGTTTATTTAGATTAAATAGGGAAGCACGGGTAGCGTACCGGTGAGAGCGCTCGCCTGTCGCCAATGCCACCCGGGTTCGAGTCCCGCCGGGTCCGTGTCGTATGCGAGTAGGGTTTCTAGTTGATTCTCTCCCGTCCTTTGAGGATTATGGATTATTCTCCGATACTATTCTCCGGGTTCTCCATTAGGCAAGACAATTAATTTTTTTTGTTTCACCTTTTTTTTTTGTTTGGCCGGTTTATTTATTTATTTATTTATTTTTTGTTTGGTTGTTTTTTTGGTTGGCCGCTTTTTTGGTTGACCGTTGTTTGGTTGATGTTCTGAAAATGGGTTTTGGGTCTGGCTACGCCCCTGACTTTAATGGCTGCAACGCTATAAATTTTAATTGTTTATTTCCATGAGAATATCAAAGCGAGGGAAAGGGGTCACAAGGATTCAAAACCTATTTTTTTAACCAATATGGCTATAGCGTGATTAAAGCGAATAATACCGAGTCCAGGAATCAAACCCCGCTTTCATTGGTAAGAATGTCACCCGTACTTCCATAGATCCGAAGATATTACAATAGATGCAGAACTTACTGTGTTCCAGTCCAAACAATATTTCTGGAGCTAGGTAATCTGGTGTACCCAAGATTTTATTCTTGGGAGCAATTTTCATGGGTCCACGTCTGCAAGATTTTGGTGTTCTGTAAGGCGTCCTCGATGGAATACCAGGAGTACGGTGAAGGTTCTGAAAAGAGCATGCTAATTTTAAAATCTTGTCAACGACCTTGCCATGAAATTAGTTCAAATAGGTGGTGATTAACCCATGAAGCAGCACTCTACGAGTAGGTGGCAGACGTTATTAAAATAAGTATAAATATTATGTACCGCTAATAAAAAAACAAAAAACAATTGACCACATTGACATATAGATTATCTTTGATACGATGCACTAAAATGAGAAATCACACTTAACTGATAAAAGATTGACAAAAGATTGCTTTTTCCCTGCTATTTCAAGATATTCAAAGAAAAATATATATAGTATTGAAGTTCGAAACGCGTATGGCTACTTAATAAAAATTCAAAAAAGGTAATTTTGTGTTTTTTTTTTTGTGCTTTTTTGTGTTTTTTTTTTTTGTGCGCGCGCAGCTCGTAGGGTGAAATCGAACGTTTCAAAAAAAATGCCCTTTTTAAATGTAGTACACGTGTATTGTAGCCAAATGCATAGATAATGCATAGATATTTGTATAAAAGCATACTACTTTTCTGCAATGGAGTGCATATATATCTAAATAATTTCATACTTACATAGTGTGACGTTTCCATTGGTTTAGGGGTTAGTTTTACACTCGCCATTTCTATTGGTGACGCGTTAATTGACGGGGACATAGGAAGAAGACGTTGGTCTTTCTGATACTCTTCTTTTGACACTTCCATATGACAGATGTCATCAAAACGTGGAACAATAAGCTTATCGGGAACATTTGGCAGAAAGTTTTCATTTCCAACAAAATCCATTCTACATCTGTTATTTTCTGTTTGATATGTCAGATTATCAGGAATTTTGAATAAATTGTTATTTCCATGAATCATGGAGGCATCCGTAGAGACAATGTCACAGCTTGAATAACCAGAGGTCAGACAATGTCTTGAAAAACTATTTTGACTTTTCAGTGGGGTACGAGGAGACTTTTCTTCATCTATCGAAGACTTTAGAAATGTCCCCGCGTTGGAAACCTGTATAGGAGACCTGGGGCTGGAGTTCAATGAAGAGTCGAATACAGGCGTCAGAAATTGTTCACGTGAAATCTCTGTTCGACATGGATTTTCTTCCAAGACCGTTAATTGTGTTTCCTTACACATGTCTCCGTGTTCTGGAATTGATTCAAAACTGTCCATAAATGAACCAGTACGGTCCCTGAAACTAATAGCGGCTAGCTCCTGCGTCAAACCAGTGCTTATTACACGTCTTCTTTTGAGATCTGGGAGTAAACTTTCTTCTTCTGGTGATAAATCATGAACATTCTTAATAACTGCAGGTGAGTATTCTTCCTCAAGGTCGATTGGGCTAAACATTTTCTCTGAAACTTTTGGGCAGAACTGAGTTTTCTTCCGTAGAACACCACCTGGAGGAAACCAAATACACATATCATATATACTTATTAGTTTGATAAAATTAGACACATGAAAAGCTATACGAAGCTGAGACCGGCAAGGATTATGGGTAGATAAATTTTACATTTTTCGACCACTGGATAACAAAAAACTATAATTTGATTGATTTGAGATCTTTTACCAGTTAGTTTCACCTGCTGTGAGCATCTTCAAGCTGAAATTTTTATCAAAAGCTTCACCAGATGATCTGCAATCTAGACGCGCAATGCACTGTTTGTCACAGCGAAAATTTCCAAGTATTTTTCCAAAACCTATTGTTCTATCCTCCAAATTGAGCTGCATTCTGAAGTGCGACAAGGAGTTTATTGTTACACGATAAAACGACTAGATACTGTACGTAGTACGACCGGCTCACCTGTAAGAGGGGTCAATGAGCTCATGTGGAGCTCCTTAGTACCTGGTGAGTCAACTGAAGCTTCAGTGTTCATGCTTTGTGCACGCGTCCGTTTTAGCTCTGGTGAACTAAATGCATAACTTTGAACGCCGGATTCAGTGTGTTGAAAGACCATTGATGAACTTATTGTGCGAAGTCGTTGACCGGGCCTTGCAGACCTAGGAACAGACTGAAGTAATACCGTAATCACTTTGGGCTCCATTGTTTCGAGAGAGATATTTTCTTATTTCTAATATCCCTCCTTTATAAAGAGAGTGAGGAAGAGAATATACCCTTTACGAATATGGCGCATATGACGTCAAACGAGGAGTCCTAGAATGTCCCGGATGTTATGAGTGATAATGATTGTTTTGAAATCCGGGGCATTCAAGTCCCGGATGCTGCTAGTGGAAATCATTGGGTTTCGACATCCGGGACTTTCTCTATCTCCTCGTTTGACGTCATAGACGCCATATTGGAAAAGGGTCTTTTAGGGTACTCTCTTATGAATTCTTTAAAATGAGTTTTACTAACCGTGGCCGCTCAATTAATTTTTAAACTCGCCCAATTATTTTAACTTGGCATGTTTTTGGTCCTTTCTGTCGCAACTATCAATAAAATGTTTGCTGACACGACTTTGACCTCAAGTGAAAATGTAAAAATTCTCGTTGTACTGTAAAAATGCTTGAAAACAATTAATTAGTTGGCCACGGTTAGGCGCGCGTCGCACTTAAATAGTGCTAAAAAAATGTATGAATTGAATTGCCTTGCTTATTCACAAATCAGCATACTCTTCAGAACTTGAACTCCAACCACAAAGGACGTCATAAAATCCCATTATATCAAGTGCGATGCAAAGCAGTTGTTAAAGACCTTTAAGGTGGCTCGATGTGGTTTTCTCAAAGTGATTTTTCCGAACTTAACCTCGCGTTCTGATTGGGTGGGAGCACATGCATTACGAGAGCACACAACACGCACGCACACTTTCTATTTCGTCATTCGTGTCCAAAATAACGGCTACTCTAATTTGTATTTTGTGAAAGAATGAAACATGCTTGCTGTGCTGTGCGAAGTTCTAAAGCACTTGGGGATTGGCAAAACACACGCAAAGTGTTGTAGCATACCGCTACACATTCTGCTTCACTTAAAACTTCTCGTGTTCTGCCAATCTCCGCGTGCTTTAAACTGCATGCAGCACGCGCGCACATTTTTTACTTTTTCAATAAGGATTTGCATGAGGATATGTGTTGACTGCATATGCAGGGAAGCTTGGGGTAGGGTCACAAATGACCCATTTTTGCAGTCTGACATTTCAACACCTCTTGCTCGCCGTTACATGAATTAAAACATTTGCATTCATTTCAAAATACAGTGATCAGATCATCTTAGTAAGAAACATGAAAACAAAGAGTACTTACGAAGGTAAAGTCCGAGGTCAATGACAAAATTTGACCAGGAGTCCTGAAGTACGCTTTGCCTTGTGAGTATGGAGTTGCCACACTAGGTGTACTCATCACGTCTGTTAAACTTGGTTCTGAAGAATGGTTGGGAACAACGCCATCGGCATAACAACATAAATTTAAAACATTAATCTATTCTAAATTTTCTGGCTCAATATTTGGGAAATTGTCAACTTTTACTGCGGGTCACAACAGGCCTTTTGCAACAAGCAACAGTTACTGCATGGCAAAATAAGTCAGGAGCCTTTATTTTTTTTTTTTTTTTTTTTTGCGGGATTACTCAGGTGTGGATCCAGGATTATACAAAGGGGGGATGGCTAACTCTAAAAAAATATTAAAAGGATAGGTATAGGGTTGCGGACAACTCTTTAAGTCCAGGCAATGCAAAATTCATATCATACATTTATTATTTGTAAAAGTATCTCGATATCTCTGACACCTCTACTATATTACGGACTTTCCCCCAGCCCTTGAATGTCTGTAAGATAGACGTTCCACTGTACGTGCACCTATTTTTCCTGTTTTAAGCCCTGCAAAGAGAGGGGTGGCTAGCCACCCAATCCACCCCCCCCCCCCCCCCCGCCTGGATCCGCCCTTGTAATACTAATATCATATCCAAGACCTTTCCCAAAATAATTTGTTTCTCTTATAAGATACTTTCGATTTCAAGATACGAAATAATTCAAAGTTAATTTGTTTGTCATCCAGCAGAGCCTTCCCCAAGGGACCTTGGGCCGAATTGATTCGTTATCAAAGTAACATATCAGCACGTGACTGTTTGTTGCAAATGGCCTATTGGTTCTAACAAAGTGCACGTGGAAATCAATGAAAGTACGCAGCCAAACCAGATTAAATAGTTTCATGGCAATTGGAAAAAAATCTTCAATTTTGAGTTTTTGCAAAATTCACGAAGTGAGAACTTGTATCTGTGATTCTAATCCATGTACTTACTTTTTTCCATTGTCAGTCTTGAGAGTCCAAAGTCTGTGAGTTTAATTTTGCCTTCATTTGATATTAACATGTTATCTGGTTTCAAGTCTCTGTGTAGTAAATTTTCTTGATAAGAAACATGTATCATAATTTTAAGTTAAAACTTATGAGTTAAAACTCATCACAAGATATTCATTTCAACCATATTGCACGAAATGAAAACTTGTGAAAATTTTAGCAAAAATATGTTTTCAAAGGATGCAACTCTCTGCATCAATCTTTCACATACACATTCACTAGAGAGAGTTGCATCCCTTGAAAACATGTTTCGACATACTTTGACCATAGGGGAATTATATAGGAAAACAAAAATATTCTACTTTATTTTTGCTTCATTTTTCTGTTTGCCTAGCACTTTTATTTTCGAGATGTGCGAGTGCTTTGAAAAATATTGCAGGACATGAAAGAGGCATTTTCAGGCAAGATCAAGTGCGCTATAGACCTCATCAGCTTGGGTGTAATGTTGTCCCATTTCAGACCATGTGTCATTCTCTTGAGAATAAGATTCTTTGTTTCATTTGTATCCATATTCATGTATCTTCTCATGCGCAACCGTTAAACAATGAAATGATACTCTGGGGAAAGACACATAGTCTGAAATGGGACAACATTACACCCAAGCCGATGAGGTCTATTGGCACTGCCCAAAAATTCCTCAAGATCATGTCTGCACCTGCAATATTTTTGAAAGGGCCATCTCTAATAATAATAATACAATGTTTTCTATAGCGTCAATTCATGTACTTTCAACAACACTTTACAAATGGATATAAATAAGATAAAAGGAGAAAAAATTAAAGTTATTTAGTATTTTGTAAAATCTCAACACTTTTTTGTAATTGTAGATATTCACTTGACATGAGATAAAAAATAATATCATAATATCGTAAAACTGAGATATGGTCTTGGTTTGGTCATGCGGAGTAAGGCAGGGTAAATTGGTTCATGACTAATATATAACTACAGTTAATATTCATGATTATAATAAATTGTGAATGATAAATCAAAATACCTGTGAATTATACCATGACTGTGAAGATAAGCTAAAGCAGCAATTACCTATTATATAGAAATTATAAAATTAGAACTTTTTAAATAATGTACACTATAAAGGCGGATTTCAGATGCTAGCTTCAGCTCTTTCGTCATGTTTGTTCATTTAATGAGAAAATAAATAAAAAATTGACACTAATATGTAGGGAGTCATGTTACATATTAAGTTATTTTTGAGTTGGAACCCCTAATAGGTTCACAAGGAAATACTGTCAACCCTAAAAGGGCCACTGATCACCTCTTCCACTTGGAAAAACGGAGCATACCCCCCCCCCCCCCCCCAAGACCAGTGCATCATTGAAAAATATTTACCTGTGCAATATATGTTCTTGCCATTTCTTCATCAAAATAGCCAATATTATGGAGTAAAGATTTCACATCACCTCCAACTAAGTATTCCATTACCTGTAATGAAAAATGTTATCAGCCTTTGATGAACAATTTTGGGCATTCGTATTAGCCTGCATTGCAAGTGTTCCTGGTTCAGGATGTGGAAACATTTTCCTTTGCCCCAATCCACTCCACTGCCTATAACCTTTCCACAGTTTTTCGTTTTTCTATATAGAGGATGCAAAAATAGCTGATATGAAGTCCTTTCATACTGTTTTCAATTAGGTTCATTAGTTTAAGAGTTATGGCTGTTTAAACATTACTGTTTGTTAGAAAAAAAATCAAAAAAGGGGGCTGGGACAAGCCACCTGTGGCTTAGCTTAAAGAGCTGCTACAATCAAATTTTAATGTCTTCAAATTTTACTATTTTAAGATATGTTGAAGCACTTTACAAAAGAAGAAAACTTGCATCTACCATTTCTTGTTAGCATTTTTAGTTTACGAGACATTCAAGTTTAAGCTAATTAGTACAGATTTCAATATATTTTTGAGAGTATTTGATGAACATCATTTGAACTTTGCAGCAACTTGTATTAAAAGCATGTAACTTACTGGTGTCCAGGCCCCTAACAACATTTATTATTTCTATTATTATTACACTTTTATTGAGGGTATCACTTAATATCTTAGTTGAGATAATATACACATGCATGGCCCTCCGAGAATGAAAAATATTTTAGTTGAGATAATATACACATGGACCTCCGAGAATAAAAATATTTTAGTTGAGATAATATACACATGGACCTCCGAGAATGAAAAATATTTTAGTTGAGATAATATACACATGGACCTCCGAGAATAAAAATATATTAGTTAAGATAATATACACATGGCCCTCCGAGAATGAAAAATATTTTAGTTGAGATAATTATACACATGGACCTCCGAGAATAAAAATATATTAGTTGAGATAATATACACATGGCCCTCCGAGAATAAAAATATATTAGTTGAGATAATATACACATGGCCCTCCGAGAATAAAAATATCTTAGTTGAGATAATATACACATGGCCCTAAAAAATATCTTATATATTAGCATTTGCAATGTTTGAAGAGATATATCTCGGGAAGAAATGGACCAGTACCAAATTGGAAACTGTAAAAGAGCTTATCAGCAATAGTTGCATCTTCTATATAGAAATGAAAAACTTTGGAAAGGTTATGGGCACTTTGAATGTCCTCTTGAAACAATAGATCCCAATGTGACCATGGTATTCTTTTAAGTAATAAGTAACTAAACAGGTTACAGTACATACCAGAAAGATTCTGTCTTTAGACTGAATAGAATAAAACAAGTTAACAACATATGGACTCTTTGAAATAGCCAGTGCATCCCTTTCCGCCACAACTAAAAAAAATAAAGCAAAGAAGAAATAAAGGATGAATGAACACCAACCTTTGAGAACAAACATAAATCATATTTGACAGGTTGAAGTAAAGCTGAAGTTTGCAATATTTGTGTGTTTAGCGAAAATTGAAAATAATTCATGACCTGAGCTGCATGTAAAAGTGGGCTGGAGTAGGTCCGAATAGAACCAGAAGAAAAAAAGGGTGGGTCCATAGGTAACAGTCAGCTAAGATTGTCTGCCAAACAAAGCTAACTAACAAAAGTGATTGGAATAAAAATATAATTATAGTAACATGGAATATTACAAATATTTATTGTAAATGCATTGCGAAGCACCATACAAAATATGCTAACTTGACTCAGTGCTGTGTTTTTATTACTTGGATGGAAAGTCTACCCAATACAATATTCCCAAGAGGGTGTACTAGGGGTGGTTTAGTGATGGGGATGACACTGACCCTATCTAAGACAAGAATATCTTGAAGACACAAGACACAAGGTAACTTATAACCCTATGACTCAAGAGAAATTTTACAACCTGAATACACCTGCACAGTTGAAAGTTACAGTATGTGCCAAAAGCTTTTTGGTGGTAAAAAATAAACCAAACTACTGGTAGTTTCTAAGTTTAAAGTTTAAATTGATTGCCCTATCTAAGATTTGAAAATGCTAGTACCCCTAACCCATCCAAGAATGATTCACATTTGTTAGTCCATATGTTGCAGAGGAGAGAATTAAGAATTAATACTTACCTTGCTCAATCATATTTTTATTGACAACATCTTTTTTTTTCATTACTTTGACAGCATACAACTGATCAGGGTAATCTTTTCGTTTTGCAAGAAATACCTGACTAAAATATAAGATAGATGAATCTTCATTATATATTTAGAAATTGCTTACCATTCATTTTGTTGTACTTGATGGTACTTACCCAAATGCTCCTCTACTAATGGGCTTGATGATATCAAAGTCATCGATCCCTGGAGGCTAGTTGCATAAAGTGTAAGCACAATGAGAAATACCAATGGAAATAAGTATTATTCAGAATCTAACATCAAAGAGTCTTGGAAATGCTGTAGTTGTACATTCCATATAACATGCACTGGTTTGTGCAGAATTAGATCACTGTCGTTACATTGTGTAGATATTGTAACTAATATGAGATCACATTTTACTGGGTTCCTGTGGCAAAATCTTTTTTTCTTCTTTGTCAGAAAATGCAAGAATAGCAAAATACTACCCAGGGGTCTTTGCGGCATTACCAAAGATTCTTTCATGGCCATATGATGCAGGGATCCCATGTGTAGTTTGATCTATTACTATGTAACAGTTGTCAATCAATGTCACTTAAAATTACCAAAGTGATTGATTGGGGGTGGGGCTGTAAATCATGTGTTGCAAATTAATACCTATGCATATTCTTTTTCGTTTGAGCACTAGCTGCTGAAATTTATGATCAAGGCTAAGAATATTTATAAATAATCATGCTGTAAAGCTAAAGGCTTGCCTAAAGGAGGATGTGTATACTAGAAACTAAGAGCAATGTTGCAGAAGCCCCCCTTAATGGCATTGCTTATAGTCACCCCCACCACATGGTTTGAAAAGATTGAAAGATATGAGATTAATGTTCTGCTCACCATGTGAAAGTTGGTAGGTGTCTTCTCAAAATACCCATCCATGCTGTTGTTCTATAAGATACATAATAAATTACAAGAATATTAATGAACAAATATACAAATAATTAAATAAATATTTAAAGTATTAATAATAATAATAACAAACTTTATTTGCAGTAGTCAAAGTATGCTTAGCTTGATACAATCTAGGAAATACTCCCTCTCCTTCAATGCAACATATACATGTTGATCGAGACAGCAGTTTCAACATGGAAATTGGGCAATACACTGCCGTTAATCACTGCCTCAAAGTTTAATCAGGCAGCTCATAACAATATAACTGATTATTTGACATTTTTCAAGTAGATCAACTTGCTTCTCTAAATATACAACTTGATAGGTCAACAAGTTAATAAATTGTCTTTGCTATTTCAATTAGGAAATTAAAAATAATCTTTAGTTTTTTGAAATATCTCAAGTGAAATTTCACATAGCCAGAACTGGGAAAAGTTAATTCAGCTCAGGCTTGACCAATGATTACAAAAATTTATAGTCAGACCAAGAATAATAGTTCCTAGTCGAGGGTGGAGAACTTTGCTGTGCATCATAAATTAATTTGTTTTGCTATGTGAGGCAACTCTAACATTGAATTGGAACTATTATTCGTGATCACTGGAACAAACTGTAAAAAGGTCTATTCAATGCAGTAGGAAAGGCACAGCCTTTGCACATACTTTGCATGTGGAAAAAATTCAAATTGCTCTTACAGATTAAAAAAACTGCTCTTCACATATTTTCAGGCTATGGTTGAAGAACTTCCTTTTGAAAGTGAGGCTGGGGAAGACAAAAATTGTCATATCCTTTTAAGAACTTTTGAAGGAAAAAGAATAAAAAAAAAAACCACAACAAAACGATGAATGAGGCAGCGAGGAATAAAGTATAGTGGCCAGTGGTGCTTCTTTCCTTCCATTGCAAGTATTCCGGTTCACTTTTCATTCAGGTTACAAGTGCCTAACTCTCCGTGCCGTAAAAAATAAGCTTAAAACTGTATTAAAGTTTGCCAACTATAAGCTTAAGGTAAGAAGCTTGGTAGCAAGTAGCTATGGATATACCCATAGGGCAGCAAAACTATTAAGCCAATTTACTTCAGATTTCGACGTAAAAATGTAGTAAATTTTCTGCACAAAGAATACTCTTTGTTATATAACACAGTAAATATGCCGTTAAGAGTCTAATATCGGGTTCAAGATGGCCTACCTTAAAGTTTTTGCAGGTTCAAATACTTCTTATGCTTCCTTGTCGGCCGCCATATTATTTGCCGCGAAAACTTTAAACACCCTTCGCCCCAGTCTTTTTCGTACAGCTTAAACAGGGAACCCAGCTCTAAAAATATCTCTCAAAAATTTTTAATGACTCCAGGAGTTAACTCTCTTTACTAGTTGGGACTGCGTCGGTATCTAGAATAAGACGAGTGAATTTGTAGAAGGAAACTAAAAACGGATTGGAACTATACTGACGTTTCGGATCTGATGGTCCTTTATCGGAGCACTCTTCCATACGAGCTTATTACAGGATGAGCCTCCAACGCAAGCGTTGCGTGACAACCCTAAGAACGTCTGCGTACGAGGCTAGATGACACTCAATACAAAACTTTCCTGTGCCATCCGTTTTGTTACGTGAATGTCATGGCGAAACGATAAATCAGAATAGAGGTGCCGTTCATCTTTTAGTGGGTATTCGGTGGGATTCGCTTGGTACTACGAGAAATCGCGCGCGGATGACGTTAGCAACCGTGCCCCTTGCCCCGTTCACTAATAAAGCACAGTTCTAGAACAATCAATGGTAAGATAGACATGAGAATAATTGTCCAAGGTGTTAAAAAAGTCTATCATCAATCATTGCAAGCTCACAGTTCGTCTCGCTTCGATGCAAAGGCACGGCTAACCTTTCAAGATGGTGCAGTGCAGTTCCGTAGCGAGTGGGGGGGGGGGGGGGGGGGGGGCGGCCGCTCCCCCCTAAAATTTTCGGATCGAGTCTTTTTTTCTTTGGTGTATGATATCAATGCCACTGGCGTAGGCAGGGCCGGCCACTTGCCCCCAAAATTTTTGCTGTAATCAGTTTTTATCCAGACCCTGGGTCCTCTCTACGCCACTGGTGCAGGGAACTGAGGAGTGGCGTAGTGGTGATTTTCATTTCACGGCTAAACGCTAAGAAGTGCAGTCTCGAACCCATTTGAGTCCAGGACGGGATTAAACGCTCGCAAATCAACAATGGTATCTTATATGGAAAAGACGCACGCCATTCTGAGGTCTGACGTGTCGAATTCATAGATAAAAAATCCCATCGTCAGATTTTTTTAAATCTTGCATGATGAAAGCATACCATACTAGAAGTAAAATGAGCAAATAAGGAGGGATCACTGGCTTTGTTTCAGAGCTATGAGAGTTGAAGCAATGAAAACCTTGTTTCCTTGATATTTTGTCTATCAAAACAATCTCGATGAAGATACGCGCAATAAACTCATGCGAAAAACAAAACACAAACAAATGTTCTACCAGTATCTCTGCTGCTCAAGGTCCATCCAATCTCTGGATTTCAACAAGTCTCCTACGACTACCTCTAGTTTCCATCTCGGTTTTATACCACCACCTAGCTGAACAACATCTGGCGTGGGCCCATGACGTGTTGTGCAAGCATATCAGAATAGACACCTTGCAGCACGTCGGAATGCAGCTCAATTTGGAGGGCAAAACAAAAGAATTTCTGTGGTTGGCTTTGTTGATTTGTAGAATTTTTAGCTGCGTTCGTGCGGGTTTTTTTGTTTTTAATCAAAAAATAATAATAATAATAATAATGACAATAATAATAATAATAATGACAATAATAATAATAATGACAATAATAATTAAAATTTTTATTGTCATTATTATTATTATTGTCATTATTATTATTATTATTATTAATATTATTATTATTTTTATTTTTATTATTATTATTATTATCATTATTATTATTATTATTATTATTATTATTGATAGAAATTTTTCACTACTATCGCATGTCCTCTTCCCCTTCGTCCCTTACCCAGTCACATTCGGGACTCCATCCCCTGAAAGTTTCAGTCTCTTCCAAAGCCGGAAGCTGCACAGTATCAGTATTTGGGGGTGTTTGCGACTGGCCTATAGTGGATAATGCTCGTGGATAAAACTCGTACTATCATGATTACCTCATGATCCATTGTTTCCAGAGGAACCAATCGAAAATCTTGAGCAATGACCTTTCAGTAGACACTATTCAACGCCCAAGCACTTGTGGGACCCATTGAGTAATCTTTGCGCATGCGTTGATTAGATCGGGAATTTCTCTTACTATTTGTGACGTAATCACGGCGGTTCGAAAACGCTTCATTAATACCGCTCTAAGCAAACCCAAGTGAATTAGAATAAAGCACCACGAATGAATGAATGCTGGTTCAATTCGCCATTGTCGCATTTAACAAAGGCAAATTCCCTAAAGTATGCCGCATATCAACAGTTTTGTAATTTATGCATCGTACGAAAGCTAACATACTTCCTAAGAGCAGTTTCATTTCTCGGCAATCATAATATTACAAACTAATAGCATGAAATTCCGGGTAATTAGTGATTAAATGTCCCCTCAAGCCTCGGGAGGTTTAGTTAAAGTCCCTCCGCCTTCGGCTTTCGGGGACATTTAATCACTAATCACCCTCAAGTCATGCTATTACTTATAATAAACTTGAGGTCCAAACAATGGCTTCCAATTGACAGAAATTCTTTTGTTTTGCCCTCCAAATTGAGCTGCATTCCGACGTGCTGCAAGGTGTCTATTCTGATATGCTTGCACAACACGTCATGGGCCCACGCCAGATGTTGTTCAGCTAGGTGGTGGTATAAAACCGAGATGGAAACTAGAGGTAGTAGTAGGAGACTTGTTGAAATCCAGAGATTGGATGGACCTTGAGCAGCAGAGATACTGGTAGGACATTTGTTTTTTTTTTTTTTTGTTTTTTTTTGAGTTTATTGCGCTTATCTTCATCGAGATTGTTTTGATAGACAAAATATCAAGGAAACAAGGTTTTCATTGCTTCACCTCTCATAGCTCTGAAACAAAGCCAGTGATCCCTCCTTATTTGCTCATTTTACTTCTAGTATGGTATACTTTCATCATGCAAGATTTAAAAAAATCTGACGATGGGATTTTTTACCCATGAATTCGACACGTCAGACCTCAGAATGGCGTGCGTCTTTTCCATATAAGATACCATTGTTGATTTGCGAGCGTTTAATGCCGTCCCGGACTCAAATGGGTTCGAGACTGCACTTCTTAGCGTTTAGCCGTGAAATGAAAATCACCACTTTACGCCACTCCTCAGTTTCCTGCACCAGTGGCGTAGTGAAGACCCAGGGTCTGGATAAAAACTAATTACGGGAAACATTTTTGGGGGCACGTGTCCGCCCCTGCCTACGCCAGGGGTATTGATATCATACATCAAAGAAAAAAAGACTCAATCCGAAAATTTTAGGGAGGGGGGGTGGGGGTTGCGGCCGCCCCACCCCCCTCGCTACGCAACTGCACTGCACCATCTGGAAAGGTTAACCGTGCCTTTGCATCGAAGCGAGACGAACTGTGAGCTTGCAATGATTGATGATAGACTTTTTTAACACCTTGGACAATTATTCTCATGTCTATCTTACCATTGATTGTTCTAGAACTGTGCTTTATTAGTGAACGGGGCAAGGGGCACGGTTGCTAACGTCATCCGCGCGCGATTTCTCGTAGTACCAAGTGAATCCCACCGAATACCCACTAAAAGATGAACGGCACCTCTATTCTGATTTATCGTTTCGCCATGACATTCACGTAACAAAACGGATGGCACAGGAAAGTTTCGTATTGAGTGTCATCTAGTCTCGTAAGCAGACCCTCTTAGGGTTGTCAAGCAACGCTTGCGTTGGAGGCTCATCGTGTAACAATCACGTGGGGAAGAAGGCTCCGACAAAGGACCATCAGATCCGAAACGTCAGTATAGTTCCAATCCGTTTTTAGTTTCCTTCTACAAATTCACTTGTCTTATTCAAGACACCGACGCAGTCCCAACTAATAAACAGAGTTAACTCCTGTAGTCATTAAAATCTTTTGAGAGATACTTTTAGAGCTGGGTTCCCTGTTTAAGCTGTACGAAAAAGAGTGGGGCGAAGTGTGTTCCTGTATGCGGCAAGGCTACACCTACTACCAGCACCACCAGTCCTGTATGCGGCAAGGCTACACCTACTACCAGCACCACCAGTCCTGTATGCGGCAAGGCTACACCTACTACCAGCACCACCAGTCCTGTATGCGGCAAGGCTACACCTACTATCAGCACCACCAGTCCTGTATGCGGTAAGGCTACACCTACTACCAGCACCACCAGTCCTGTATGCGGTAAGGCTACACCTACTACCAGCACCACTAGTCCTGCATGCGGCAAGGCTACACCTACTACCAGCACCACCACTCCTGTATGCCACAAGGCCAAACCTACTACCAGCACCACCAGTCCTGTATGCGACAAGGCTATGCCTACTACCAGCACCTCCAGCACCACCAGCACCACCACCTCCTGTATGCCACAAGGCCAAACCTACCATCAGCACCACCAGTCCTGTATGCGGTAAGGCTACACCTACTACCAGCACCACCAGTTCTGTATGCGGCAAGGCCACACCTACTACCATCTGTAGATGGTCTCTTCACCACGGCAGCAACATCTTTATCCCACAATGCAGAGGAACGCAATGCACTACAAATAGTTTTTGCTTTCTCCTAAAACGATCAACCTTGCCAACAACTTCGAGGAACACGCACTTCATTGACAAGATTTTAAAGGAAGGTGACCAGACACACAGAAAAATTACAAACTTCCTTTGTCGTCCAGGTGAAAGACTTTCCCTGGAGGAGATCAAGAGTGTGGCAGGACTTTTGGAAAAAGACAAAGGTGAAGTGATCGATTTTGAGGAGATAATGTTTGGGGATATATTTGCACAAAAAACTCAGTCACCCTTCTTCGAACTGGAGGATGGCCTGTCGCGCTCGTTAGCCTCAAACACAGGAGTCCTTTTTCGCTACCTCGATTATACAGTTGCCATTACCAAAACTTCAGATGGGATCCTACTATTTGATCCACATGCACGTAATGACTCGGGATTCGTGGATGGTGATGGAGTGGCACAACTAATTTCATTTCCGTCTGTGCCGAAAATTGTGCAGCACTTCAGAAAGTTTGTGAAATGCAATGGCATAGAAGACGCTGTCTCACTCGCAGTGGAAAATATCCCAATGGCTCAACGTTCCTTCGAAATTCTACCCGTTTCCTTGATCTCATTAAAAGTAAGTCTACATCGCACTAAGTATAAGCCTCGTTAAAACACCCTTTGTCAATGTCAGCAATCATATTTTTATATCGCCTTCATTATAAATTGTTAGGTGGATGACATATCGTTTAGTAGGGATGCAGCTGTTAATGTCGGTTTTGGAATTTCTCTACTACAAAAGGATGTGGACACATTGCAAGATGGATGTCGATTAATGATCAGGTACAGTATAGATGCAATAACTAATATCCTGTCTCATTTCTGATACAAAAAATTTCGCTAAGGGATTAAAGTCATTGCATGTCGCTGTATAACATATACATATCATAACATAATATACAATTTTCTTGAGTATATTGTATAATAAAACAATATCATAAATACTAGTTATACAATGGTTTCGAGTGGCATACCGTGGAATATACCTTGAGTCACTTGTAGTTTCTAGTATACACACGAGCCTTTAGGCGAGTGTATATATTACAAAGAAAATACAAGTGACGAGTGGGATATCCACGGTATGCCACGAGAAACTATTGTATAACCATTTTATCCCACACCATAGAAAATACAAATGTGGAGAATAAATGCGCAGTGCATGATGAGAAGGAAGAGTGGAATACTGACGAATATACAACGGCTTTCCTGCTTTCTGATTGGCTGTATTTTCTATGGTGTGGGATAAATATAGATATGATATTCGCATAGGCTCTTTGCATAAATGTGGTAATCAACCATTGTTTGCACAAGGTTTCCATATGATTATTACATTTATAAACATTTATGCAAAGTGTCCATTGATACTGATAATCATCAGGTAGGCCTGTGTCCATTGCAACCTCAGCTTCGGCAGAGCACACTAACATCATTCTTGCTAATTATATCATTATGCTAATGCTCAACCTTTTTCAGCAATTGTTAAATTTGAGCCTCATGTATAGACTACACTTGCTTGCTTACATATTGCAAATCTCTTTTTTGCTGAAACAGGTAATCAATTTTTTCATGGAGCTACTAAAACAGAGGAGTACTCAGGTAATGAAAACATTTTCTATAGATGGTTCATGATGCCGATGACAATGATGCTGATGATGTTATTCCCCCTTGTATCATTACAGAATCCAAAATTGCCCAAAATCCATTGTTTCAATACATTTTTCTACTGTAAACTTTGTCAGCAAGGCCCACAAGCAGTCTCCAAGTGGACAAAGAAAGTATGTTATATAGTCATGGTCAAAAAGGTTGTCCTGTGAAAAAACACTTAAACACCAAATGATGTATGGTGTGATAACTCAATGCTCGATACCTGCAATCACTGTACTGTATACATAGAGTTCATGAATATTATTCTTTGTTAATTGTTCCTCATAATAAACTCTAACATTTAAAACTAGAATTCATATCATTTGAAATGAATTAAAAGAATCATTACATGATACTTCTTTTTCATAGGACAACCTCTTTGACAATGACTTTACAGTATGTGAAATTTACATTTGCAACAAAAATTATCCATTTCCTAAATCTTTCATTTCTTCTTTCATTTCCTCAGGTGGATATATTTGGTTTGGATTTGGCTTTCATACCGATACACTGGAGAGGTGGCTCAGGGCATTGGACTCTTGGGGTAGGGCAATGCATTTTTTGTAGTTTCTTTTCATTTACAGTGTAATTATGCAGAAATGAAAGGAAGCAATGAATTTCCCCCCTCTCCTTTTAGTGCAGGTTTTGGATTTCAACACCAGAACAATATCACATCTTGACTCAGCAAATGGAAATTATAAAACATTCTTTATGAATATAAGGTACAAAGAATGTACATTTCTTATTTTTGAACCTTTTATTCATGACATTATGATGTGAAATATCTTACTCACACAATAACTAACCAAATAGCTATATTTTCCTATTTTTAGACTTTTCCAGTGAGGGGGAGTACATTTGTTGTTGTAAGTACACTTCCATTTCAATGACAGTCTATTAATCATTTAGGTCTTACTTGGAGATGGAGAAAAGACAAAGAAACAATAGTAGTGTGGAGGTGGCATCCTGGAAAGTTGAAACTCCTAAGGTAGCTATTGCTAGTCCATCCTTGTTTATAAAATCAATATTTTATCTGGACTCTTGATTGTAGCATTTCATTTATGTGAATACAGTTGCTGTAATAGAGAAAAAAGGTGAAATCATTGACAAATATAACATATATATTACATCAGTAATGTATACTACCCCAAACTCCTTGCAAAGGATCCCCTCCTACTTCAGAAGGATCCCCTGGTAATGTATACTACCCCAAACTCCTTGCAAAGGATCCCCTCCTCCTTCAGAAGGATCCCCTGGTAATGTATACTACCCCAAACTCCTTGCAAAGGATCCCCTCCTACTTCAGAAGGATCCCCTGGTAATGTATACTACCCCAAACTCCTTGCAAAGGATCCCCTCCTACTTCAGAAGGATCCCCTGGTAATGTACACTACCCCAAACTCCTTACAAAGGATCCCCTCCTACTTCAGAAGGATCCCCTGGTAATGTATACTACCCCAAACTCCTTGCAAAGGATCCCCTCCTCCTTCAGAAGGATCCCCTTAGGTTCCAAGAAAGGTTAAGCTTAATATCCTTCCATGGTAAGAATTCCCTGGAACTCTTGAGTAAAATACTTACTTTTACCACTCTTATACCTAAATGGTATTTAAGTTTTTAGTTAAAAACTGAAGTTTAGCTCGAAGCTTGATTTAAGCTTAAGTTTTGAGCTGAATACGAAAAATATGGCGAATATCTTACCTCGATAAACTGGCTTAGTTCCTTCCTGCATAGTTCTGTCCATTCCGATTTGATATCAACCTAATGATGATCTTGTACTAGTCTCATCAAATTGTCGAAGGTTAGGAACTCGTAAGTATATTATGTCCACCATCTTTGTTCCCGAGTCGACAACCTTCCGAAAAATCATGGGCTCCAGTCTCCTCTCGTTACCTCCTTTGGAAAGATCCCATCTAGCCACGACCTTTAAAGAGTGTTTAAACGTTCGGCGGCAAATAATATGGCGGCCGACGAGAAAGAAGAATATTAAGAAATTTGAACCTGCGAAAACTTTAAGGTAGGCCATCTTGAACCCGATATTAGACTCTTAACCCGGGGGGGGGGGGGGGGGGGGGGGCACTACCACCCCAACTTGGGTGGGGGTGTACCGCCAGGTCCTCAAAACCCTGACCCTATCCCAGACCTAGAATTTTGATTTCATATACCCTACCCCAGACTAAACCTAAGAGTTGCAAATCCTACCCCAGACTAAACCTACATTTTTTGACATGCAAAAAAGGATTATTCAATAGCTTTCAATAACTATTTGGCAATTGTTTAATTGAATTTAAATCGTTATTTTTTGTGCCGGCAGAAAACCTAGCCTACCAGGCTAAAACAACTAAAACATAACCATATCCCGGAAAAAATGTCAAAAAGATACCCTATCCCAGACAAAAACCTTACCCTTCCCCAGACAAATTGTAAAAAAATGATACCCTACCCCAGACCTAAAAGCCAAAAAACCATACCCTATCGGGCGGCACATACCCGTATAGCAAATATAGGGGAGTACCCCCCCCCCCCCCCGGGACTCTTAACGTCATATTTATGGTGTGATATAATAAAAAGTATTCTTTGTGCCGAAAATTTACTACATTTTTACATCGAAATCTGAAGTAAATTGCTTTAATAGTTTTGCTGCCCTATCCATAGCTACTTGCTACCAAGCTTCTTACATTAAGCTTATAGTTGGCAAACTTTAATACAGTTTTAAGCTTATTTTTTACGGCACAGAGAGTTAGACACTTGAAACCTGCATGAAAAATGAACCAGAATACTTGCAATGGAAGGAAGGAACCATAATGGCCACTATACTTTATTCCTCGCTGCCTCATTCATGGTTTTGTTGTTGTCAAAAGTTCCTAAGAGGATATGACAATTTTTGTCTTCCCCAGCCTCACTTTCAAAAGTAAGTTCTTCACCCTTAGCCTGAAAATATGTGAAGAGCAGGTTTTTTAATCTGTAAGAGCAATTTGAATTTTTTTCACATGCAAAGTATGTGCAAAGGCTGTGCCTTTCCTACTGCATTGAATAGACCTTTTTACAGTTTGTTCCAGTGATCACGAATAATAGTTCCAATTCAATGTTAGAGTTGCCTCACATAGCAAAACAAATTTATTTATGATGCACAGCAAAGTTCTCCAACCTCGACTTGGAACTATTATTCTTGGTCTGACTATAAATTTTAGTAATCATTGCTCAAGCCTGAGCTGAATTAACTTTTCCCAGTTCTGGCTATGTGAAATTTCACTTGAGATATTTGAAAAAACTAAAGATTAGTTTTAATTTCCTTTGAAATAGCAAAGACAAGTTATATATTAACTTGTTGACCTATCAAAGTTGTATTTAAAGAAGCAATTTGATCTACTTGAAAAATGTCAAATGATCAGTTATATTGTTATGGGCTGCCTGATTAAACTTTGAGGCAGTGATTGACGGCAGTGTATTGCCCAATTTCCATGTTGCAACTGCTGTCTCGATCAACATATATATGTTACATTGAAAACACTGGTAAGGCGAGGGAGTGTTTCAAAGATTGTATCAAGCTAAGCATTCTTTGACCACTGTAAATAAAATGTGTTATTATTATTATTATTAGTATTATTATTATTAATATTATTATTATTATTATTACTATAAATATGTATTTAATTATTTGTGTATTTGTTTATTAATATTCTAATAATTTATTATGTATCTTATAGAACAACAGCATGGATGAGAATTTTGAGAAGACACCTAGCTACCAACTTTCACATGGTGAGCAGAACATTAATCTCATATCTTTCAATCTTTTCGAACCATGGGGCGGGGGTGACTATAAGCAATGCCATTAAGGGGGGCTTCTGCAACTCTGCTCTTAGTTTCTAGTATACACATCCTCCTTTAGGCAAGCCTTTAGCTTTACAGCATGATTATTTATAAATATTCTTGGCCTTGATCATAAATTTCAGCAGCTATAGTGCTCAAACTAAAAAGAATATGCATAGGTATTAATTTGCAACACATGATTTACAGCCCCACCCCAAATCAATCACTTTGGTAATTTTAAGTGACATTGATTGACAACTGTTACATAGTAATAGATCAAACTACACATGGGATCCCTGTATCATATGGCCATGAAAGAATCTTTGGTAATCCAGCAAAGACCCCTGGGTAGTATTTTGCAATTCTTGCATTTTCTGACAAAGAAGAAAAAAAGATTTTGCCACAGGTAACCCAGTAAAATGTGATCTCATATTAGTCACAATATCTACACAATGTAACGACAGTGATCTAATTCTGCACAAACCAGTGCATCCGTTATATGGAATGTACAACTACAGCATTTCCAAGACTTTTTGATGATAGATTCTGAATAATACTTATTTCCATTGGTATTTCTCATTCTGCTTACACTTTATGCAACTAGCCTCCAGGGATCGATGACTTTAATATTATCAAGCCCATTATTAGAGGAGCATTTGGGTAAGTACCATCAAGTACGACAAAATGAATGGTAAGCTATTTCTAAATAATGAAGATTCATCTATATCTTATATTTTAGTCAGGTATATCTTGCAAAAAGAAAAGATTACCCTCAGTGATCATGCAGTTGTATGCTGTCAAAGTATATATGAAAAAAAAAGATGTTGTCAACAAAAATATGATTGAACAAGGTAAGTATTATAATTCTTAATTGTCTCCTCTGTAACATATGGACTAACAAATGTGAATCATTCTTGGATGGGTTAGGGGTAGTACTAGCATTTAGAAACTACCAGTTTTTTTTTTTTTTTTGCCACCAAAAAGCTTTTGGCACATATACTGTAACTTTCAACTGTGCAGGTGTATTCAGGTTGTAAAATTTCTCTGAGTCCTAGGGTTATAAGTTAATTACTTGTCTTGAACAGGGTATCTTTTTTCAAGATATTCTTGTCTTAGATAGGGTCAGTGTCATCCCCATCACTAAACCACCCCTAGTACCCCCTCAGGAATGTTGTATTGGGTAGGACTTTCCATCCAAGTAATAAAAACACAGCAATGAGTCAAGTTAGCATATTTTGTATGGCACTGCATTTACAATAAATATTTGTAATATTCCATGTTACTATAATTATATTTTTATTCCAATCACTTTTGTTAGTTAGCTTTGTTTGGCAGACAATCTTAGCTGACTGTTACCTATGGACCCACCCTTTTTTCTTCATGATCTGGTTCTATTCGGACCTACTCCAGCCCACTTTTACATGCAGCTCAGGTCATGAATTATTTTCAATTTTCGCTAAACACACAAATATTGCTTTACTTTAACCTGTCGAATGTGATTTATGTTTGTTCTCAAAGGTTGGTGTTCATTCATCCTTTATTTCTTCTTTGCTTTATTTTTTTTAGTTGTGGCGGAAAGGGATCACTGCATGGCTATTTCATATGTTGTTAACTTGTTTTATTCCTTTCAGTCTAAAGACAGAATCTTTCTGGTATGTAATATAACCTGTTTAGTTACTTATTACTTAAAAGAATACCATGGTCACATTGGGATCTATTGTTTCAAGAGGACATTCAAAGTGCCCATAACCTTTCCAAAGTTTTTCATTTCTATATAGAAGATGCAACAATTGCTGATAAGCTCTTTTACAGTTTCCAATTTGGTACTGGTCCATTTCTTCCCGAGATATAGCTCTTCAAACATATTGCAAAAGTTATACATAAGATATTTTTTCATTCTCGGAAGGCCATGTGTATAATATTATCTCAACCAAGATACAGAAGACAGAAGACATTTAGATTTTCAGGGTCTGCTCTTTATGACAAATTACCAACAACAATTAAGAATGCCACAACTTTAAGTAATTTTAAGAAACTTTTATTGTCGTATTATTATAATAGTATTAAATAATTTTCTTCATGATAGTTATCTATAGTTTTTAATATTGTAAAATTGAACATATTTATAGATTTTAGAAATATTTTTCATATAAATTTTAATTAGATTTTAGTTTAAATTAGATGCAGGGATACCAGCCTCGTTGCTGAATAGGCCACCCTGTTTAAATGAAGTTTAAAAAATATATATATATATATTTTTCATTCTCGGAGGTCCATGTGTATATTATCTCAACTAAGATATTTTTCATTCTCGGAGGGCCATGTGTATATTATCTCAACTAAGATATTTTTCATTCTCGGAGGGCCATGTGTATATTATCTCAACTAAGATATTTTTTATTCTCGGAGGTCCATGTGTATATTATCTCAACTAAGATATTTTTTATTCTCGGAGGGCCATGTGTATATTATCTCAACTAAGATATTTTTCATTCTCAGAGGGCCATGTGTATATTATCTCAACTAAGATATTTTTTCATTCTCGGAGGGCCATGCATGTGTATAGTATCTCAACTAAGATATTAAGTGATACCCTCAATAAAAGTGTAATAATAATAGAAATAATAAATGTTGTTAGGGGCCTGGACACCAGTAAGTTACATGCTTTTAATACAAGTTGCTGCAAAGTTCAAAGGATGTTCATCAAATGCTCTCAAAAATATATTGAAATCTGTCTCGAAGCAAAATGAGTTGAGAATATGATGTCATCAAAGTACTAATTAGCTTAAACTTGAATGTCTCGTAAACTAAAAATGCTAACAAGAAATGGTAGATGCAAGTTTTCTTCTTTTGTAAAGTGCTTCAACATATCTTAAAATAGTAAAATTTGAAGACATTAAAATTTGATTGTAGCAGCTCTTTAAGCTAAGCCACAGGTGGCTTGTCCTAGCCCCCTTTTTGATTTTTTTTCTAACACCATCCACCAGGGACATCTCGGACAAGAGAAGTGCCTCTTACGAGTCAGATTAGCAGTATTTTGGCCAGGCATCACCAGAGACGTCACCAACTTAGTCCAAAACTGTGCGACCTGCCAAGCACATCAAAGAAAGCAACATAAACAGCAAATTCTACAGCCTGAACCACCCTGCTACCCATGGCAGATACTCAGCTCAGACTTGTTTGAGTTCGAAGGAAACCAATACCTCCTGATATCCGACAAGTACAGCAAGTTTCCAATCGTTAGGAAGCTTACTAGCACTACATCTCGTGCCATCATCAACCACCTGAAAAGCATCTTCGCTGAACATGGGATACCAGAATGCCTTACCACAGACAACGGCCCTCAGTACGCATCACAAGAATTCAGCGACTTCATGGAGAACTACGGAGTAGAACATGTTACCAGCTCGCCGATGTACCCCCAGTCTAACGGTTCTGCGGAATGCATGGTTCAGACGGTAAAGAATATACTCAAGAAATGCAACGAAGAAGGAGAGGATCCCTATCTGGGATTATTATCATACCGCGCGACACCAATCAGCGGCAACCTAAAATCACCAGCTGAACTACTAAACAACCGCAAGTTAAGGACAACTCTACCAATGCCCAAGCGTGTAAGTGTCAGCGACAGCACCAGTAAGACAAAGGAAGAACTGTATCAACGACAAACGTTACAAGCATTCCACTATAACAAAACGGCTGGACCGACACTACAACCATTTCAACCAGGTCAGCCTATCAACATCTATGACCACCACACCCAGAAATGGGAACAAGGGACAGTTGTCAGACCTGCAAAAGAACCAAGATCCTTCATTGTTAAGAGCGACCGAACCGAAGGTGTCTACCGTCGCACTAGATCACAGCTGAAACCCAGACCCGAGATAAAGGACAACAGCATCAAAGAACCACCACCGCCTGCTCCTGAGACAGCAGCATCACAAGAAATGATGAATACGTCAGTTATGAATATCATTTATATAATCATTATACTTGTTTTGTTTAAAAGAAGGAGGATGTGACAGTATCTGGTATTGTACGATATGTAACACAACGAGTTTTATACGTCACGCGTTTGATTGCGAACACGTGATTCGTCGCGTGAGAGTAGTTTTCCGGACCATGTGCTTTTATGTACTAGCTAGGTAGCTTTGGAATAGACTACAAGTTATGAACATCACTTTACAAGCGGCCCTTTTAGGGATGAGAATATTTCCTTGTGAACCTATTAACGGTTCCAACTCAAACGTAACTTAATATGTAACATGACCCCATACATATTAGTGTCAATTTTTTATTTATTTTCTCATTAAATGAACAAACATGACGAAAGAGCTGAAGCTAGCATCTGAAATCCGCCTTTATAGTATACATTATTTAAAAAGTTCTAATTTTATAATTTCTATATAATAGGTCATTGCTGCTTTAGCTTATCTTCATAGTCATGGCATAATTCACAGGTATTTTGATTTATCATTCGCAATTTATTATGATCATGGATATTAACTGTAGTTATATATTAGTCATGAACCAATTTACCCTGCCTTACTGCGCATGACCAAACCAATAGACCATATCTCAGTTTTACGATATCATGATATTATTTTTTATCTCATGTCAAGTGAATATCTACAATTACAAAAAAGTGTTGAGATTTTGCAAAATACTAAATAACTGTAATTTTTTCTCCTTTTATCTTATTTATAATAATAATAATAATAATAATAATAATAATAATAATAATAATAAGTATATTTTATATAGCGTCAATTTTCAACGATTCACTAACGCTTTACATAAGAATATTTAAAACACATTATTGGCATATAAAAACACAGTATTACATAATAAATACTCAATATTCAATTCAATTACAATAAGTCAATAAAAACATTTTTAATAAAAGTATACATTTTTTTTTTTTTTTTTTTTACTTACCCCTCTTAGATTTTTAAAATATTAACGTATTCAAATAAGAAATAAAAGGTTTTACTCAATGTAAAATGCTTTCCTAAAAAGAAAGGTCTTGGAAAATTGGAAAATGTTTTACAGGTCCTCATTTCAGCAGGTAGGGAATTCCAAAGATGAGGGGAAGCAAAAGAGAAAGCTCTCTTCCCATATGCTTTAAGCTTATTGCTTTGTATAGAAAGCAGATTAGAGGAAGAAGACCTAAGAGGACGGGAAGGCACATGACAACTAATTAGGTTAGAGAGATAAGAAGGTGCTTTCCCATTAAAAATTTTAAAAGTTAATAAAATTATCTTAAATTCAATTCGTTGTTCAATGGGAAGCCAGTGTAAATTAAAGAGAATTGGAGTTATGTGTTCTTGTTTTTTTGTTAGAGAAACCAATCGAGCTGCAGCATTTTGTACACATTGTAGCCTTTTTAAGGAGGTCATAGGAAGTCCATAAAGTAAAGAGTTGCAAAAATCCAACTTGGAGGAGATCAAGGCATGGACAAGAATTTCACATGCACTTTGACTGAGAAATTTTCGAATCTTCCAAATGTTGTATATATGAAAAAAGCAAGACTTGCAAACTGATGTAAGTCATCCACTTGTTTAAATCAGCGACACAGTCTTCCACTGCACGTATGGCGGACTCAGATTCAGATAATGATGAAGTTGAGAATGTGATATAGAGTTGAGTATCATCAGCATAAAGATGAAAGTTTAAGTTGTGATCACGAATAATATCACCAATAGGTTTAGTGTACAGCAAAAAAAGAATTGGACCCAAGATAGAGCCTTGTGGGACACCACAATCAAAAGACCGATGTTTAGAAAAATTATTTTGAACTTTAACACGAAAAGTCCAGTTAGATAAATAAGATTTAAACCATTGAATTGCTTTACCTGTAATGCCATAGATGGAAGAAAGCATATTTATAAGGATCTCGTGATTAACCGTATCAAAGGCTGCTGACAAATCTAAAAGTACAAAGACAACCGAACACTGGTTGTTGAGAGCATTGAGAATGTCATTATGAACCCTCAGTAGTCAACACTGTGAAATGTCTTGTATGCTGATTGAAATTCTTCATGAAGGTTGTTAGTTTCAAGATACTCTACCAGTTGAATAGCAACAACTTTTTCAGTGGCTTTAGAGATCAACCAAAGTGTACCATGGGGAAGATGGGCGTCATGTAGAGTGATGACCCTCTCTTTAGAAGGAGCATGGCAATTAAGAATTGAAGTAAGTTGTGAGTCATAATCACAGAGAAGATCATCAAGATCACTAGATGATGAATTTATAAGTGCAGATTTAGAAATATCATCGAAAAAAGAAGAAAAGTCAATAGTGCATAACTTGCGGCACTTAGAAATTATTTTAACAAAGGGGGTCTTTATTGTGTGTAGGTCACACAGAACAGTAGAATGATCAGAGATTACAGGATTGTAAGATTGTCAACAATCCGATCACTATTTCTAGTGATAACAAGATCAAGAATATGTTTATTATTAAATGTTAGCATATTGACATGCTGTTGTAAATTGAAGCACTCTAGAATGTTAAGGAAATGCAGAGCAGTTGAATTAGAACTGTCTTCAACATGAAAATTAAAGCCCCCTACTAAGAGTAATGAACCATTGTTCGAAGAAATCTCCTCTAAAAAAGTAAAAAATTCATCAAAAAACATTTTATTAGTTAATTTATTACGACCAGAAGGGGGTGGTCGATAAATAACAAAAAGAAAGATACGTTCAGATGAAGAGCGAAGAGACATGCCTTCAAATAAATTGAATTTATTAGATAACATAATTTTTTCAAGTTTTAAACCTTTCTTATAGAGAATACCAATACCTCCACCTCTACCTTTTCGAGCAACATGTTGAAAAATATAGCCTTTAGGTTTAAGTTCATTGATTATTAATTGCTTATTAGATTTTAACCATGTTTCAGTAATGCATAATATGTCAATATGATTATCAACAACAAAATCATTTAACATCAAAGATTTGTTACAAACAGATCTCGCATTTAATATGCATAGCTTTGATTTTTTACAAACCTGATTGCTGAAAGGGATACGAAGAGGAATGGAAAGGTTTGAAAAATGAACTCCACGCTGTTGACTTCTAAAATGTTGTTCTTCGTGCATGCTGGAGGTCAGTGAAGTAGAACGAAGAGAGCGAGATTGTTTGCAAGATATCCACGGCTTGATCGGTTTGAAGGAGTTATTCTTGCCCCTAGATCTTTTTCCCCTAAAGCGTCCAAGAATACCCAATGATTTAAGATGAGTCCAAGTGAAGGAATCAACTGGAAATCCGCCATATGAAGATATTGAAGAAGCGGCCATCGATGAATGGCGGTAAATTTGAAAGCTTGCATCAAGAGGCTTCCACCAAAAGCATCGAGATAAAAGGAAATGTCTTGAATAAGATAGCATCCCAAAGAAGCAAAACACTTAAACACTTATAATATTAAGAATAAAATCGAAAAAAACTAATAATACGTATGTAAAAATCAAAAAATATCAGGAGCTTTAGATTAAGCAGCCACTCGTGACGCTAATATATGCAAATCTTTTGATTTATATCCATTTGTAAAGTGTTGAAAGTACATGAATTGACGCTATAGAAAACATTGTATTCAAAAGTATTTCAAAAATATCGCAGGTGCAGCACAGGGAGCCCAATTTAGATAAGAGAAAAAGGTGAAAATAAAATCGGGAAAAAAAATCGCGTTTAATTGATTTTTTAATTCCAGGTCAAGATATTGTCCTCTATAATACGAAAAAGCAAAAAAATCCGTAAAAATTTAGTAATTAGTTTTTCACGCTTTTACTGAATGCACTCTACGTGTTTCTTATCAAGAAAATTTACTACACAGAGACTTGAAACCAGATAACATGTTAATATCAAATGAAGGCAAATTTAAACTCACAGACTTTGGACTCTCAAAACTGACAATGGAAAAAAGTAAGTACAGGGATTAGAATCACAGATACAAGTTCTCACTTTGTCTGTTTAATTTGTTCGAAATCATCAAAAGCCTGAAATGTTAAGGACAAAGATGCGTTTTCTTTTTGTATTTGATTCGTTGAAGGGATTAGTAGAACTTAAATATTGATAAAAAATATCCCTTCAAAGCATTCTTATTAGCTAATAGACCTTTATTTCAGGTCTACAGTATCACCATGGCTGATTTAGAAGTGCGCGATTATACGTGTTTTAGAAGCGCGCTCTCTTCGTGAATTTTGCAAAAACTCAAAATTGAAGATTTTTTTCCAATTGCCATGAAACTATTTAATCTGGTTTGGCTGCGTACTTTCATTGATTTCCACGTGCACTTTGTTAGAACCAATAGGCCATTTGCAACAAACAGTCATGTACTGATATGTTACTTTGATAACGAATCAATTCGGCCCAAGGTCCCTTGGGGAAGGCTCTGCTGGATGACAAACAAATTAACTTTGAATTATTTCGTATCTTGAAATCGAAAGTATCTTATAAGAGAAACAAATTATTTTGCATGGGAAAGGTCTTGGATATGACATTTGTAATCCCGCAAAAAAAAATTGAAAATAAAGGCTCTTGAATTATTTTGCCATCCAGTAACAGTCACGTGACTGCTTGTTGCAAAAGGCCTGTTGTGACCCGCAGTAAAAGTTGACCATTTCCCAAATATTGAGCCAGAAACTTGAGAATAAATTAATGTTTTAAATTTATGTTGTTATGCCGATGGCGTTGTTCCCAACCATTCTTCAGAACCAAGTTTAACAGACTTTTGAATTTTGTTATTGACCTCGGACTTTACCTTCGTAAGTACTCTTTGTTTTCATGTTTCTTACTAAGATGATCTGATCACTGTATTTTGAAATGAATGCAAATGTTTTAATTCATGTAACGGCGAGCAAGAGGTGTTGAAATGTCAGACTGCAAAAATGGGTCATTTGTGACCCTACCCAAAGCTTCCCTGCATATGCAGTCAACACATATCCTCATGCAAATCCTTATTGAAAAAGTAGATGTGCGCGCGTGTTGCTTGCAGTTATAAAGCACGCGGAGATTGGCAGAACACAAGAAAAGTTTTAAGTGAAGCAGAATGTGTAGCGGTATGCTTCTCAACATTTTGCGTGTGTTTTGCCAATCCCCCAGTACTTTAGAACTTCGCACAGCCCAGCAAGCATGTTTCATTCTTTCACAAAATACAAATTAGAGTAGCCGTTATTTTGGACACGAATGACGAAATAGAAAGTGTGCGTGCGTGTTGTGTGCTCTCGTAATGCATGTGCTCCCACATAATCAGAACGCGAGGTTAAGTTCGGAAAGATCACTTTGAGAAAACCACATCGAGCCACTTTAATGATCTTTAACAATTGCTTTGCATCGCACTTGATATAATGGGATTTTATGACGTCCTTTGTGGTTGGAGTTCGAGTTCTGAAGAGTATGCTGATTTGCGAAGAAGCAAGGCAATTCAATTCATACATTTTTTAGCACTATTAAAGTGCGAAGCGCGCCTAACTGTGGCCACCCAATTAATTGTTTTCAAGCATTTTTACAGTACAACGAGAATTTGTACATTTTCACGTGAGGTCAAAGTCGTGTCAGCAAACATTTTTTTGATAGTTGCGACAGAAAGGACCAAAAACATGCTAAGTTAAAATAATTGGACGAGTTTAAAAATTGATTGAGCGGCCACGGTTAGTAAAACTCATTTTAAAGAATTCATAAGAGAGTACCCTAAAAGACCCTTTTCCAATATGGCGTCTATGACGTCAAACGAAGAGACAGAGAATGTTCCGGATGTCGAAACCCAATGATTTCCACTAGCAGCATCCGGGACTTGAATGCCCCGGATTTCAAAACAGAATCATTATCACTCATAACGTCCGGGGCATTCTAGGACTCCTCGTTTGACGTCATATGCGCCATATTCGTAAAGGGTATATTCTCTCCCTCACTCTTTTTATAAAGGAGGGATATTAGAAATAAGAAAATATCTCTCTCGAAACAAAGCAATAGAAACAAAGTTCTATGACTACCGGTGAAATAGAGGACGCCGGATGTTGGGAGAAGCACGAGAAAAGTTCAAAAATCACAAATACGCTTGAAAAATTTGTAATAAGCTTAAAAGATGGCTTCCTATAGTATTTTTCAGACCATACCTTTCATTTTCATTTGGCTTATTCATAGTCTTAACTTATACCTATTATAATTTACTATTAAAATACTCCAAAACAAACCCTTCCTAATGCACTAAAAGTTAATTTTGCTCGTAGATTTGTTGTTGTGGGTGTTCCGTTTAACGAATTCCACGCCGTATCTGTTACGACCCTACGACACTTAACTAACGTAAGACAAAGACCCACCACTTAACAGACAAGGAGCTATTTACAAAATAGCTTGTACTGACTGTGACGCTACCTACATTGGCGAGACAGGGAGGAACTTAAACACTAGACTTACTGAACACAAACGAGCAACAAAAAACGGAGACCTCAACAACCACATCGCTGTGCATCACAAAAATACTGGACATACTATTGACTGGGACTCTGCTACATGAAGATTACGACCGCAGCAACAGAGTAATAAATATCATCTACTGTCTTTCATTCACCACTGTACTCTGAAGATGACTTCCGCTCAGGTTGTCGAAAGTCCGTCTCTAGCAACAACAGTCTTTCTCAAGACTACACTCACCCGGACGATCACATTACTCACTCAACAGTACCGTATTAAAAACTCATCGTCTAGATAAGTTTGGAGTTAGGTACCGAGGCGTGAGCCGGTCGCGCTGACCACGCCCATGCGCGGAGGTAACCATGGTAACCGAGCCACAGCTCACCACCTGTCACACTGACCCAGCCAGTGGGATACTCACCTCACTATCGAACCTCAGGGCGGGCGGGCGGGCGGGCCAAAAAAAAAAACGATTGTTTTGTTCGTCGGCACTCGAATTTCCAGAACTGACAAAGCTGCCAGTGATTCCTGCTATCTCACTGGGTCCCCCCGCGGCAGATCGACTAGGGGAAGACCGCTGGCCGCATCGACTCGGTTTTTAACCTTGCCTAAATTGCATTCAGGCCCATTTAACATTCAGTTGGCATTCATTTCATCCTAGTAGACTAAAATAGACACAAGTAGACTTTTTTCATAGTGATTACAATAAACCCGTTCAACAAAATCTGTTAGTCAAAGTCTACGACTATCTGCTAGCGTTTATTAGTGTGTATTAGCCTAGTGTAACTAGCTCATGTGTGAAGATTATAACTTTATTGGTTAAATTTAGCAAGACGAAATAACGGTCTCATTCTACTGAAAACAATATTTTTACTACGAGTCATTTGCTTTACAAATTTTAAACTGTAAATAAGTAATTCATTCCGTGTAAAAGATTGAATTAAAGCTTTGCCGTTTTGCCTTCTACAATCTTTCCATTAATCCGACTCAAAAATTGAAATACATATAAATGTCAATAAACATGTATAGACTACATTCATTTGTTGTCTGTTTAATAATTTGTTTTAGACTATTTGTAGTCAGTGACAAGACAATGCCTGTTATTCCCCCACCTAATGATTTTGGATGGGTACGAATGGCGAACTGTTGGTCACCAAAATGGATGCTTCAACCAGAAGTTTAAAAAGCCTGCCAGGAATTCATCAATTGTTCATGCAAAGACAAATACTCCCGATGCAAGTGTGTGCGTTCCAGCGTGTGTTGCACGTCTTTGCGTAAATGTCAATGTATCAAATGCTACATTTTAAGGTCAGAACTCCTGTAAATAATTTATTATAGCATTATAATTTTATATTTTGCCAGTGAACAATACATTATACAATCCAATTACATCACAATTGTGATTTATAAAAAGTATTGATTAATAATTTTGACATTTCTTGCTCAGTCAAAAACAACGAAATAAACGAATTTTCATTTGGGCTTAGTAACCAGGCCTCTTTAAAAATTAAAAATTCTGATTTAATCCTTATAAAAGACAAAGGAGAAACGATTTCGATGGGCACCTTTGATAACTTTGATTGGTAGGCCTTAAGGAAACTTTGTGCCAAATTTGGTACTTTTGTCACACTTGTAACGATCCAGGTATATTTTTACGCTAAGCGTAGACTATTATCATTATCTTGATTTGTTAGTGTCTGCCATTTTGGAAAAAGGTCTATTCCTGGATCCGCCCCTGGAGGTCACAATTCTAGACTTCATTTCCAGCCATTAACTTCACGTACAGTTAAATTTATAAATGAAATTGAGAAGCAACACACTAACACTCTGGATGGTAGAAGGATGATAACTTCAGATTCTGGATGTTGTTTCTTGCTGTAATAAACGAAATAAGAAACGTATTACTAACAAGAATCGAGCTTTCAGAACTGACTTATATTTGTTTTTGGTACTCTCCATCTTCATCTTGCCAATTCCTCGTTTTCAAGGGTTAGAGCTATCTAATTAACGCCAAAGGGGGCCATCTTCCGGAATATTTTTCGGTACTGGCTATAGGTAGTCGGGAGCAGCCATGTTGGAATTTGGTATTTCACAGGCGCCGGCAAATGTGAAAGGTACCGACTGATTATTTTTCATTGACGAGAGCGGAAAAAACCCTACAATTTTCAGGGTGTATGTTACAGCTAGCAAACCTTGCAAAAGATGTAAACTTTTAAGGGTCTTTTGCACTCCTTACGCCATTTCAGAATATGATCAGAATATAACTAACTGCATGAGCATTTCCGTTTTGAATATAAGTGAGCTACGGACGGGAAAATTTCAAATGATTGAAAGCCCCTAGCGATACCTCTCGCATTTGAACATAGAAATAATAACACAGAATTGGCCGATTTATGTGATCCCCTGTACCGAAAGTATGTAATCCCCTGTACCAAAACTGTGATCCCCTGTACCAAAACTGTGATCCTCAACCAAAAGTATGTGATCACCTGTACCAAAACTGTGATCCCCTGTACCAAAAGTATGTGATCACCTGTACCAAAACTGTAATCCCCTGCACCAAATCTATGTGATCCCTTGCACCAAAACTATCTGAACCCCAAAACGTTCTCCGAACCTTCCCAATCGATATATGATGACCTTTTCGTATGCATTTTAGTTGAAGTTGCAGCCATGAAGCTGAAAAAGGTTGATTGAGCTTACCATCAAAGTAAGTTGTGTCCGTTTCATCGTCGGGATTTGGAATAAATGGCACGGGATGTTTGTCAAGGTTTGGCCAATCCAAAATACTGAAGAATGAATGAGACTTGATTTCTGTCGTTTAATAAAGATGATACAATAACGTTAAATCTTGAGGGTCGAGAAAAAGATCACATCATGTTATTTTGATAATTTATGATTAGATAAATCATTTACTTTTGGAGGGCCACAGGTTCGTTAGCAACTGCATGGCTATTTAACAATTAGTCCTCGAGTCCGAATGGTTTAATTGTTTTAGTAAAAACCTACTAATCGGTCCAATAAAAGGATGCAAAAAGTTTTGGATTTTGCTTTAAATATATTTTTTTGGTTTTCAAAACCGGCGCTTTTCGCTACTAGAGGTCTATCACTAATAGAACCCTAGTAGCTCAGCCAATCACAGGGCTCGATTGGTGATAGACCATTAGTAGGTTTTTTCTATTAAGTATTACCCTCGTAAAACAAGGACTGTATTTTTTGGATACCTTCAGCTCCTGGCCTTTTATCTGGTGATACTGTAAGAATACGATCGATACAATCAACGGCATTTTCTGAGAGAGCTTCTTCGCCTTCTGGCCACAGCAGATCTAAAATGGAAGTTACAGCTTTTCAAGTGCTCATGCACCTCCTTGACTTTGGACGGCTGCAGTTCTTACATACCTGAAGCACTTTCTAGATAACCATGATGATGGTATATGCATATGATGATATTTAAGAAATAGATATAAGCCAGTTCAAAGTTTAAGAATCGTTTTCAGTGCGCATGCGATTTTATCCAGAATTTCTCACCTTTTTTTGTTTAATTAAAAACAAAAGGTTTAAACAAAAGGTGAGAAATTCTGGATAAAATCGCATGTACACTGAAAATGCTTCTTAAACTTTGAACTGGCTTATATGATCGTACCATACTTCGTTGCTATGGTAACTCTGATGCCAATAAAATATACATCGTTACAAACTTCAGTCTTCATAAGTGGGTGAAATTTCAAGATTATTGGTTCTTGTATGTAAGAACTACATGCAGCCGTCCAAAGTCAAGAGCACTAGAAAAAACTGTAGGCAGCCTCCTTAACAATTTGTTATACGTTAACAACATCAGGCTGGGAAGGTGAGTACATTGAATATGACAAGCAATCACAGCAGAAAACCAGACATTGCTAACTATAATCGATAAAAAAGTCCCGGTAATGTTATGGGTCATTGGTCCAACCATTGCTAGAAACTTCTCTCTTCCGTATATCTTCTCCACACTTACAAGAAACCTTGAGAACTGAATAAAGTGAGAAGTTCATATTTTACACTTGCCACAAACCTCTGTCTTTAATGTGGTTGAAAACAAGCTCAGGTGTTTCATCGTTGAATGGCGGCAAACCAGTCAAAAATTCATACAAACAAACACCAACAGCCCACCAATCGACAGCAGGAGCTGCAAAACATTAAGTTCAAGTTTATTTAGATTAAATAGGGAAGCACGGGTAGCGTACCGGTGAGAGCGCTCGCCTGTCGCCAATACCACCCGTGTTCGAGTCCCGCCGGGTCCGTGTCGTATGCGAGTAGGGTTTCTAGTTGATTCTCTCCCGTCCTTTGAGGATTATGGATTATTCTCCGATACTATTCTGCGGGTTCTCCATTAGGCAAGACAATTAATTTTTTTTGTTTCACCTTTTTTTTTTGTTTGGCCGGTCTATTTATTTATTTATTTTTTTGTTTTGTTTGGTTGTTTTTTTGGTTGGCCGTTGTTTGGTTGATGTTCTGAAAATGGGTTTTGGGTCTGGCTACGCCCCTGACTCTAATGGCTGCAACGCTATAAATTTTAATTGTTTATTTCCATGAGAATATCAAAGCGAGGGAAAGGGGTCACAAGGATTCAAAACCTATTTTTTTTAACCAATATGGCTATAGCGTGATTAAAGCGAATAATACCGAGTCCAGGAATCAAACCCCGCTTTCATTGGTAAGAGCGAGCGCTTTCATCGCTATGTCACCCGTACTTCCATAGATCCGAAGATATTACAATAGATGCAGAACTTACTGTGTTCCAGTCCAAACAATATTTCTGGAGCTAGGTAATCTGGTGTACCCAAGATTTTATTCTTGGGAGCAATTTTCATGGGTCCACGTCTGCAAGATTTTGGTGTTCTGTAAGGCGTCCTCGATGGAATACCAGGAGTACGGTGAAGGTTCTGAAAAGAGCATGCTAATTTTAAAATCTTGTCAACGACCTTGCCATGAAATTAGTTCAAATAGGTGGTGATTAACCCATGAAGCAGCACTCTACGAGTAGGTGACAGACGTTATTAAAATAAGTATAAATATTATGTACCGCTAATAAAAAAACAAAAAACGATTGACCACATTGACATATAGATTATCTTTGATACGATGCACTAAAATGAGAAATCACACTTAACTGATAAAAGATTGACAAAAGATTGCTTTTCCCCTGCTATTTCAAGATATTCAAAGAAAAATATATATAGTATTGAAGTTCGAAACGCGTATGGCTACTTAATAAAAATTCAAAAAAGGTAATTTTGTGGTTTTTTTTTTTGTGCTTTTTTGTGTTTTTTTTTTTTTTGTGCGCGCGCAGCTCGTAGGGTGAAATCGAACGTTTCAAAGTAATGAGCCACCTTAAAGGGGGACTAGTACGAAAATCGTTCAAAATTTAATTCGGCTGAAACTTTCCTAGAATACACTCTAAGGGTCTAATAAAAACTGGTTAAAGTTTTTTCTTGATATTCCGAAAGGAAGTATTATATTTTTACAAATCTTTAACGGAGTCTGTGACGTCATTTATTGAACACCATACATCGCTCCATACATTTCCCTTTATTTTGTGATCAAAATATTCGCTCGTTTCATACTCAATACTGAAAAAAAGAGACTTAAAAATCAATTGTAGTCACAATAAATGTCAGTAAAGTCTGTCAGTCGACCTTTGGGCTTCATAGAAATAAAATAAATCAAGAAGTTATATTTACAAAGAAATGTATGGAGCGGTGTTTAGTGTTGAGTAAATGACGTCACAGACTCCGTTAAAGATTCGTAAAAATATAATACTTCCCTTCGGAATATCAAGAAAAAAATTTAACCAGTGTTTACTAGACCCTTAGAGATTATTCCAAGAAAGTTTCAGCCAAATTAAATTTTGAGCGATTTTCGTACTAGTCCCCCTTTAGATTTAAAAAAATGCCCTTTTTAAATGTAGTACACGTGTATTGTAGCCAAATGCATAGATAATGCATAGATATTTGTATAAAAGCATACTACTTTTCTGCAATGGAGTGCATATATATCTAAATAATTTCATACTTACATAGTGTGACGTTTCCATTGGTTTAGGGGTTAGTTTTACACTCGCCATTTCCATTGGTGACGCGTTAATTGACGGGGACATAGGAAGAAGACGTTGGTCTTTCTGATACTCTTCTTTTGACACTTCCATATGACAGTTGTCATCAAAACGTGGAACAATAAGCTTATCGGGAACATTTGGCAGAAAGTTTTCATTTCCAACAAAATCCATTCTACAACTGTTATTTTCTGTTTGATATGTCAGATTATCAGGAATTTTGAATAAATTGTTATTTCCATGAATCATGGAGGCATCCGTAGAGACAATGTCACAGCTTGAATAACCAGAGGTCAGACAATGTCTTGGAAAACTATTTTGACTTTTCAGTGGGGTACGAGGAGACTTTTCTTCATCTATCGAAGACTTTAGAAATGTCCCCGCGTTGGAAACCTGTATAGGAGACCTGGGGCTGGAGTTCAATGAAGAGTCGAATACAGGCGTCAGAAATTGTTCACGTGAAATCTCTGTTCGACATGGATTTTCTTCCAAGACCGTTAATTGTGTTTCCTTACACAGGTCTCCGTGTTCTGGAATTGATTCAAAACTGTCCATAAATGAACCAGTACGGTCCCTGAAACTAATAGCGGCTAGCTCCTGCGTCAAACCAGTGCTTATTACACGTCTTCTTTTGAGATCTGGGAGTAAACTTTCTTCTTCTGGTGATAAATCATGAACATTCTTAATAACTGCAGGTGAGTATTCTTCCTCAAGGTCGATTGGGCTAAACATTTTCTCTGAAACTTTTGGGCAGAACTGAGTTTTCTTCCGTAGAACACCACCTGGAAGAAACCAAATACACATATCATATATACTTATTAGTTTGATAAAATTAGACACATGAAAAGCTATACGAAGCTGAGACCGGCAAGGATTATGGGTAGATAAATTTTACATTTTTCGACCACTGGATAACAAAAAACTATAATTTGATTGATTTGAGATCTTTTACCAGTTAGTTTCACCTGCTGTGAGCATCTTCAAGCTGAAATTTTTATCAAAAGCTTCACCAGATGATCTGCAATCTAGACGCGCAATGCACTGTTTGTCACAGCGAAAATTTCCAAGTATTTTTCCAAAACCTATTGTTTTGTCCTTCAAATTGAGCTGCAATTCTCAAGTGCAGCAAGGAGTTTATTGTTACACGATAAAACGACTAGATACTGTACGTAGTACGACCGGCTCACCTGTAAGAGGGGTCAATGAGCTCATGTGGAGCTCCTTAGTACCTGGTGAGTCAACTGAAGCTTCAGTGTTCATGCTTTGTGCACGCGTCCGTTTTAGCTCTGGTGAACTAAATGCATAACTTTGAACGCCGGATTCAGTGTGTTGAAAGACCATTGATGAACTTATTGTGCGAAGTCGTTGACCGGGCCTTGCAGACCTAGGAACAGACTGAAGTAATACCGTAATCACTTTGGGCTCCATTGTTTCGAGAGAGATATTTTCTTATTCCTAATATCCCTCCTTTATAAAAAGAGTGAGGGAGAGAATATACCCTTTACGAATATGGCGCATATGACGTCAAACGAGGAGTCCTAGAATGTCCAGGATGTTATGAGTGATAATGATTGTTTTGAAATCCGGGGCATTCAAGTCCCGGATGCTGCTAGTGGAAATCATTGTTTTACTAACCGTGGCCGCTCAATTAATTTTTAAACTCGCCCAATTATTTTAACTTGGCATGTTTTTGGTCCTTTCTGTCGCAACTATCAAAAAAATGTTTGCTGACACGACTTTGACCTCACGTGAAAATGTACAAATTCTCGTTGTACTGTAAAAATGCTTGAAAACAATTAATTGGGTGGCCACGGTTAGGCGCGCTTCGCACTTTAATAGTGCTAAAAAATGTATGAATTGAATTTCCTTGCTTATTCACAAATCAGCATACTCTTCAGAACTTGAACTCCAACCACAAAGGACGTCATAAAATCCCATTATATCAAGTGCGATGCAAATCAGTTGTTAAAGACCATTAAGGTGGCTCGATGTGGTTTACTCAAAGTGATTTTTCCGAACTTAACCTCGCGTTCTGATTGGGTGGGAGCACATGCATTACGAGAGCACACAACACGCACGCACACTTTCTATTTCGTCATTCGTGTCCAAAATAACGGCTACTCTAATTTGTATTTTGTGAAAGAATGAAACATGCTTGCTGTGCTGTGCGAAGTTCTAAAGCACTTGGGAATTGGCAAAACACACGCAAAGTGTTGTAGCATACCGCTACACATTCTGCTTCACTTAAAACTTCTCTTGTGTTCTGCCAATCTCCGCGTGCTTTATAACTGCATGCAGCACGCGCGCGCATTTTTTACTTTTTCAATAAGGATTTGCATGAGGATATGTGTTGACTGCATATGCAGGGAAGCTTGGAGTAGGGTCACAAATGGCCCATTTTTGCAGTCTGACATTTCAACACCTCTTGCTCGCCGTTACATGAATTAAAACATTTGCATTCATTTCAAAATACAGTGATCAGATCATCTTAGTAAAAACATGAAAACAAAGAGTACTTACGAAGGTAAAGTCCGAGGTCAATGACAAAATTTGACCAGGAGTCCTGAAGTATGCTTTGCCTTGTGAGTATGGAGTTGCCACACTAGGTGTACTCATCACGTCTGTTAAACTTGGTTCTGAAGAATGGTTGGGAACAACGCCATCGGCATAACAACATAAATTTAAAACATTAATCTATTCTAAATTTTCTGGCTCAATATTTGGGAAATGGTCAACTTTTACTGCGGGTCACAACAGGCCTTTTGCAACAAGCAACAGTTACTGCATGGCAAAATAAGTCAGGAGCCTTTATTTTATTATTATTTTTTTTTTGCGGGATTACTCAGGTGCGGATCCAGGATTTTACAAAGGGGGGGTGGCTAACTCTAAAAAAATATTAAAGGATAGGTCTAGGGTTGCGGACATCTCTTTAGGTCCAGGCAATGCAAAATTCATATCATACATTAATTATTTGTAAAAATATCTCGATATCTCTGACACCTCTACTATATTACGGACTTTCCCCCAGCCCTTGAATGTCTGTAAGATAGACGTTCCACTGTACGTGCACCTATTTTTCCTGTTTTAAGCCCTGCAAAGAGGGGGGTGGCTAATTGATTCGTTATCAAAGTAACATATCAGCACGTGACTGTTTGTTGCAAATGGCCTATTGGTTCTAACAAAGTGCACGTGGAAATCAATGAAAGTACGCAGCCAAACCAGATTAAATAGTTTCATGGCAATTGGAAAAAAATCTTCAATTTTGAGTTTTTGCAAAATTCACGAAGTGAGAACTTGTATCTGTGATTCTAATCCATGTACTTACTTTTTTCCATTGTCAGTCTTGAGAGTCCAAAGTCTGTGAGTTTAATTTTGCCTTCATTTGATATTAACATGTTATCTGGTTTCAAGTCTCTGTGTAGTAAATTTTCTTGATAAGAAACATGTGTCATACTTTTAAGTTAAAACTTATGAGTTAAAACTCATCACAAGATATTCATTTCAACCATATTACACGAAATGAAAACTTGTGAAAATTTTAGCAGAAATATGTTTTCAAAGGATGCAACTCTCTGCATCAATCTTTCACATACACATTCACTAGAGAGAGTTGCATCCCTTGAAAACATATTTCGACATACTTTGACCATAGGGGAATTATATAGGAAAACAAAAATATTCTACTTTATTTTTGCTTCATTTTTCTGTTTGCCTAGCACTTTTATTTTCGAGATGTGCGAGTGCTATTGCAGGACATGAAAGAGGCATTTTCAGGCAAGATCAAGTGCGCTATAGACCTCATCAGCTTGGGTGTAATGTTGTCCCATTTCAGACCACGTGTCATTCTCTTGAGAATAAGATTCTTTGTTTCATTTGTATCCATATTCATGTATCTTCTCATGGGCAACCGTTAAACAATGAAATGATACTCTGGGGAAAGACACATAGTCTGAAATGGGACAACATTACACCCAAGCCGATGAGGTCTATTGGCACTGCCCAAAAATTCCTCAAGATCATGTCTGCACCTGCAATATTTTTGAAAGGGCCATCTCTAATAATAATAATACAATGTTTTCTATAGCGTCAATTCATGTACTTTCAACAACACTTTACAAATGGATATAAATAAGATAAAAGGAGAAAAAATTAAAGTTATTTAGTATTTTGTAAAATCTCAACACTTTTTTGTAATTGTCGATATTCACTTGACATGAGATAAAAAATAATATCATAATATCGTAAAACTGAGATATGGTCTTGGTTTGGTCATGCGGAGTAAGGCAGGGTAAATTGGTTCATGACTAATATATAACTACAGTTAATATCCATGATCATAATAAATTGTGAATGATAAATCAAAATACCTGTGAATTATACCATGACTATGAAGATAAGCTAAAGCAGCAATTACCTATTATATAGAAATTATAAAATTAGAACTTTTTAAATAATGTACACTATAAAGGCGGATTTCAGATGCTAGCTTCAGCTCTTTTGTCATGTTTGTTCATTTAATGAGAAAATAAATAAAAAATTGACACTAATATGTATGGAGTTATGTTACATATTAAGTTATTTTTGAGTTGGAACCCCTAATAGGTTCACAAGGAAATATTGTCAACCCTAAAAGGGCCACTGATCACCTCTTCCACTTGGAAAAAGGGAGTATATCCCCCCCCTCCCCAGAGCAGTGCATCATTGAAAAATATTTACCTGTGCAATAATAATATGTTCTTGCCATATCTTCATCAAAATAGCCAATATTATGGAGTAAAGATTTCACATCACCTCCAACTAAGTATTCCATTACCTGTAATGAAAAATGTTATCAGCCTTTGATGAACAATTTTGGGCATTCGTATTAGCCTGCATTGCAAGTGTTCCTGGTTCAGGATGTGGAAAAATTTTCCTTTGCCCCAATCCACTCCACTGCCTATAACCTTTCCAAGGTTTTTCGTTTTTCTATATAGAGGATGCAAAAATAGCTGATATGAAGTCCTTTCATACTGTTTTCAATTAGGTTCATTAGTTTAAGAGGTGTGGCTGTTTAACATTACTATTTGTTAGAAAAAAATCAAAAAAAGGGGCCTGGGACAAGCCACGTGTGGCTTAGCTTAAAGAGCTGCTACAATCAAATTTTAATGTCTTCAAATTTTACTATTTTAAGATATGTTGAAGCACTTTACAAAAGAAGAAAACTTGCATCTACCATTTCTTGTTAGCATTTTTAGTTTACGAGACATTCAAGTTTAAGCTAATTAGTACAGATTTCAATATATTTTTGAGAGTATTTGATGACAACATTTGAACTTTGCAGCAACTTGTATTAAAGCATGTAACTTACTGGTGTCCAGGCCCCTAACAACATTTATTATTTTTATTATTATTACACTTTTATTGAGGGTATCACTTAATATCTTAGTTGAGATACTATACACATGCATGGCCCTCCGAGAATGAAAAATATCTTAGTTGAGATAATATACACATGCATGGCCCTTTAAGAATGAAAAATATCTTAGTTGAGATAATATACACATGGCCCTCCGAGAATGAAAAATATCTTAGTTGAGATACTATACACATGCATGCATGGCCCTCCGAGAATGAAAAATATCTTAGTTGAAATAATATACACATGGACCTCCAAGAATAAAAAATATCTTAGTTGAGATAATATACACATGGCCCTCCGAGAATAAAAAATATCTTAGTTGAGATAATATACACATGGCCCTCTGAGAATAAAAAATATCTTTGTTGAGATAATATACACATGGCCCTCCGAGAATAAAAAATATCTTAGTTGAGATAATATACACATGGCCCTCCGAGAATAAAAAATATCTTAGTTGAGATAATATACACATGGCCCTCCAAGAATAAAAAATGTCTTAGTTGAGATAATATACACATGGCCCTCCGAGAATAAAAAATATCTTAGTTGAGATAATATACACATGGCCCTCCAAGAATAAAAAATGTCTTAGTTGAGATAATATACACATGGCCCTCCGAGAATGAAAAATATCTTAGTTGAGATGATATATACACATGGACCTCCGAGAATAAAAAATATCTTAGTTGAGATACAGTAATATACACATGGCCCTCCAAGAATAAAAAATGTCTTAGTTGAGATAATATACACATGGCCCTAAAAAATATCTTATATATTAGCATTTGCAATGTTTGAAGAGATATATCTCGGAAATGGACCAGTACCAAATTGGAAACTGTAAAAGAGCTTATCAGCAATTGTTGCGTCTTCTGTATAGAAATGAAAAATTTTGGAAAGGTTATGGGCACTTTGAATGTCCTCTTGAAACAATAGATCCCAATGTGACCATGGTATTCTTTTAAGTAATAAGTAACTAAACAGGTTACAGTACCTACCAGAAAGATTCTGTCTTTAGACTGAAAGGAATAAAACAAGTTAACAACATATGGACTCTTTGAAATAGCCAGTGCATCCCTTTCCGCCACAACTAAAAAAAATAAAGCAAAGAAGAAATAAAGGATGAATGAACACCAACCTTTGAGAACAAACATAAATCATATTTGACAGGTTGAAGTAAAGCTGAAGTTTGCAATATTTGTGTGTTTAGCGAAAATTGAAAATAATTCATGACCTGAGCTGCATGTAAAAGTGGGCTGGAGTAGGTCCGAATAGAACCAGAAGAAAAAAAGGGTGGGTCCATAGGTAACAGTCAGCTAAGATTGTCTGCCAAACAAAGCTAACTAACAAAAGTGATTGGAATAAAAATATAATTATAGTAACATGGAATATTACAAATATTTATTGTAAATGCATTGTGAAGTACCATACAAAATATGCTAACTTGACTCAGTGCTGTGTTTTTATTACTTGGATGGAAAGTCTACCCAATACAATATTCCCAAGAGGGGGTACTAGGGGTGGTTTAGTGATGGGGATGACACTGACCCTATCTAAGACAAGAATATCTTTAAAAAAGATACCCTGTTCAAGACACAAGGTAACTTATAACCCTATGACTCAAGAGAAATTTTACAACCTGAATACACCTGCACAGTTGAAAGTTACAGTATATGTGCCAAAAGCTTTTTGGTGGTAAAAAATAAACCAAACTACTGGTAGTTTCTAAGTTTAAAGTTTAAATTGATTGCCCTATCTAAGATTTGAAAATGCTAGTACCCCTAACCCATCCAAGAATGATTCACATTTGTTAGTCCATATGTTGCAGAGGAGAGAATTAAGAATTAATACTTACCTTGCTCAATCATATTTTTATTGACAACATCTTTTTTTTTCATTACTTTGACAGCATACAACTGATCAGGGTAATCTTTTCGTTTTGCAAGAAATACCTGACTAAAATATAAGATAGATGAATCTTCATTATATATTTAGAAATTGCTTACCATTCATTTTGTTGTACTTGATGGTACTTACCCAAATGCTCCTCTACTAATGGGCTTGATGATATCAAAGTCATCGATCCCTGGAGGCTAGTTGCATAAAGTGTAAGCACAATGAGAAATACCAATGGAAATAAGTATTATTCAGAATCTATCATCAAAGAGTCTTCGAAATGCTGTAGTTGTATATTCCATATAACATGCACTGGTTTGTGCAGAATTAGGTCACTGTCATTACATTGTGTAGATATTGTGACTAATATGAGATCACATTTTACGGGGTTACCTGTGGCAAAATCTTTTTTTCTCCTTTGTCAGAAAATGCAAAATTTGCAAAATACTACCCAGGGGTCTTTGCGGCATTACCAAAGATTCTTTCATGGCCATATGATGCAGGGATCCCATGTGTAGTTTGATCTATTACTATGTAACAGTTGTCAATCAATGTCACTTAAAGTTACCAAAGTGATTGATTGGGGGTGGGGCTGTAAATCATGTGTTGCAAATTAATACCTATGCATATTCTTTTTCGTTTGAGCACTAGCTGCTGAAATTTATGATCAAGGCTAAGAATATTTATAAATAATCATGCTGTAAAGCTAAAGGCTTGCCTAAAGGAGGATGTGTATACTAGAAACTAAGAGCAATGTTGCAGAAGCCCCCCTTAATGGCATTGCTTATAGTCACCCCCACCACATGGTTTGAAAAGATTGAAAGATATGAGATTAATGTTCTGCTCACCATGTGAAAGTTGGTAGGTGTCTTCTTAAAATTCCCATCCATGCTGTTGTTCTATAAGATACATAATAAATTACAAGAATATTAATGAACAAATATACAAATAATTAAATACATATTTAAAGTATTAATAATAATAATAACAAACTTTATTTGCAGTAGTCAAAGTATGCTTAGCTTGATACAATCTAGGAAATACTCCCTCTCCTTCAATGCAACATATACATGTTGATCGAGACAGCAGTTGCAACATGGAAATTGGGCAATACACTGCCTTTAATCACTGCCTCAAAGTTTAATCAGGCAGCCCATAACAATATAACTGATTATTTGACATTTTTCAAGTAGATCAACTTGCTTCTCTAAATATACAACTTGATAGGTCAACAAGTTAATAAATTGTCTTTACTATTTCAAAGGAAATTAAAACTAATCTTTAGTTTTTTGAAATATCTCAAGTGAAATTTCACATAGCAAGAACTAGGAAATGTTAATTCAGCTCAGGCTTGACCAATGATTACAAAAATTTATAGAGCCCAATACTCCTTTTTACAGTTCTGTTCAGTGACCAAGAATAATAGTTCCAAGTCGAGGGTGGAGAACTTTGCTGTGCATCATAAATAAATTTGTTTTGCTATGTGAGGCAACTCTAACATTGAATTGGAACTATTATTCGTGATCACTGGAACAAACTGTAAAAAGGTCTATTCAATGCAGTAGCAAAGGCACAGCCTTAATTTGCACATACTTTGCATGTGAAAAAAATTCAAATTGCTCTTACAGATTGAAAAACCTGCTCTTCACATATTTCAGGCTAAGGTTGAAGAACTTCCTTTTGAAAGTGAGGCTGGGGAAGACAAAAATTGTCATATCCTCTTAGGAACTTTTGAAGGAAAAAGAATTAAAAAAAAAAACACAACAAAACGATGAATGAGGCAGCGAGGAATAAAGTATAGTGGCCAGTGGTGCTTCCTTCCTTCCATTGCAAGTATTCCGGTTCACTTTTCGTTCAGGTTAAGAGTGCCTAACTCTCCGTGCCGTAAAAAAATAAGCTTAAAACTGTATTAAAGTTTGCCAACTATAAGCTTAATGTAGAAACCTTGGTAGCAAGTAGCTATGGATATACCCATAGGGCAGCAAAACTATTAAGCCAATTTACTTCAGATTTCGACGTAAAAATGTAGTAAATTTTCTGCACAAAGAATACTCTTTGTTATATAACACAGTAAATATCCCGTTAAGAGTCTAATATCGGGTTCAAGATGGCCTACCTTAAAGTTTTCGCAGGTTCAAATATTTCTTATGCTTCCTTGTCGGCCGCCATATTATTTGCCGCGGAAACTTTAAACACCCTTCGCCCCAGTCTTTTTCGTACAGCTTACCCAGGGAACCCAGCTCTAAAAATATCTCTCAAAAATTTTTAATGACTCCAGGAGTTAACTCTCTTTACTAGTTGGGACTGCGTCGGTGTCTTGAATAAGACGAGGGAATTTGTAGAAGGAAACTAAAAACGGATTGGAACTATACTGACGTTTCGGATCTGATGGTCCTTTATCGGAGCACTCTTCCATACGAGCTTATTACAGGATGAGCCTCCAACGCAAGCGTTGCGTGACAACCCTAAGAACGTCTGCGTACGAGGCTAGATGACACTCAATACAAAACTTTCCTGTGCCATCCGTTTTGTTACGTGAAAGTCATGGCGAAACGATAAATCAGAATAGAGGTGCCGTTCATCTTTTAGTGGGTATTCGGTGGGATTCACTTGGTACTACGAGAAATCGCGCGCGGATGACGTTAGCAACCGTGTCCCTTGCCCCGTTAACTAATAAAGCACAGTTCTAGAACAATCAATGGTAAGATAGACATGAGAATAATTGTCCAAGGTGTTAAAAAAGTCTATCATCAATCATTGCAAGCTCACAGTTCGTGTCGCTTCGATGCAAAGGCACGGTTAACCTTTCAAGATGGTGCAGTGCAGTTGCGTAGCGAGTGGGGGGGGGGGGGGGGGGGGGCGGCCGCTCCCCCCTAAAATTTTCGGATCGAGTCTTTTTTTCTTTGATGTATGATATCAATGCCACTGGCGTAGGCAGGGCCGCCCACTTGCCCCCAAAATTTTTGCTGTAATCAGTTTTTATCCAGACCCTGGGTCCTCTCTACGCCACTGGTGCAGGGAACTGAGGAGTGGCGTAGTGGTGATTTTCATTTCACGGCTAAACGCTAAGAAGTGCAGTCTCGAACCTATTTGAGTCCGGGACGGCATTAAACGCTCGCAAATCAACAATGGTATCTTATATGGAAAAGACGCACGCCATTCTGAGGTCTGACGTGTCGAATTCATAGATAAAAAATCCCATCGTCAGATTTTTTTAAAACTTGCATGATGAAAGTACACCATACTAGAAGTAAAATGAGCAAATAAGGAGGGATCACTGGCTTTGTTTCAGAGCTATGAGAGGTGAAGCAATGAAAACCTTGTTTCCTTGATATTTTGTCTATCAAAACAATCTCGATGAAGATACGCGCAATAAGCTCATGCGAAAAACAAAACACAAACAAATGTTCTACCAGTATCTCTGCTGCTCAAGGTCCATCCAGTCTCTGGATTTCAACAAGTCTCCTACTACTACCTCTAGTTTCCATCTCGGTTTTATACCACCACCTAGCTGAACAACATCTGGCGTTGGCCCATGACGTGTTGTGCAAGCATATCAGAATAGACACCTTGCAGCACGTCGGAATGCCGCTCAATTTGGAGGGCAAAACAAAAGAATTTCTGTGAATTGGAAGCCATTGTTTGGACCTCAAGTTTTTTATAAGTAATAGCATGACTTGAGGGTGATTAGTGATTAAATGTCCCCGAAAGCCGAAGGCGGAGGGACTTTAACTAAACCTCCCGAGGCTTGAGGGGACATTTAATCACTAATCACCCGGAATTTCATGCTATTAGTTTGTAATATTATGATTGCCGAGAAATGAAACTGCTCTTAGGAAATATGTTAGCTTTCGTACGATGCATAAATTACAAAGCTGTTGATATGCGGCATACTTTAGGGAATTTGCCTTTGTTAAATGCGACAATGGCGAATTGAACCAGCATTCATTCATTCGTGGTGCTTTATTCTAATTCACTTGGGTTGGCTTAGAGCGGTATTAATGAAGGGTTTTCGAACCGCCGTGATTACGTCACAAATAGTAAGAGAAATTCCCGATCTAATCAACGCATGCGCAAAGATTACTAAATGGGTCCCACAAGTGCTGGGGCGTTTAATAGTGTCTACTGAAAGGTCATTGCATTTGTTATATCACACAGTAAATATGACGTTAAGAGTCTAATATCGGGTTCAAGACGGCCTATCTTAAAGTGTTCTCGTCGGCCGCCATGTGATTATTTGCCGCCGAACGTTTAAACACACTTCTCCCCGAGCCTTACATTAAGGCTCACAAAAAATTAACTTATCCATGAGGCACACACTTCGCCCCAGTCTTTTTCGTACAGCTTACACAGGGAACCCAGCTCTAAAAATATCTCCCAAAAATTTTTAATGACTCCAGGAGTTAACTCTCTTTACTACTTGGGACTGCGTCGGTGTCTAGAATAAGACGAGTGAATTTGTAGAAGGAAACTAAAAACGGATTGGAACTATACTGACGTTTCGGATCTGATGGTCCTTTATCGGAGCACTCTTCCATACGAGCTTATTACAGGATGAGCCTCCAACGCAAGCGTTGCGTGACAACCCTAAGAACGTCTGCGTACGAGGCTAGATGACACTCAATACAAAACTTTCCTGTGCCATCAAAACAATTTCGATGAAGATACGCGCAATAAACTCATGCGAAAAACAAAACAGAAACAAATGTTCTACCACTATCTCTGTTGCTCAAGGTCAATCCAATCTCTGGATTTCAACAAGTCTCCTACTACTACCTCTAGTTTCCATCTTGGTTATATACCACCACCTAGCTGAACATCATCTGGCGTGGGCCCATGACGGAATGCAGCTCAATTTGGAGGACAAAACAAAAGAATTTCAAACTCCTGAGAATTGGAAGCCATTGTTTGGACCTCAAGTTTACGAGTTTTATCCACTATAGGCCAGTCGCGAACACCCCAAATACTGAAACTGTGCAGTTTCCGGCCTTGGAAGAGACTGAAGCTTTCAGGGGATGGAGTCACGAATGTGACTGGGTAAGGGACGAAGGGGACATGCGATAGTAGTGAAAAACTCCTATCAGCATGATAATGATACAGGAATGAACCACACAAATAAATCTAATTTGAGATAAAATCCATCATCCTATACAATATATCGTTTGCTTTACAAAATTTTTAAATATTTGAATAATTTCGAATTTCGACGCGGCTCAGGAAAAAAAAACATCATGTGGGCGGTTTCTAATCTTTGATCTGATTGACTCCAGTATGCAGAGAGTTACGGCATGTAACGGCGTCAGGTTCTGGGCTGAGCCTTACTGACCATTAGGATACCATTAGTCTCCTTCGTCATCTCTTTCCTGGAAATAAAATCAACAACTCAGGTCAGGAAAGTTTCCTTATTAATTCGTCTGTTTACTTTCGTGTGTTTTTTTCTTATCTTTCTCAATGGTCTGACCAAGGGATCTTATTTTAAGCGTACCTTTTTGCTGCAGGATGTTTTGTCGTGCTTGTATAAATGCTCTTATATCAGCGTCTGCTTGAATGTCTCCCGTCGTTGGAATACTTGAACTAAGAAATGTCGAATACACCGTTAAAAGACAGATAAAATGTTTGAGCTACTATGTGCTACATTTAGAAATATCCGAGTTTTTTTGAAGCCACTTCAGTTCACCAAATACGCGTGGCATTTTTCATTAATTCTTCACTAAGGCCCGGTTTAGACGTCGAATTTCACATGTGAGTGAATCTAATGCAAATGAATTCAAACAATAGGTTTTGCTTATTTGCAAAAGATTCGGCACATGTGAAATTCGACGTCTAAAACGGGCCTTAGGTGGTAGGCATTTCCTATTAATAACATATCGACAAAACACGCGTTTAAGGTGACTGGCTACTTTTGAACGCTCGATTTGAGCCCACGATGAGCGCGCGCACAAAAACCGCTGAATAAAATACGAAATTTTATTGAGGAACCATACACGTTTTAAACTTCAACAGCACTCTATAACACTCAACAGCTTAATTGAGAGAACTTCTAAAAATCTACGTTATATAAGCCACTCAATTTGGAGGACAGAACAATAGGTTTCAATTCTCAGGATATTGAAATTCTTTTGCTTTGTCCTGTGAAAGGGGTCTATAGGAAATATCACCTTAGTTATCGAAATGAAACGTAGAAATTTGCATGTGCCGAATCTAATGCAAATGAGCAACTGAAAGGGTTTACTCGCTTCCAGTCCATTCCCGAAACTTGGAACCTCGGAACGTCTAATGTGTTTTAGAAAAAACCTACTAATGGTCTATCACCAATCGAGCCCTGTGATTGGCTGAGCTACTAGGGGTCTATTAGTGATAGACCTCTAGTAGCGAAAAGCGCCGGTTTTAAAAACCAAAAAAATATATATTTAAAGCAAAATCCAAAACTTTTTGCATCCTTTTATTGGACCGATTAGTAAGTTTTTACTAAAACAATTAGACCTCTCGCCCTCATGGCCTACGAGTCAATAGCCCATGAGGCCGAAGGACTAATTGTTAAATAGTGATTATGAATACAACAGGGAAGCACGGGAGGCGTAGAGGTGAGAGCGCTCGTGGATTTTTGAAGGATGTCTAAAGATACACCCACCTTGCAGAACTGTGTATATGGGTTCTCGCTTGAGACTTGTCAAGTTTTTCGTCGTCACGCGATTCCATGTTACTCAAATCACTACGTCTAAATTGTGATGAGCCTTTTGGAGTGTATGAACTAGTGAAGACCGATGAAGCTAGACGGGCTTCTGCTCGAAGCTTTGACGCCATTTTGCCTGACGACACATCGGAACTATCCTGTATTCGAAGATGACGTGTTGCAGAGGGTGGTCTGGCTCTTTCCGAAAGGGGTTTGAGTGGCGATAGGGGTGGAGTCTTCCAAGCGTTCTTGACATCATGCACAGACTATTTTAGGGAGATCACAAAGAAGTCAAAACTTTGGACAAAGAAGATTATGCAAACTGAACGTACTTACATCAGTTGTGTGCAACGCTGCCTGTTCTGTCCACCATAACTCAAAGTCTTTCTGCATCTGAACCTTCGATTTTTCCAACAAATGTTGTAAATGTTCTATTTCTGTCTTCATCGAGCGAAGGCTAGTGAAATTCACCTTGTACCTAGAGCAACATTATACATGTTTTTAAATCTACTATTTGAATTATCAAAAACAACAAAAGCAGCAGGAAAATAAATAGCTCTTATTAACCGAGTTTGAGGTCCTTAGTGGTTATGGACCGACTTTTTTTCCACTGGATTATGGCCTAAGCGCGTAAATAACTTACGCAAGCAAAGCCCGCAAAAAAATTCAAAGAAACTAATGATGATGATGATGATGATATTAATAATAATTAAACAAAAAAAAAAACGCACAAACGCAGCTAAAAATTCTGCAAATCAACAAATCAACCCGCGACAAGCAAGCCAGCCAGCGACCAAACAAACCAGCTTAACAAAAAGCAAAAAAATTGTTTGGATCTGCATAACTCAACCCTCAGCTTGATATGCAGGAAGGAGCCCGGTAGTAATACATTGTGTAGCCTAATAATATCCCCAATGCATACCTCAGCTTGATATGCAGGAAGGAGCCCGGTAGCAATACATTGTGTAGCCTAATAATATCCCCAATGCATACCTCAGCTTGATATGCAGGAAGAAGCCTGGTAGCAATACATTGTGTAGCCTAATAATATCCCCAATGCATACCTCAGCTTGATATGCAGGAAGGAGCCCGGTAGCAATACATTGTGTAGCCTAATAATATCCCCAATGCATACCTCAGCTTGATATGCATGAAGGAGCCCGGTAGCAATACATTGTGTAGCCTAATAATATCCCCAATGCATACCTCAGCTTGATATGCAGGAAGGAGCCTGGTAGCAATACATTGTGTAGCCTAATAATATCCCCAATGCATACCTCAGCTTGATATGCAGGAAGGAGCCTGGTAGCAATACATTGTGTAGCCTAATAATATCCACAATGCATACCTCAGCTTGATATGCATGAAGGAGCCCGGTAGCAATACATTGTGTAGCCTAATAATATCCCCAATGCATACCTCAGCTTGATATGCAGGAAGGAGCCCGGTGGCAATACATTGTGTAGCCTAATAATATCCCCAATGCATACGTCATTCATTTATGTGTTACCTTGCTTTTTCTTCTTCCATTAATTGTCTGAGTTTGGCTTCTTCCGCATCAACAGTTTGGTCGCTTTCGGCGCCATCAAGAAGACCTGAATTGAAAATCGATGGAATGTGTAAGCTTAACAGCTAACCATGGTTACTGTCATCGGGTGATACTAATCAATAAGTATGTTATATAACCAAACAAACCGGCAAACAAACAAACAAAACATAGATATTTGAAAATTGCAGTCAGGATAACATCATAAAGCACTGATTGGCACTGATGAAGGTTCCTTGGAACACCACCATTTGTATCACTTTACGCGCGAGCCAAATTCCGCGTTGCATTTTCAATATTATTATATGAAAATATACATTTTCTGAAAGCCAAATAAACATAGTTTTCAAAAATTGTCAAAAAGTATTAAAAAGGTATTGTCTATTTTGCAATCATAACCATCGAAAATCTGGTTTTAACGCGTGATTGTGATTGAGCTAAAAACATATATCAAAACTGAGACAGAGTTTTGAAGTTCATTATCCACAGAGTATGCTAATATGTTTATGATCACTCAGGATTTTATTTGAAAATACTATCTAGTCTACTGCTTTTCAGAACATTTGGTAGTTTACGATCAATATGGCGATATTTCTAATCCTGCTAGTATCACGAAAAGTTGTCAAACTTCTTATGTGTTCCAAAACAGACGATCCTAAATGAAATTTCAAAAACAACGTTTATTTAACTTTCAGAAAATGTATTTTTTTTAAGGAAAAATATTGTACAGTCCGTGCAAAATGTAAGGTAACCCGTATATGACTCCAAATTCCTTCCTCGTACCATAAATATAGATGGATAGACAAAATGTAATGAAATGATATGTGATTATTTCAGTAATCGTTATACCTTGCATTGACTGTCTAAGTCGGTGCTGCTCAATCTGTGTCTTCACTTTATCTAATGGAGAAGATAAGACTGTTACAAAAAGTAACTCAATTAAGAAAGTAATTAGTCCAGCCTGGAATGAAGCATATACATGGCTCATAATAATTAACAATTAGTCCTCGAGTCCGAATGGTCTACGAGTCAATAGCCCATGAGGCCGAAGGCCGAATGGGCTATTGACTCGTAGGCCATGAGATTGAGAGGTCTAATTGTTTTAGTAAAAACCTACTAATCGGTCCAATAAAAGGATGCAAAAAGTTTTGGATTTTACTTTAAATATATATTTTTTGGTTTTTAAAACCGGCGATTTTCGCTACTAGAGGTCTATCACTAATAGACCCCTAGTAGCTCAGCCAATCACAGGGCTCGATTGGTGATAGACCATTAGTAGGTTTTTTCTAATCACGCTTAGCCCCTGTTACACGTAGCCTTTTTTCGTGCAACTTGAGCAGCGCGCAAAAAAGACTACGTGTAACACGGGCTTAAGTTCTCATTACTTCTCCTCATTTGGTCGGTTTTATAAATTATTCGTGAAGCTTTTGAGCAATAAAAACATTTCATACTTATTTTTAATCTTGAGGCGTTGACTTGCTCACCACAAGACTTGGCATCAGCATACCTATAACCAAAAAGTTGAATAGGTTATTCGATTTGGGGTACATTTGTTTTCTGTGTTAAGAGGACTAAACACTCTGTTGACCAAACAGCCGGCCTTTCGCAGCTAATAATCACGTGACTGTAACTGAAGGGCAAAAATATCTGAATATTTGAACAGCTTTGAAAGAGATGAACAAGAGTTAGAAGCTGTGAAAGATGTCAAAAATTTACAAAGAATGTATGGTTAGGGGGGACACTTGTTCCCTTAACCACACATTCTTTGTACATTTTTGACACATCTGAAAGCTTGTAACTCTGGTTCTTTTCGTTCAAACCTGTTCAAATTTACAAGACTTGCTGTGGCTACAAAGGCTTGGGTCACTGGTTCGAGCTCTGCGGTCGCCATATTTTAATTGAGTTTGTTTGATGTGTTGTTCTCTCCTGTGCTACGAGGCTTTTCTCCGGGTACTCCGGTTTCCTCCCTCCGTAAAAATCAACATGTGAGTGAGCGTTGTGTGTATAGAATATTGAATGTAGTGGTAGTGTACGTGAATGAAAAGTGTCCCCAATTAGTACGAAAGCGCTAGAACGACTAGAAACTTAAGTAAAGAAATTTATTTATTCACTGCCCTGCTGCTCAAGAATGTGTTATCTTTAGTGAATGAGTAATAAACTGACCTTTGTTTAAGGCTTCTTTTGTGGTCCTCCACAGCATCATTATGAAGATAATCTCGCTTGAAAACCTCAAATGCTTCTTTTCGTCCCACGGACATCTCCTCTAAATAAATACATCATCATAAACCAATCAAAAAAGAACGCGGTTCCTTAGTCTCCTTATAGCAGCCGTTTTTAGAGAAGTGGACCGTGGGGGAATGGAAAGGAAAATAACAACGGCTGCTAAGGAGACTAGCGGCTCCTACGACTACCTATAATGTTTTTCTTAGGATCTGCAGAGGTATAGGCTAAAGACGCTGCCCTTAACTGACTGTAAATTAAACATATTGGAGTACTTACGCAGCTTTCTGTTATAAGCTGAATGTTCTTTCTCGGTTGAGCTCAGCTCTTGCCGATCCTGAACGAACAAAATCATTATTTCTTTTAACAAGATATCTAGGTAATACGTATTTAATAATAAAGGTTGGTGGTAGTGGTGGTGGTGATGATGATGATGATAATATATAAATCTTTATTTTACGTTGTGATACGGGAAGTAGTTCTCCCTACTCTGTTACCTGTATTGTGGAATCTACTGAATGGCTTTTCTTGACGCTGTTGCCTGTACGAAGTCTGTAGCCGTCACTTTCCGAGTCCATAGCAGCGGCTGACGGCTGACTGGCACTACGCTGTGGTTCATGTGCACTGCTCATTCCAGTTACTCGGTTTTTCTCTTTCTTTAGCATACTAACAAGGATATCTTTCAGTGGTTAAAGTACAACTGATCAATTAAATCTGCTTTTATCTTCCTCAACAACGCGCAATGTAATGTTTTATTAATAAACCGCTCATGGTAAAGAATAATGAGATGATAACTAGCGGTAAGCTAGTGTGGGCTGCGTCGGTGTTTCTAATGAAACAGTATGGATAAAAAGTTAAATTTTACACCGTAAAAAATAAGAGAGAGTCCTTCGTCGGAGTAAAAGAGAGAATGATTCTCTCTTTTACTCCGACGAAGGACTAGCGTCCGAAACGTCAGTAAGTGATCTCTCTTATTTTTTTACGGTGTAAAATTTAACTTTTTATCCATACTGTAAAGAATAATGTATTGATGAGATGATGCTCTTAATCACTCTTAGAGCATCGCAAAAACAAGACGGAAAGTATATCTTATGATCACCAAAGGATACTAATTTCATTATCACGCTGTTTTATCAGTTCCTTTAGTTTGTTGGCCTCCGTTTGATGTCCAAGATAACTGCTGTCCAAAGAACCATTCTCCTGCCTGAAAACACGGAAGCACGGTGAAGTAGCGGCGGTGAGAGCGCTCGCCTCTCACCAATGCGACCCGGGTTCGAACCTCGCCGGACTCGGTGTCGTATGTAAGTAGAGTTTTTTGTTGGTTCTCTCCTGTGCTTCGAGGGTTTTTCTCCGGGTTCTCCGGTTTTTCTCCCTCCACAAAAATCAACTTCTAAATTTTAATTTGATCTATTGGTTGCCTTGTAATTGGGTCCTTGACCTGTAAGGCTTTCTGTCCACCCCAGAGTGGTAAAGTGGCATGAATTTAAAACAAGTATAACTGAGAAAGTTGCCATAAACCATAAACAAGCATCCATCCTGCCTGCAGCATGACTATTTTCATTTCACCCAAAACTCATACCTTTCTGAAGGCGAAGAGCGCTTTGGATTATCCAGAACATAATTCTATGGAATTCAAAGAAAAAGGAAAAACATATGAGAGCATCGCAAGGATAAGAAAAAACGCTGCCAGTGATTTGAAGTGGATATGATTACATAGCACACGGCACCCCATGCAATCATTAAAGAAATTCATAGAAAACGACAAAGACAATATATCCTGAATAAAAGGTTGAAATTGAAAATTCTTGTGGTGAAGGTTAAGGAAACTTGTTTCAGAAATTAAAGAAAAAGAAATCCCGGGTGCTGACAGGTGTTTTTTTTGGGGGGGGAGGGGTTGGGAATTAAGGCTCTAAATAGAGGTCAAAGATGTTAGATGATGTCCATTACAATACGATCGACAAGACAAACGCCTTGTATGGGTATAATCATCTGTGTGTGTACTTCAATAGTCAGTAGAGGAATTTGAGAACTTACTTTGAGTAGCATGAAACACAGGTTTATCTTTCTCATGTCTGCTCCAACGCTAAGTATAGCATCAGGGTCCGCATCTTGAATAAAGCTCAATACGATTCTCTTGAGCCTAAGGACAAATCAGAAATATCGTAAATCTTGGTAGCAATATCAGTATAGTACTTTTTAAGTTCATGCAGCTTTAAAAATGTCAATTGATCTTGAGATGTACGTTCCGTAACGCAGTTGGCAGTGTGTTCCAAATTCTTGGAGCCCTGCCATGGAAGCTGGATTGAAATGTGCTGGTATTTGATTTTGGGACTTGAAGCAATAAGGGAAACACTCATCACTCCAACAGTAAAGCAGAACCTATAATTGTAGACTGTGAACTCTCCCCACGTGCAGCTTCAAACTCGCCCCACTCTCCGCGCGCCCAAGGCATGAAAAAACCCGTTAGGAGGGAAAAGAGGGACTGTTTACAGTCTACTATAATTGCTATTGAAAAAGAAATCCTTTTGTCTCTTAAGTAATAATCGGAGCTCCATCCGAGCATAGGTGGCGACTCATCTAGCTCATAAAGCCATTGAGTCAAGCACTACATTTTAATCTAAACTCGAGGGGAGATAAGGCGATTGACCGGGGAAAATTGTGCGGGGTTGATTGGTTCGCTAATGTTTGAGTCAGAACAATGAATTTGATTTGGCTTTCTATAGGGGTTGAATGAAATCTCATGCACTGCATGGTTATTCCCCGTTAAGGACGTTCCCGGGCAAATGCATTTCCTATGTTTTTGTTGTTGTTGTTTTTAATTTGTACATTCAGACCTCTCACAACATACGTTTTTCTACGCTTTGCGTATTCACAAGTTAAAAAGCACAAAACAATATTTGCGAGGACGATCAGGACACCAGTTGCCTTTCATGATTTCAGAACGAACACATTTTAACGAAAGTTTAAGCAAAGTGGTGCAAACCTCTCGATTTCCTCCTCTGTTAATTCGTCGTCGTACTGCTGTCCCGTTGCAATGGCAAGCTCCGCCTTGAGCTGTTGAACTTCTCGTTTTAAATGAGCAATCATCTGAAATGCATCAGGAGTTGTTACGCATTAGAAATACCGCAAGCTTGCTGCAAGTCTGGCAATGCTGCAACTCGGCCATCTTGAACTGGATCAGTTGCAACAAAATGACTTGTCTTGTTTGCGAAACGTTTGCAAGTTCATTGGGCAGAGATATTCCGTAGATTTTACGGGTATCGGTCAGTTTACGTTCGAACTGACAACAAGACTCCAAATTATACAAAAGAACGATGCAGAAGGACCCAGAGTTGCAGAGGGTGGCGGACTTTGTGGTAAAAGTTGCACTTGAGCCGGTTGTTCAGTGATATCAATAATCAATATATATCAGTGGTGTGTCAGAGGGGGGTTATTTCAAAGACCATTTCATAGGAACCTTACCAGTTTAGGGTCAATTTCTTCATTTACAAGGGCGTCATTCTTAATCATGGCAACTCTCTGAGCAAATTTGCAAGTAGAAATAGATTCCTGGAAAAAAATAAAACAGTGTGAATCAGAATAATGGGACGACGTAGTCGGTACAAATGCAGCTGTGGCCGGGGTAAATTCTCTACTTTCACATCGCCCATGATACATTGCGGTTTGTGGTTAACGGGTCAAAATTCAACGTTCTTCAATAAAATGCACACTATATCTTATCTGTAAAATACTGATTATCAGTTCATTCTGAGTTATTTTCCCATCAAGAAGTTTAGTGTTACGACAAATGTAATGGCTCATTATAAGGCCCGTTTACACTAGCAAATTTATCGCGCAACTTGAGCGGCGATTTCAATGGCGATTTTATCGCGACCCAAATCGCAGCGAGTTGCACTATAAATTTCGATCATGTTTGAATTGGCGGCGACGTAGCTGCGATCTATCACCGTGAAATCGCCATGAAATCGCCGCTCAAGTCGCGCGACAAAGTTGGTAGTGTAAACGGGCCTATAGACTTCTTCAAGATTCTTTCTTTTGTTTCACGCTGTTCAGTTATACATCTTTTAAATATTACAATATGCATTCAACATCTTCTGATCAGCATTCAGCATAATATGTGCAGTCTTTTTTACCCTGGTTGGCTAACACTCCACCCCCCCCCCCCCCCCCCCCCCGTGAAACCACAATGTATCATGGTAAGAGCTTGACATCACATTTATTTTTTCCTTCTCATATCACCTAGAATAAAGAAAACCCTAAAATTTGGTGACCCATTACTTTTTCACTGCGCATGCTCAGACCATTAAGTCGTATGATGTAACAACCTTTGGATTTTTTTGGCACATTCCTCAAAATATAATTATAGTAATACTTACATCTAAATTCTTTTTGTCCACAGCACAAGTAGCAATCATCGTAGTCATGCAATTGCCTCCAAGACTACAAAAAAACAATCATTGATCTCACAATTTGTCAATTGCACAATAATAATAATAATCCAAAATTTCTTTGTTGGTTGGTATCATAATTCAAACATAAATTGTATCCTCAACCATAAATTGACATTTATTTATTTATTTATTTATTTATTTTATTTAGCCCTGAGGATGGGCAATTAAGCCCGAAAGCTTGGCAAAATAAATGTCAATTTATGGTTGAGGATACAATTTATGTTTGAATAATAATAATAATAATAATAATAATAATAATAGTAATAATAATAATAATAATAATAATGATGATAATAATAATATTTTTTATTCAACCTTCTATAATGTGTCAGTTTACAAGAAAGGTGTCTAGATATCACTAGCAAAAGTACCTGTCACGTAACACTGATGTCAACATAGAATTACGATACGGAATATGACTTCTTGACTTTTCAGACAAAGCGACAATGACCTACAATCGAAGTGTAACGAGAATTTAGGCAATTTACATGACTCCTTCCAGTATGATGTAAAGAAACAGACTGAAATGATGAGAAGGGATCGTGCTGGTGGATTTTTACGCAAATTAGCCTGCGTAGCGGCGCATTTTGGAGGGTTTTGGGAAGGGGGCTTGGGAGAGGAGGGCTCCCTCTTTCCTTTCCCCTCCCCAATCCCCCTCGTCCCCTCCTCCAAAGTTCCCCAAACCTCCCCTACTCTCTCCTCCCAATATGGACCGCTACGCAGGCTATACGCAAATAGCAGCGAAGCAGAATCCCATTTTAAGAATTTGAGCGTGCTTGGATTCGAAAATTCAAGCGCAATCTCTGCATTCTTTGTTAAAACTTAAAAGTTTTCAATATTATTTGAACTTAATCAGTTCTAGGTGATTATTCTACATAAGTATTCATTTCCTTCAGTACAGTTTATCATGTCTTTCATAGCAAACATCATTTGTGTACAAATACCTGTTCAAGGTAATGCAAGGATAAATTGATATATTTGGCTTCTGTTAAAAGTATCCCACCTACACCAGTCTTGCCTATTCTTTCTGAACTAATAAAAAATAAACACAAAGATTCAAAATCAGAAAAAATCATTTGATGTTATATAAAAAAAACAATGTGGTCGCAAGATGGTTTGCTTACACTGCCCCTGCTGTTTAAAATCACAACAAAATCCTAGTGAGCCCCCTCTAGAGAGTTTATGCAGGATTTATGCAGGAGAATCCTTTGCAGTATTCATACTGACCCAGAGTCCACGAAGCAAAGTTTTGAGTGGAGGTGGGGAAGGGGGTGGGGGTGGGGGACTGGTCAGTCTGGGGGACGCCCAATCCCACCAGAAAATTTTTAAATTGAGGTTCTCAGAATTGCAAAAAACACAAAAATAGAAGAAAGAATTTAAAACAAGCTTCAAAGAAAACAGCTTTCATCCATCACTTATAAGTAATAAGACCCAAAAACCTACCCTGCAAGGTCTACTAAATGTAGTTTGGCTCTCTTTATGGTAGCTCTAGCTGGTTCTTTGGTTGAAATATGGATCGTAAAAACACAATGTGATCTTGTTGAAGCCTGGTTCATTGGTGTCTGGACATTAAAAAAAGGAAATATAAGAAAAATACTTCATATATAAGAAATACATGTATCTGAATACATGTTAAGCTGGATATGCACAGTAGTAATAAAAATGTTGATTCTTGCACAATATAAGTTAATAGATTATTATTATTATTATTATTGTTATTATTATTATTATTATTATCATTATTATTATTAATGATTTCTGAAAAAAACGACATGCATTTTACAAGATTTTGCATAGAAGTTAGAATAAAATCAGTCTGAGTTGCAAACATTGCACATACCTCCGCAATCATTCGGTTAGTGTCACCCAAAAAGAGAAAGTTTAAAGCTGGAAATGAAAGAATAGTTGCATGATTGTCTGCCTCATTATTCTGGTATTACTAATGCTTCAGAGCCAAATGGCATGGGAGATAGGAGATACTAAGCTATTCCAAACAAACATGTATAAATTTAAGTCTTCATTTAAAAATGGTTGTATATTACTGCTATTACTAAAAAAGTGTCCAAGGACCACAGAGCATCATAAAAGGGGGGGAGGGGGGAGTGGGCTAAAATTGGAAAATATAAGAGACTAGGAAAGTTGGGGGGGGGGGGGGGGGTAAGGTTGGAAAATATAAGAGACTATAATATGCTAAAGGGGAAACGTTGGGGGGCTATAGCCACCAAGCCTCCCCTCCTCCCTTCCCCCTCCTCCCTCCTCCCTCCTCCAGTCTCCATGGTTCCTGTACGTGTTGGTTTATTGAATTCATTGATAGAAGGGAGAGTGCTATCCCTTTGTTTATGAATACTAAAAAAATATACCCCCGATAAATTTCCATTACTTTGCATCCATTTCTTGAATATGTTACTATGATGTTACTATGATGTTGTAAATCAACTTGCAACATCTAATTGATGTGTATTCCTATTTCTTTTTGTGAGTTTAAGCAATATTGGCTATGATGTTGAAATGTCTAATCTTTTTCCTCATAATTAGTTGTACCTATTAATCTGCTCATTATTATGATCATTATTAATAATGGTTGTTTATATTTTCTTAATCTTTTTGTCAAGCTACAAGTTTTTTTTTTTTTTTTTTTGCTTAGAGAGAGTCTGCAAAGTAATATTTCAAAGTAATATAATTATTATACTTTTAATAATTTTATTGAGAAACACAAGCTGGCCTACATAAGCTTTGCTATTTTTGGGTGTATGTATTCCTCCCTGGTGTATTGTAATCATATGTAAAAGTATGATTATGCAAATAAATTGTAATTGTAATAATTTGTACTTTTGAATGGATATACCTTCTTCCTCATTGTTTGCCTGGTGCATAGAGAGGTTCTTGAGATGGAAAGAGCCCTCACTGTCTTCAAGAAGGCTGACTTTCCTAGAATAGACAAACACAACAAGAAAAGAAAACATTATGCTGAAATCCTGTAGGTATTTCCCAGTGCTATGTACTACATGAATTTAATCCTTTTTAAAACAGCCCAGGAGGACAGAAAGGGAGCAGGTCACATTCAGAGATCCCCCACCCTCCCACATACAGTACTACGTTTAACTCACATGTTGATTTTTACAGAGGGAGGAAACCAGAGAAAACCTTTGTAGCACAGGAGAGAACAACACATCAAACAAACTCAAATCACATAATATGCTGAACGCAGGGCTCAAACCAGTGACCCAAACCTTTGGAACCACGCACGTTTATTTTACTTTAAGCATTCAGCAGAAATGTTAGCAGATTTATTTTACAGCATTTTCAAAAATACTCCATTTTAGAAACTTTTTTAAAAATGTTACAGAAATACAGCTTGGGCTACCCGTGGATTAGCTAACATCTTACAGAGTGAGTGAGTGAGTAAGTGACATATTTGCAAATTCAGTCCCCTCACAATAACTCTTTTCAAGGCAGCCTTTGCATAAGTTTGAAGTGAGAAACTACTTTAAAATTCTTGTTATTTTGCCCTTGAATGATGTTATTTCAATTAGAGGGTTGGCACTAAATTTATGCACACAGAAAGGCTGTGTGCTACCAATTTTTAATTTTTACAATTAGTTTGAGAAATTTCAAAACTCATCTTAATCATTATCCTCCACATTTTGATATTTACAGACAACTTCTCTAAAAGTCAGCTTAAAAGTTTTACTTACGGCAAGTCCTCTAACTTGGATGCCTGATGCTTGGGGTCCAGAAGATCATAGCCATTTTCATTGTAGATTTCCAGGTATGATACGTGTATTGTGTAAACCATCTCAGAATTCTGTAAGACATTGACAGAAATAGATCAAGTGTTACCAATAAAAACAATGTTTTAGCATTGGGGTAGCTGCTTGATCATAAATATAACTGTCCTTCATTAGGCACTTCATATAAACTTGAATGCACCTAAACACCAGAGCTTTCAATAATATTTGGAGTAGACAGTCAATCCAAAAAAGTAGGGGTCCATATCCACCAGGGGGCCGTAATTTTATTTGGCAATGAATTAATTTTTTGTCAAAATAGCCGGCAGTTTAAGGTGAAGTATCCAGCGATAAACTGCCGGTAGCCGCCTTTTATTGAAAGCTCTGAAACACTGTATTTCTTTTAATGTCATCACCTATTAGCCTTTAATTAAAGAATACTAAATGATAATGAAGATGAATTTATTTGAACTGAGTGGACCAATGGCTTAATATAAATTCCTCATGATTCATCTTATAAAAAAACTCCTACCTTTTCACAGTATTCAAATAGATATGATAAAATTCTGGGAATGAGACCTCTGTCTGAATATTTCTCTGCTCCACCAGTGATTGTAAAGGTTTTGCCTGATCCAGTCTCAACAAAATAATAATTACAAATAACAACATTATGTTAATGTTCATTATGTTACGCAAAGTAATTTTCATCTAGGCTGTAGACCAAATTAGAATTTAAAAGTTGATTACGGAACATGAGAGAAACCCCATGGGTGAGCTGAGAAGAATGTACTAATGACTAAACCACCTATGATCCCCTGATTTTCCAAGGGCGGATCCAGGAATTTTTCAAAGGTGTGGGGGGGGGGGGGGGGGGGGGGGTCCAACCAGCTGATCTGAAATAATGACATAGAAATGACATCATGTTTACCAAGCTAATCGACTGCCATTATTATTTTGAAATTCAAACTCTCGGAAATGCAATTTCCAGCATTTGAGAGGCATTAGACTTCCTTCAAAAGTCAAATATTCCATTTGGTTCAAAAGAAGTGAAATCTCGAAATCGAATTCATGAGCTAGCTAGATTTTTTTTGTATTAGACGTTTGCATGACATTTTTTTTAAGGATCGAGACCTTACTCGATATTTTTTGTGGATTTAACCCACCCCCCATCAAATATCAAATTCAGGGGTTTCAATAGAAGGCGGTTACCGGCGGTCAATCGCCAGGTACTTAACTTTATACCGCCGGCTATCTTACGAATCAGTCTCAATAAATAAGAAGTAAAATTTATTTAGTGGAAACAGACGCCTACATTTTAATCCCATTCGTCTACTTCAAAAATTATTGAAACCCCTGCAAATTGCCTATCCCTAACCTCATTTATGACCCCGACCCTCCCCTGACCCTCCCCCGACCCTCCCCCTGGATCTGCCCTTGTTTTTATGTGACTACTAACCTGGCCATATGCAAAAACAGTTCCATTATATCCTTCAAGCACACTAAAAGAAAATAAGAATAAAAATATTAATTAAAAATACTTTTTAATCATTTATGTTTCTTACATTTTGTGATAACATTTAAAGAATGTGCATGCATGTAAATAAAATAAACTGATCAGGAAACAACACAATTTTTTTGTCATTATGCCAACAGCACAATATCATGTATAATTGTGATTTAGTCAGACTGCACAGGTTTCTAACATTTAAGTAATGATGTGCATAAGAAGGAAAGCACGAATGGCAGAGGAATGTAAATTCAACTCTTTCGGTAAATAATTATGATTGGCTTATTTTTTTGTAAATCCTGCAATATGATTGGTCAAAAAGCTTATTTCAACGATTTCTATACTAAAAATACGCATTGCATCTCCGAACTTTCCACATATGGAAAGAATATTCATATTATTATTGTTTAGTATGCTTCAGGATGAATTTGTATGTGAGCACCCCTCGATATCAGCTCCGAAGTTGCTCCAACTAGGCTGCTCAGATTTCATGTGTCAAAGGTAGACGCAATCCAACTTCAGAGAAACCCATGTTAGTAAAAAATAACACATTTCCTTTAGTTACTAGTTTTGGCTGAAAAATACTTTCACAAGTAAACAAATCATATTTTGAATGTTACTGGTGGCAAAAGATGCCATTTTTAAGAACTTTCGCCCTGTTAGTAATTTGCTATACATCTCAAAATTACATCAGAGAGAGCAGGGGTGAACCAACTGATTGATCACATGACTTCCAATAATTGACATTCTCTATTGCAGTCAGCTTATAAAAAGAATCACAGCACATCATTACAGTAATCATTATTAGTAAAATTCTACTACTATACTAATGCAAATCCTGCATTCTGATTGGCTAACGTACTCACTATCTATCAGCCGATAGATAGTGGGTAGAGAAAGCCGGACTTGTTTTGAAAAAATGGCGGCTTTTCCTTCGCGCTTTTGTGAAGTTTAGTTTAGTTTAGTATAGTATAGTTTAGTTGAGATTTTTACTAAAACAATTAGAAGACTCACTCTCGATTTCTATCGGCTTTGATAGTTGACTCGGGGCCGGAGCCCCTCGTCAACTATCAGCCGATAGAAATCTCGAGTTCGTCTTCTAATTGTTAATTAGATTTGTCAAAAAGTAACATGGAACAGTACTCCTCTCTTCTTTGGCCAAAATATGGGTTTCCTTATATAAAAATTTCATAAAAACCTGCCTTTAAGCATAAGGCACTTTACTAAAGCTACGTACAAAATTTCAAGAATGCAATCAAAGTAGTTCGGTTATGATTTGAATAAAACATTCAAAATTCCTGCTTTTCAATGAATCCACCAATAGAGAAGCCAGTTATAATTTAATTTACACTTCGACTCCACTCCTAAATAACAGCTGCTCCAGCCGCTGGTCTATTGTTTTCACTATCACTGTATCAGCAATGGGCTGTCAGCTGTTTAGTGCATCTGGACCTACCAAAATTCCCACAAAAGTCCCAACCAAATTTTTGTCTTCAGTTGTAAAATTTGTCCAACCAAAAATGTTTATCAAGCATCAATTGATATGCAATAACTTTTTGACTTTCAAATACATTCAACAAATAAATCTGACAAATTTTGTCCCAGCAAGATGCTGACAGAATTTTTTGGCAACAAAAATTTCCCTAGTACAAATAAATGCATCTGATTCACAACATACTTATCAATTACTCCTTTTGCTACATTATGAAATATGTCATCTTGGGTGCACTGCTGATCAAACACTTTAGAAAACCTGATAAGAAATAAAAATCATGTGATAATGTATTACATGTAAGTCTTTAAGCTATCAGGATGGGATTAGGACAAATATATGAACTACCACAAATTCTGCACTTGTCTGGCCATATGATATTTTGTCATAAAAGTATACATTTTCCAGTGTTCTCACCAGGATCTTTAAAGCTGGGATCCACAGGGCCAATAGAGAATCCAAGAGAGAGCCATTTTGGAGAGAAGGGTTTCCACAAGTATTAAGACTAGGTGGTTAGAAATTGAAAAGCTATTTCTACTGCATCATTTAAAAAAAAAAAAAGCATGGCAATGCTGAAATGCCACGGTCTGGTAAGAACACTGATTTTCTGAGAGGTAAATAAACATAGTTTTTGAAAATATATTTAGAATTGTCTGCTTTGCAATTTACAAAAAAAAAAAAATGTGATCCCCCAACATTGCCACCCTCCCCCCCCCCCCCCCCCCCAATACACTAATAAATGAACTTGCCCCATAAAGAGTTTTTTTAATCACCAACTAACAACAAAGAAAGGGTTAAAATGTCACTTTCCTTTGGCCAGATCTTAAGGTAATTCCCTCGAAAGAAATTTTGCCAATAACTTAGTTCTGAAACTTTCCGTTGCATGGACATTTATTTATTAATGATGTAATGTCAATTTAAAAAATGCAATAAAAAGAAGGGGTCACCATTCTCATTTTCCCGCTAGATACTCTTCAAATACAGCAACTTATAGGTTTTATGGCAATGTGTGGTAGCAACCAGAAGTCGTAATCCAAAACATTTATTATTGGTTCAAAGTACTTCCTTACAATAAAGCGTACAATATAATTCAAAGTTGAATAATCAATCTACACTTCTAAATCCATCAAAGTACTTAAATGACTACAATAGTTGAAATATTAGTGAAAAATGCAAGTATGTGCACCTCTACAAACGTTCAAAAAATCATACATTTCAGCTATTCTCATCAAAATATTTCAAAATTTATTAAATAAACAGTTTTCTTCATATTTTGATATATAATTCCCAGAACCGTTTTTATTTAAAATCTTAAATCAAAAATGGGGGTCATCATTCTCGCTTTTGATTTATTTTGAAAAAAACACTGAAAAAAGGAGACTGGGGCAAGTCTTACAAAAATCGGAATTTTTCCACTCAAAAGAGAAAAAAGTGAAATTTAGTTTTAAATAGAATTTTTAACTAGAATATGTAAGTAAAATGCCTAAACTGTGTAAGTTCCCTGCATTTAGTTGTATGCACAGAAAGATGCGCAGTGCAAAACAAGGGAATTACCTTTTAAAGATATTTTCAGACTTCATGCTCCTTTCCGTAGTCTTCCCACAACCCCTTATGATCCCAGCACGAGCTCAAGGTCAGGGTAAAGTTTGCATATTTTTTATACATTTTTATGCAAATTTTACCCTGATCTCAACCTCATGCTCGGATCATAAGGGATTGTGGGAAGACTACGGAAAGGTATATTGTCAAAGGATTGAAGTTTAAGGGGGTCTTACCTATTTACCACTCATGGTTGCTAAGTTAATACATAAAACCAATTTGTGAAATGGACCATTTTCTAATATATGTGTGATGACATCACCACTCTTAAGTAATTTACGATGTCATATTTCATGAAAAATTAAAAACAAGTGTGCATTTGGTGGGTTTGACCCAAAAAGAAGCGAAATCATAGCTGAGATTAATTGCCCCTTTTTCATAATGATGTCACAGCTTGTTTGTGAGGGGGACAGAATCGTCTAGAACAATAGAAATTTGAACAAAATTTTCTCTGCTAAGAAAAGTTTAATCTCAAATAAACTGGTTTCCAAATATAAGGTGCATCAATGTTTAATAAATAATATTTATTGCATTTGATGGCTGTTAACACTTTTCTTTGTTCTATAAAATGTATTTTATATCAATTTTCTTTGTGTTGTTGCTGTTTTGTCCCCCTCTGGTGAACATGATCCTTAGCTTTTAAACATAGATTGTTAAGCATTATTTTTGAAAACAGAAAAAAAGCCCAGGTTAACAAGTCATGTTGAAAATTTAAAATCTAAATATTTTCCCACAAGTTTAAAATGAAAAGTTTGATGAAAATTGATGAAAATTGGAAATGTCTTGAAACTTAATTGGTTAAACTTATTTATATGGCCCCAATAGTAGCCAAGCAACATATTTTCTTCACAGTCAAAATTTGCGGATAAAAATTAAGTAAATGATGTCATTTACTCAACCCTATTGTTCTTTTAGTTTTTAAACCAAAATTTCTCAAGTGTGAGTGGTTCCAAGGCTAAAATGTTTGCCAATCTGGTTTTCATAATCATGATTGAGTCATATTATTCTTAAATACTTGAACTATTCGGACTTTCAAAATATGCGGCGTTTTCATCCAAATGCCCCTTTAACGAAGAGTAAAACCTTAAAAAAAAGCTTAACCTTGTTCCAATTCAAGACAGCTATAATTTGGCTTATTTTGAGGTCAAACTGATTAAATGCATGCTTATTTTTTAACTTTTTATGAAAAATGACGTCATCACACATGTCAGAAAAAACTATCCATTTGTTAACTTGATTTTTATCATGAGCTTAAAACATAAGAAAAACCTCTTACAAATTTTTAAATCCTTCCTAGCAACCGTGAGTGGTGAATACAGGTAGTGCTGAATATTTTACTCAAAAGTGGACAATTCAATGTATTCACATGTCTCTATCATTGCAAGCTCACCCTTCTTATTGCTTTGATAGAGACATTCATCCTGAATCGCCTGTAAAAAATCTAGGGGTGTGGTTTGATAGCACATTATCTATGAATACTCATATTACTAAAACTAGTTCTGCAGCTTTTTACTTTTTATACAATATAAAACGCATTAGGAAATATCTTTCAAGGAAAAATACTGAGACTCTCATTCATGCATTTGTTTCCTGCCGCTTAGATTATTGCAACAGTATGGACTGCCTGCTTGTCAATTGGCTAAGCTGCAAAGAGTTCAGAATGCCGCGGCACGTTTAGTTTTTAACAAATCTAAGTTTTGCCATATTACTCCATTATTGTGTACATTACATTGGCTTCCCATAAAGTTTCGCATTCAATTTAAGATTCTTTTAATTACATACAAAGCTATTCATGGCCAGGCGCCAATTTACATTCAGAACATGCTTTCAATTAAACATTGTTCCAGTTATAGTTTAAGATCTAACGACAATATGTTACTTAGTACACCTAAATTTAGATCATATTCAACATTAGGTGATAGATCATTTACATGTGCTGCCCCTATGCTATGGAACACTTTACCAAAATCAATACGTTACAGCGCTTCCACCGATATTTTTAAGAGGTCTCTCAAGACATTTTTATTTCATAAAGCCTTTTTGTAAGGGTGATTTATTTTTATTTTATTTTATTTATTTATTTTTGAAATATTTGTGTATTTTTATTTTCATTTATTTTTTTATTTACTTATTTATTTTTGTTTTCATTTTAACATTTTTAGACAATATATTTATTTTGTGTATACTGCCGCTATGTTCATGACTGCGCGCGCTGTCGCTGCTTGGGGTCGCATTGCAGACTTGCATGGAGAATCGCCAGGTCTGCGGTGCGATTTGGGATGGTGCCGGCGCGTGGTCGTGAGCATGGTGGTAGTATAATAAATTTCATAGATAATCATCTTTTACATTTATATTGTATTGTATCTTATATAATGATTTTATATTGTAAATATTGTAATGCGCAAATGAAAATTCGGCAAGGATTGAGATTTGCGCAATATAAGTTAATAAAATTATTATTAATTATTGATACAAAGGCACTACTACCTTTCAAGATGGCCCAGGGGACTGTAAAGGGCACTATTAAATTAAAATATTCTTTACCTGAACTTGTACTCCTCTTTTTTGTTGTTTATGAATCCTTCAGCCAGGTCTTTTGGGACAGAGAATGTAACACATGAAGAATTGTCCTCATCATATATTTCATAAGGCTGTCAAAGAATATTTAACAATTACATATAAGTATCAATTAACAATATTGACCAAAGTGCATTTTTATTATAATAAAGAACAACTGGAATCTTGGAAAATAAAATTTCATTGGATCCTGGGATCCACACATCTGACACATGTACATCTGGTCTCAAGATTTGAGGTCTCAAGGTTTGTCAACACAATCAAAGTGAGCCACAGGGTATATTCAAATTCTCAATACATATATGCAACAAATGTCATCACTTCACCATTACAATTGGCCAATATGGTGTTATTGGGGGAGGGGGGCTTATAACTGGAAATTTCTGTTAGCAGACATGTGGGCTTATAATCAAGGGGGGGTTATAACCTGGGGACTTATGCAACCAGCATACAGGGGGGCTTATGACTTAGGGTTTATAACTGAGATTCTATCATTGGTATTCCTGTGACTGCAGGAGTATTGCCGATTTTGCCGACCCCCCCCCCCACCCCGGGACAAGGTGGGGATTAGTAGGGGAAATGAAGGGGATTTGAGGCCATATTCATCCCCAGGGGGTCGGGGCTGGATAGCTTTGGTATCTTGTCCGTCCCCAGGGTAGGTGCCAAAGGTGGGGATTTGTTATGAGCCTGCAGATGTTAAGCCAGCGATAGTTCATCTCAGTGATGGAAAAACATGGTGTGAGCTGAAAAGGCGAGTTCTTTGTAATTGCAAATAAAAATCCTTTGTCTTTTCATTGAATTGTTGACCATCCAAGCTTGAAACTGTTAAATAAATACTTATTTAAAGAGCTCATGTTTGCTTTTCTTTCAGAATGAGGAATAACATGCTTGATGGACCATGGAAAAACAGTTTCTTCCATTTGTGCATGCATTTTTTCATCTATTAAAAGTTTGCATGCTTTCGTTTTTGAAGTTCTGTCTGCTCTCATTACTTTATGTTGATTTTTTTTGTCCCCAGGTGGTGGGGGTTTGGAAGCTAAAAACAAGCCCCAGGGTCAGGGAATTTTTCCTCATTTGATAGCATGCTTTTTACAAATCCCCACGTTGTCCCGGGGTGGGGGTCGAGGTTTACATTGACTCGTGCATTATTTGCAAGATATTGCACGGCGACAAATTAAAGAATCCTGTGAGTGCTTAATTACCATGCATATGGGAAAGTTTCTTTCGCAAAACAAATTGTTTTCCGAGCAGTTACGTCTTAAGCCTCGTAATGGGTACTAGGATAGATGAATGGACGGTCTTGCTCTTCATTAAAAGTAATGGGTTACTTTTTTGGCATGGGCCAGTTTATTAACAGATTTTTGATGCTGAGCGTTGGACTTTTGACTAGTAAAAACAGTAAAATACACCTTTAAGATAAATGAATACCTAACTTACCGCAGTTTTGATTTTCGTAGGTTTTACTCGCGCATAAATCTTTATTCCCTGCTTTACCATCTTGAAAGATTTTAAGCTTAATGTTTACGTGAAAACAAACAATTTCCAGGTAACTCCCGCCATTTTGGATTTGATTAATATTTCAATGCGCATGCGTAGGTAGCTGTAAGTATTTGTCGTCGGGGGAGGGGAGGGACAACTTGGAACTATAAAAGAAATGGCGCGCACTAAAAAAATGTTCTGGTGCATTTTTTAGGGATTTTGTTTTGCCCATTCGTATCATAGAGGACAATATCTTGACCTGGAATTTAAAAAAATAATTAAACGCGATTTTTTTCCGATTTTATTTTCACCTTTTAATTTTATCTAAATTGGGCTCCCTGTGCTTCGACTCTGGAAACATCGCGCGCCGTCTCGGGACAACAAAGAAACTGTTTCCCTACTCAGTAAATAATTGTGTTGAGGATAGTTATTTCTATTTCATTTTCACTTCTTTATTCCGACGAATACAAAAATTAAAGAAGAAAAGAAAAGATTCATTACGTGGAGATGCGGGGGATCGAACCCCGGGCCTTCCGCATGCGAAGCGGACGCTCTACCACTGAGCTACATCCCCACATTAAGGATTTCAGTCGGCATATATCCTTTATATATCATATCAACCGCTGACATGCGCCTCAACACGTGTCATTAGAACCGAAGGAAGCTCAAGTATAAGATAGTACAGATAGTAGAGCAAGACCGGTCGAAGAAAAATCTTACTACTTTAATAGCTTTAAGATGGACAAAAGGGACATCATTCTTTGTGGGGCAAGTGCAGTCACAGCATCAACTTTGGCGGTATTGCTGTACAGATACCTGAACCGAAGACAAAAAAATGTCTACGAAACTCACAAACTCGTAAATGAATACTTAATTTTTCATTATGGTAAACCTAACGAAGTGCTTTCTTATGACTTCGGTCCAAAAGAAGCCATCGATTTTCCAGTGCGATGTGTAGAGATGTGCGCTAAGTATATAGAGGTAAGCAAAACCGAGAGATGTTGTTCAGTACATTCTTTTGCTTCTCGACTGCATGTCCAGCGCTCATGCACACTGTTACGTATACCTCTGCTGTTACCTAAATGATCCCAGACCCGATATGATCCCCGACCTGAAATGATCCCCATCCTGTGCCCATATTTTGAAGTATGAGCTTGTATAATTTAAAGCTTATATAAAATTTCATTGACAGAAAGAAATTCCAAGCATTGCCGTGGATATAGGATGTGCTGTTGGAAGATCAACATTTGAGCTTGCCAGACATTTCCAAGATGTTGTTGGAATTGACTACTCCAAAGCATTTATTGATACTTGTAATGACCTGAAAATGTACGGTAAACTACATTATCAAGTTACAACTGAAGGCTGCTTGTATTCTGAACATGATGCTATAGTGGATGAAGATATTGTGAGTATAGTTACACATATATATGAACTACTACTAGCTATTGCACATATATATATATATATCAAGTGAAGTGCTGCGAGGATAATGGGTGGGATGACTGAGTGATGATATTTTAACAAATAGACAACGTTTGCCGTGCTTACATAGCCTTATACAAACACGAGGAAAGTTTGGGAGAAGTCGAGAGCTGTTGTGTAAAACCGAGTCGCATTTTGGTCATTAAATATTTTCAAGCTTATACTAGCTATAGGAAGTGATTCTTTTTTCAAAAAATTTCACAATCATGCATTCATAATAGCAAGACCAAGACATAATATTTAACTGAATTTTTTTCTAATATCGGAGCCTTTGATCAGAGATTTGAAGTGTAAATATGAAGTCTTGAAAACTACATTTGAAGTATTTATTGTTTTGTTGGTTGGTCCTTTCTAGGATAAATATCATTAGTTGCCACACCCATCTGGATAGGATTCCGGTACCTTTTAGGGGTCATTTTTAAAATTTCCAATGGGCATTACCACCCTATTATATATGGGAGTCCTCCCCCCCCCCTCCCCAGGATTAATACTTTCCACAATTGTTGTGAAAAGTCTATTACAAACAACATTTGCTTAAAACAAACAAATTCCAAGTATTTAAGGGGGATGGAGTGAGGAGTAGAAATAGGTTCAGTACTATAGCTACATGTAGTCTTGCACAAAACAACTCCTGCTCGCAATGTTTAGCAATACCCTATGTTCTTTATCTTTTACTAATGCTGATTCCTAATATCTTGATTTTTGTATTCTTAGGATAGAAGTCAAGTGTCATTTCTTTGTGGAGATGCTTGTAATCTTCCATCAGATTTGGGACAATTTGGATGTGTTCTTGCTGCAAACCTTATTTGCAGGTTACCAAACCCCTATAGTTTCTTGGAACGATTGCCATCTCTTGTTGTACCTGGTGGAATAGTTGTTCTCACATGTCCATTCACATGGCTTGAAGAATTCACACCGAAAGTATGTTTTATTTTATCTGTGAAAGAATACGATATTTCTAATTACTGCTAATAATTAATACAAGTCGAGCAAAACAATTTGACAACTTTCGAAAAACATTCAAAGCTTTGATGTCACTATACTGTGTTTACAGTTACATAGCTTCATGTTATAAACATACATATGGCTGAGCTTAGTTTTAGTTGTAAGGTATTGTTTAACCAATATTATCCTTAATTATTGTTTCTAGTCTTTGTGGCTTGGTGGATACAAAGATTCTGATGGCAATCCAGTAAATGGTTTTGATACAATCAAGAGATGTTTGGAACAAGACTTTGAGCTCTTGGAAACTAAAGACATGCCATTCTTTATCAGAGAAACTGGGAGAAAGAATCAATGGAGTGTTGCTCATACTTCAGTTTGGAAGAGATGCAAAGCTTTATGAAATATCTCTTTTCTGGCAAATGTTAATTAATTGACTGATGTTAAACTGACTAAGTATTTAATTATTGAGTTGATAAGAAATAATAAGTATGATTCATTGTTGCTTGATCACCAATAGCCAGACCTCCATAAATGTCAATGTCTGACATCTTTAAAGAAATCTTGTTTAAAGGCCATAACATACTAAGAAAGTTAATGCAGTACTCTATCAACTGGTCATATACTGACACACTAAGTTAAGCTTAGCACAGACTTGCACTTGTTGAAATTTTTAAAAATATTGACATTAAACAAAAACCACCAGCCCCCCCTGCGATGAAATAAATGAACAGTCCCTTAGTCAGCAATGTTAGATAATGCTGCGAATTTCAACCTTGAGCAGGCGCTCTACAGGTATAGTTTAATTGTGCCTCTTTTGTCTTTTTATTTAAAATAAAAAAAACTTTGTTGAATGAAAATTCACTACGAAAGATTAAAACAATTTTGAAAATCAGAAATTGCCCATTTTGTGCAGATTTTGGAGTTAAAATGTAGTAGAGAAACTTTCATTTGTGAGCTGTCAATCACAAACCATGTCTTTACCGGTGAAATAGAGCATAGGTTTTTGGAGTGAATTAGCCAATGAGAGCGTGCATACTATCTAAGCTATATTATAAATGCCAATAGATGATCCCCTATAACCTGAATGTATTGTAATATTAGACATGGAATGTGTCATGTCATATTCAAGGTAGAATCACTCTGTCCTTTTTCAAATAAATACTGTGCAAAAACTTTAATAAACAATTTATAGTGGGCTGCAATGGACCAACCGATCTCTGATGTACTGCAAAATTGTAGCCACTTGTTGATGTACCCCTTGTATTACTTGTGGGTACATAGTCCTGAGTGAAGAAGATTCTGGCCTGTTAATGTTGCAATCAAAACTCTTGATGTCTCCACCAAAAGATTCAGTAATAATGCAGCAGTGAAAAAGGATTGAGTTAATTGTCCACAACAGAATGACTAATATTCCTGTTGCCTGATCTTGCATGGAGCACTATTTTGTAAGCATCTAGAAATCCTTACGAAATGATGGAAATGCATAAAAAAACTTGACCAATCAGTGGAGAAAGCATCTATATAACTTGCTCCAGGGTCAGGTTTCCAAGAAACAATTGTTTCTACTTGAGCATTCAACCTGCTCACAAACAAATCAATATTGGCCGGTCGGTTACCCAAATATTATAGATACAATCTTTTCAACAATTCAAATACAGAAACAAAAGACAGCATCTAAATTACACTTCACCGGAACATGAGCAGAGGATAGACAATACCATAGTATAGTATTTTTCGAAGTAACAATATTTCTCGAAGAGACAATATTTGTATAATGATCATCCGGGTGGATGTAGTCCTGAGAAGGACTGTTTGATGTGACTGACGTTTCGACAACCTGTGCGGAAGTCATCTTCAGAGTCATCTTCAGAGTCTAGACTCTGAAGATGACTTCCGCACAGGTTGTCGAAACGTCAGTCACATCAAACAGTCCTTCTCAGGACTACATCCACCCGGATGATCATTATACAAATATTGTCTCTTCGAGAAATATTGTTACTTCGAAAAATATCCATTCACCTGGGTTCAGACCATTCTTTGTAATAGTATAGTATTGTCTTTTATCCCCAAGATCTACTAAACAAAGTTTACTGCTATCAGTTCAAGATAGTAGATGTGCTAGGTAACCGATTCATTAACTGGGACCATTAATACCAGCAGGGGCAGATCCAGGATTTTGTTCAGGGAGGGGTGCAGGGCACAAAGTCAGCCCTAGGGGCTGCAACCCTCAGAATCAAAGAAAGAAAACATTTCATATTGGGAGGACAAATAGGGGGCCAAAGTTGCTGAGGGGGTGTGCACCCCTCCCCTGGATCCCCCCTGAGCAGCTAGTTTGGATTGTTTGTGTTGATTAGGGCTCTGGTTTTAGACAACTTTTATCACAATTATTGTGTGACACTTTATTAATATTTATCCTTAAAGAACTTAACAATCAAATTTCAAAAGAAATGTATGTGAACAGACAACACTTACTCTGATAAACATAGTTTTATATTTGTTGCTATGGAATTTGACAATAGACCTCATCGGCTTGGGGTAATGTTGTCCCATTTCAGACCACGTGTCATTCTCTTGAGAATAAGATTCTTTGTTTGAGTTGTATCCAAGGCATATTCATGTATCTTCTCATGCGCAATCGAAATGAGCCGATGAGGTCTATTCATATCTTTTCCTAGTAAAACAACATGTTGTCGGAAGTGTAAGTTGCACATGTGAAACGTGTGAACTGAAAGTCTGAGTCACAATTGGCCACTTTGGAAAAGAGCAAGGGACTGGGGCGAGTTTTGAATCTGAATCTAATTAGCAAAATTTGAACATAATTGAATGAAAAGAACCAGAATTATTGGCTTTCAAAAATGCACAAAGAATGTATGGTTACAGGGGACAAGCATCTGAACACTTTTGAGGGCTTGTAACTGCTTCTTTTTAAAGAAACCAAATTTGCCATAACTTACTAAAAGTGAGATTAAAATTTAAAACTCCTCCCAGTCCCTTGCTCGTTTCCAAAGTGACCAATTGTACAGACCATAGTTAATGGAGTGGAATGGTTTGGAAACCTATTGTTCTAGGTTTTTCATTTTGCAAGCAGTGTTGAAACGTACCTTCATGTGATATTGACTGTGCACAATGAACCAAAGCAAGTATGGCTGAAAATTCTAGTTTCTGTACTATTTTCTTGTATGAACATTTTGAAATTGTAAAATTTTCATTCTAACATTACAAAGAAGAAAATAAATAATTCTGCACAGATAGTTCAGTTACTACATGATAAATAAGAACGAGTTAAAAGAGCAAAATTAATTCCCTTTCCAATAAACGATTAATTGCTATCATATAGGATAGATTAACAAATACTGTACCACCTATTTTAGAACATTTTTGAGAAAAAATCATCTATATTTTCTAAAGTTACTATGAACAATATTGCAAACTTTTCCTTCTTTGTGCATTGTCAACATCATATAATAATGGATAAAGTTGAACAAAAACCTAGAATAGAGCTGACCCTTATTATTGCAACATGGAGTTATGTCTAAATCTGGAAAGATTACTATAATTGATGTTTAAATTTCCAAACCATTCTACTCCATAACTATACCCCTATACACAGAGTAAAGGTTTTCTTTCAACCAATGAACCAGGTCCAAGTGACAGAACTCCTACGTAAACCCAGTTCTTCCGTCTTTTAAATTCTAACAAGATCAGACTTGCAATTCCAACGCAGTAGCGAACCATTAGTGCTTACATGGTAGAAATACTATAAACGTCTAGAAAAAAGCTTTTCACAGAGAACAAATGAAATTTTTGATCACATGATGTTCACATATTTGATTGGAGTCTGAAGTCAATAAGCATTTTACAGGGGAAAGGCAATAAAATAATGAATTAAATTAAAAACACACAATACAACATTAAGATGGTTCGCCAATACAAAATACCACACATGATTGTAAAAAAAAGTTGCATCAACAACAGTATATATAGTCCCTTTTAATAAATTCTACAATGCTTTATTTTCCACATTTGATGTCAAATTTATTCTTTTCAATTTTGTTAAAAGGAACAAGTTTCAAAAGAATAAATTTGATGTCAAACGCGGAAAATAAAGCATTGTAGGATTTATTAAAAAGGTCTATTGCTGGCTTTCATCTAGTACGTCATCATCAATTTCAAAAGCATAAATTCGCATTATCATAAAATAAGAATTTTTTAATCTTGTAAAGCGGTCAAAACTACACATACTGGTCAAGTTTCAAGACTGTAGGTCATTTGGTTGTGGAATTATGAGCGAGCAAACATGATGCAATTTTTGGTTAAAACGTATGGAGTGGCCATATTGGTGTTCCACTCTGATCTGGTGCACCAATATGGCAGACGAAACTTTGATGGCTGAAAATGATAGAATATCATTTTAATATTTTCGATTAAATTCCACTGAAATACACTTGAAATAGTGATTATAAATGACACAAAGCAAAATCTTTCACCTAGGGTAAATTATTTTTGATTTTTATCGTTCTTCAGATACACGTGACAGTATTGCGTGACACAAATTCAACCTTCATAACGAACCAAACATTAAAATGACTCGAAACTTTTTCCTGTGACTTATATTATACTGATTTCTAAAATATATTTTAGAAATGTCATTATGCGATGTATAGTTTAGATTTTGAGTTTTTGATGACGTCACATGAAAGCCAGCAATATTCAATGAAAGCACACTAACACTCATAGCATTCTACTATTTATGATGTTTTTTACCATCACAGCTCAACACTCCCAGGCCTTTTTAAGCCCACCATTTTACTTTTCAAGAGCCTAAAACCTAGTTTATGAAATAATAAGAGTGCAGCCAGTAATTAAGTAATTCAAGGGTTTCATATTTGGCAGGCTTGCTTCCCCCATTTTAACTTTAGCTATATGCTTCCGCACATATAACAATTCTAAAGTAACAGTTTTATGGATTATGATCATTCAAGATGGGTTAGGAACATAGGAGGTAGAACATTTGGCTCTGGGAAAAGTATGGTGTCTTAACATGCTGGATTCAGTTCATACAACTGATACTGTATTTAGTTACTTGAAGAGAAAGATTCATGAAATACTCCATTTTCAAAAGACATGCAATGGAGAAAATCAAGCATCTTCTCAACGTATTACTGGTATTAGTGGTAATAAATAGTAAGAACTTATTAAAATATGAAAACAAGTTATTATATTTGTCATTCATGAGACATTGCATCCTCTTCAGAAGACATTAATCATTGCATCTCGAGATTGTCCAACACCAACCCATTGAACTGAAGAGAAAAAATATCAATTAATAACCAGCCACATCTAATACATCGGCTCTGTCACTCCCGGGGGGGGGGGTACTACCACCCCAACTTGGGTGGGGGTGTACCGCCAGGTCCTCAAAACCCTGACCCTATCCCAGACCTAGAATTTTGATTTCATATACCCTACTCCAGACTAAAGCTACATTTTTTTGACATGCAAAAAACGGTTATTCAATAGATTTCAATAACTATTTGGCAATTGTTTAATTGTGCCGGCAGAAAACCTAGCCTACCAGGCTAAAACAACTAAAACATAACCCTATCCCGGAAAAAATGTCAAAAAGATACCCTATCCCAGACAAAAACCTTACCCTTCCCCAGACAAATTGTAAAAAAATGATCCCCTACCCCAGACCTAAAAGCCAAAAAACCATACCCTATCGGGCGGCACATACCCGTATAGCAAATATAGGGGAGTACCCCCCCCCCCCCCCAGGCTGTCACTGGTCAACAGTTCAAGCCTGACAAACCATGTGGCTGAAAATACGATTTTGAAATATTCTTCAAGAAGAAAAGTTTGCAGTCCATGAAACTACAACAACAATAACAAACAAAAAAAGTCTGAAACTAGTTTACCTGGTACATCAACGATTTCCTCGACTTTTCTAACATAGCTTTGTGCATTTTTTGGCAGTTCGTCCATTGTACGACAGTGCTTTATGCTAGTTTTCCAACCCGGTAACGTCAGGTACTCAACTTCAACTTCATTCAGTACTTCTTGAGTTGCTAACAATTAAAAGAAAATATCCTTCAAACAACAACTAAGGAGGCCACATAATTCCATTTTGCACTTAAAAAATTATGATAAAGTTTTTCTCCATACACACCATCAAACCTATCCAGGCACACCATCAAACTATCCATGCACACCATCAAACCTATCCATGCACACCATCAAACCTATCCATGCACACCATCAAACTATCCATGCACACCATCAAACTATCCAGGCACACCATCAAACTATCCATGCACACCATCAAACCTATCCAGGCACACCATCAAACTATCCATGCACACCATCAAACCTATCCATGCACACCATCAAACCTATTCATGCACACGATCAAACCTATCCATGCACATCATCAAACTTATCCATGCACACCATCAAACCTATCCATGCACACCATCAAACTTATCCATGCACACCATCAAACTTATCCATGCACACCATCAAACCTATCCATGCACACCATCAAACCTATCCATGCACACCATCAAACCTACCCATGCACACCATCAAACCTATTCATGCACACCATCAAACTTATCCATGCACACCATCAAACCTATCCATGCACACCATCAAACCTACCCATGCACACCATCAAACTTATCCATGCACACCATCAAACTTATCCATGCACACCATCAAACCTACTCATGCACACCATCAAACTTATCCATGCACACCATCAAACCTATCCATGCACACCATCAAACCTATCCATGCACACCATCAAACCTATCCATGCACACCATCAAACCTATCCATGCACACCATCAAACCTATCCATGCACACCATCAAACCTATCCATGCACACCATCAAACCTACCCATGCACACCATCAAACCTATCCATGCACACCATCAAACCTACCCATGCACACCATCAAACCTATTCATGCACACCATCAAACTTATCCATGCACACCATCAAACCTATCCATGCACACCATCAAACTTATCCATGTACACCATTAAACAAAACAATTTTTGTCGTAAGTACATGCGCTCATCTTCATTTTTATCAAGGATGTCAAATTTTGATGCAAAAGGTAAGAGTCAAAGATGTCAAAACCCAAGAAATTAGCAGTCCAAAGATCCCTCGTATATGTATATCTTAATTTTAAATTTCCGTAATTTCATGCTTTTTAATCTAAACTGCAGTTCACCACAGTCACAATAAGCACCTGGATAGGAAGTGAGCTTCTTGCCATTGTGTCGATATGCCACTCCAAGTTTCACTTCATCAAAGTCATCAAGAACATCCAGCTTCGCAATAGCAATCCTAAAACAACAAAGATAACTTGTTTTATTTCTTGTCATTATTGAACCCCTAAAAACCTTTCACAATCAGAACTTCAGCTCTTTTTTTGGGTCAAGGGTTTGTCAGCAAAAGATTTAGATCAGTAACAGGTTAATAAGGGAAGAACGTATGCTTACGATGTAAAGCCATTAATCATGTAAGAATATTTGAGCATAACCAGATCCAGCCAGCCACAACGCCTGCGTCTTCCTGTTGTTACTCCATATTCATGTCCAATCTCTTGTAGTCTGCTTCCTAACGTCTAAATGAACACAATAAAAATTCTACAGGTTAGAAACAATAGGTTAGGCATAGATTTACTTAATGAGACCAAGAATTGAAGGAACGTAACATTCATTCAATTAAAAAGCCTTACGTCTTTCAACTCTGTAGGAAAGGCACCAATGCCAACTCTTGTAGTGTAGGCTTTAGTTACGCCATATATTTTCCCAATAGCTTGAGGGGGTATTCCAAGACCTGTGCATACTGCCCCTATACTGCAACTGGATGATGTCACAAATGGATATGTACCTGGAGAATGAGAATACAAAAGCCATGATTTTACAAGGTGATCCAACTAATGTTTGAATGCAACTCATTGCTTTTAAAAATTTGATGTTCAATTTCTCACCAAAGTCGATGTCCAGCATTAGAGCATTAGCACCTTCTACAACAATGTTAAGCTTCGAGTTCTGAAGTGCTTCATACATGTACGCTACTGTATCCTTGACAAGAGGGCGAATTTTCTCTGCAAATCCCTACATTAAGAATTAATTTGATTGTAATAATAATAAAAAAAGAACATGTCACTGCTGGTCACCACCACAAGTACAGCCTAGTGACACAGCTTGGCGGGGTCAAACTGAATAGCATACACACAAGCCTTTTGCAGCTACATGTAACAGTAAAATTTCTCTTATTACCTTGTATTTGCTAAGCTCTTCATCAATATTTACATTCAAATTTGGAAATCTGAAAAAAATAAACATTATTATCAAATAAGTATCTTTTTTTACACTGTAACAAATGTAAATGTAAATGCTATTGAAAAGGGGATTTTTTCACTAAAATAATAAGAAACTTCAAACTCACAGTCTTTGAAAATGAGAAGCCAAATTCTTGAATCTGAAACAAGTCAAAACACAATTTCTTAAACTCATTGAAAGTGATTATCAAACACAAAATGTAAACAACACTTACTTTTCTGCAAAAACTTCAAAGTCTCCAATAAGTTCACATACTCTTAAGTTAAGTCTTTGTGCCTACATTCACATTGATAAACAGAGAAATAATATTCATTAGCAATAAGCAGCAAGCAGGACCAAATAGGTATGATAACTAGTGGTAAGCTAGTGTGGGCTGTGTCGGTGTTTCTAATGAAACAGTTGTGATAAGAAGTTAAATTTTACTCTGTAAAAAAAAAGAGAGATCACTTACTGAAGTTTCGGACACTAGTCCTTCATCAGAGTAAGTGATCTCTCTTATTTTTTACGGTGTAAAATTTAACTTTTTATCACAACAGGACCAAATAGGGGTAATGTAAAATCCCTGTTATAAACCCTTTGCTTATACTCATTCATTCGAGAGGAAGAACCTTGGGAGGGGGTGGGCTTATATATAACCAGGAGGCAAAAGAGTTTAATATTGATATGAAATGTTTATTTCTGATCTTGCCAGTCCCAGGCTTATAACCGGGATGGTTTATAACAGAGATTTTATTCTATTCCCCTTCAATGTAAGTAGCCACCCAGTCTAGATTGGGTATTCCCCTTCATTGTAAGAGACCACCCAGTCTAGATGGGGTATTCCCCTTCAATGTAAGAGACCACCTAGTCTAGATGGGGTATTCCCCTTCATTGTAAGAGACCACCCAGTCTAGATGGGGTATTCCCCTTCAATGTAAGTAGCCACCTAGTCTAGATGGGGTATTCCCCTTCAATGTAAGTAGCCACCTAGTCTAGATGGGGTATTCCCCTTCAATGTAAGTAGCCACCTAGTCTAGATGGGGTATTCCCCTTCAATGTAAGTAGCCACCTAGTCTAGATGGGGTATTCCCCTTCAATGTAAGTAGCCACCTAGTCTAGATGGGGTATTCCCCTTCAATGTAAGTAGCCACCTAGTCTAGATGGGGTATTCCCCTACAATGTAAGAGACCACCCAGTATAGATGGGGTATTCCCCTTCACTGTAAGTGACCACCCAGTCCAGATGGGGTTTTCCCCTTCAATGTAAGAGACCACCTAGTCTAGATGGGGTATTCCCCTTCACTGTAAGTGACCACCCAGTCCAGATGGGGTTTTCCCCTTCAATGTAAGAGACCACCTAGTCTAGATGGGGTATTCCCCTTCAATGTAAGAGACCACCCAGTCTAGATGGGGTATTCCCCTTCAATGTAAGAGACCACCCAGTATAGATGGGGTATTCCCCTTCACTGTAAGTGACCACCCAGTCCAGATGGGGTTTTTACCCTTCAATGTAAGAGACCACCCAGTCCAGATGGGGTATTCCCCTTCACTGTAAGTGACCACCCAGTCCAGATGGGGTTTTCCCCTTCAATGTAAGAGACCACCTAGTCTAGATGGGGTATTCCCCTTCAATATAAGAGACCGAATAGTCTAGATGGGGTATTCCCCTTCAATGTGAGTGGCCACCCAGTCCAGATGGGGTATTCCCTTTCAATGTAAGTGACCACCCAGTCTAGATGGGGTATTCCCCTTCAATGTAAGAGACCACCCAGTTTTTAAACCCCCAATAGAATATTCTATTCTATTTTTTTAAATATGACCAGTTAACTTGTTCACTCAAAACCCTATTTGAGCAGTCCAGTACCAAATTTGGCCAGAAATTGACCGTTGATCGGCTGTTATTTTGAGCCCTGAGCCTCTTACAATCCCTAGCTATAGGTCTCAGATTGACCATTTCAGATCTCCCATTAACAACGTTAATCAAAATAGGTGCAATAGTTGTTCATACCTTGGATGCATATGCTGGACCAATTCCTTTCTTAGTAGTGCCAAGACTGCATGATAATAGAAAGATGTACATGTAATTAAATAAATATGTGGACTATCAGTAGTACATTCATTACACCTCTCTTTGCATTACAGTGCTAATTTCATAATTCTGCAGCCTAACCAACTCCAGGTGTCTGGTGCTTTGGCTTCCATCAATCAATTTACAATGAGCGGAGTTCATTCTGATCAAAAACAATAAAGAAATTTCCATGAGAAAATGAGTTGTTGGAATTTCTCATCTGATTCAACCATTTTTTTGCATGGGAATTTCTTTATTGCTCATGATGGGAACAAACTCTGTGCATCATAGTTTGACTGACAGAGGCCGAAAATGCCAGATGGCTGGAGTCAGTTAGGTTAAAGAATTATGAAAAGTGATGTAACTATAGCAACCAGATGCTGGGACTGAAACATAAAAGTATGTACCCTGGCTAATGATGTCTTACCTTCCTTTTCCTGATTCCTTTAACCTATCTGATTCTTGATGGAGGTCAAACACTGGGAAACAATAACAAAATACATCAATGAACCTAAATGAACCTAATAATTTGCTTGCCTCAGCATCTCTGAATATACATGTTTAATATTCTAAACCCAATGTTTTCTCAATCCCAGTATTTCTTTAGACTGTCAAATGGGAGGGTCACATGAAACAGGGCATGTTAACCCTATCTACAAGATTTTTTTACCTAATTTTCAGCCATTTTGGGCTAGTTTTCAAAAACATTCTTTATTTGATGATTTGTCTTTTTACTAATTATGTCCTTTGATAATGTCATCATTTTGTAAAAAAAATTCTATTTTGAATATCTCAGCAACCAAAAGATGGTAAAGAAGAAGAGTAAAATACATTTTTATTTATAATATAAGGGCATTCAAATCAAGAAGAAATCCTGTAGGATTTATGTACTTTAATCTCTAGCTGTGGCTACAATAATGTACAATGTACTCCAAAAATATATATACTTACCAAGGTGAGCTCTGTCAGATATAATAAGCCTGTTATTCCAGTCTTTCACACCTGTATTTAGCAAAATAGAAAAATTCAGAACAAAATTCAAAGCTTGTATTCCATGCAAATGTATGTGGTGTGACAGGAAACTTGTCTTTTCTCTCAGATCTGATCCTTCAGTTTAACCCTGAGATTGTAAAACAAGGTGGATACCACAAGCAAGGCTTTTGACAGAATGCACAAATGCAGATCTGTATAGTCCACCTTGTTCCACATAATTATACAAGTCCTGCATAATCCTGCAAAATCCTTCGCAATTTATCCAAAATCTAAAGAAAACTTAACAATAGAAAATTAATCTTAAGGTGACTGACTACTTTTGAATGTCCAACTTGAGTTGGGCACACACACGATGTGGGCACACACAAAAACTGCACAAAACCGCATAATAAACTTCGGAATTTTATTAGGAACCATACAGGTTTCAAACTTCAACAGGAAAAAAACCCCAAATTTTGCAAGTCTCAAATTCTTCATTATTTTTCATTGAAGATTTCATATAATAAAAAGAACATTACATGGCCGCTTGGAGATACAAATTTTATCTTCTCATGCTGACATTATATTTCGCTGTGCTCACTCGTGAAAGATAATATCAACACTCAAAGATAAAATTCATATCTCTGTGCGACCATGTAATATCCTACTGTATATATCTTTTGAGAAAGTTTGGAAAAAAAACATACCGTAATTGTTAGAACTTATAAAAAAAGCATTTTATGCGTTTTTGTTGTCATCATTTGAGTACAACTTTCAGTTTATTAGCTAAACAAGATGCTACGTATACGTACATTTTGAGCTTATTTTTAAAACTTTCTTCAAATATTTTTAGTTAATCTTCGAAAACAATGTTTAAAGTAGATGTCCTGAGAAAATTGCTTCAATAGCTTGTATAATTTTTTAGTTATGATTTTTTTTGTGCAAAGGTTGATTTCCGCCATTCTTCTTTCGAAATCTTGTCAAGATATGGTCATATTCAAAATTCATTATCTCCAAAACGAGCTAGGGACACCCCAATTTTCTTTACATTTTTGGAATCAGTGTTAAATTCTGTGTAAAATATCTTTCTAAATACATTTCATGATTACTCCTTGCTAAAGTAGGCAATCATCTTAAATCTCTTGATTTTGGTCAAATAAGCCATTTTCACACTTTATAAGCCAAATTTTGGCCTGATTACTTATGGTACATCTGAACTCATTATTGATAATTATAGTAGTTGTTCATTCACGGTACAATAATTATTCTGATCCAATTTCGCAGCTTAGCCAATGAATAGTCACCTGACCCAATGACATCTCTTGATTGATTTGGAGAATTCAAAACAATGTTATTTTATTGAAAGACGAAAAAGTCAATACTGCAAGCTGAAAATAACCATCAAATAATTCAATAAAAAGAAGCATATGATAAGGCTATCCAGTTTTTGAAACCACTAAAAATTATTATTTCAGATTATTTTCAGTGTTGATGTGGAAACCAAATCTAGCTTCAAATAATGGCAGGTCAAAGCTTAAGGTCAGGGTTTCAGGTAAAAAAAAATCAGATAAAAAGTAGTAAAAATTTGATTGTTAATCAAAAAGGCAACAATAATGAATGAAGCATGTGATGGTAATATACTGTACCTTGGTCTTCCAACTCCTTTAACTCTTGAAAGAGCTGTGGGACATGAATAACCACTCCATTCCCTGTAAGCAAGCAGAAATGTTTAAGTCTTTACCTCCACGGTACATATGATTTTTAAAAAAGTAGTTTCAAAATAGAATTGGCTATGTAGGTTTGACATGTTCAATCAAAGTAATTCCGGTACTACAGTATTAGTTTGTTTGAAGGTGTCAAAGCAGAGCTTAAGGCAAATGTCTGGAAATCTACCGAAAAAAAAGACAGTGCCAGATGTTTGTCTAAACTTGGTAGCATATATTGCTGGCTATTTTTGTATTTGATTGTTTACTGTATTTATTTTAATATTTGCAGTTAAATTAGATTGTCTTACTCATAAGGAATAAAAGAAATGTGTCTGTTTTTATGGGCTGTACTAAACAGCGAAACAAAGAAACGAAACCAGAAACGAAACCAGAAACGAAACCAGAAACGAAACCAGAAACGAAACGAGATTTTTTTTAAAAGTCAAATATTATACTATAGAAATAAAAAATACTACATAAAAATATAGAAAAATCTCACCTTAATATAACCGGCTTGAAGTCAGGCGAAGTGTCAGAACATTTTTTTGACTTTGTAGTGTCCAATAGTTGTTAAAATTGATAAGTTGAACGAAATACTGTCAATAAGACATGTATCAGTCCTTCTACTTCTTGAGTTCCCAATTTCTATTTTGAAAATGGAGTGTTTTCCACCATGAAAATGCGCCAGCTTGGATGGTCGCCATGTTTGTTTGGGTGTCTCGAAAACTTAGACCTCGAAAACTTAGACCTCGAAAACTTAGACCTCGAAAACTTAGACCCATGATAAAATTTCACTCAGTGAAATTGTTTTCTACACAGTGAGCCCCACATTTAAATATATAATCCATCAGGGCAGAAAATATGCGGGAATAAAATTAAGATTTAAAATTATCATCACAAATGAACGTTTAAGAAAATAAACTGAAAAGGAGGCAGACATATAAAAAAGGGCTATAAAAGAAAAAAATGTTACAAAAACTGCTGGGCTCGAACCTCCAACAACAAAAGCCCGTACTGATCCTCAGTTGATTTTAGAACAACCAAAGTTTTACTGGAGACCTACGCGCCCGTACGAAAATTATCGGCGAGACACGAGCGAAAATATAGCCAGACATTTTAGCCATACAGTAGCGAAAATTGAGCGAGAAAATAAGGAACATAACAGAGCCATAATAAGCCTGACAGGAGCGTGAAAAATGAGCGAAAAACGCTTAGCGATTTTCAGGCTTAGAGTGATACTCGGGCCATACACATTGTATGGCTGTGTTATGGCGTGATTATGGTTTGTTTGTATGGCTCGTAGTAGCCTACCACGAGTATTTATTACATCTTCATTATACTTATTATACATCAGCAGTGAATTTTTTGTTGTATAAAACATTCATTTACTGTCTTTGGCGGTGGATGTCTCGATCTTGCGTTATAATAGAAAATGCAGTGATGAAATCTGCAAGATATATAGAAGGTATAGGATTAACTCTTAAAATGATGCACGCCAGAATTAACTTACTGTATATGAGAATATAAACCTCCTAAATTAAAAACGCGAAATATCTATTGATTACCGAATGGTACTATCTGCAGTTGAACATAATAGATTTAACATAGAATTTATTTCCATTGTTGTTTATCGAATTAAAAAACACTTTGGCTTAGGCTCCGTTTAGAAACACGAAGTATAGACACTGAAACAGTGCACTGTTTTCCTTGATTACCGGCGCCGGTGCATAATAGAGCAATTTAATTGAAGACCAAGATCTTGCTATTATAAGTTCAGAAACTATAAATCTTACGTGGAAATCTGCTATTTTTATATGTCCAACGAAGATTGAGAATGGTCTGTTTCATGAGTACAGCGATTAGATAAATAACATGACAGATATCTGTCAAGAACGAAACTCTGATTGGCTGATATGTTTACTTGGCCAAGTTAAACAATCTTGTAGTCCGAACTCTTCTGGCGTTATTTCCTGTGTTTGAAATCAGTTTTCCCCGTGAAAACATTTTTTTTTACGGTATTTTCGGTGTTAATCATTTTAACCGGTCTAAGATTGTCTGTGATTATTTATGGGTCTAAGTTTTCGAGGTCTAAGTTTTCGAGGTCTAAGTTTTCGAGGTCTAAGTTTTCGAGGTCTGAGGTCTAAGTTTTCGAGGTCTAAGTTTTCGAGACACCCATGTTTGTTTAGCCCAAAACCCAGGAAGCCCAACCACTGACCACTAGGAACACAGGAATGCATAACTTGGATTCAGTGTTGACATCACAACCTTCCTGTCCAACTTAAACGTCCCTTTGGAACTTTTTATTACATAAATAGATTTGATTAGAACTGAGAACAAGTTTAATTTAGTAAGCTCCGAAAATTTTGGACCTCTAGCTCCACAAAACACTCCATTTTCAAAATAGAAATTGGGAACTCAAGAAGTAGAAGGACTGATACATGTTTTATTGACAGTATTTCGCTGTTCAACTTATCAATTTTAACAACTATTGGACACTACAAAGTCAAAAAAATGTTCTGACACTTCGCCTGACTTCAAGCCGGTTATATTAAGGTGAGATTTTTCTATATTTTTATGTAGTATTTTTTATTTCTATAGCATAATATTTGACTTTTTGAAAAAATCTCGTTTCGTTTCTGGTTTCGTTTCTGGTTTCGTTTCTGGTTTCGTTTCTTTGTTTCGCTGTTTAGTACAGCCCTGTTTTTATTGCAAGTGTGCTAAGAATTTACCATGAAAATACACTCCTATGGTAGGATCCCACCCTTTACGAATGGACACACACACTTGGCTCTGCAAAAACGTCTGGCCATTACTATAGTTAACAAGGTGACAGTAGGCTGTCAGTGGTTCTCCCTCAGGCAGATAATTGGTGGGGAGGCAGGAGGTTGGTAGGATATGGGTAGGTTCACAGTGTGCTGTTGGCCAACTACTTACAAACACTAATTTGGGAATGGTTTGATTATGGATAAGGCTGAGTAGAAAAGAATTAAAGAGAGAATTAGTGTACTTTCAAGCACGGAGCTCAAAATAAAAATTCCCATCTGGGACTCCATGCTTTTAGTTGCACTAATTCTCTCTTTAATACTAATTTGGATGTTATATTCTTTACTGTTACTGGGTAGCTGAGATATATTCTGACATATGTTATACCTCACAACTTGACTTCCACTTTTTTATAGGCTATTTTAAATGGTTGAAATATCTTTGGGTAAAAAATCATGCATCAGCTTATTGGTATTTCTGTAGCAGGGAAGTTAAATAATATTATTAACTAATTTGCCTTACCTATGACATTCATTGCATTCTTATTGATGAGACCACTGTGGATATGAACATATAGTTACTGAATTAGAAATCTTTCACTCCTACTAGTCAGCAAATTTCAAGAACAGGATATTTTTGAGTCCTTCGAGTTTACTTTACGTGCAAGCCAAATTTTGCACTGCCTTTTAAAAAATCAAAAAACAGAAATTTAATTTGATTTCAAAAGGAAAACAGTTCAAACAATAGAATAGATACATACAAATTTTCCCTCCAAGTTTGAGTGCAAACAGAAGTCTTAGTCAGGAGTTAGAATTTTTTATATGTGTTTGGAATTAGTCTTGAATGCCTTGTATTACTCATGACTGAAGGTGAGTATAGGGGGTGCTTAAATCAAGCTTTAAGAAAAGCTAGTGACACTAAACTGCAACTTGAGACTCATAAGAGTTAACTAAGTCAACTTCCATAGGTTTTAGGCTAGTTTGCCTAGGTTTTACCAAATTCTCAGCCCTAACCCTAACCCTTACCCACCCTAAGCCTAAGCCCCAACCCTAAGCCTAACCCTAAGCCTAACCCTAGCCCAAAACCCTAACCCTAGCCCATAACCCTAACCCTAGCCCATAACCCTAACCCTAACCCTAACTTAGGGTTAAAGTGTCAAAAGTGGGGTCACGTGACTTCTCAGAATTTCTTGCTTAACCCTTTGACTCCTGGAGGTTTTTGAGGTTTTTTAGTGTTTTTCTGGACCTAAACGTTCTCCAAGCCCTAGCAAGACCATATTTGGAGTTTTGATTGACACTGTCAGTGTTTTATGTAAATGAGGGATGACGTTTACTGGCTGTATAATTAGTTGCCACTTGAAGCCGTTTTTCTTGGAATTGTGCTGCCTTGTTTTCGACTATTTTCGAAAATTAGAGATTTTGAGAGCCATTTTGTTCATCTATGGAGTGCTGGAGGGCATCATGAAGCCCTAAGACAGCTTAAATCAGCATGATCTCGAAGAACTGAGAGTATGCAAGGGATTTTAGCGTCAAAAGTTCGTAGATCATGTACATTCGTACGAGTTAGAATTTTTGGCGCGATTATCCTATGAGCTCTGAAACGATGAACAACCAGGACCTACTGAGGGATTTTATTTAATATTTGGCTTGTGGAGAATGCTCTGAAGCTGATATTTGGGCAGTAGGACCTAGTGGCTCGACACTTATAAAAAAATCTTGAAATGTGGGGGCGGACTACTGTCCTGTTGAAAAAATGGCATTTTTCCCAGAATGCATTGCGCAAGAGAGTAGTGAAAATCGATAAGCGATGAAATGGGTCGAGGAAAAAGGCTGTAGCTTGCCGTGTGGAAGGAATTGTTGGGAAAAAAAGCACTAAAAGCCAAGTACTAGGTCCAAACTATCCTGTGTAAGGGTATTGTTTGAGTAGAAATAAAAATTGCATGAAAAAAAATGCAATGAAAAAGCATGATTTTTGGCTTTGGGAAATGACGTCATAAACAGTGGTTTTTGGTTTTCCAAAAATGTTTAAAGTTTTTTTCGTTCTAATTTTGGACATTTGTGCAGGTTTTTTGATTTTAAAAGTTGTTCTGTTTGCTAGTTAAGATTTTAGACTGGTATTTAGGTCAACTTGATCTAAATTGTTGAAGCTGGAATTTTTCATTTAAGATGCGTTTTTTACGGGCGGTTTCGGGCGCCGTAGGAGTGAAAGGGTTAAATATTATTATTATATAAGGATACATTTACTGATCGATAGCTAAATAAACATAGTTTCTGAAAATCATTTTGGAATTTTCTATTTTCCCACTCTCTTAACGTAGAGTAAAATCCATGCTTAACTTTGTTCCAATTCATGTCAGCTATAATTTTTGGGTCAAACGGACCTATTGCATGCTTGTTTTTTAACTTTTTATGAAATATGACAATGCATTGCAATAGCGAGTAGTGAAAATCGATAAGAGATGAAATGGGTCAAAGAAAAGAACTGGTATTTAGGTCAACTTGATCAAAATTGTTGAAGCTGAAATTTTTCATTTAACATGTGCTTTTTTGACGGGCAGTTTCGGGCATCATAGGAGTCAAAGGGCAAAATGATTATCATTGCTGTTGGATTGCCCCATTAACTTACACTGTACAATAATTGTACAATTAATTATTAATGCAAAATCATTGAATATATCTGCACATAAAACCAATTCCATACCTTGGTACAATATGAAATGCATATTTCTTTTCATCTACAACCACTGTATGTCCAGCATTGTTACCACCCTGCAAATAAGTAGAATTTTTTTTCAGACTATCTCTGTATGTTGAACCATTGTAGAACTTGTATAATTATGATTAGAAAAAACCTACTTATAGTCTATCACCAATCGAGCCCTGTGATTGGCTGAGCTACTAGGGGTCTATTAGTGATAGACCTCTAGTAGTGAAAAGCACCAGTTTTGAAAACCCCCCCCCCCCCCCCAAAAAAATTTAAAGCAAAATCCAAAACTTTTTGCATCCTTTTATTGGACCAATTAGTAGGTTTTTAATAAAACAATTAGACCTCTCGCCCTCATGGCCTACAAGTCAATAGCCCATTTAGCCTTCGGCCTCATGACTCGTAGCCCATTCAGACTCGAGGACTAATTGTTAATTATTATACAACTATGGAAAGACTTTTCATTTTTGTAGCTAATGTGCTTGCGTAACTAGCTACAAAGTCATCATCTGTATTTTCCAAATATAAGTAGGTAAAAATAGATTTAAGGTTCTGAACCAATCAATATACATAATATATACATGACAAAACTCAAGGAATAAGTGGTAGTCACATGTGATCATTCACCACTATTTATCTATTTATTTATAACTTATAGCAACATTATTCTCCTTGATAGATGGTTTAAATTCAATAATTCAGTAACTTATTTCAACTAACTTGTTTTTATAACCAAAAAAAACAAAGAACAATGTGTAAGGAGAGCAGGTAAGGATGTGTATACTTTCCTCCCCCCCCCCCCCCCCCCCCCACATGAGAATTTTGATTAGCTGGTTGACAGTGAGAGAATGATGACTTACTACTTGTAGAATTAGGTCATACTTTTGCTTTTATTGCCATCATACAACCCCCTGTTTAAAATAATCCTGGACCCAGCCCTGTTATATATGCGGTAAGTATTATATGGCCTTTCATGTTTGTTTTGATTTTTTGTTTGACTAATTTGGCAAAGGATATTATTACACAAGTACCAAAGAAAAAAGTCCAGTTACCCAAAAACAAGCCAAGCACAGAACACATGCTTATTTGCTGCAACAATTAAGGTTTTGTTCTCTTTTTTTGTTTTCAATTTGTGAAAAAGTGTGGTTTTTCGATTGATATTGATCTTCTTTTCCTTGTAACAAAAGCCTTTTGTTACAAAGTTTGTCCACATTTCGAACCCACAAGGCTTTGCAATATCAATTTTTAGTAATTTTTAAAACTTTTTAAAAAATAAGGTATTTAGATAGTTTTGTTATTAAGATATTTTGAGAACAGAATAACGAAATCAAGTCAATAAATTTTACAAAAGTGAGTACAATCGTATGGCAATTCAACAATGCCCAAACTTATTGGTGACCTTAACACTATCCACCATGAGAAAGCCTATTGCTGAAAACATGTATTTAAACACACTGAAAGTGAATATGAAAGACATTAAAAACAAAACAAAATTCTGAAAAACATCCCAACAACTGCAATACAGCTTGCAAATCAAATTTGCTGTTAAGAATAATATGTCATCGTGGTATTTTTTTAATTTTTGTCATTTTCTAGTGCTTGAGAATAGGTTTTTGCCACCTTTAGGCACCCAATGATAGGTCAGGGCTTCATAGATTCATACATGTAGGTCATCAAACAATGTGTTATGCATACATATATGTATGTATGTATATATGTATGTATGTATGTATATATATATTAGTATGCCCTGTTCATTTTCTGCAAAAGAGGATTCTTAATATCATGGGCATTAATAAAATCTTTTTCCGATAATTCATTTAGAAGACATCAGCCTACGCGATCTTCTGTTGTTGAACAGCACGTGACAACATTTTCATGCGTAGTATTACGTCAGCTTCTTTGGAACCTTATCAAGATGAATAAGTGATTCTGGAAGCCAGAAATGAGTTTTTTAATGCGAGATGCTCTATGTGAATAGATGAAATACATACGGCTTTTAATCGAATATAATATAATTCATTTTTAAAAAGGTAAACTTATAAGCTAACTATAGAGTCACTGAGTGAGTAGATTTGCATGTGCTCTAGGTCGTGTTCTAATTTAAAACTCACTGGTGATCTCGTTTATCATATTCTTGGATCAAAGATCTCAGTCAATAAGAGAAAAAACCAAGTTTTTTCTGGCTTCTACGTTAGTTAAATAAATGATCAGTTAATAGCTTTGATTTACCTGACACCGACAGACAACGTTAGCCTTAGTAGCCAATATATCCACCAACTTTCCTTTTCCTTCGTCTCCCCATTGAGCGCCCAGAACTACTGTTACCTTGGTTTTAGGGCTGGCAGGATTTCTTTTGCTTGCTGGACCATTGGTTAACGTTACTGACATTATCACGAATAGCCAGAATAGGTAACTATGAATCAGAATTACAACTCCTAAACAAACTTCTTACACGCTACGTCTACTGCTATTTTCCCCGCCAAAATTATCAATCGTTCATTGACTCCTCCACAGTCCCCGCTCAGCCGGTGCACAGGCAGCCCAAACTTTCTGTGCATGTTTTTAAAATAGGGTAAGTAAGGGCCTAGGATACAAATTTAAAAAATGAAATCTTTCACTGTTTGTACCTCATTCGGTATTATGGCGAAATCGGCGAACGATATTAGAACAGTTACCAACACATGTTTTCTAAGAATTTTTTATTTTTCTTATTTTAATATATTCTAGGAATTTGTTTTAGTATTTCATTCTTACCAGGGGGGAGGGGATCCGGATATCGGCCGTCACGCACTAGCTATTTTTCCCCAAAAATCCCGCGTCCATATACACGTCTATATACCATATACATCTTACCATATACATTCTTTTGAAAAGACGTTGTCGCTGACCGGCTGCGTGACTACGCGACTGAACCGAAACGGTTCTAGGAGTATCCCTTCGCCTGAACTAGGAGTTTCCTTCACCTGAACTAGGAGTATCCCATCACTTGAAATAGGAGTATCCCTTCACCTGAACTAGGAGTATCCCATCACTTGAAATAGGAGTATCCCTTCACCTGAACTAGGAGTATCCCATCACTTGAAATAGGAGTATCCCTTCACCTGAACTAGGAGTATCCCTTCACCTGAACCAGAAGCTGATTTCACAAGTAAATTCTAAGGCAGGATGAAAAGAGTTGACGTGAGAAATAGAAGAGTCTAAGTCATCACGAGAACAAGAAGTATAACACCAATACAATCATCAATATAGCGTCCAAAAAACTTAGATTTAGGACCGGTATATTGTTGAAAGATCAGGTTCTCGATATAGCCAACAAACAAATTAGCATAACTAGGGCCCATTGTGGTACCCATAGCAACACCATTTACCTGTTTGAAATATCGATCATCGAAAGAGAAACAGTTAAGAGTGAGGACAAGTTTGGCTAAGCGCAGTAAAGTGGGAGTGCTAGGTTCAAGAACAGGACGGAGATCAAAGAAATGTTGAAGGGCGCGAAGTCCTTCGTCATTAGAAATGACAGTATACAAAGACTTAACGTCCATAGTGAATAAAAACTTACAAGAGTCATTAAAAAAGCGAAAATTGTTGAAAACAGTAAGAGCGTGATTAGTGTCAAAATCTTAATTAGCATTACTAACGATCATCTTAGTACCAGTGTTCATTATAAACCTACTGATTCCCACTCTTCTTTACTTTATTCTTCCTCTCATCCTAAGCATACTCTAAATGCCATTCCTTTTTCACAATTTCTTCGTCTCCGTCGTTTGTGTAGCGATGATGATGATTTCTCTAACAAATGCATTGAGCGGATGCGTTCTATTTTTCTTGATCGTAACTATACTGCTCATGTTATCGATCAAGCTCTTCGTAAAGTCTCTAATATTGATCGTAACACCGCACTCACTCCTAATACTCGTGCTTCTAATAGTCGCACTCCCTTTCTTATCATCCTATCAATAACTCTATTAAGCCTATTGTTAATCGTAACGTTTCTTTACTCGAGTCCGACACTAACACTTCTAACATCTTTAAAGACCGCCCTCTTTTCTCGTACAAGCGTCATCGTTATCTTCGTTCTTTCTTAGTTAAAGGGTTCTTCCTTCTAATAAGGATCCTGGCACTTTTCGTTGTTCTCGTAACCGTTGTTATACTTGTTCGCACATTGTTTCCCACACTTCTATTGTTGGTCCATAATCGTCACTCAAAATCACTGATCATTTTGAATGTATCACTTTCAGTGTCATTTATTGTATTAAATGTACATTCTTATTCCTATGCATTCAACTAATCAATCTCGTGTACATTCTTATTCCTATGCATTCACCTAATCAATCTCGTGTACATTCTTATTCCTATGCATTCACCTATCAATCTCGTGTACATTCTTATTCCTATGTGTTCATCCAATCCATCTGGTGTACATTCTTCGTCCTATGCCTTCATCCAATCCATCTCGTCTACATTCTTACTCTGATACCCCCTCCAATCCATCTCGTGTACATTCTTCGTCCTATGCGTTCATCAAATCCATCTCTTTTACATTCTTAATAATATGCGTTCATCAAATCCATCTCTTGTACATTCTTAATAATATGCGTTCATCCAATCCATCTCGTGTACATTCTTCGTCTTATGCGTTCATCCAATCCATCTCGCGTACATTCTTCGTCCTATGCGTTCATCCAATCCACTTCGCGTGCTTTCTTATTCCTATCCGTTCATCCAATCCGATTCTCGTACGTTCTTCTACCTATGCGTTCATCCAATCCATCTCACGTACATTCTTATTCCTATGCGTTCATCCAATCCATCTCGCGTACATTCTTCGTCCTATGCGTTCATCCCATCCATCTCATGTACATTCGTATTCCTATGCGTTCATCCAATCCATCTCGCGTACATTCTTCGTCCTATGCGTTCATCCAATCCATCTCATGTACATTCTTATTCCTATGCGTTCATCCAATCCATCTCGCGTACATTCTTCGTCCTATGCGTTCATCCAATCCATCTCGCGTACATTCTTCGTCCTATGCGTTCATCCAATCCATCTCGCGTACATTCTTCGTCCTATGCGTTCATCCAATCCATCTCATGTACATTCTTATTCCTATGCGTTCATCCAATCCATCTCGTGTACATTCTTCGTCCTATGCGTTCATCCCATCCATCTCATATACATTCGTATTCCTATGCGTTCATCCAATTTATCTCGTGTACATTCTTATTCCTATGCGTTCATCCAATCCATCTCATGTACATTCGTATTCCTATGCGTTCATCCAATTCATCTCGTGTACATTCGTATTCCTATGCGTTCATCCCATCCATCTCATGTACATTCGTATTCCTATGCGTTCATCCAATTCATCTCGTGTACATTCTTATTCCTATGCGTTCATCCCATCCATCTCATGTACATTCGTATTCCTATGCGTTCATCCAATTCATCTCGTGTACATTCTTATTCCTATGCGTTCATCCCATCCATCTCATGTACATTCGCATTCCTATGCGTTCATCCAATTCATCTCGTGTACATTCTTCGTCCTATCCGTTCATCCAATCCATCTCGTGTACATTCTTCGTCCTATCCGTTCATCCAATCCATCTCGTGTACATTCGTATTCCTATGCGTTCATCCAATTCATCTCGTGTACATTCGTATTCCTATGCGTTCATCCAATTCATCTCGTGTACATTCTTATTCCTATGCGTTCATCCCATCCATCTCATGTACATTCGCATTCCTATGCGTTCATCCAATTCATCTCGTGTACATTCTTCGTCCTATCCGTTCATCCAATCCATCTCGTGTACATTCTTCGTCCTATCCGTTCATCCAATCCATCTCGTGTACATTCGTATTCCTATGCGTTCATCCAATTCATCTCGTGTACATTCGTATTCCTATGCGTTCATCCAATTCATCCCGTGTACATTCTTCGTCCTATCCGTTCATCCAATCCATCTCATGTACATTCTTATTTCTATCCGTTCATCCAATCCATCTCGTGTACATTCTTATTTCTATGCGTTCATCCAATCCATCTCGTGTACATTCTTATTCCTATGCGTTCATTCAAGCCATCTGGTTTACATTCTTATTCCTATGCTTTCATGCAATCTTTCTCGTGTACATTCTTTTTCCTACACGTTCATCCAATTTATCTCATCTACATTCTTATTCCTTTGCGTTCATCCAATTCATCTCGTGTACATTCTTCGTCCTATCCGTTCATCCAATCCATCTCGTGTACATTCTTCGTCCTATCCGTTCATCCAATCCATCTCGTGTACATTCGTATTCCTATGCGTTCATCCAATTCATCTCGTGTACATTCGTATTCCTATGCGTTCATCCAATTCATCCCGTGTACATTCTTCGTCCTATCCGTTCATCCAATCCATCTCATGTACATTCTTATTTCTATCCGTTCATCCAATCCATCTCGTGTACATTCTTATTTCTATGCGTTCATCCAATCCATCTCGTGTACATTCTTATTCCTATGCGTTCATTCAAGCCATCTGGTTTACATTCTTATTCCTATGCTTTCATGCAATCTTTCTCGTGTACATTCTTTTTCCTACACGTTCATCCAATTTATCTCATCTACATTCTTATTCCTTTGCGTTCATCCAATTCATCTCGTGTACATTCTTCGTCCTATCCGTTCATCCAATCCATCTCGTGTACATTCTTCGTCCTATCCGTTCATCCAATCCATCTCGTGTACATTCGTATTCCTATGCGTTCATCCAATTCATCTCGTGTACATTCGTATTCCTATGCGTTCATCCAATTCATCCCGTGTACATTCTTCGTCCTATCCGTTCATCCAATCCATCTCATGTACATTCTTATTTCTATCCGTTCATCCAATCCATCTCGTGTACATTCTTATTTCTATGCGTTCATCCAATCCATCTCGTGTACATTCTTATTCCTATGCGTTCATTCAAGCCATCTGGTTTACATTCTTATTCCTATGCTTTCATGCAATCTTTCTCGTGTACATTCTTCGTCCTATGCGTTCATCCAATCCATCTCATGTACATTCTTATTCCTATGCGTTCATCCAATCCATCTCGCGTACATTCTTCGTCCTATGCGTTCATCCAATCCATCTCGCGTACATTCTTCGTCCTATGCGTTCATCCAATCCATCTCGCGTACATTCTTCGTCCTATGCGTTCATCCAATCCATCTCATGTACATTCTTATTCCTATGCGTTCATCCAATCCATCTCGTGTACATTCTTCGTCCTATGCGTTCATCCCATCCATCTCATATACATTCGTATTCCTATGCGTTCATCCAATTTATCTCGTGTACATTCTTATTCCTATGCGTTCATCCAATCCATCTCATGTACATTCGTATTCCTATGCGTTCATCCAATTCATCTCGTGTACATTCGTATTCCTATGCGTTCATCCCATCCATCTCATGTACATTCGTATTCCTATGCGTTCATCCAATTCATCTCGTGTACATTCTTATTCCTATGCGTTCATCCCATCCATCTCATGTACATTCGTATTCCTATGCGTTCATCCAATTCATCTCGTGTACATTCTTATTCCTATGCGTTCATCCCATCCATCTCATGTACATTCGCATTCCTATGCGTTCATCCAATTCATCTCGTGTACATTCTTCGTCCTATCCGTTCATCCAATCCATCTCGTGTACATTCTTCGTCCTATCCGTTCATCCAATCCATCTCGTGTACATTCGTATTCCTATGCGTTCATCCAATTCATCTCGTGTACATTCGTATTCCTATGCGTTCATCCAATTCATCTCGTGTACATTCTTATTCCTATGCGTTCATCCCATCCATCTCATGTACATTCGCATTCCTATGCGTTCATCCAATTCATCTCGTGTACATTCTTCGTCCTATCCGTTCATCCAATCCATCTCGTGTACATTCTTCGTCCTATCCGTTCATCCAATCCATCTCGTGTACATTCGTATTCCTATGCGTTCATCCAATTCATCTCGTGTACATTCGTATTCCTATGCGTTCATCCAATTCATCCCGTGTACATTCTTCGTCCTATCCGTTCATCCAATCCATCTCATGTACATTCTTATTTCTATCCGTTCATCCAATCCATCTCGTGTACATTCTTATTTCTATGCGTTCATCCAATCCATCTCGTGTACATTCTTATTCCTATGCGTTCATTCAAGCCATCTGGTTTACATTCTTATTCCTATGCTTTCATGCAATCTTTCTCGTGTACATTCTTTTTCCTACACGTTCATCCAATTTATCTCATCTACATTCTTATTCCTTTGCGTTCATCCAATTCATCTCGTGTACATTCTTCGTCCTATCCGTTCATCCAATCCATCTCGTGTACATTCTTCGTCCTATCCGTTCATCCAATCCATCTCGTGTACATTCGTATTCCTATGCGTTCATCCAATTCATCTCGTGTACATTCGTATTCCTATGCGTTCATCCAATTCATCCCGTGTACATTCTTCGTCCTATCCGTTCATCCAATCCATCTCATGTACATTCTTATTTCTATCCGTTCATCCAATCCATCTCGTGTACATTCTTATTTCTATGCGTTCATCCAATCCATCTCGTGTACATTCTTATTCCTATGCGTTCATTCAAGCCATCTGGTTTACATTCTTATTCCTATGCTTTCATGCAATCTTTCTCGTGTACATTCTTTTTCCTACACGTTCATCCAATTTATCTCATCTACATTCTTATTCCTTTGCGTTCATCCAATTCATCTCGTGTACATTCTTCGTCCTATCCGTTCATCCAATCCATCTCGTGTACATTCTTCGTCCTATCCGTTCATCCAATCCATCTCGTGTACATTCGTATTCCTATGCGTTCATCCAATTCATCTCGTGTACATTCGTATTCCTATGCGTTCATCCAATTCATCCCGTGTACATTCTTCGTCCTATCCGTTCATCCAATCCATCTCATGTACATTCTTATTTCTATCCGTTCATCCAATCCATCTCGTGTACATTCTTATTTCTATGCGTTCATCCAATCCATCTCGTGTACATTCTTCGTCCTATCCGTTCATCCAATCCATCTCGTGTACATTCTTCGTCCTATCCGTTCATCCAATCCATCTCGTGTACATTCTTCGTCCTATCCGTTCATCCAATCCATCTCGTGTACATTCTTCGTCCTATCCGTTCATCCAATCCATCTCGTGTACATTCTTCGTCCTATCCGTTCATCCAATCCATCTCGTGTACATTCTTCGTCCTATCCGTTCATCCAATCCATCTCGTGTACATTCTTATTCCTATGCGTTCATTCAAGCCATCTGGTTTACATTCTTATTCCTATGCTTTCATGCAATCTTTCTCGTGTACATTCTTTTTCCTACACGTTCATCCAATTTATCTCATCTACATTCTTATTCCTTTGCGTTCATCCAATCCATCTCGGGCTTGATGTAAACCGAGTGAAAGTTTACTTTTATCATTTACTTTTATCATGCATAAGGGGGGGGGGGGGGGGGGGGGGTGACTATACATTTTTATTCCTATACGTTCATCTAATCCAAGTGGTGTACATTATACACTTAATGACTGGTCCCGAGGGAAACAGTTAGTTTTGTTTCCGAGAATCTCAATGTTTCCCGAGGCTCCGGCATAGGGAAACATTGAGATTCGAGGGAAACAAAACTAACTGGTTTCCCGAGGGATCAGTCATTAAGCGTTTTGTTATATAGCTAATCATTTTAGACAAGTCAATTTAGAAAATTTAGAAAATTTGGGCACTTGTATCCCGGTCGGGATACAGTTAGATTTAACTAGTATCACGTGAGCACCTATCAACCAATGAGAATGCTCGTTATATAGTCAAAATGATTAGCTATATAACAACGATTCTTATACCTGTGCCTTCATCCAATCCATCTCGTGTACATTCTTATTCCTTTGCGTTCATGCAATACATTGGAGGTCCGCTTTGAGGCAGTGCCGCCTAAATCTATATATTATTTTAAACAATACATTAAAAAATAGATATTAGGTAAATGAGGCTTGATGGCGATGTTTATTTTTCAAAATTAGCTTTTATTGCTAAAAACTCAATGGCGGCCATATTCGGGTTCGCCGATGTATAAGGAAGTCGCTTGATAAAGGCACACAGTCTGCCCGCCTGTCATTCGGATCACTTGCTAAATGAACCCAGTAGACTTTCTCGATGATACGGCGGCCATCATGGTAGTGACAAAATGGTCGTGAACTGCTAATGCTGATCGATCTATCATACAGTGTTGGCGTCGATTAGCATTAACAGTTCACGACAAGTGAATTTGAGAAGCAATGAATCAATACGATGGACGTGAAAGAAAGATAAATAAACAAAACTTTATATGATGGACCAGAGAAAATAAGGATTTACTTTGTTCTCCATCAGATCCTACGTATACCCATATAATCATAGCAATATATAATTATTTTCCTTAATTCACATTCAAGATGGCCGCCGTATTGTCGAAGTCCATTTGATTGTCAGTCAAAATGAAGTCTAAATGTATAAAAATATCCTCGAACAAAATCAGCATACTAATACTTATGAGTATGTACAAAATCAGTGAATATATGTTAAATTATGATATGATAAATTAAATTCAATATACAAAATACTGAAATTGGAATGAAGAAAAGTTATTTCCTCTCACAAACCATAAATGTTTTATAATTTCCACCATATTCATATTTTTGTCTGCGCTGCTTGGCAGTCTAACGGTTATTTATCTCAAGGAGGAGAGGAGAGGCACACAGTCTGCTCGCCTGTGATTCGGATTACTTGGTAAATGAACCCAGTAGACTTTCTCGACGATACGGCGGCCATCATGGCGGGAGGCCCTTTATCTTCGCAACTGACAACGGCAGACCGCCAAGCAACACAGTGTGTGTGTATATAATTAGTTATTTGGCAAAGCTAATAAATTAATAAGATACATGGTGACTACATCAGTATATATGCAAAGGACTGATCTATTTTCTCTATGGCGGGAACAATCAGTTTGCAACTTGATGTATCCAATTAAACCATCTGCCATACAGTTATTCAAAACACTTTTAGAATAACTTCAAAAGAACGGAGAAAGTTGTAAATATGCCTTCGACGTAACTTTTATAACCTGGAATTCTTTTCCGCATAAGAAGTAATATAATCCCAGGCCTTCTAGGGCCTTGTCCCCGCCTCGCGACAGTCTTTAGCCAGCTGGCAAAAATAAACACAGGGCTATGCTGATGACTTATGCGTCTGAGCACGGTTATTGTCGCTCTCTCTAGCTGTGCATCTCGTTTTTCGTTGAAACATAGCTAGCTTAGCATACAGTTACAAAAAGAAGTCCTGCATTTGATTGTTGATAAAATAAATAATGATTATCAATATATATTATTATTCTATTCTTGTTTATCTTTTCAAGCATGTTCTCTTTTCTTTGAATGATCTGCCGTCTGGGTTTCATGAAGTCGTAACTTCTAACTGTCTTGATTTCTCTTTTCCTTTACTGTCGTATTGTGCTGGAAATGAAAAGTTAGGCACTAAATAGCAATAGACCAGAAGCAAAATTCCGGTAAAAATATGGGTATATACCCTGATGGGGAAAAGGGAGTGAGGAGAGGGAAAGAGGAGATGATTAACACCTCCTTAACAGCATGTAATGGCAATGATAAGAATTTATGATTTTATTTGGTCACTGCCTAGGCTTTCATACGTCCTCAGTGCCTACCTGAAAAAGTTTATAATACCAGGGTACCAACATACTAGGCTACCAGCATACCAGGGTACCATCATACTAGGGTACCAGCATACTAGAGTACCATCCTACTAGGGTACCATCATACTAGGGTATCAGCATACTAGACTACAATCATACTAGGGTACCATCATACTACGGTATCAGCATACTAGAGTACAAGTATACAAGGGTACCAGAATACTAGAGTACCATCATACTAGGGTACCAGCATACTAGGGTACCAGCATACAAAGGTACCAGTATACTAGGGTACCAGCTTACTAGGATAGAAGTATACTTGGGAACCAGCGTAAGAGGGTACCAACATACTTGAGTACCAGCGTACAAGGGAACCATCATCTTAGGGTACCACTATACTAGTGTACCAGCATACTAGGGTACCGGTATACTAGGGTACCGGCATACTAGGGTACCAGTATACTAGAGTACCAGCATACTAGGGTACCAGTATACTAGGGTACCAGCATACTAGGGTACCAGTATACTAGGGTACCAGCATACTAGGGTATCAGTATACTAGAGTACCAGCATACTAGGGTACCAGTATACTAGGGTACCAGCATACTAGGGTACCAGTATACTAGGGTACCAGCATACTAGGGTACCAGTATACTAGAGTACAAGCATACTAGGGTACCAGTATAATAGGGTACCAGTATACTAGGGTACCAGCATACTAGGGTACCAGTATACTAGGGTACCAGGATACTAGGGTACCAGGATACTAGGGTATATACTAGGGTATCAGCATACTAGGGTACCAGCATACTAGGGTACCAGCATACAAGGGTACCAGTATACTAGGGTACCAGGATACTAGGGTATATACTAGGGTATCAGCATACTAGGGTACCAGCATACTAGGGTACCAGCATACAAGGGTACCAGTATACTAGGGTATCAGCATACTAGGGTACCAGAATATTAGGGTACCAGTATACTAAGGTATCAGCATACTAGAGTACCAGCATACTAGGGTACCAGTATATTAGGGTACCAGCATACTAGGGTACCAGCATTTTAGGGTACCAGCATACAAGGGTACCAGCATACTAGGGTACCAGTATACTGGAGTATAGGCATACTAGGGCACCAGCATACTAGGGTACCAGTATACTAGGGTACCAACATACTAGTGTACCAGCATACTAGGATATCAGAATACTAGGGTACCAGCATACTAGAGTACCAGCATAGTAGGGTATCAGCATACTAGGGTACCAGCATACTGGGGTACCAGTATATTAGGGTACCAGTATACTAAGGTATCAGGATACTAGAGTACCAGTATACTAGAGTACCATTATACTAGGGTACAAACATATTAGGGTATCAGTATACTAAGGTATCAGCATACTAGTGTACCAGCATACTAGGGTACCAGTATACTAAGGTATCAGCATACTAGAGTACCAGTATACTAGGGTACCAGCATAATAGGGTACCAGTATACTAGAGTACCAGCATACTAGAGTACCAGTGTACTAGAGTACCATCATACTAAGGTACCAGTATACTAAGGTACCAGTATACTAAGGTATCAGCATACTAGGGTACCAGCATATTATGGTACCAGTATACTAAGGTATCAGCATACTAGTGTACCAGCATATTAGGGTACCAGTATACTAAGGTATCAACATACTAGAGTACCAGTATACTAGAGTACCATCATACTAGGGTACCAGCATACTAAGGTATCAGCATACTGAGGTATCATCATACTAGGGTATCAGCATACTAGGGTACCAGTATACTAAGGTATCAGCATACTAAGGTATCAGCATACTTGGGTACCAGTATACTAGGGTATCAGCATACTAGGGTTCCAGCATACTAGGGTACCAGTATACTGGTACCCTAGTATGCTGGTACCCTGGTATTATAAACTTTTTCAGGTAGGCACTGAGGACGTATCAAAGCCTAGGCAGTGACCAAATAAAATCATAAATTCTTATCATTGCCATTACATGCTGTTAAGGGGGTGTTAATCATGCTGATACCTTAGTATGCTGGTACCCTAGTATGATGGTACTCTAGTATACTGGTACTCTAGTATGCTGATACCTTAGTATACTGGTACCCTAATATGCTAGTACACTAGTATGCTGATACCTTGGTATACTGGTACCCTAATATGCTTGTACCCTAGTATGCTGATACCTTAGTATACTGGTACCCTAATATGCTGGTACCCTAGTATGCTGGTACTAGGGTACCAGTATACTAGAGTACCAGCATACTAGGGTACCAGTATACTAGGGTATCAGCATACTAGGGTAGCAGTATACTAGGGTATCAGCATACTAGAGTACCAGTATACTAGGGTAGCAGCATACTAGGGTACCAGCATACTAGGGTACCAGTATACTAGGGTATCAGCATACTAGGGTACCAGTATACTAGAGTACCATCATACTAGGGTACCAGCATACTAAGGTATCAGCATACTAGGGTACAAGCATATTAGGGTACGAGTATACTAGGGTATCAGCATACTTGGGTATCAGCATACTAGGGTACAAGCATATTAGGGTACCAGTATACTAAGGTATCAGCATACTAGGGTACCAGCATACTAAGGTATCAGCATACTAGAGTACCAGTATACTAGAGTACCAGTATACTAGGGTACCAGCATACTAGGGTACCAGTATACTAAGGTATCAGCATACTAGAGTACCAGTATACTAGAGTACCAGTATACTAGGATACCAGCATACTAGGGTACCAGGATACTAAGGTATCAGCATACTAGAGTACCAGTATACTAGGGTACCAGTTTACTAGGGTACCAGCATAGTAAGGTATCAGCATACTAGAGTACTAGTATACTAGAGTACCATCATACTGGGGTAATATATAGATTTAGGCACTGCCAAAAAGCGGAGCTCCCATAAATAGTATTTTTAGTGCTAAAAGCGTGACAATTGTGTGACGCGGCATAACGCTGGTTATAGAGTTACCACATTGTTTGATTTTACCAGAATTCAGGAGGAAAAACTAAAAGAAAAACTATTATTTTAAGCCTTCAAAAGCATTAGAGAACTTTTCAATTCGAAGAATAATAATAATAGATTGTACAACATATGAATACATGTATAGAACGAAGGATTATATTCAGCAAATCTTAGTAATCAAAGTTGTAAGTTTTTTAGGTGGAAAGTAAACTACACTGAAAATTGTCGAAAAATATTACTGATAAGCTTAAGCTTACATTCACATGAACTTCACACGTAAAAAGAGACATATTCATTAATGCAAGATAATAATTTTCTTTGTTAGTAAGTTGGTCTTTGAAAACTATTTTTTTTTAGATTTATTCTTAACTCACTCGAAAAATCTTACAAAAACATAAGCTTATCCATAAAAAAAAAACAAGCTCATCATTTTTGCGATTGTGTAATAGTAATAGCTGGAAAAGCCCGATAAATAGCAAATATTTGGTGTGATATGTATTCCTTTTTCATATTTCATTCAACATTAGAATAAATTATCTATAAAAATGTCAAAATATTCATATGATTATGAAACTGGAATCTTGTTTTGACTTCGCGTAAGGTTCGCTGGCCGTCAAATATATTTTTTCAAAGAACCAAGTCTTTTAACTAAGTCTTAGCCTTTTTTCTTGAAATGGGATCAAAAACAAATAATCAAAGCTTCAAATATCGCATTTTTGGTTCACAAGTAACGAAGAAAAGATGATAAAAATCTAGAATGCAGTAAAAACGACAAACTATCCAAGTTTCTCTGACAATGTTTGCCGAACCAACGTCCTTGGCTTGTCTGAGAGTTTCTTCAGCTAGTACTAGTTTACACATTTCTTGTCGATTTTTTACGAAATATTAGTTAAAATTAATGAATTTACCTTCTATGAAGTGTTTTCTACGAAACTGAAATATCACTCTTGCAGTATAATCAGGTTTTTCTGGCCTACAGGCCACTTTTTCTCTCACTGAAGTTTCAGTCACGAAACTTAATTCATCGTAAGATTAAGAATCTTCCCTCGCTTTCCCTCGCTAAATCTTCTTTAACAAGTCGCTAAAGTCGAAAAACTGTTTTTGTTCACTTTAAGACAAACATGACTTCGATTAAACGTATTTTTCGCATTGCAAAAATAAGAAAAAAATACTTCTTGATCCATCTTTGACTACATTATTGCAATTTATCTGTGCATTTGTGAGTAAGCAAAGCGCGCGGGAACCCTGTGCAAAGTGGTACACGGACGTATGTACGTATGTATGTATGTATGGACAAATCAAGCCATGAAAAATCAAGTCGATGGGTTACCATTTTTTCTTAAGTATGGTGCTCCGCTCGCACGGGCCTTCGGCCCCCGCGGGACCTCCGCTAAAAGCATATTAGGGTACCAGTATACTAAGGTATCAGCATACTAGTGTACGAGCATACTAGGGTACCAGTATACTAAGGTATCAGCATACTAGGGAACCAGCATAGTAAGGTATCAACATACTAGGGTATCATCATACTAGGGTACCAGCATAGTAAGGTATCAACATACTAGGGTATCATCATACTAGGGTACCAGGATACTAGGGTACCTTAGTATACTGGTACCCTAATATGCTGGTACCCTAGTATGATGGTACTCTAGTATACTGGTACTCTAGTATGCTGATACCTTAGTATACTGGTACCCTAATATGCTGGTACACTAGTATGCTGATACCTTGGTATACTGGTACCCTAATATGCTAGTACCCTACTATGCTTGTACCTAGTATGCTGATACCCTAGTATACTGATACACTAGTATACTGGTACCCTAGTATACTGGTACCCTAGTATGCTGGTATCCTAGTATGCTGATACCCTAGTATACTGGTACCCTAGTATGCTGGTACCCTTGTATGCTGATACCCTAGTATACTGGTACCCTCGTATGCTGATACCCTAGTATACTGGTACCCTAGTATGCAGGTACCCTAGTATGCTGATACCCTAGTATACTGGTACCCTAGTATGCTGGTACTCTAGTATGCTGATACCCTACTATACTGGTACCATAGTATGCTGGTACCCTAGTATGCTGATACCTTAGTATACTGGTACCCTAGTATGCTGATACCCTAGTATACTAGTACCCTAGTATGCTGGTACCCTAGTATGCTGATACCCTAGTATACTGGTACCCTAGTATGCTAGTACCCTAGTATGCTGATACCTTAGTATGTTGATACCTTAGTATACTGGTACCCTAGTATGCTGGTACCCTAGTATGCTGATACCCTAGTATGATGATACCTTACTATGCTGATACCTTATTATGCTGGTACCCTAGTATGATGGTACTCTAGTATACTGGTACTCTAGTATGCTGATACCTTAGTATACTGGTACCCTAATATGCTTGTACCCTAGTATGCTGGTACCTAGTATGCTGATACCCTAGTATGCTGATACCCTAGTATACTGGTACCCTAGTATACTGGTACCCTAGTATGCTGGTATCCTAGTATGCTGATACCCTAGTATACTGGTACCCTAGTATGCTGGTACCCTTGTATGCTGATACCCTAGTATACTGGTACCCTCGTATGCTGATACCCTAGTATACTGGTACCATAGTATGCAGGTACCCTAGTATGCTGATACCCTAGTATACTGGTACCCTAGTATGCTGGTACTCTAGTATGCTGATACCCTACTATACTGGTACCATAGTATGCTGGTACCCTAGTATGCTGATACCTTAGTATACTGGTACCCTAGTATGCTGATACCCTAGTATACTAGTACCCTAGTATGCTGGTACCCTAGTATGCTGATACCCTAGTATACTGGTACCCTAGTATGCTAGTAACCTAGTATGCTGATACCTTAGTATGTTGATACCTTAGTATACTGGTACCCTAGTATGCTGGTACCCTAGTATGCTGATACCCTAGTATGATGATACCTTACTATGCTGATACCTTATTATGCTGGTACCCTAGTATGATGGTACTCTAGTATACTGGTACTCTAGTATGCTGATACCTTAGTATACTGGTACCCTAATATGCTTGTACCCTAGTATGCTGGTACCTAGTATGCTGATACCCTAGTATGCTGATACCCTAGTCTACTGGTACCCTAAAATGCTGCTACCCTAGTATGCTGCTACCCTAGTATGCTGATACCCTAGTATACTGGTACCCTAGTATGCTGGTACCCTAGTATGCTGATACCCTAGTATACTGGTACCCTAGTATGCTGGTACTCTAGTATGCTGATACCCTACTATACTGGTATCCTAGTATGCTGGTACCCTAGTATGCTGATACCCTAGTATACTGGTACCCTAGTATGCTGATACCTTAGTATGCTGATACCTTAGTATACTGGTACCCTAGTATGCTGGTACCCTAGTATGCTGATACCCTACTATGATGATACCTTACCATGCTGCTATCTTATTATGCTGGTACCCTAGTATGATGGTACTCTAGTATACTGGTACTCTAGTATGCTGATACCTTAGTATACTGGTACCCTAGTATGCTGGTACTCTAGTATGCTGATACCCTACTATACTGGTACCCTAGTATGCTGGTACCCTAGTATGCTGATACCCTAGTATACTGGTACCCTAGTATGCTGGTACCCTAGTATGCTGATACCTTAGTATGTTGATACCTTAGTATACTGGTACCCTAGTATACTGGTACCCTAGTATGCTGATACCCTAGTATGATGATACGTTACTATGCTGATACCTTATTATGCTGGTACCCTAGTATGATGGTACTCTAGTATACTGGTACTCTAGTATACTGATACCTTAGTATACTGGTACCCTAATATGCTTGTACCCTAGTATGCTGGTACCTAGTATGCTGATACCCTAGTATGCTGATACCCTAGTCTACTGGTACCCTAAAATGCTGGTTCCCTAGTATACTGGTACCCTAGTATGCTGGTACCCTAGTATGCTGATACCCTAGTATACTGGTACCCTAGTATGCTGGTACCCTAGTATGCTGATACCCTAGTATACTGGTACCCTAGTATGCTGGTACCCTAGTATGCTGATACCCTAGTATACTGGTACCCTAGTATGCTGGTACTCTAGTATGCTGATACCCTAGTATACTGGTACCCTAGTATGCTGGTACCCTAGTATGCTGATACCCTACTATACTGGTACCCTAGTATGCTGGTACCCTAGTATGCTGATACCCTAGTATACTGGTACCCTAGTATGCTGGTACTCTAGTATGCTGATACCCTAGTATACTGGTACCCTAATTTGCTGGTACACTAGTATGCAGCGCTGATACCTTGGTATACTTGTTCCCTAATATGCTTGTACCCTAGTATGCTGGTACCTAATATGCTGATACCCTATTATGCTGATACCCTAGTATACTGGTACTAGAGTACCATCATACTATGGTACCAGCATATTAGGGTACCAGTATACTAAGGTATCAGCATACTAGTGTACCAGCATATTGGGGTACCAGTATACTAAGGTATCAGCATACTAGAGTACCAGTATACTAGAGTACCATCATACTACGGTACCAGGATACTAAGGTATCAGTATACTAAGGTATCATCATACTAGGGTATTATCATACTAGGGTACCAGCATACTAAGGTATCATCATACTAGGGTATCATCATACTAGGGTACCAGGATACTGGGGTACCTTAGTATACTGGTACCCTAATATGCTGGTACCCTAGTATGATGGTACTCTAGTATACTGGTACTCTAGTCTGGTACTCTAGTATACTGGTACCCTAGTATGCTGGTGCCCTAGTATGCTGATACCCTAGTATACTGGTACCCTAATATGCTGGTACCCTAGTATGATGGTACTCTAGTATACTGGTACTCTAGTATGCTGGTACTCTAGTATACTGGTACCCTAGTATGCTGGTGCCCTAGTATGCTGATACCCTAGTATACTGGTACCCTAGTATGCTGGTACCCTAGTATGCTGATACCTTAGTATGTTGATACCTTAGTATACTGGTACCCTAGTATGCTGGTACCCTAGTATGCTGATACCCTAGTATGATGATACCTTACTATGCTGATACCTTATTATGCTGGTACCCTAGTATGATGGTACTCTAGTATACTGGTACTCTAGTATGCTGATACCTTAGTATACTGGTACTCTAATATGCTTGTACCCTAGTATGCTGGTACCTAGTATGCTGATACCCTAGTATGCTGATACCATAGTCTACTGGTACCCTAAAATGCTGGTACCCTAGTATACTGGTACCCTAGTATGCTGGTACCCTAGTATGCTGATACCCTAGTATACTGGTACCCTAGTATGCTGGTACCCTAGTATGCTGATACCCTAGTATACTGGTACCCTAGTATGCTGGTACCCTAGTATGCTGATACCCTAGTATACTGGTACCCTAGTATGCTGGTACTCTAGCATGCTGATACCCTAGTATACTGGTACCCTAGTATGCTGGTACCCTAGTATGCTGATACCCTAGTATACTGGTACCCTAGTATGCTGGTACCCTAGTATGCTGATACCCTAGTATACTGGTACCCTAGTATGCTGGTACTCTAGTATGCTGATACCCTAGTATACTGGTACCCTAATATGCTGGTACACTAGTATGCAGCGCTGATACCTTGGTATACTTGTTCCCTAATATGCTTGTACCCTAGTATGCTGGTACCTAATATGCTGATACCCTATTATGCTGATACCCTAGTATACTGGTACTAGAGTACCATCATACTATGGTACCAGCATATTAGGGTACCAGTATACTAAGGTATCAGCATACTAGTGTACCAGCATATTAGGGTACCAGTATACTAAGGTATCAGCATACTAGAGTACCAGTATACTAGAGTACCATCATACTAGGGTACCAGGATACTAAGGTATCAGTATACTAAGGTATATTCATACTAGGGTATTATCATACTAGGGTACCAGCATACTAAGGTATCATCATACTAGGGTATCATCATACTAGGGTACCAGGATACTGGGGTACCTTAGTATACTGGTACCCTAATATGCTGGTACCCTAGTATGATGGTACTCTAGTATACTGGTACTCTAGTATGTTGGTACTCTAGTATACTGGTACCCTAGTATGCTGGTGCCCTAGTACACTGGTACTCTAGTATGCTGATACCTTAGTATACTGGTACCCTAGTATGCTTGTACACTAGTATGCTGATACCTTAGTATACTGGTACCCTAATATAATGGTACCCTAGTATGATGGTACTCTAGTATACTGGTACTCTAGTATGTTGGTACTCTAGTATACTGGTACCCTAGTATGCTGGTGCCCTAGTACACTGGTACTCTAGTATGCTGATACCTTAGTATACTGGTACCCTAGTATGCTTGTACACTAGTATGCTGATACCTTAGTATACTGGTACCCTAGTATGCTGGTACCCTAGTATGCTGATACCCTAGTATGATGATACCTTACTATGCTGATACCTTATTATGCTGGTACCCTAGTATGATGGTACTCTAGTATACTGGTACTCTAGTATGCTGATACCTTAGTATACTGGTACCCTAATATGCTTGTACCCTAGTATGCTGGTACCTAGTATGCTGATACCCTAGTATGCTGATACCCTAGTCTACTGGTACCCTAAAATGCTGGTACCCTAGTATACTGGTACCCTAGTATGCTGGTACCCTAGTATGCTGATACCCTAGTATACTGGTACCCTAGTATGCTGGTACCCTAGTATGCTGATACCCTAGTATACTGGTACCCTAGTATGCTGGTACCCTAGTATGCTGATACCCTAGTATACTGGTACCCTAGTATGCTGGTACTCTAGTATGCTGATACCCTAGTATACTGGTACCCTAGTATGCTGGTACCCTAGTATGCTGATACCCTAGTATACTGGTACCCTAGTATGCTGGTACCCTAGTATGCTGATACCCTAGTATACTGGTACCCTAGTATGCTGGTACTCTAGTATGCTGATACCCTAGTATACTGGTACCCTAATATGCTGGTACACTAGTATGCAGCGCTGATACCTTGGTATACTTGTTCCCTAATATGCTTGTACCCTAGTATGCTGGTACCTAATATGCTGATACCCTATTATGCTGATACCCTAGTATACTGGTACTAGAGTACCATCATACTATGGTACCAGCATATTAGGGTACCAGTATACTAAGGTATCAGCATACTAATGTACCAGCATATTAGGGTACCAGTATACTAAGGTATCAGCATACTAGAGTACCAGTATACTAGAGTACCATCATACTAGGGTACCAGGATACTAAGGTATCAGTATACTAAGGTATCATCATACTAGGGTATTATCATACTAGGGTACCAGCATACTAAGGTATCATCATACTAGGGTATCATCATACTAGGGTACCAGGATACTGGGGTACCTTAGTATACTGGTACCCTAATATGCTGGTACCCTAGTATGATGGTACTCTAGTATACTGGTACTCTAGTATGTTGGTACTCTAGTATACTGGTACCCTAGTATGCTGGTGCCCTAGTACACTGGTACTCTAGTATGCTGATACCTTAGTATACTGGTACCCTAGTATGCTTGTACACTAGTATGCTGATACCTTAGTATACTGGTACCCTAATATAATGGTACCCTAGTATGATGGTACTCTAGTATACTGGTACTCTAGTATGCTGATACCTTAGTATACTGGTACCCTAATATGCTTGTACCCTAGTATGCTGGTACTTAGTATGCTGATACCCTAGTATGCTGATACCCTAGTCTACTGGTACCCTAAAATGCTGGTACCCTAGTATACTGGTACCCTAGTATGCTGGTACCCTAGTATGCTGATACCCTAGTATACTGGTACCCTAGTATGCTGGTACCCTAGTATGCTGATACCCTAGTATACTGGTACCCTAGTATGCTGGTACCCTAGTATGCTGATACCCTAGTATACTGGTACCCTAGTATGCTGGTACTCTAGTATGCTGATACCCTAGTATACTGGTACCCTAGTATGCTGGTACCCTAGTATGCTGATACCCTAGTATACTGGTACCCTAGTATGCTGGTACCCTAGTATGCTGATACCCTAGTATACTGGTACCCTAGTATGCTGGTACTCTAGTATGCTGATACCCTAGTATACTGGTACCCTAATATGCTGGTACACTAGTATGCAGCGCTGATACCTTGGTATACTTGTTCCCTAATATGCTTGTACCCTAGTATGCTGGTACCTAATATGCTGATACCCTATTATGCTGATACCCTAGTATACTGGTACTAGAGTACCATCATACTATGGTACCAGCATATTAGGGTACCAGTATACTAAGGTATCAGCATACTAATGTACCAGCATATTAGGGTACCAGTATACTAAGGTATCAGCATACTAGAGTACCAGTATACTAGAGTACCATCATACTAGGGTACCAGGATACTAAGGTATCAGTATACTAAGGTATCATCATACTAGGGTATTATCATACTAGGGTACCAGCATACTAAGGTATCATCATACTAGGGTATCATCATACTAGGGTACCAGGATACTGGGGTACCTTAGTATACTGGTACCCTAATATGCTGGTACCCTAGTATGATGGTACTCTAGTATACTGGTACTCTAGTATGTTGGTACTCTAGTATACTGGTACCCTAGTATGCTGGTGCCCTAGTACACTGGTACTCTAGTATGCTGATACCTTAGTATACTGGTACCCTAGTATGCTTGTACACTAGTATGCTGATACCTTAGTATACTGGTACCCTAATATAATGGTACCCTAGTATGATGGTACTCTAGTATACTGGTACTCTAGTATGCTGATACCTTAGTATACTGGTACCCTAATATGCTTGTACCCTAGTATGCTGGTACTTAGTATGCTGATACCCTAGTATGCTGATACCCTAGTCTACTGGTACCCTAAAATGCTGGTACCCTAGTATACTGGTACCCTAGTATGCTGGTACCCTAGTATGCTGATACCCTAGTATACTGGTACCCTAGTATGCTGGTACCCTAGTATGCTGATACCCTAGTATACTGGTACCCTAGTATGCTGGTACCCTAGTATGCTGATACCCTAGTATACTGGTACCCTAGTATGCTGGTACTCTAGTATGCTGATACCCTAGTATACTGGTACCCTAGTATGCTGGTACCCTAGTATGCTGATACCCTAGTATACTGGTACCCTAGTATGCTGGTACCCTAGTATGCTGATATCCTAGTATACTGGTACCCTAGTATGCTGGTACTCTAGTATGCTGATACCCTAGTATACTGGTACCCTAATATGCCGGTACACTAGTATGCAGCGCTGATACCTTGGTATACTTGTTCCCTAATATGCTTGTACCCTAGTATGCTGGTACCTAATATGCTGATACCCTATTATGCTGATACCCTAGTATACTGGTACTAGAGTACCATCATACTATGGTACCAGCATATTAGGGTACCAGTATACTAAGGTATCAGCATACTAGTGTACCAGCATATTAGGGTACCAGTATACTAAGGTATCAGCATACTAGAGTACCAGTATACTAGAGTACCATCATACTAGGGTACCAGGATACTAAGGTATCAGTATACTAAGGTATCATCATACTAGGGTATTATCATACTAGGGTACCAGCATACTAAGGTTTCATCATACTAGGGTATCATCATACTAGGGTACCAGGATACTGGGGTACCTTAGTATACTGGTACCCTAATATGCTGGTACCCTAGTATGATGGTACTCTAGTATACTGGTACTCTAGTATGTTGGTACTCTAGTATACTGGTACCCTAGTATGCTGGTGCCCTAGTACACTGGTACTCTAGTATGCTGATACCTTAGTATACTGGTACCCTAGTATGCTTGTACACTAGTATGCTGATACCTTAGTATACTGGTACCCTAATATAATGGTACCCTAGTATGATGGTACTCTAGTATACTGGTACTCTAGTATGCTGATACCTTAGTATACTGGTACCCTAATATGCTTGTACCCTAGTATGCTGGTACTTAGTATGCTGATACCCTAGTATGCTGATACCCTAGTCTACTGGTACCCTAAAATGCTGGTACCCTAGTATACTGGTACCCTAGTATGCTGGTACCCTAGTATGCTGATACCCTAGTATACTGGTACCCTAGTATGCTGGTACCCTAGTATGCTGATACCCTAGTATACTGGTACCCTAGTATGCTGGTACCCTAGTATGCTGATACCCTAGTATACTGGTACCCTAGTATGCTGGTACTCTAGTATGCTGATACCCTAGTATACTGGTACCCTAGTATGCTGGTACCCTAGTATGCTGATACCCTAGTATACTGGTACCCTAGTATGCTGGTACCCTAGTATGCTGATACCCTAGTATACTGGTACCCTAGTATGCTGGTACTCTAGTATGCTGATACCCTAGTATACTGGTACCCTAATATGCTGGTACACTAGTATGCAGCGCTGATACCTTGGTATACTTGTTCCCTAATATGCTTGTACCCTAGTATGCTGGTACCTAATATGCTGATACCCTATTATGCTGATACCCTAGTATACTGGTACTAGAGTACCATCATACTATGGTACCAGCATATTAGGGTACCAGTATACTAAGGTATCAGCATACTAGTGTACCAGCATATTAGGGTACCAGTATACTAAGGTATCAGCATACTAGAGTACCAGTATACTAGAGTACCATCATACTAGGGTACCAGGATACTAAGGTATCAGTATACTAAGGTATCATCATACTAGGGTATTATCATACTAGGGTACCAGCATACTAAGGTATCATCATACTAGGGTATCATCATACTAGGGTACCAGGATACTGGGGTACCTTAGTATACTGGTACCCTAATATGCTGGTACCCTAGTATGATGGTACTCTAGTATACTGGTACTCTAGTATGTTGGTACTCTAGTATACTGGTACCCTAGTATGCTGGTGCCCTAGTACACTGGTACTCTAGTATGCTGATACCTTAGTATACTGGTACCCTAGTATGCTTGTACACTAGTATGCTGATACCTTAGTATACTGGTACCCTAATATAATGGTACCCTAGTATGATGGTACTCTAGTATACTGGTACTCTAGTATGTTGGTACTCTAGTATACTGGTACCCTAGTATGCTGGTGCCCTAGTACACTGGTACTCTAGTATGCTGATACCTTAGTATACTGGTACCCTAGTATGCTTGTACACTAGTATGCTGATACCTTAGTATACTGGTACCCTAGTATGCTGGTACCCTAGTATGCTGATACCCTAGTATGATGATACCTTACTATGCTGATACCTTATTATGCTGGTACCCTAGTATGATGGTACTCTAGTATACTGGTACTCTAGTATGCTGATACCTTAGTATACTGGTACCCTAATATGCTTGTACCCTAGTATGCTGGTACCTAGTATGCTGATACCCTAGTATGCTGATACCCTAGTCTACTGGTACCCTAAAATGCTGGTACCCTAGTATACTGGTACCCTAGTATGCTGGTACCCTAGTATGCTGATACCCTAGTATACTGGTACCCTAGTATGCTGGTACCCTAGTATGCTGATACCCTAGTATACTGGTACCCTAGTATGCTGGTACCCTAGTATGCTGATACCCTAGTATACTGGTACCCTAGTATGCTGGTACTCTAGTATGCTGATACCCTAGTATACTGGTACCCTAGTATGCTGGTACCCTAGTATGCTGATACCCTAGTATACTGGTACCCTAGTATGCTGGTACCCTAGTATGCTGATACCCTAGTATACTGGTACCCTAGTATGCTGGTACTCTAGTATGCTGATACCCTAGTATACTGGTACCCTAATATGCTGGTACACTAGTATGCAGCGCTGATACCTTGGTATACTTGTTCCCTAATATGCTTGTACCCTAGTATGCTGGTACCTAATATGCTGATACCCTATTATGCTGATACCCTAGTATACTGGTACTAGAGTACCATCATACTATGGTACCAGCATATTAGGGTACCAGTATACTAAGGTATCAGCATACTAGTGTACCAGCATATTAGGGTACCAGTATACTAAGGTATCAGCATACTAGAGTACCAGTATACTAGAGTACCATCATACTAGGGTACCAGGATACTAAGGTATCAGTATACTAAGGTATCATCATACTAGGGTATTATCATACTAGGGTACCAGCATACTAAGGTATCATCATACTAGGGTATCATCATACTAGGGTACCAGGATACTGGGGTACCTTAGTATACTGGTACCCTAATATGCTGGTACCCTAGTATGATGGTACTCTAGTATACTGGTACTCTAGTATGTTGGTACTCTAGTATACTGGTACCCTAGTATGCTGGTGCCCTAGTACACTGGTACTCTAGTATGCTGATACCTTAGTATACTGGTACCCTAGTATGCTTGTACACTAGTATGCTGATACCTTAGTATACTGGTACCCTAATATAATGGTACCCTAGTATGATGGTACTCTAGTATACTGGTACTCTAGTATGCTGATACCTTAGTATACTGGTACCCTAATATGCTTGTACCCTAGTATGCTGGTACTTAGTATGCTGATACCCTAGTATGCTGATACCCTAGTCTACTGGTACCCTAAAATGCTGGTACCCTAGTATACTGGTACCCTAGTATGCTGGTACCCTAGTATGCTGATACCCTAGTATACTGGTACCCTAGTATGCTGGTACCCTAGTATGCTGATACCCTAGTATACTGGTACCCTAGTATGCTGGTACCCTAGTATGCTGATACCCTAGTATACTGGTACCCTAGTATGCTGGTACTCTAGTATGCTGATACCCTAGTATACTGGTACCCTAGTATGCTGGTACCCTAGTATGCTGATACCCTAGTATACTGGTACCCTAGTATGCTGGTACCCTAGTATGCTGATATCCTAGTATACTGGTACCCTAGTATGCTGGTACTCTAGTATGCTGATACCCTAGTATACTGGTACCCTAATATGCCGGTACACTAGTATGCAGCGCTGATACCTTGGTATACTTGTTCCCTAATATGCTTGTACCCTAGTATGCTGGTACCTAATATGCTGATACCCTATTATGCTGATACCCTAGTATACTGGTACTAGAGTACCATCATACTATGGTACCAGCATATTAGGGTACCAGTATACTAAGGTATCAGCATACTAGTGTACCAGCATATTAGGGTACCAGTATACTAAGGTATCAGCATACTAGAGTACCAGTATACTAGAGTACCATCATACTAGGGTACCAGGATACTAAGGTATCAGTATACTAAGGTATCATCATACTAGGGTATTATCATACTAGGGTACCAGCATACTAAGGTTTCATCATACTAGGGTATCATCATACTAGGGTACCAGGATACTGGGGTACCTTAGTATACTGGTACCCTAATATGCTGGTACCCTAGTATGATGGTACTCTAGTATACTGGTACTCTAGTATGTTGGTACTCTAGTATACTGGTACCCTAGTATGCTGGTGCCCTAGTACACTGGTACTCTAGTATGCTGATACCTTAGTATACTGGTACCCTAGTATGCTTGTACACTAGTATGCTGATACCTTAGTATACTGGTACCCTAATATAATGGTACCCTAGTATGATGGTACTCTAGTATACTGGTACTCTAGTATGCTGATACCTTAGTATACTGGTACCCTAATATGCTTGTACCCTAGTATGCTGGTACTTAGTATGCTGATACCCTAGTATGCTGATACCCTAGTCTACTGGTACCCTAAAATGCTGGTACCCTAGTATACTGGTACCCTAGTATGCTGGTACCCTAGTATGCTGATACCCTAGTATACTGGTACCCTAGTATGCTGGTACCCTAGTATGCTGATACCCTAGTATGCTGGTACCCTAGTATGCTGATACCCTAGTATACTGGTACCCTAGTATGCTGGTACTCTAGTATGCTGATACCCTAGTATACTGGTACCCTAGTATGCTGGTACCCTAGTATGCTGATACCCTAGTATACTGGTACCCTAGTATGCTGGTACCCTAGTATGCTGATACCCTAGTATACTGGTACCCTAGTATGCTGGTACTCTAGTATGCTGATACCCTAGTATACTGGTACCCTAATATGCTGGTACACTAGTATGCAGCGCTGATACCTTGGTATACTTGTTCCCTAATATGCTTGTACCCTAGTATGCTGGTACCTAATATGCTGATACCCTATTATGCTGATACCCTAGTATACTGGTACTAGAGTACCATCATACTATGGTACCAGCATATTAGGGTACCAGTATACTAAGGTATCAGCATACTAGTGTACCAGCATATTAGGGTACCAGTATACTAAGGTATCAGCATACTAGAGTACCAGTATACTAGAGTACCATCATACTAGGGTACCAGGATACTAAGGTATCAGTATACTAAGGTATCATCATACTAGGGTATTATCATACTAGGGTACCAGCATACTAAGGTATCATCATACTAGGGTATCATCATACTAGGGTACCAGGATACTGGGGTACCTTAGTATACTGGTACCCTAATATGCTGGTACCCTAGTATGATGGTACTCTAGTATACTGGTACTCTAGTATGTTGGTACTCTAGTATACTGGTACCCTAGTATGCTGGTGCCCTAGTACACTGGTACTCTAGTATGCTGATACCTTAGTATACTGGTACCCTAGTATGCTTGTACAGTAGTATGCTGATACCTTAGTATACTGGTACCCTAATATAATGGTACCCTAGTATGATGGTACTCTAGTATACTGGTACTCTAGTATGTTGGTACTCTAGTATACTGGTACCCTAGTATGCTGGTGCCCTAGTACACTGGTACTCTAGTATGCTGATACCTTAGTATACTGGTACCCTAGTATGCTTGTACACTAGTATGCTGATACCTTAGTATACTGGTACCCTAGTATGCTTGTACACTAGTATGCTGATACCTTAGTATACTGGTACCCTAATATGCTGGTACCCTAGTATGATGGTACTCTAGTATACTGGTACTCTAGTATGTTGGTACTCTAATATACTGGTACCCTAGTATGCTGGTGCCCTAGTACACTGGTACTCTAGTATGCTGATACCTTAGTATACTGGTACCCTAGTATGCTTGTACAGTAGTATGCTGATACCTTAGTATACTGGTACCCTAATATAATGGTACCCTAGTATGATGGTACTCTAGTATACTGGTACTCTAGTATGTTGGTACTCTAGTATACTGGTACCCTAGTATGCTGGTGCCCTAGTACACTGGTACTCTAGTATGCTGATACCTTAGTATACTGGTACCCTAGTATGCTTGTACACTAGTATGCTGATACCTTAGTATACTGGTACCCTAGTATGCTTGTACACTAGTATGCTGATACCTTAGTATACTGGTACCCTAATATGCTGGTACCCTAGTATGATGGTACTCTAGTATACTGGTACTCTAGTATGTTGGTACTCTAGTATACTGGTACCCTAGTATGCTGGTGCCCTAGTACACTGGTACTCTAGTATGCTGATACCTTAGTATACTGGTACCCTAGTATGCTTGTACACTAGTATGCTGATACCTTAGTATACTGGTACCCTAGTATGCTTGTACACTAGTATGCTGATACCCTAGTATACTGGTACCCTAGTATGCTGGTACCCTAGTATGCTGATACCCTAGTATACTGGTACCCTAGTATGCTGGTACCCTAGTATGCTGATACCCTAGTATACTGGTACCCTAGTATGCTGGTACTCTAGTATGCTGATACCCTAGTATACTGGTACCCTAATATGCTGGTACACTAGTATGCAGCGCTGATACCTTGGTATACTTGTTCCCTAATATGCTTGTACCCTAGTATGCTGGTACCTAATATGCTGATACCCTATTATGCTGATACCCTAGTATACTGGTACTAGAGTACCATCATACTATGGTACCAGCATATTAGGGTACCAGTATACTAAGGTATCAGCATACTAGTGTACCAGCATATTAGGGTACCAGTATACTAAGGTATCAGCATACTAGAGTACCAGTATACTAGAGTACCATCATACTAGGGTACCAGGATACTAAGGTATCAGTATACTAAGGTATCATCATACTAGGGTATTATCATACTAGGGTACCAGCATACTAAGGTATCATCATACTAGGGTATCATCATACTAGGGTACCAGGATACTGGGGTACCTTAGTATACTGGTACCCTAATATGCTGGTACCCTAGTATGATGGTACTCTAGTATACTGGTACTCTAGTATGTTGGTACTCTAGTATACTGGTACCCTAGTATGCTGGTGCCCTAGTACACTGGTACTCTAGTATGCTGATACCTTAGTATACTGGTACCCTAGTATGCTTGTACAGTAGTATGCTGATACCTTAGTATACTGGTACCCTAATATAATGGTACCCTAGTATGATGGTACTCTAGTATACTGGTACTCTAGTATGTTGGTACTCTAGTATACTGGTACCCTAGTATGCTGGTGCCCTAGTACACTGGTACTCTAGTATGCTGATACCTTAGTATACTGGTACCCTAGTATGCTTGTACACTAGTATGCTGATACCTTAGTATACTGGTACCCTAGTATGCTTGTACACTAGTATGCTGATACCTTAGTATACTGGTACCCTAATATGCTGGTACCCTAGTATGATGGTACTCTAGTATACTGGTACTCTAGTATGTTGGTACTCTAGTATACTGGTACCCTAGTATGCTGGTGCCCTAGTACACTGGTACTCTAGTATGCTGATACCTTAGTATACTGGTACCCTAGTATGCTTGTACAGTAGTATGCTGATACCTTAGTATACTGGTACCCTAATATAATGGTACCCTAGTATGATGGTACTCTAGTATACTGGTACTCTAGTATGTTGGTACTCTAGTATACTGGTACCCTAGTATGCTGGTGCCCTAGTACACTGGTACTCTAGTATGCTGATACCTTAGTATACTGGTACCCTAGTATGCTTGTACACTAGTATGCTGATACCTTAGTATACTGGTACCCTAGTATGCTTGTACACTAGTATGCTGATACCTTAGTATACTGGTACCCTAATATGCTGGTACCCTAGTATGATGGTACTCTAGTATACTGGTACTCTAGTATGTTGGTACTCTAGTATACTGGTACCCTAGTATGCTGGTGCCCTAGTACACTGGTACTCTAGTATGCTGATACCTTAGTATACTGGTACCCTAGTATGCTTGTACACTAGTATGCTGATACCTTAGTATACTGGTACCCTAGTATGCTTGTACACTAGTATGCTGATACCTTAGTATACTGGTACCCTAATATGCTGGTACCCTAGTATGATGGTACTCTAGTATACTGGTACTCTAGTATGTTGGTACTCTAGTATACTGGTACCCTAGTATGCTGGTGCCCTAGTACACTGGTACTCTAGTATGCTGATACCTTAGTATACTGGTACCCTAGTATGCTTGTACACTAGTATGCTGATACCTTAGTATACTGGTACCCTAATATGCTTGTAGCGGAGGTCTCGCGCGGGCCGAAGGCCCGCGCGAGCGGAACACCATACTTAAGAAAAAATGGTAACCCATCGACTTGATTTATTATGGCTTGATTTGTTCATACGTACATACGTCCGTGTACCACTTTGCACAGGGTTCCCGCGCGCTTTGCTTACTCACAAATGCACAGAAAAATTGCAATAATGTAGTCAAAGATGGATCAAGAAGTATTTTTTTCTTTTTTTTTGCAATGTGAAAAATACGTTTAATCGAAGTCATGTGTGTCTTAAAGTGAACAAAAACAGTTTTTCGACTTTAGCGACTTGTTAAAGAAGATTTAGCGAGGGAAAGCGAGGGAAGATTCTTAATCTTATGATGAATTAAGTTTCGTGACTGAAACTTCAGTGAGAGAAAAAGTGGCCTGTAGACCAGAAAAACCTGATTATACTGCAAGAGTGATATTTCAGTTTCGTGGAAAACACTTCATAGAAGGTAAATTCATTAATTTTAACTAATATTTCGTAAAAAATCGACAAGAAATGTGTAAACTAGCTGAAGAAACTCTCAGACAAGCCAAGAACGTTGGTTCGGCAAACATTGTCAGAGAAACTTGGATAGTTTGTCGTTTTTACTGCATTCTAGATTTTTATCATCTTTTGTTCATTACTTGTGAACGAAAAAAGCGATATTTGAAGCTTTTATTATTTGTTTTTGATCCCATTTCAAGAAAAAAGGCTAAGACTTAGTAAAAAGACTTGGTTCTTTGAAAAAATATATTTGACGGCCAGCGAACCTTACGCGAAGTCAAAACAAGATTCCAGTTTCATAATCATATGAATATTTTGACATCTTTATACTAGATAATTTATTCTAATGTTGAATGAAATATGAAAAAGGAATACATATCACACCAAATATTTGCTATTTATCGGGCTTTTCCAGCTATTACTATTACACAATCGCAAAAATGATGAGCTTGTTTTTTTTTATGGATAAGCTTATGTTTTTGTAAGATTTTTCGCTCGATAATAAAGTGAGTTAAGAATAAATCTAAAAAAAATACTTTTCAAAGACCAACTTACTAACAAAGAAAATTATTATCTTGCATTAATGAATATGTCTCTTTTTACGTGTGAAGTTCAAGTGAATGTAAGCTTAAGCTTATCAGTAATATTTTTCGACAATTTTCAGTGTAGTTTACTTTCCACCTAAAAAACTTACAACTTTGATTACTAAGATTCGCTGAATATAATCCTTCGTTCTATACATGTATTCATATGTTGTACAATCTATAATTATTATTCTTCGAATTGAAAAGTTCTCTAATGCTTTTGAAGGCTTAAAATAATGGTTTTTCCTCCTGAATTCTGGTAAAATCAAACAATGTGGTAACGCTATAACCACCGTTATGCCGCGTCACACAATTGTCACGCTTTTAGCACTAAATATACTATTTATGGGAGCTCCGCTTTTAGGCAGTGCCTAAATCTATATATTACCCTAGTATGATGGTACTCTAGTATACTGGTACTCTAGTATGCTGATACCTTAGTATGCTGGTACCCTAGTACACTGGTACCCTAGTATACTGGTACTCTAGTATGATGGTACCTTAGTATCCTGGTACCCTAGTATGCTGATACCCTAGTATCCTGGTACCCTAGTATACTGGTACCCTAGTATGCTGGTACTCTAGTATACTGGTACTCTAGTATACTGGTACTCTAGTATGCTGGTACCCTAGTATGCTGATACCCTAGTATCCTGGTACACTAGTATACTGGTACCCTAGTATGCTGGTACTCTAGTATGCTGATACCCTACTATACTGGTACCCTAGTATGCTGGTACCCTAGTATGCTGATACTCTAGTATACAGGTACCCTAATATGCTTGTACCCTAGTATGCTGGTACCTAGTATGCTGATACCCTAGTATGCTGATACCCTAGTATACTGGTACTAGAGTACCATCATACTAGGGTACCAGCATATTAGGGTACCAGTATACTAAGGTATCAGCATACTAAGGTATATGAAATGTATATGTGATCGTACCATACTGAATGGACTCAGAAAAAATTCTGAGCCCCAGATGGGAATCGAACCCACGACCCTCCGTATGCTAGTCATCATTATCATCATGTATTTTCCTTAGACATTTCTGTGACTGTAGCTTATACAGTACGTTTGTCACAATTAAACCCACATTGACGACCTACTCGCCATTAGAGTCTCCAGCAGCTCAGTGGTAGAGCGTCCGACTAGCATACGGAGGGTCGTGGGTTCGATTCCCATCTGGGGCTCAGAATTTTTTCTGAGTCCATTCAGTATGGTACGATCACATATACATTTCATATACCTTAGTATGCTGGTACCCTAGTATGATGATACCCTAGTATGATGATACCTTAGTATACTGATACCTTAGTATGCTGTTACCCTAGTATGATGGTACTCTAGTATACTGGTACTCTAGTATGCTGATACCTTAGTATACTGGTACCCTAATATGCTGGTACACTAGTATGCTGATACCTTAGTATACTGGTACCCTAATATGCTGGTACCCTAGTATGATGGTACTCTAGTACCAGTATACTAGGGTATCAGCATACTAGGGTATCAGCATACTAGAGTACCAGCATACTAGGGTACCATCATACTAAGGTATCAGCATACTAGAGTTCCAGCATACTAGAGTACCAGCATACTAGGGTACCAGCATAGTAGGGTACTAGCATACTAGAGTACCAGTATACTAAGGTACCAGCATACTAGGGTACCAGCATACTAGAGTACCAGCATACTAGGGTACCAGCATACTAGGGTACCAGCATACTGGAGTACCAGCATTTAAAGAGTACCAGCATACTAGAGTACCAGCACACTAGAGTACCAGCATACTAGGATACCAGTATACTAGAGTACCAGCATACTAGGGTATCAGCATACTAGGGTACCAGTATACTAGAGTACCAGCACACTAGAGTACCAGCATACTATAGGGTACCAGTATACTAGGGTATCAGCATACTAGGGTATCAGCATACTAGGGTATCAGCATACTAGGGTACCAGTATACTAGAGTACCAGCATACTAGGGTAGCAGTATTCTAAAGTACCAGCATACTAGGGTAGCAGTATTCTAAAGTATTAGCATACTAGAGTAACAGCATACTAGAGTACCAGCATACTTGGGTAGCAGTATTCTAAAGTACCAGCATACTAGGGTAGCAGTATTCTAAAGTACCAGCATACTAGGGTACCTATACTACCCAGCTACTTCAAAGTCTAATGTTATTACAAAGGCAGCACTTTCTTTCAGTTGTTTTGAGACCCGGAGTGGTTGTCCTACCGGGACTCGAATTAGGACCTCATACCGAAAGTCTGATGCTCAAGCTACGGAGCCAACAAACTGAGCCTAAAGTGTGCAGCTTACAGTATACAGTATACGGGATACAGGATATAGAGATTATGCATTGTACGGTATACATGACAAGAACTTACTTGAAAGTCCAACAAAAGCACATCCCCAAGTTATACTCCAAATCCAACCAATCAACAGAAATACAACTGTAGCTAACTGAGCTAGGCCAACGAAACAGTTGACACAGAGGACCGCCATTTTGTCATACATTGCTTCTTCTTGAGATAAACAAAATGCAACAAACCCCGAGATGATAGTACCTGGTGGTCAAAAAGATGGATTTCAGTAATAATTGCACTTCGTAAGCAGAAATGAGGAAAGTTATAGTCAGAGTAAAAATCAGAAGTCATTAGAGTCGATCCGAAAACGGCACTCTATTTGCAGTGGTCACACTGTGCTCATAATACACCGTAGAATTTCAAAACATTGGTACTGTTCAACTTACACATTCTTTACATTGAGATTGACTTTTGCAAATCAATAGCAACAGCCAACTGTAATGTAAAGATTGTGCAAGTTGAATATTACCAACCCCACGGACTTTTAATGGTGTATTTGAATAGATGACTTATAAACAAATCTAAGCCTATACAAATGAGTCTGTGGTCTTCAAAAACAACGCTTTGCATCGAATGCGAAACTGGAGTATTGAGAAATGCATGAAGAGGTAAATTGGAGGAGCTTTCCAAAATAAAATGAATGAATAAATAAATAAATAACAGCGCGCAACGGAAGGAGTGTGGGAATAAAGAAAAACTAAGGAGAGCCACCAGGTAAGGGGAGGGAGGAGGTGGCGGATCTAGGGGTTGCAGGGATTGCGCACCCCCTCGGAGTACGTTTTTCATCCTATTTTGAAGATACCCAATGTTTTTTTTCCTTTGACTATGAGGATTGCAGCCCCCCCCCCCCCCCCCCTGGGCCGACTTTGTGCCCTGCGCCCCTCCCTGAACAAACTCCTGGATCCGCCCTTGGGAGTACAGGTAGCGAGACAGTACCAAAATCATGCAATACGAAAAGTGATGAATTATCATCGGTCTCTCTGTATTCACGTTTTAAAAATCAAAAAATTAAATTAAAAATCAGAAAACAGAAATACAATTTTATTTCGAACGCAAAACAATTCAAATAATAGCATTGATACATACGAATTTTTCCTCCAAGTTTTTGTGCAAACAGAAGTCTTAGTCAGGAGTAAGAATTTGTCATAGGTGTTGAGAGGTAGTCTTGAATGCCTTGTATTACTCATGACTGAGCATAGGGGTTTGTTAAAACAAGGTTGAAGGAAAGCTAGTGACACTAAACTGCTACTTGAGACCCAACAAAGGTAACTAAGTCCACTTTCATAGGTTTTAGGCTAGTTTGCCTAGGTCTTACTGGATTCCCACATTTTAACCCTAGCCCTGACCCTAACCCTAGCACATAACTCTAACCCTAACCCTAACCCTAACCCTAACTTAAAGTTAGGGGGTTAAAGTGTCAAAAGTGGGGTCACGTGACTTCTCAGAATTTCTTGTTTAACCCTTTGACTCCTGGAGGTTTTTGAGGTTTTTCAGTGTTTTTCTGGACCTAAACGTTCTCCAAGCCCTAGCAAGACCATATTTGGAGTTTAGATTGACACTGTCAGTGTTTTATGTAAATGAAGTATGACGTACGTTTACTGCCTGCATAACTAGTTCCCGCTTGAAGCCGTTCTTCTTGGAATTCGGCTGCCATGTTTACGACTTTTTTCGAAAACCAAAGATTTTGAGAGCCATTTTTTTTCATCTGTGGAGTGTTGGAGGGCATCATTGAGCCCTAAGACAGCTTAAATCAGCATGATCTCGAAGAACTGAGAGTATCCAAGAGATTTTAGCGTCAAAAGTTCGTAGATCATGTACATTCGTACGAGTTAGAATTTTTGGTGCGATTATCACTATGAGCTCTGAAAACGATGAACAGCCAGGACCTACTGAGGCATTTGATGGAATATTTGGCTTGTGGAGAATGCTCTAAAGCTGAAATTTGGGCAGTAGGACCTAGTGGCTCGACACATAAAAAATCTTTGAAATGTGGGGGCGGACTACTGTCCTGTTCAAAAAATCGCATTTTAATCACAATGCATTGCAATAGAGAGTAGTGAAAATCGATAAGCGATGATAAGGAATTGATGCGAAAAAAAGCCCTAAAAAGCCAAGTACTAGGTCCAATAATCTATCCTGCATGTGTAAGGGTATTTTTTGAGTAGAAATAAAAATTTAATGGAAAACGATGCGATTAAAAAGCGTGATTTTTTGGTTTGGGAAATGACTTTTTCAAAAATGTTTAAAGTTTTTTTCGTCATAATTTTGGACATTTGGGCAGGTTTTTTGATTTTAAGAGTTGTTCTGTTTGTTAGTGAAAATTTTGGAAATTTTTCATTTAAGGTGCGTTTTTTCGGGCGGTTTCGGGCGTCGTAGGAGTCAAAGGATTAAGCTATCAAGGTAACTCTTTATTCATAAAAGTACCAATTTTAGATATTACAAAATAATACCGTAAATATTCATCACAATACTACAGAAAAAGAGCTTGGGTTGCCTGTGGTTATTCTGCCTATTTCAGTTTACGAAGTTTGTAAACAAGGCTCAGTTTGCAAACTAAAAATATATTGCAAATGCTTTTTTAGTTCTTTATTTTACAACGTTGTTTTACAAGCATAATAAAAACTTATTCTGATTATTCTGTTCTTTTCAACTTTTAAGCTTTTAGTTTACACCATAAATGATTGAGAAAGCTTACTGACTTGTTTCTTTAGTTTATTCGCCTTCTTCTTACACGACAAAGCTGCCTTTCCTCGTTGTTGTTTAATACTTTTTAAGAACTTTTCTATGACATTTACATCTCGGTCAGCTTTTCCTCTGCTCTACTATTGGTATTTCATCGATTTTCTCTTTTTGGTTTTGTCCTCTAAATTCAGTATGTTTTCATCCATTTTTTGAACTCAATTTTTCCAGTTTAGTCTCACTGAAATCGCCTTCTTACAAGAACAACTGAAGCTGCCTTTCCTCGTTGTTGTTTAAGTTTTCAGTACTTTTTAATTTAAAATAATTTTTCCAATAAATTCACATCTCGGTCAGCTTTTTCTCCGCATTACTAGAGGCAATTCATCGAGGCAATTCGTGCTGAAAGCCACACATGCGCAAAGGTTTTTCTCTAGTGTCCTTTACACCGTAATCCTAAGCAGTTATTTGCAGTTCTCTCGGCCAATTAAAATGACGAAAAAATAAATTTGAATGGCAATAATACTCAGTAAATAAATTGATAATAAATCAATAAATCAATAATTTATAATAAATAAATGAAATCATTAATAATATTTAGTAAGTAAACCCCTTCTGATGGCTGGGATATATCGGCTGATATTAGTGTACGAGGATGAGAAATGGTCCGAAAAAAGAACATTTGACCGATAAGCGAAGCTTCGAGGGGGCAAATTCCATTTTTTGGATCAAATTTGATATTTTGAGGAACATTTCTCATCACAGGTGCTTACCATTGAAGAAATGTACAGCATATTTTGTTGATTTTTTCGTGTTTGCTGGCGTAGCTTTCTCAACCAGTCTTTGTATTTAACTCATACTTGTTTGTAAAAACCGAGCGAGCGAGCGATCGAGGATCAAGCACAACTGAATGATAAAGCTATCATAACTCATGGATTTTTATTGGGCCGAGGTCACATGGTTATGTACTGACTTCAAATAACGATTCCTTTTGAATCGGCTCGACTATGTTTTTCTCTAATTTTGGTTATCTTAGAGAATGCCCTTGCCCACCTTTTCCGTTTATCTTTTATTTTTCCAGTTGGTTATCAACGCATCAGCTAATTAGACTTTAATGACGTCACGAGTGACTCAATATTGAAAAAAAGAACAAACAAATGGGCTAAATATGACTGAGGTTGAGGTTTAATAATGATTTAGTTTTGGTAACCAGTTTCTGTTGCCGCCTCCTGTGGCGGGGTACAAAAGGTGATTTTATGAACAAAACATTTTTGAAAAGCAAAAAAATATCTTCTGCCATCAGAATCCGAATCGGATCGTCGGTGAAGGCAAGAAAAGTGGCGATGTGGAACCACTTCAACATCACTTAGCAAAAATAAACTTATCTTATCAAATACATACAAGTGCTTATGATGTCTAAAGGAAGTAAGAAAGAGAAGAAGAAACCCCAATTGAGAAATACTTCGAAAAATCTAGTTAATGGCATTGAATGCTTCATATTTACACTAAATTCATTAAAGATTTCTTATGGTCTCAGTATACAATTTTACTAACACTTTTAAACCTGATCAGAAAATGGACGGCTTACTCAATCGCTAGTATAGTCTCAGCAGCTTCAGTTGGCAAGTAACATTTAAAGATTAAGGCCTATATTACCTCAGCGCCCTACAGTCTATGTTCTACATCCGAAATAACTCTGAGCTTTTGAATCGGTAGGAAGAGAATGAGGGGAAAATATCCAAGATAGCGGTGTCTCGCTTGCCTTTGATTTAAAGTTCATATCATTTCCGTGCAGTGACAAAGACTTGGAAAAAACCCGGCAAATTTACGACATAATACGAAAATAAAATCAGAAGTTGTATAGGAAGCGGCTTAATTTGACATAAGTCGGAGGTACATTGATTTTAAAACAATGCCACTGAGAGCTCATGTCATCTCATAATATTTTGATAAAAGAGCTACGCAAGTGACATTCAACCAAAAGAGGATTTTGTGTGCCGTAAAGTCAATATAATATTCCTCAAATTAGCTTCCAAAGAACTTCCAAGGTTTTTATAAGATTCTTGAAGGGTCAGACGTAGCATTTTCGAGTTGTGTTGTAACGCAAAGTTCGGAATGTTCTGTTAATTCACTTTTTATGTAATTATTTATATATTTTTATTCACGGCTCTGGTCTTCACGAAATAACATCGTGGATGGCTTTCATATAATGTAAAATGTAAACTTTTCTGAGTGGGGGTAATTTAAATCAATTCTAGGTTGTTTTTATTACAAATATCCTAATTTACCTAAATAATTACTTCTGCATCCGTTGACATACCAGGAAAAATCAAGATTATTCGCAAGACAGGAAAGTGCGTTTTAATCAAAAGTGTGGTAGCCTGCGGGCATGTTTTACATACAGAAAACCGAAGTTATTCATCAATTTTTCATTGAATTGAAAGGACTTAAAATGAGTAAAAATCTTCGATTTGTTTCCCAAGATTTCTTCTCATCTTTCTAATTTTGTAAAAAAATAGATACTTCTAGATAGTTTTTTTCGAAAAGTACTAGAAAATATGCCTATATATTATTGATTTATCTACGGGATTTATTACAGAAAAGGTTCAAAAAAGGTCCGCTACTGATGCACTGAAAGATATACTTGCTTACGTTTTTAAAAGATCGAGAAGATGGGTATGAACATTTGGGTTTGAAATATTTTCACACTGAAAAACTATAGCCATACTTGTATCAGGAGCTAATAGTGAGTAGTACAAACATGACTTTACCGTAGTGGTCGGGATTCAAACAAGCTAGAACATCTACAGATATTAAATATAAGGTTAAAGGGCCTTATTCGAGTAGAATGAGTTAGATCAATTCTGGCCCCAATTAATCAGAATATAATTGAAGCAAAATATGAATTCATGCAGGACTTACCTGTCCCGGGGATGGCTATGTTGAAGATCAAGCAAATGATTGCTATCGCTGGTGGCATTATAGGAATGGCTTTTCGAAATGACAAATTCACATTACCTCGGCCTTTCCTTTCGTTTACATTATTTGAAACAATCGTAGCCGCAGGAACCTGAAATCCTTGGAAGGGAGGGGATAAACTCATTGTAGACGTCGATGTACTTCGTATTACCGAAGTAAAACATTCCGAGTCCTCATTGATGCTTTCGAGTCGCCTTCCTCTTCCTTGCGATTCAGATTTTCTTCTACTACTGCTATGGCTCGATGACTGAGTGGTTCGTGGTTCATGAAGTGTATTACTGTCGTCTATGGAAGGCGTATTCAAGGTTGGCGTGTACATAGACATATCCTCTGCATTGTTATTTAGGCCATTCTTAGATGACTCCTTTGTATCTTGGATTGAGTCTGACATTACAAGACACAGCTTTGAACCGTCACCCATCATATCTTGTCCTTTAGCTGTCCTCAAGGCAGATTTTACAGAATTCTAGTTATCCCAATTCTGTGGTAGCTAATCATCGAATTAGAACTATTAGGCCAAGTATATTAAAAGGCTTTGTACAGAATAATCGTATCCAGCGATGGCAGGACGTGTTTCCAAAACGACAGCGAAGTAAATATTATGCGAAAATAGGTAATCCAACACTATTGCATGAGACAGATCCGGATGTCACACAGTGACCAAAGTCAAGTGACTTATTTAATAAATATCGAATCCATTTGCAACAGCGTGAGATCCACGCATTGTGATTCTCGTATTCCTCCAACGCAACTTATTTTTGGCTGCAGCATTTAACTTGAAATTTCAGAGCCGTTTATGGAGAATATCTTGGTATTGATGCTCGATTTACTTGTCAAAAGTGAAATATACGTCATAATGGAAAAGTTAAGCCCACCAAACAACTGAAGAAACTACACGTAAATATTCCGTGTGATATCACGAAAATACTGTCCTATGACAACGTATCAAACGTATAGCCATCTAAACCTGTTGTTGGACGGATTGAATAATAGTAAGTTAAAATTTTCACTTTTTTCCGCTACTTCCTAGTCAGATACTGAAATACGATGATTCAATCGTTTTTAGCGCTACTCAAAGCGTGCGCTATCTTAAAACATGGACAGACCGACAGACAGACAGACAAACCAGGACACACAGACAGACAGATAAGGACAGACAGACAGAACGGGAAAAAGTGTTACGTAAGTATTGGTAATTCTTGGCATCATTAGTATATATATACTGAAACAGATGAATGATTTATTTTAGAAAATAAATAGGAATCAAACAGTAGTTCCACTGCTATACAATGCATTTCACTAAACGTAGAAGCAACTCTACTCACATACGACTCCGAGATTGGGAATCCGAAGCCTAGGATTGCATTGATGAGGGCAATACCAATAAATAGATTTAAAAAAAGCACTGTATTTTACTAATTGAGAATTGCATTTAGTGAGAAATAATGTGAGACTGAAAGGTAAGATTGATACTGAAAGCAACCACGTGACTAAACGGCATACAATTATCAGTCGCAGTCGGAAAAACGCCATCATGACGTCATTATATATACGTCAGATATAGGCCGTTGTACCTGAGGTATAGGTATGTTAAGTCTTTCATTTTCTTGATTATATACTTAAGGTGGTTTGACGTCTGCGCATCCTGCTCTCGCAAAAATGATAGAAATAAAAAAAAGTGATAAGTGCTTTCCTCTTAGAATGCTTTTACATTATATAGGTGTACCTCTCACTATCTTACGATCACTCATCAAGATAAATATAGGAACAAAAGTGTTTGGAAAGCAAAACTCAGATATGCCGGCAAAAGTCAAAAACTATTACATTGCGTCACTTAGAAAACGATTGGATATTAAGCCTTCAAATTAATGAGTTGATTTCATCAATATCCTCCTCTTCCCATGCGTGGCTTGTTTTCAATGTAATGATAAAGTCCACGCACCCACCCCCGCCGCTTCCCAACCCCCCCCCCCCCCCCCCCCGCAGCCAGAGTAAATATGTGTAAGCCGATAAAAGGACATGAGTACGCGCTTGTTATAGTTGGAATGAAAGCTAATGAAGCCCAAGTACTACAGTATAAAAAAAGAAAGCCCCGTCGTCAGCTTCTCGTACATTATTGGTTTACCTTCTTTATATATATAAATACTGAATAACCCACCAGACTACGATAAACATTCTCTCCAAGTTTTAACAAAATAACATGATAAGCAGCAACTTACCTAGACCTGGTATTAGAATATTGAAAATCAAACAAACAATAGCTGCTTGTAGTGGGAGGATAGGCAATGCTGCAACAATAAGTGGTCTTTTTGCATGTTCTCCACCAATAATTGCTAGACTGCAGCGACGTCGATCCTTAATAATTGCAGTAGGAAAGGCATTCTCCAAGTCTGGTGTGCTAAAGCTAATTCTCGTTTGATTCCATAGGGCTGGCGAGGCGGTGGACCATTGACTGTCGCTTATGCTTCGAATATCTGATACGCTACGTTCTCCTTGCTGGTTTTCAAATGGATGGACGGCGCCAGGATAAGGATGGGCCATGAGACTAGACAGTGGCATTAGTATGTGACCAGGGACATGAATGCTGTCCTGACTTCGTAAAGGTTTGTCAAAAGCTTGAAAGGTTGGGCGACGACTTTCGACATTATGTTCTGAATCCCACTGATTTCCCCACTCCATCTTTGATTTTGTCAGACTTCTAGAGATAAAATATTTGCCTCTTATGGGAACTAGACAATATCTCAATTGATCAACGGATCTTTGAGGTGGCCACTTGTCACTAAGGCAATCAAGTCACCTTCAGAACTTATTATTTATGCAAAACGCAGATCGTTTAGTGACCGGTCCTCTATTGTCTGAGAATTAGAGTCTAAATGTTAAAAACAACACTATGTAATCATTTAGTTCATAAGCATAATTTGCATGCCCCAAGAATTTGCTTGGATTATAGAATTATGACTTTCAAAGATCTGCTCAACTATTGAAAAAGACTATTGAATTGATTCCCTTCCCTATAAATGCCGCCAAAATGTCAGCTTACCTTTAGAACGGTAAGGAAAGGAAAGGAAAGAAGCTTTGGGATAAGGTGGGAAAATAGAATACATGAATTCGAGGAACACATTCGGTTTATTATTCGTTTTTTTGAAAAAACTTGATTAATGATATACTTTAAATCATATATTGCTAAAGGTACGAGGCATGTATGGCTTGTGGCACTCTTACCAACCCATCCACTGCATGCAAGCATCCATGCATGCAGCATTCCGATCCTAAGCTGTTTTCAACGTTTTGTAATTTCAAAACTTTATGATTTTCAGATATTAGTATGGCGCTTATTTTGGTTTAGTCTTTGTTTGTTTTTGTAGCTCGGAAGTTCCCACTACTGATAATGCCACCGCTCACCTTGGATATTCTTCTTGACTGAACTCGTGGAAAATAACGAATTACAGTCAAACTCATGCTTTCCTATCGAGGTTCAAAGATTCATTTTAGGATTCGAAGTTTGATATCCATCTTGCTTAGAAACGTGCATTAATGAGCTAATGAGACGAACGTCGTAAATTTCAATCTCGGCCTTACCCTCAAAATGTTCATTTGAAAAAAAAAAACAAATTTCAACAAAGCCTCAAAGCTGTAATGTTTAATTACTACTTCAAATCATTGCAAGTTATTACGACCCTGAAAACCGTAGAACCTTTAAGACTGCAGTGGCGGATCCAGGGTTTTTCAAAACGGGGTCCAGATCGGGGAATAGATTGCTATGACGTCATATTGACGTCATATGATGTCAAAGTAAAAAAAAAAAAAAAAAAAATGTGGTGAAAAAAAAAAAACGGGTGCAGCGGACCCCGTCGCACTACCCCTAGATCCGCCACTGGACTGTTTGTCCGAAGTGCAATACCTCGCGTAGCCTTACCTGCCCTTAACCTGCTACTACTGATTTTTTATAGCTCCGGTATGTTGTATTAGAGATAGTACGGGCCAGCAGTAATTGGCCTACCACGGCTGTTATGGTTACCCTGCCTTACATCGTTCTTGTTGTGTTTTTGTTGTTGTACATAATTAGTTATTTGGTGAAGTTAATGAAATGAAAGAAAAAAAGAAAATGAAAAAACAACCTTTTGAACGTTCAATTTGAGCTCACGATCTGAGCGCGCACAAAAACCGCATAATGAAATTCAAAACATACAGGTTTTAAACTTCAACAGGAAAGAACCCTAGAATTTTGCACAAGAATATATTTTTCTCTGAATTTCTTAAAAAAACAGGTAAAAGCAATGTTTTGCCAAAGCTTGAACTAAACAGCTTTCTAAGAAAATTACTCTAAACTCTAAACTGTAAACGCCATTCTGACTTTTTTAAATCACTCTTCCATGTTCGAGTTAAAGGAAAGTGTTTCGTTTCATATAAATTTTGATGAAATTTAACCATCTAATTGATAGTTTGGCGTGCCTCCCCCCGACCACGATTTTTTGGTACCCACCCCAAAATTCGTTTAGTATGATCCAAGGAACATTTGTGCCAAGTTTGGTGCTTGTACTCAAAAGTGCACGATCTTTGCTATTTTTGTTGCTAACAGACCTGACTATACGAGCTTGTTCGTCAGGGGTGACTCTCCAAATCTTAATTAATGCCAATGAGTAAGCAGGATTGATAATGTACTTTCACATGACAGGAAGTTAACGATTTCGTTTTTGACTAATCCCCCACCTCCCCCACAAATCTCTCACATAGCCTATAATAGAAATCGCCCAGATTTGACTAGAAAGATCTCAAACCTTCCCTGACGATGAAATACAAGTCGAGAAGAACAGTTAGGTATAATTCAAATTTGATTTATTACATTTTTAGTATTTCATTTTATTTTCTCATATTTTGCAGACATCAGCACATACCCATATTTAGCTTGGGCTACCTGTGCCGATTTGAAAAATTCCTGTCATTAATTTAGCTTTGGCATTTATTGGATTTCAAAGCAGACCAATCAACACCAGCGAAAAAAGGATGTGATTTGATATCCTCTAATCCATTGACTCCAGAACCTGGAAGAAAACAAGATAATTAAAAGGATATTCATAGTGTAATAACTGATAGAGTAAAAAAAAAACAAATAATGTATCGTTATAGAAATAACAACAGATCCTATGTGGCTGCCTGGACGAGGCATGAGAAATGTTAAAAGGTTTGATCAGGACACATAAAATATAAAAGCAACCAAAGGAACATGTGTTTGTTGACTAACAACTATAGACCCCTTGCAACACGTCGGAATGCAGCTCAATTTGGAGGGCAAAACAATAGGTTCCAATTCTCATGAGATTGAAATTCTTTTGTTTTGCACTCCAAATTGAGCTGCTTTGACGTCACGTGCAAGGGGTCTATCATGTGTGGCCGGTTGGTTGATGGCCTGGTGCTTACCAAGTCTTTCAGATGGCGAAACTATAAGCAACTGCAACGGTAAAATAGAAGAACATTAAAAAACTTCATGAATTATATAAATATTTCACGGTATATCATATGATAGGTTTCAAGCAAGTAAATCAGTATTCAGTTTTAATTTGTGATTGTAAGAAAATCGCTACTGGACATTTATGGAAGAGGCGCTATATTGATGATGATGATGATGATGATAATGATAATGATGATGGTGATGATGATGATGATGATGATGATGATGGTGATGATGGTGATGATGATGATAGTGATGATGATGATGATGATGATGATGATGATGATGATGGTGATGATGGTGATGATGTGGTGATGGTGGATTAATACACGTCACACTACCTCACGTATAAGTGCTGAAGCCTCAGCTGAAAGATTGCTTGCAGTTTCTATCTCTGTATGAGATCGTATTCCCCAAGGATAACTTCTGCTTAAAGCCTATTAAGACATAAACAAATAAATAAATGTATGTGGATGTATAGAATCGCAATGGGCAATGTGCATCAAAACCCATAAATGTATGGGGATGTATAGAATCGCAAAGGGCAATGTGCATCAAAACCCATAGAGAGCACTCTGGGAAACTGAGTCTTGCAGAAATGGAACAGCAAAATCAAAGGAAATATCAGTAAAAATTACTGTTATTTTCGTCTGTTGAAATACTTTCATTTCCGTTGAAAATGTCAAAGGAAAATTGTTACATGAATTTTTAGAGGAGCCAAACCAACGTAAAAGGACTCACTTTCCCATCATGCTTTGAGCTATGAATTCGAGCCCATGCACACAGGCTTTATGCTCATGCACACCGCATTTATTGTGCAGAAGACTGATTCAGATATCAAAATAAAGAGATAAAAAGAAAATACTGATAATAGGTATTTTACTGATAAAACCAGGTATGCGAAAGTACAGAAAGTACTGTTTCGAACTATACAGCTATTTTAAATACGTTGAACACTGAATACTGAATAGCGCATTCCAAGACCAAAGGGCATTGTGGGTCTCATTAATTTGAAATAAAAAGTAAATATACAGTGATTTGCTCTCTATATGTAGTTAGTATAGTGTTTGGAATGCATTGGATTCATTTTATTTTAGACAATTTTACAGAAGACCCAAAATGCATTTCGGTCTTGGAATGCACTATTTTAACCGTTTAATGCATCGCACCTGCCCAGTAAGTATTTCATAAAACAATGCACCAACACTCCACCAGTCAGCAGCAGAAGTGACTTCTTCAAGCCTAAACAATTCTATGTAGAAGAAAAACCAAACAATTCAATAGGTTTAGCAAATCAAATTGTAATTCAAATTCTGCTGTTGTACATGTATGCTATTATTATTATCGATATTATCTATATTATTATCATTATTGCTGTTATCATTATCACTATTATTATTATTATATTTTATTATCATTGTTGTTGTTTTTGTTATTATCATTATTACTATTATTAATAATGGTAATAGAACTGAGTTGAGTGCAATTTGGGCTGAAATCGCAAGAGTGATTACAAAATTGCACGACCGCGCAGCTAGCGGGAGTGCAATTTGTTAATCACGAGTGTGATTTCTGCCCAAAATTGCAAGACACTCAGTTCTATTACCTATTAATCATTTCCATTTTGAAACTTAATAGATTAAAATACTCAACAGTTATATGTAGCTTCAAAAGTGATTGTTTGACAAAATGATGCAATTAATGATTCAAAATAGTGCAATTAATGCTTAAATCGCACACTTTGTAGCCAATCAGATTGCAGGATTTGCTAATGATTTCAAAATGGATATGATTATTATTATTATTATTATTATTATTGTTGTTGTTATTGTTGTTGTTATTAGGGTCTGGTTTACCTGGTGCACAGTACTCTTCTTCCAAGGAAAACAAATCTGCTTCCTCATTGACATCTTCCCAGACACTAAAATGTGTCAACAAAACGTGACCTTCATCGCTGATCAATATGTTCCTCGAATTCAGGTCTCTGAAATACAATAATAAGTAAGGTTAGTATCATTACCCAGGTGATTATAGAAAATCGCGCGCGCGGATTGGTCGAGAACTTCGGACTGTTTCTGTATGATCACTTATAGATGAATAAAGGATCGCGCGCGCTTCGTTTGGTACAAAATACGAAAAATATGTACATTTTAGAAATAAATAAACTAAAACAATTATTCACCTCAGTCTCGGTGATCATCGGTGAATATTTACCGAACCGCGAGCCTTAGGGGAATCATGAATGGCGTAGCGGTAGTGCACTCGCCTCTCATCTATTGATGATTTGGGTTCGATCCCTGAACTCTTATGTCAGTAGTGAGTTCTGATGGGTGGAGTCTCCCTTGATTCGAGGGTTTTCCCCCGGGTTCTCCTGCTTTCCTCTATCGTCAAAATCCAATACTCTAAATTGGAATCTGTGAATTACCATGCCCTGACTTAGATAAACTCAGAGGTTTTATCGAACATTTGAAGATTACTAAGGAGAGATCAGACCACTAAGAGACGGTTTCATGAGATCGTTTTTGGGGTAACCAGGTTAATAATCGTAGTAAAACTATTTGGCAGCAGTTCGAACCGCTTAGAAATTAAATATCATTGACAAAACTAATCTGAATCGCAGTCCAGTATTGTTCATTGAATTTACCAACCTGCATATTATACCATTAGAATGTAGGTGTGCCAAGGCCAAGATAATTTCTGCCATCCAAGTGCGAACACACGATTCTATTGATTTTTGACTTGGCGAACTAAAGTACTCGTCCAGCAAAGCGAAAGTTGATGTTTTTCTAGCAGATCCAGAAATATTTTCTCCGTAATTTTTCATCTTTCCTTCCTCTTTCTTTTCACAAATAGTTGATCGTTCAGTATCATGATCAGCTGTGCTATTAGTGCCTTCTTTTTCTTGCCTTGAACCAATTACAAGAAATTCTGTTTTCTGGTTATCCCTTTCGTTTCTCGAGTGACAGGGATGTATAATTTTTTTCTTCATTTCTGTCTCCTTTAGGTTGTGAACATAACACTGACTTTTGCTAGTAACGCTGCTTTGTTGTTGCTGCCGTCTCTTGAAGGGTAATAAGTAATCAAATAGCAGTCCTCCACGGGCATGTTCGACCAGGAGAAGTACAGAAGTGGGAGTCTCGCAGTGTTGATGCAATTTTACGATAAAAGGACATTGCGCCTGCAAGGAAAGGAAAGGCGGTTCAGTTACTAGTAGAAGATTCCCAAGCGGCGGCGGAAAAAAAAATGACAAACATAAATAGAGACTTATCAAGGAATGTCAGTCACTAGGAGATGATAAACATATCATATGTACTAGCACTACTAACATCATTACACTATATTGGCACTCACCGATTGTTGAGAACATTTACATGATAAGTTGTTTCTAGCTACGAAACTTGATCTCAATAATATCAGTGCAACTGGTGCGATTACGTTGTAAGTATTGCAAGACATTTTAAGACATGCAACAGATCAATATATGTGAAACATTGAAATAACCGCCTGGATACGCTGTGAAAAGACGTGGCCGCCATGATGGTTGACATGACAAAAGACACCAAGACCAATTTTGTTGTTGTCAAAATCAAGCAACATGGAGGCTATAACGTCACATACACTCCAAGGATATTAATTGAAAATCTATCATGTTTTTCCATTACATAATAATTTTAATTATAACTTACGTAAGCTGATTCGAGTAAGCTTTTTCTTCTTTTAGCGCTTCTTGACTTGTGGCGTGAATGGTGACAACTTTCGATCTTTGGCAAAACCTACAGAACCACTTGTTTGGTTAAAGGCGGCGGTTTGATAAAGAGAACACACGGAAACTATAAGTATTCAATTTTGCATACCTTTATTACGTAAGTGTTTTTATCTTCAGCTCTATATTTCACCAACATCACCTGGGTTTTAAAAATACCATGCATTAGATTCAAGTTAGATTGGAGAAAAATAATCACCATTAGAAAAAACCTACTAATGGTCTATCACCAATCGAGCCCTGTGATTGGCTGAGCTACTAGGGGTCTATTAGTGATAGACCTCTAGTAGCGAAAAGCGCCGGTTTTGAAAACCAAAAAATATATATTTAAAGCAAAATCCAAAACTTTTTGCATTCTTTTATTGGACCGATTAGTAGGTTTTTACTAAAACAATTAGACCTCTCGCCCTCATGGCCAACGAGTCAATAGCCCATTCGGCCTTCGGCCTCATGGGCTATTGACTCGTAGACCATTCGGACTCGAGGACTAATTGTTAATTATTGTATGGCAAGGTAGCTTCACGCGCTATGATTGGTCAATTTGCAGTCCATAACTCACGGTACGGACCGAAAATCAACATTGTTTCTCCTAACCTTGCAGTCAATTTGTTTGTCAATCAAGCGCATTTCCTCAAGTTAATTGAATATTGCTATTGACAACCAAGAAACTCTGGCTGAGCCGGCCATGAGTTATGTACTAACCTTTCCAATGATACCAATCACCGAATAGTCAGCCAGTTGAAGCTGACTAGGAACTTCTTGATAATGATTGCTATCTTCTTCAATGGCGTTTAACCTTCCAGATGTGCTCTCAGGAAGTTCCTTTAGAGAAAATCAAATAAAAACAAGTCAACACATGAACCTGAACGACTGGGACTTTTTTTGGCGGCAAGGAAACAAAAATGAGCTCGGCCACTGCGAGCCGGTCTTTTGTTTTATATGTTGCTCTCTTTTAACACACGAGGCTTTTTTTCTTTCAGGCCATGCCATGTTTACAAACAATTGTGGAGTTGGAAAAATTGGCTTACATATAACAGAATTATGAAAATAATCAACCTTTGATTCGTGAACGTATGCAGTATAAAGAGCTTCAGCCTTCAGAAGATACTGCGCTGTCTTACGACGAACTGCGTCTCGGCGTTTTGCATCTTTTTCCCCTACAAAGGAACCGCAGTCGTATTTAATTCTAGAGCTAAAAGACCGGCCAAAATATACTCCGTAAAGTGAAATCGTTAGATCAGCGAATGTTCGAAGAAAATGCTCACCTTGTACCCCACTCAATAGCAAACTAACACACTTCTTGTACAGGTGAAATGCTTCCTTGTACTGACAATCTAGTTCAAAGTTCAATGCCTGACGCACGACTTTTGCCGCTGCAAACAGATAGTCATCTCCTGTGCTATCCGACAAGAAACTGGTGTCTTGTGGATCGAATCTACAAGGTTTTGTTCCCTTTTGGTTTTCCTTGGATAATGCAGAAGAGTCTCCAGGATTCTCCTGTTTTGAAATACTCTTCGGTGAGTTGTATGCCTCACAGGACTCATCTTTAGTTCTCTGATTTTCCCGATATTCGCCTTGGATTTGCTTTGGCACTTGTGCCACTGTTTCTCTCTTCGATTCAATACCAATATTTCTTTTTGTATTCGCCATTTGTTGTACATTGATATCGGAATTTCCTACACAATCACTCTCTGCATCATTTCTTACATTCCCTTCGTATTTAGAGAGTTCATTTTCTTTTTGGCTTTTTGTCTCGCCTTCTTCAAGTTCAGCGAAGGGTTTGGGAAAATTTAATTCCTTTACAATTTCATCATTTTCTGCTTCGCACGCTAAAGTTTCAATGTCATCACCCTCACTGCATAACGATATAGCTCTTTGAAGCCATGTAGAAGTCTTTCTTGACTTCTGGTCGTCTTCACCATCTGAATCCCAACTCATTTGTTCATTATTTTCACCTTCCTTGTTTCCAAATGCATCTTCTTCGCTATCCTCATCAGACAAACGCCTTCTAATAAAACTAGGAATCTCTGTTGATAACTGGGATTCAACAACATCACTACTTTGCTCGTAAATTGTTTCATCAGCAGTTGTTTCGGTTTTGTCTAATCCTTCTACAAGAGACGGCTGCTTACACAACCAAACGCCCCCGAGTTCAAGATATCCTGTAAACAGATACAAGGAAGTAAATCATTCTCAAGAAAATTAAGGCCCAGCCCAAACGTCGATCTTCTCATAAGCCGAACCTAAAGACCAACATCATTATTCATTATTTTCAATAATGCGTTCGGTTCAAGAGAAGTTAGACGTTTGAACCGGACCTGGCCTAAGAGAAAAAAAGTAAAATGATTACAAACTCTAATATTAGTAAACGAATTTTCAGCACAGTTTATAATGAATATTTGCACTTAGTCTACTTATGTATGACTATAGTGAAAAACTCTTTTTCAAATAACTTACTGAAGGCTGAATGAACCCTTTTAAGTGTTTAAAATAATAATAAAAGTAGTTTGTAATAAAATAAAAGTAGTTAATTCATTGTGGCGTATTTTGGTAAACATTCGGTTAAATTTGGATTTGAAGTTCGCCAAAAATTAAAACTGCAAATTTCGCTTAAAAACAATTTATTAATGTTGTGGAACTCAAAGCGAACAGACGTACGAGGCTACAGAATCAATGGCATTGACTTATAAAGAAGGTTAGTGGTGGAGCAGAGACTAGATTATGTGCGTTTACAAACAGTACATTTGACCCAAGAAAATAAACACTGCATGCCTGTACCTCGAGATTCTTCTGAATCTTGAGTCGTAGTACACTTGTCATCTTTGTTGATACTGTGAGATTCTGATACATCACCATCACTACATGTACTTGAAAAACTCGACGTTCTAGAAGAGTTACGAGAGCAGGCAGTACGTTGATAAATACCTCCCTTAGAAAAAGAAAAAGAAAAAGAAAACAGCAAAATTGCTTTGAACGTGTTGAGGATTCGGTATACAAATGATAAAAAGGCACCACTGAGGTATAGTAAAGGAATATGAAATAAAAACTCTGGTCAAATTACCTCAAAAAATTTTCGAAAACATTGACTTTTTGCTAGTTGTGGATGGCTTCCTGCAAAACTCAGTAGATTATGGGAATCTCTTCTACGTTCTTCTATCACTGCCTCATCAAAACGATCTAATAGTGGGAGAGAAAACACAGAAATTACACACAAGGACCGCTGAAATAGTTTTAACTTAAAAGTTTTGAGGGTGCTAATCTTGGGGAATTCCAGCACCGCCTTAGCCTGAGAAAACAGACGTCCTTTCGCTCCTCGTCTCTGTTTTCTCATGCTAGCACTGCTTGAAAATGTTAAAATTGAGCCTCTCGAATTGTTATTCCAGTGTCTTGGGGCTTGATCCCATGCATGAAAGTCTGTTGCTCAACCAACTGAGCCAACCGGGTGGCAGTTAAAATATCTTATACAAATTAATTAACCCCTTGTATGTTTCTCCAAATTTAGAATTTAAAATTATTGAATCCTTGTGTACATACCAAAGAATGTTGCTTTTGGGAGAGAAGGGAATTTGTATTCTTCAAGTTTGGTTTTGTAAAGTTTCAAAAGATCCTTCCGAAGTTTCTTAAATTCACTAAATCTTCTCCATACAATGACCTGTGATGGGAAAAAAAATCAGGGTTTGTTTACAAGGAGGAATGGTGAACCCTCCCCTAGATTTACACTGTCAATATGGTAATAAGGCTACCCCATATTCTACTTGTTTTCTTCTCAAATTCATTTCAATGCAGGATAAATCTGGTGGTAGGGTTTCCATCTGTCTGATAGGGTAATTTGTCTGCCTGGGTTAATTGTATCCCTTGTAAACTCATGCATGGCCAGAGAGATAATTATAACCCCTTTCCATGTCAACTTTTTTCGCTTCTTAAACCTCTTGTCAGTATCACAATTTACTGTAACACTTGTTCCAATAATGATAAAAAACCTGCATCCAAAAAGTTTAGTTATCATTTATCATCATTTATCAGGCATATCATCATCAGTCAGTTAATTTGTTATAATGGTAAAGTAGAGACTATAATTATTTATGAAATCATTTACCTCTTCAACCACACTAGGGAATCCCTCTTGGCAAACCTGTGTAAAACAGACAACTGAATGTTAGGAAGAATGGTGACTTTTAAATTAAAATTGTGGAAGGGTAGGGTCATGATGATGTAATGGTGGAAGGGTTGGGGTCTTGGCGATGTAATGGTGGAAGGGTTGGGGCCACAGTGGCCTAATGGTGGAAGGGTTGGGGCCACGGTGACATGCACTTATCCTGATGGCTGGAATCACATGTGCTAGATGTCAGGAGAAAATGTTTTTCCTGTTTTGTTTTTGTCATTCTTTCACAATGATGTTCGGAGCATACAGTAGGTTAGTCCTTTCCTGGACTCACTTTCTGTCTGCTTGATCTGACAAGCTGATATTAGTCGCAGGGGGAAGATAGTCCAGTATGATTTGCATACACATGAGCACTTGAACCAAAATAAGATCGTAGCACAGGCAGCCCAAGCATGAATGAATAGTGATGAGGAATATTTAAGACTAAATATCCCTTATGAATAAACATGAGGGATATTTAGTCTAAATATATGTGATTATATTGCCTATCCATGAAAATGTGACTAAATTGTTCACAATCCTGATAACTGCAAGCCAGCAATAAATAATTGCTGCAAGTCATCAGGTGAGCAGCAACACTAATCTTGGGCTTCCTGTGTAAACCTATGGATGCCAGAAAAAATCTCAATTTTTGAGTTCTGCAATTTGCCCCCCCCCCCCCCCCCCTGATCCTTCAGGGGCAAATTTATTGATAACATTCATAAGATCAATTTTTAATCTATAGGTGTTTATTTGTCTGTTCAAGTAGGTAAGCCAAGTATCTTTTCATCTTCTAATCATGCAAACTTAAATTTACTTATTGCTGGAAGCCATTAGGCAAGTTCACGAACGATTTACTGACTTCATTTTACGGGGAAGGCGATGTTATTTTATGCGTTTTTGGGGCTGTTGTGTGCTCTCAAGGTTTCCTGATTGAATATTGCGTGACAATATTGGACAGTGGTGGCCAAGATAGGTTGTATCTTTGTTGAGGAAGATTGACTTTATTTGTATGTTCTTTGATTTAGATGATCCATCCCATCCCAACACAGAGATGTTGTCCCTGAATTAAATATGTAATTAAATTTAATACTACCCGCTGTCTGGCAGTGATTCGCATGACCTAGCTGCAAAAGTGATTAGCTTATTTCATCTATGCTCACTGAGTTTAGTAGTATTTGTACATATTTATGAAACTGTATAGCAATTTCTTTTTCTGTTGTAATTTTTCTAAACATATTGATTATAGACATCTATTCTACTTGATCAGTATTATTTTTTGTCAGCTGCACCATAAATAAATGACATGAAGAGACATGCATCATTCAGCTTGTATAACTAATAACATACGTAGGAAGGGTCAGGAGGGTCCAGACCCTTATCATACCTAAGGTTTCATTGTTTGTTTTTTATTTTAGTTTAGTCTTGCCAGGTTTGAAGTAAATTTTGTATATATGAAGTATACATTTGGAACCCCCTTCTAAACGTTTTTCACGATCTTACCCTTAATCAAACTTAAAACTAGTTGTTGCATATTGCAAGTCTGTGTGAACTTCTATAGGATATCTAAGTGACTGTCCGCCTGGATCCACACTTGCTTGCTTGATAAACAGTTTATCAAACAGAAACCATTGTTTCCAGAGGGATGTTTAGTTATTATGATTATATTTATTATACATTTTACTCACTATCTCGCTCCTGATTGGCCGAGAGCCCTCAGCCAATTCCTGATATAATGTGAACTCGACATGATAAATGTATTATCTGTAGGTTTTACCTACAGATAATACATTTATCAGGTTGAGTTTAAAGGTCACAATATGGAAATGCAAATACGTTTGCTATTTTTTTCAAAAGCAGAATTAAATCTTTATTTTTATTTAACAAAATGTATAATAAAAAAATTATTGAATTCGGTTTTTGCATGATATCATAAATATCAAGACCTTGGCCGTTATATCCGCCTCAGCCTACGGCTTTGGCAGATAACACGGCCTTGGTCTTGATAATTTACGATATCATGCTCAACCTCATCCAATAATTGTTTAATATCAGTATTAATTATTGTGTTCAGCAGCACCATCATATAATATGATAAAATTGATAATTGTTTTCAATTGATAAAAATTAAGTAATTGATTATCAATTGATATCAGCAATTGATAGCCGAAAAGTAAGTGAGATAAGTACTTGATAAAAATTGATAATCAATTGATTGGTACTAGTTGATAAACAATTAATTCTTTTTGATAAAATTGATACCAATTGATACTAGTTGATAATAATTGATAGAAGAGAATTTAATCATATTCACAGTAAATTGATCAATAGACTAAGTTTCTTTTATCACAAATAATTAAAATTTACAAATTCTATGCATATAGACATTCGTTTGGATTGAGTTACTGTAGAAATGCGACTTACATATTAATTAAAGGAGATCAACAAACAAGAATAAACGAAACTATTGGTTTCCTCTCAGTCGGCTATCATCGCAGCACTTAACTTGCATTGCAGCAGCTAGTATTGATGATATATGACTTGCTATTAAATGTAAGTCAATCCCCAAAGAAGACTATTAAGCTTAATTATTACAAAGAACAGTACTTCTATTTCATATTCTGTATTAAACATTTCAATGTTTAAAAATTCTAACCTTTGCCGATACTCTGTAGACCGTATGACCTGCAAATGATTTCCTAGGGTCTGAAACTTCATATAATCTGGTTTCATCCTCGGCCATTTCATTTAGATGCAACGAAAATGGACGAAATTCCCCTTTCAGCGGAAGCCATTCAGATGCTGCTTGAAATATATTTTGTCTTCGGAAGACTGGGTAAGAGCTAGCCCGCTGACACATAAAGACTGAGGCGCAGTATTCTAGTTCAAGTGACGTCATCACAAATGGCTGCTTCCTGCGAGTGAAGGGAGAAATTTGTCGATATTTTTATAAATTTGGTTGCCATTCACAGGAAACAAGGAGCTATAAGCCAACATAGATTTGCCATGTCTAACGAGGATAAAGGGGCAGCACTTATACTTGAGGCAGAAAAGAAAGTGAAGTCTTCTCAGGGTTTTTTCGGTGGATTATTTGGGTGAGTGCCTTGTCTTTCTTGTACCAACTACGAAAAAGTGAACGATGTTTTTAAGATTATGAAGTTGATTTTGATTAATATCATTGTCGTGAATTTTAGGTCCGCCTCTAAACTTGAAGATGCGGCAGATCTGTATGTTCGAGCTGCTAATATGTTTAAGATGGCAAAGAATTGGAGCGGTATGTGTTTGATTGGATTGTTAACTTGTTTTCATTTCATACATTAGACAAAGCTCATAGTTCACGTATATCTCATCTATTATGGACCCGATCAAGGCCATGCATTTTATCAGTCAATACATGCTTGAAATTCATCTGTATTGGAATAGCAAAGAGTTTATACATGTGTAAATATTTTGATAAAATATACAAGACAATAAGACATTTTCGAATTACAGTATTTATAATTGAAAATAAAATAAAAAATTATGAGAAAACTTACATTATATCAAATTTAGATAAGTGAAACAGGGCTGTGGCAGGAGGAGCCACCCCCTCCCCCCAACAATTTTAGCTGAACATTTTAGGTCTGTTACTTTTCAACAATCTTTTTTCATACGTGTAAGAACAATCAGAATATGGAATGCTCTTCCTGTAAATCTGAAACGGTCTGATCTATAACATTAAATCAGTTTAAGAGTCTGCTCTATGAATATTACAACTCTGCTTTACAGATTAAATATGATGTGGACAATCCCCGTACTTGGACAACCACTTGTTTGTATAGGAAATCGCATGACCTCGAGTACAATTTGTATAGGAAATCGCACGACCTCGAGTACAATTTGGAAATTAATAGGTACGAGTAATGTTTTGAAAGTTCTTGTAATTGCACGAGCCTTTAGGCGAGTGCAATTAAAGAACTTTCAAAACATTACGAGTGCCTATTAATTCCAAATTGTACGAGAAGGTCGTGCGATTTTTTATTTATAGTTCACTCGACAAAATTTTATAAAACATGCGAAGCGAAGGCATTCATTCATCTTCATTGCCTTTGCTATAACCGACTCTTCTCCAAGAACGCTAAGTCAAGAACAGCATAGAAAGTGTTAACGTTGCTGTAAAACCTTTTTAGATTAGTATTTTATGTATGATTTGAACTACAAAATACCAGAAAATAATTTTACACCTCAAGTAAAAAGCCATTTTGATGCATGTTTACAACTATTGAATGACAGTACTGACAGCTAAACAGCGAATCAAGAAGCGACTTTTCTTTGAAAACGTACTGTGTGAAAACTAAGCGAAAGTTGAGAGTTTACAGTTCTCTAATTTAAGTATTTTTCCTCTTAGCATTTGCTAATAACTGCAAAAACACAATTTCAAAAATACTTTCTTTGAAAACAAGTTAGCTGGACAACATCAAAAGGGATAAAAGCGACAAATATGTCGTTCAAGTTAAAAGTTTTCAAGTACAGCTTGCCGTGAACGAGTCGCCAGTGATCAGACCATGTGCTTTGGATATTATTCCCTCCTGTAGCTTGAAGAATTTCGCTGCTATTTTCTTTGAATGGTGAATTATCTGAAGATTTTATTATTTCAAGACTGGATTGACAACTTAGGATCAATTAACTTGTGATAAATAGCTGAATTCGTCTCTCTACAACTACTTGACAGTTTGCCGGTAAGATTTGATCTTAACTATTTTCAAAACAAAAAACGAGCCTCTACTCGCTGTATTTTTTCGCTAAACGGAAAGAAATTTGCTTCAAAACTATTGTTAGTTGTTTTCTACATATCGTACAATTATTGTTGATGTGGTGTTGAATATATTTTTCGAGAAGACCACAGAAGACAACAGGTGGTAAAACGAGAACATTCAAAACTCCAACTCAAATTGTTTGGCGAAAACTAGAAAGAAAAAACGACTTTCTACTACAAAACATGATTTATTAGGTCTTGAATTTGTCTAGTTATCATAATTTGAGGCCTTCCTATGTGTGTATTAAACAGTTTTCTGAAATGTTTGCATTTTAATCTATAAAACACTTATTTTTTGGGGAATTTCACTCATTTCACTGGGGAAATTTGCCGCTTTCGGCCGTGTTTCCATAGCGACCTAATTGGTACTCCCGCGGAGTACCAATTAACGCTCTAATTGTACTCCTCTAGACCAATCAGAATCGAGTAATTTTGTCGTGCGTACTATAAGGAAATTAATAGGCACAAGCAAATGTTTTGAAAGTTCTTGTAATTGCATGAGCCTTTAGATGAGTGCAATTAAAGAACTTTCAAAACATTAAGAGTGGCTATTAATTTCAAATTGTACAAGAAGGTTGTGTGATTTTTTATTTATACTTCACTGAACAAAATTTTATAAAGACAAGTATGTCGAACAAAGACATTCATCTGTCTTATTGGTTGATTTTCTCCAACAAATTCTAATTAAGGACAACTAAAATTCATAAAATGATTTTTGTTTACTCTCAAATTTGCTGCTGTTGGCTATGTTTAGCAGTGTTTCCATAGCGACTTAATTGGTACCCCTACAGAGTACCTATTAATGCTCTAATTGTACTATCTTGACCGATCAGAATCGAGAAATTTTGTTCAGAGTACTATAAAAAGTGTAATACCAGCTGTAATCTGTTTATCACTATTTTGTATTTCGTTTTTGTTTTATTTTGGGCCCACAGTAATACATAAACAAATAATGCATAGGGCATCTTAACACCCCCAAGACTTTTGACCAAGGGCCCCCAAATATGTTTGGCCTTGCTATAGCCCTGTGAAACATACCGCATGCTCTGATGGTCTAATTCATCATGTACTATTTTCCCATGGGTAGCACACTCACGTCAGTGTTTTTCTTTCAATCTGTGGTAAAGTGTCTAGTTTTTCTCTTTTTTTTTTTTGCGATAATTATAAAGAAGTTTACCAAATATCCCATAAGATGGCTGAAAACACATGCATCTACAAGGTGCAGATCAAGAACTAAAATTCATGGTAGATTTTCAATGGCCTACAGTAGTAGCTATAACAAGACACCAAAAACACCTCGATTTCATCTTTGTCTAGTTGAGAATTAGAGAATGGTTTCCCATTATTCACAACGGGGAGGTCATGTTCACCCCTATATACACCCCCCCCCCCCCCCCACTTCATTCATACATGTGTTTACCAATCTCTGATAAAAATTGATAATCAGTTAATTGATACTAGTTGATAAACAATTGATCCTTTTTGATAAAATTGATACCAATCGATAATAATTGATAGAAGAGAATTTAATCATATTCACAGTAAATTGATCAATAGACTAAGTTTCTTTCATATCACAAGCAATTAAAATTTACAAATTCCATGCATATAGACATGCATTTGGATTGAGTTATAAATGTGACTTACATTTCAATTTCATCTTTGTCTAGTTGAGAATTAGAGAGAATGGTTTCCATTATTCACAACGGGGGAGGTCATGTCCACCCCTACACCCCCCCCCCCCCCACTTCATACATACATGTGTTTACCAATCTGACTGAGATTCAGCAGTCTGTGATGATCAGTCTACTTTGATTATTCAAATTAACATTATTTTGTGATGATAACAATTAACTTTAAACACATTTTTTTGAAAGGTGTGTCATTCATTCATTCAATTATTATTTGTTACTATTATTTGTTCTAGCTGCTGGTACTGCTTTCTTAGAAGCTGCTAAAATCCAGCTACTAAACCTCCAAAGCAAACATGAAGCAGCCCAACATTATGTAGATGCCGCCACATGTTTTAGGAAGTCTGATGCCGAAGGTATATATATATAATTATATGAATTACATTTGAGGATTGTAGATGTAAATCATCATAATTTAGGTGAGAATTAAAGGGGCACTTGGATGGAAATGCCCCATATTTTGAAAGTCTGAATAGTTCAAGTATTTAAGAATAATATGACTCAATCATGATTATGAAAACCAGATTGGCAAAAATTTTAGCCTGGGAGCCACTTGCAGTTGAGAAATTTTGGTTTAAAAACTAAAAGAACAATAGGGTTGAGTAAATGACGTCATTTACTCACAATTTAGATGCTGAAAAAATATATAATTTTTATCCGCAAATTTTGACTGAAGAAAATATGTTGCTTGGCTACTATTGGGGCCATGTAGATAAGTTTAACCAAGTTTCAAGGCATTTCCAATTTTCATCGATTTTCATCCAAGTGCCCCTTTAAGTATCATGATGATGATGTCGTGTTTCAATGGGCAAAACTTCAAGAAAACAAGTTTTTCACTTCAAAATTGATTCTTATAGCTCTGAAAACAAACTTGGTAGCCCTATATAGTTTTTATTTTAGTATATTAAAGGTTAACATTTGTTTTTCCTTGAGGAAGCTTTAAATTTGATGGGAGAAATATGTTTTACAAAGTTAAAATGCCTTGAATGCTATGAACGTCCTTAACAGTTTTATTAATTAGTAATAACTCATTGACTAATTAGTACTTAATTGAAGCCGGTTTTGCTAGTATAAACTTTCTACTAAGGTGTAAAATGATATATTACATTATTTGGAGAGGTTCTGTGACAGTTAACTCAGCTACAACTATTCCTAGGCATTTGGGAGGCTGAAACTATTGCAATCAGATGATTATTTTCTGGATCTACAGTTCTAGCTGCTATTTCTTTAAATACATGATTGTAGATCTTATCACAATTTTTTTCAGAGGCTGTTCGATGCTATGAAAGTGCCACGGACATTTTTACAGATATGGTAAGGTTGTACATGCACATACATTTTATCCACTGGCAGATATTAAGCAATTATTGGACGAGGTTGAGCAAAATATCGTGATTTGTTAGTGGCAACAAGCAATTATTTGCCGATGCCGAATAATTGCTTGCAAGACACTAACAAATCTCGATATTTTACGATAACCGAGTTCAATAATTGTTTTATCATTCAAATTATTTTTTCTAATCTTTGAGGGGCAGTGCGCACGAGTCAAACAATAACAAAGAAGTCAGCTCATTTTTTCAGGGAAGCGAGCCATTGTCAAACTGCGCATGAGCAGACTGTTATTTGCAGTAAGATGGCTCTGCACTGTAATGCACATGAGCAGACCGTTATTTGTAGGCAGTTATTTGCAGTTTCCTCAGCCAATCAAAATGACAGAAAAAATAATTTGAATGATAATTTATCTTGCACCCTTGTACATGTACTTGTAGCAGTACTTATTTACAAGTACATTGTGAATGAGGAAAACAAAGGCAAGCAAGATTATTATTTAAAATATTGTAACTCATATGGTACTCAGTATTTGCTTGAATGGTTTTTCCATTCACTTGTGTTTTGGATGACACTAGAGTGCCACACTTAATCTGTGAAACAGTACTAAATTGTTAGGGTAGCTTAGGTGGTATATGCTGCAAAGGTTTGGGTCACTGGTTTGACAAATACATGTGCACGGGGGGGGGGGGGGGGGCACTTGTGAATGGAACCTGGCTTCCCCTTGTGTCCACCTGGGCTTGCCCAAAAAAGAATTAATTTTTTATTTATTTTGCACCAAATACTAGTACAAGGTACAAAACTGCAATGTACATTACTGTATATTATTTTAGTATAATTTTAGACTCAGTGAATATAGAGTTTCACCCACTGATGGGTTAAGTGACCAGTGATTATTTAACAATTAGGTCTAATTGTTTTAGTTAAAACCTACTAATCGGTCCAATAAAAGGATGCAAAAAGTTTTGGATTATGCTTTAAATATATATTTTTTGGTTTTCAAAACCGGCGCTATTTGCTACTAGAGGTCTATCAATAATAGACCCCTAGTAGCTCAGCCAATCACAGGGCTTGACTGGTGATAGACCATTAGTAGGTTTTTTCTAAATTTAAAGATGCTATTCACTTTGCCTTTGGTGAATAATTATTAATTATAGTGTGAGCAGCAGCCAACAAAAGTCTAAGACATTCTTATCATCATTATCATCTCTCCTCACCACAGAATGCACATTTACATGTAAGGTCATCAATACATTTATATGACAAACCCATTGACGTCTTTTTCTTTTGCTGGTCTACATCATAAAGCAATTATACAATTTCATTGAGTAGCTACAGTAGTACATGATAATATTGATTGTATTCATACATATTCAGATACATGTAGTTATTCCTATTTGTTATCAGGGACGATTTACAATGGCTGCAAAACACCACATCAACATAGCAGAAATCTATGAAAGTAATGTCGTAGATTTAGAAAAGGTAAAATGTTGTGTACATCATCAAACATGATTTTGTTAAGACCAGGGAATATACATGCACCTACTGGGCTGTACTGTAGCTATATACATTTGTTGTGCATTTGTCGAGGGTTTTTCTCCGGGTTCTCCGGTTTTCCTCCCTCCACAAAAATCAACTTCTAAATTCCAATTCAATCATGGAACGAGGGCCACAGGTTTGTTAGCCACTGGCTATTTAGTGCTACCCTCGTAAAAACAAGGAAAAACAAGGAGTGTGCCAGATAATACAGAAATTTCTACATTCATTTTTTTTGTTGAGTGCCAAAAAAAAATAAAAATGGTTGCAGCACACTTTTGTAATTTCTTTTTAGTTTTTATCATGATGATTAATTCCCTTTTTTTATAGGCAATATATCACTATGAACAAGCAGCTGATTACTACCGAGGGGAAGAGTCTACCAGGTGATTGATTGTAGACTTGTGTTTTCACTCAGTAATAATTATTAGTTGTTTCTTACTAATGTTCAGCATTATTGTTATATCATTGCCTCATTATTATTATTAATAATAATAATGGGAATAAAAATTAATTATGCTGGTGTGTCTCAATATACATCACCATCTTTACATTCTCAGTGGAGGATTTTACCTGCTGTCATGCAGCTTATAATCATGAGTAATGATCAGTAATAAGTACCGGTATGTTATGCCTCCAGCAGGAACAGGCTGTTGAACCGGGAGACAAATAAGCCCCTACTCTCATAAAAAAGTCCAACAGGTTCTTTAAAGTCTCCCAAATACCGTACTGGTTGACAATCAAATTTTTTCTCTCTTTTGACAGCTCTGCAAATAAATGTTCTCTGAAGGTAGCAATGTACAGTGCTCAGATGGAAAGCTATCCCAAAGCCATTGAAATTTATGAACAGGTATTACTTGAAAAGTCCATTAACATTATAAATTTTTCTTGCTAATTTTAGAGGTGAAATTCCATTGTACTAAATTCTTTTTATCTTAGGTTGCTGCTAATGCTATTGAAAGCTCCATTCTTAAGTACAGTGCCAAGGAATACTTTTTTAAGGCAGCATTATGTCACATGTGTGTAGATGTGCTAGAGGCTCAGCGGGCAGTGGAAAAGTACTGTGACATGCATGCCGCCTTCCAGGACTCTAGAGAGTGCAAACTTCTTAAGGTTTGTGAGAATTGCATTTTTCACACAATTAATAGGAAATCGTTTTTACTTATTAAGGAAATCGTTGTAACAAAAGAATTCGGAGAATCTAGTTTGCTGAGGTTGCATTCTTGATGAGTGATATTCTGTGTGTTTTCATTTTATTTGCCAGAGTTTACTTGAAGCTCAAGAGGAACAGAATGTTGAAGCATTTACAGAAGCTGTAAGTTCACAGTTTATTACAAGTACATACGTCATATATTGATTAAACAAGTGCCAGGGGTGGATTCAGGAATCTGAAAATGTGGGGTGGGGGAGGGGACGGGGGCATACAAATTTGGCATTAGACAAATCTCACTGATTATATACACGTATAGCTGCATTGTATTTCAAAAAGAGGTTGTCGGACCCAAAGGCAATAGGCGATAGGAAATAGGTCATTGCAAGATCCAAGAATAGCTGGATGGGCTGGTGTTTTATTATTCTTGTCAAGAACATGAAGGTTATTGATGAGACTGATCATTTTAGTGTTGTGTGTAGTCGATAAAACCATTTCACACCTCGATCAATCTTATTTAGATGGATACCCATAATCTCTTTCCATCTTGGAATGACCTATCGCCTTTGTCCTTGCATGGGCTCAGACAACCTTTCTTGAAACAGGTGTATGTGCAAAACGAGGTGGTCCAGGGCATGCTCCCAGTTTAATTCCCTAAAAATGGTTTCCAGAAGTGCTATTTATTTCAGAAATCTTTGAATTCGACAAAGTTATCAAAGGTTATGGAGGAATCAAAACATTCATGTCAGTGTTATCTCGTTTTAGGTGCAGGAATATGACAGTATATCTAGACTTGATCAGTGGTTGACTACCATGTTGTTGAGGATAAAGAAGAGCATGAATGAAGAACCTGATTTAACCTAGTAACAGCCTGCAATGGTTTTCATTACAATACAGAACTGATTCAATCACTTAACATGCATTGCAAAGCTGCAATATAATAACAAATGACAGGTTAATATTCTTGACTAGTCGATATCTGACAGTCTCTACACAGGAAGCCCATGCCTCCTTCACAGACGTTCTTAGGGTCGTCACGCAACGTTTTTCTCCAGCATTGCGTGACGACCCTAAGAGCGTCTGCGTAGGAGGCTAAGGAAGCCAATGCTCTGTGTCAAAGCAATCTATATGAAAATACTTATTCCTTTTTATGTGGCTAATTTTGAATAAAAAGCCTCAAACTCATTCCATATACATATACGCCACGAATTGAAAAAACCTTGTCGGGTATCAAAACAGAACATAGAAGCTGAGACCGAAAAGTATTCCTGGAAAATGACAATAATATTCTGGAGCCGGTTTTACGAAGCTTGAATAGCGCTATCCAGTGGATAAAACCTATACAGCGTCTATACACTGGATAACTCTTATCCCGTGGATAACCTTATCAAGGCTTCGTACAACCGGCTCATGCAATATGCGATTTTGCAATATTGGGTAATGTAAGACTAAAGGTTGTGTAATCTGCAGGAAACATAGTCCAGAGCTGGACCCACATTTATCGATGCGCGCGCGGCGAGTAAAGAACCGAGTAGTGGAAGGAGGCTGGTAAGAATCGTAAAGTATTTAGTGCGCGCGAGCTATTTTCGTTTTATTTTTGCGATATAAACTAATCAGTTAGCGAGAAAAGTGGGTCCAGTTCTGGACTACAGGAAACATTGAAATGTCAAAGGTCATTCAAATCAACTGTAACCAATCAGAATTTTAAGTATGTTTGAAGGTTTTCCATGCAAAAATTTCCATATATGATGAGCATATGAATATCCTTACGTACATTGCTTTGTACAAAGATAAAGAGCGTGGGGTTCCTGTGGTTTCTTAAGCCAAAAAAAAAAAAAAAAAAAACTAGATGAGATTCCACTTGTTCATGCGGGCTTGTCCTGAGTAGGAACACAAGATTACACTCATGATAGTAAAAGGGATCATCAAATATGTTCTTAATTAAAAACAAATAAGGGAATGGTCAATGCTAAGTGTACGTACCCCTTCAAGCAACCTCCAGCGTGCATTCAGAACTGGATATACGCACCGCTAAGCATTGACTATTGCTTTTATAACATAGCTGTTCGTTTCGTGCAAATGGACTGAAGGCTTGAAGCTTCTTTCTAAATTATGCATGCGCGCACAAAATTAGGTGAAAAAAATTTAAACATTTCCTTCAACAATGTTATTCCTTGTACAACTAAATCAAAATTCAATGTAATGATGGGCCTTCTGCATCGGTTAACGTTTATGCGACTGGGAATTGTATATTTTAATTTTCGAAGAACTAGCATTGGGTATTATTGATGCCCAAAGCAGAATATGTTTGTTTAATCGTTCTCCTCTTTTTCTTTCTTGTTTCTTTTTTCTCTTTTTCTTTTCTTTTTCTGTTTTCTTTTTTCTTTCATGATTGATATTGAACTTATATGATTGAGACAAGCTGGATTTTAGTTCATCAGCATCTACAGTATGTCCATATTAAACTCAGTTCTGATTTATGGGAATTAAAGAACGCTGAAATAATTGACAGTAGAATAGGCACTAAATAAGCAGTTGTATTCGAAATAGATTTTACTTTTTCTCTGCCATTTCCCTAACGTATCAAGAGCGTATCGAAGGAGGGGGGTTCTATGGTGATCGTGAACCTCTTTTCTAGCTTGGAATTAGTTGGTTAGTATCGCTAGCAAGAGGTGCGTCTTCTTGATTTTGTGACCCTCTCTACTCAAAATCCTAGATACACTACGTATACAGCTATTTCCGAAAGGGTTGGTGATGATTCCATTAGTTGCAAACAGACCGGGACCGAAATACTATTGTTCAGTGTTTCCAGCATATTTTCTTCTGTGCTGACATTATTTAGATATGATAAGCAACATGCAACAAAGCCTTCACCAACCTTTTTTTTAATATGTTTTGAAATAGCTGTATATAGAACTACAATATCTCATCAATAAAAACATAACTTATTATATGAACTTTTCGCGGCATCTTAATTTCGCGATTTTGGAGGCCGCACATTTCGCGACACAAATATCATATTCGTGATCCCTTTAATTTCGCGATTTCATTGAACAAATAAATTAATAATTCATTTATTTCCACATACGATTAAAAATCACTTGAGAAAACCCACTTAGCTACGTAACATTAAAAAATGGTTCGCCTTATTTCCTTGGTTTTGTCTTTAGTATATCGAATACTGGTCGAAATCATTCATTGTTGATCGGGGTTCTCTCTAACAACGTCTTTTATCATTGCTTTTGAATAGTCATGAAATTCTTTTCTTTTACTCCAAAATAGATTTTATTTCGCATTGCGTTGAAGTATGGACATAAAACCATGTAAAACGTGTTCAACTACTCCTAAAGCAGTTAGGGATTCACGAAAGTTTAGAGATTTTTTATTTACCCAGAGCCAGTTCTAGTATCTTAATTTTCGCGACACTTATTTTTCACGTCACTTTAATTTCGCAATTTTTTGGAATCGCAAAAAAGAAAGTGTCACGAATGATATCAAGTAATAAGGTTTATTAATTCTAATATTCAAGGTATGCTTTGTTCAATGTCTGCGGGTCAGTCATCAGCTTTAACAATAGCTGTGCTCGAATTTCTAGCACTAATTAGCATGATGGGAAATCTGAATCCTTTTTATGGGAATGCATGGAAGTATTTCAACAGTATTTCAATTTTTTCCTGATATTTTCTTTGATTTCCCTGTTCGATTTTTGCAGGACTCTGATTCCCAGAATGCTTTGTACGCAGATGCATATTTCTTATAATTGTGACATTTTGCGCATAACAAGCATGCCGGTATTGGCAGAACACGATTGAAATGTTAGAAGAAGTATTGATCCAGTGGCGGACCAATTCCACTGATCCGTTCGATCCGCCGCTTCATCCGCCCATACAAAACCCCTTCCAACTCACGCCCAATGCATCATCCCCATTACTTATCTCCCAATTCTCATTCTCCCCTTCTTGCCTCTCCAAATTTTCCTAATTCTCATTCTCTAAATCTAATCCAAACGTCGTGAAAGTTTCTCTCCAAATTTCAAACGAAGTTCCCGGTTTTATAATTCCTCCTTGCCGCAACCTTGGCGCCCGAACTAACCAGAGAACGAAATCAATACCTTATTCACGCATCTCATTTCATGGGTTGTGGTGACTGTCGGTTGTGGTAATAAAGTTGCAGTTGCAAATTATGTACTGTCACACCCTTGGCCACTTCCAACCGGATTGACAAGCTCCGAAATCTAACTCAACTAACACACATGGGTCTGAAGAACACCGAGAGACCAGTGCCTTCCCGCGAAGAAATTTTATTCGTGTAAACCGGGCTTATATGCTCTGGGCTGAAAAGAAAAAGCCCAGTTTACACGACAAGAGTTTTAGGCACGTACGGCTCTCCTGACTTTGTGAAACCTGTGCCTAAAAGATAAGGTACAGTACCCTCAATTCTTAATAGGGTGAATGGAAATGAGGCATCGGTGCCTGGCACAATGTTAGCAGTACTCTACCACGATACTCGCTCAATATTGATGTAAATGACCTGAAACTTCACAGAGACTCAAAGGAAAACACGAGACACAAGTTAAAACATTTATTTGTAAATAAGCGGAAAAAAATCGACAGAGAGCGAACTGGGACCGATTTATGGAACCAGTCTAGTTCCCAGCATCCCTAAAGAACTAGTATAAGCCAGTTCAAAGTTTAAGAATCGTCTTCAGTGCGCATGCGCATTTTTAAATAAGCAAAAGAAGGTGAGAAAATCGCATGCGCACTGGAAACGATTTTTAAAGTTTGAACTGGCTTATGGACCTAATGAACGTTTCCACCCAATTTAAAACCTCTAGATCTGGGAATAAGAACTTTTGTCTCAAAAATTTTCCACGTAATATCAAAAGACAAAAGACAACAAATCTTATTTACAGAGGTTCTGAATTGGGTGGAAACGTACATAGCAACGAGTTAGCCGATTAGGTCTATTGTTAAGTCACAGCACGTAAACATACATTTCAAGAATGGGGAACTGAGTTGTCTTTATTCGTTCTGAGATGTACCTATGTGAAAGCAGTTGAACAAGAAGTTAATAAAGAAGAAGGAGAAGAAAAAGTGTATGGACAGAGAAAGACCGTACAGTTCTATTGTCCGCACAGGACGAAGGCAATGCAGTTTATCATGTTTTGATTAATTTCAGCAAAGCTGGATTACTCCTTAATACGGTGGACGTCTAGAACCATAACCTCGTGATCTTGATCATTTCCTCTGATCAGTTATGCTTCAGAAAGAAATGACCTGGTACAAACGTCATTTGTTAGACAGACAATAATAATGCATGTAAGTTATTAAATAACTAAGGTTACTCGAGCAATACATACTTTTTATATTTAGCGATACAAGATTATGTAGTTCTGCGGTACCGGTCATATTTTTTTTAAATCTCTAGTTGTCTTAATCTAAACTTTGTAAAACACTGACACTTTTAAGAGTCATTTCATTGAATATTACTGTCCGTGTTCATTGTTTGTACAGCCGTCACCACTGCTAGATTCTTCTTGCAGTTTAAGAGCAACATGGTCAGCTCCTGGCTCTTGAACAGTGTATTTCGCTTGAAGGCGAACACAATCAACCTTCTTACGAGCTTTTGAAGGGCTGGATGACAGTACCACGGAAGTCGAACCATCCAATTCTACTTTAGTAAATCTCCGTTTAACCTGTGGAGACTGCACTAGCACACTACGATATGTACCACTGCGACAGGTGTAGCTTGGGTGAAAAGCATGTCTGTAACGCCCTTTGTGAGATTTAAAGCAAGCACATAACATTGCAGCGTATGCTCTTCGAAAATCTGGAAACTTTTGGGCGTAGAGAATCGGATTAAAGAACGAATTAGAGTACTGCAAGAACTTGACCGCAAATATTACATGAGCTGAATATTCAATTTCCTTGGCGTAGCTGATGAGAGAAATGGTAAAGAAAGGCAACCATCCAATGATAAACAAGAATATCATTATTGATATTGTTTTAGCAGCTCTTATCTCACGCTTAATGTTGTTTATGCCTCGTTGTTCCCTTGCACGCCTTGTTTGATGTATTTTGACGAAGATTGTTCCTTGAGCGACCATAATAACCAACAGAGGCAAGAAAAAACAGAAAGCTATTACCGAGATATTGTAAACTTTTTGGTTTTCCTCGTTGCCTTTAATGGAAAGACCCGATATAAGTATAGAAAAGGCCCACACCATACAGAGTATGTAAGCATATTTCTTTTTGGTATATAATCGATGACGTAAAGGCCAAATAATAGCGCAGAATCGATCCCAGCTCAGTGCCATGAGGTGAAATATTGAACCTATCCCCGCAAGCATGTCAAACGATGTCCAGATCTGAATCATCAGTTTATTAGGAGAATCTTTGTTATAGGTAGTGAGGACAATTGCTATCCAACCTGGAATAGATATTGCACCTACAAGAAAGTCTGCCCAGGCTAAACTTGCTATGAAGTAATTGGTTCGGGTGCGGAGGGATTTATTTTTGAAGAAGGACAGAAGCACAAGAACGTTGAACAGTATGACAAATATTCCAGTCAAGATGTAGATAGCATTCCAGGTAATAACAGCCTCTAGTGATAACATGTTTATGTAGTGGTCACAGACGTTCGTATCATTGGAGCTATTACTTGAGCTTGGTTCTAAACACAAAACCAAAAGAGACAAATAAGGGATGTTCATTATTTATGGGTTTGAAACTTGGGGCTATGTGGATTCTTGGGGTGGGGTGTGCGCTAACATTTTCATCGAAAATTATAAAAAAAGAATCTAAGTGGATTATATTATCCAATTTGAGGGAGGAGGGATTTTAGATTTGTAAAAAGGGGCGACAAAAGAGATGTTGTTTTAAAATCTAAATCCCTCATAGCCCCCTAACCCATAAATTATGAGCGTCCCTATAAGCGTTTAAGTACATTATGTTATAAGCGAACGAACGCCATTACCTGATGTAGTTCTTTTAGTGTCATTTAGTTAATGGTTTGAGCAAAAACCGGACCCTGAGTTTGAATGCATTTTTCACGTCCGTGCCTGTCTTTGGTTCCACATTGTTTTCCATTCAACTGGCTATTGATGGAAAGTTGTTTTTCAGTCGCCTACTACGTACTACTACAGGCTGCTCGGCTGCCTTAATAAAACAATCTATTTTTGGGATCGGCTTCAAATTGAAATAAAAACGATAATATATTGATCCGTAGCTGCCTAATGGGAGAATGCTAAAGCCAGATCTGTCACATTACAGATTCCGCCCGCGATACGACAATAAACTTTACATAGACCAGCCCCAGGGCAACACAATAGTTTGCCTGCTGAGTTTTTCTCTCCATTGAATGAAACCTGTTAACGCCTTTTAAGAGCTTCGATAATGGCTTTGGCGTCATGCCTCTTTAATGATGTCGTCATTGCCACTTTCAGTTTAAGTGAGCCACATCAGTACGAAGCACGTCAACATTCAACCTTCAATCTTAACTTGAATACTAATTGATACCAAAGTGTGATTTTTTTTGTTCGCCATATAAAATTCTAGGACATCGAAATATGATTGGTCATCAGTATTCTTTTTCGGAAAAATAATATTGTTTGTCGAAAAGTTATTTATCAAAATAAAAAAATCACTGTCTTGTTTATCTTTCCTTGTATCAAAAACATGGATGGCAAGTGGCTGAGAGTAAACCGCATTCATTGGTCAAAAAAATAGATAAATAATCAATAAAAAGAGAAGAAAAATAATTCAATTAAAAATAACTACCGTAAAGAATGATTAAAAGCGGAAGACAAAGAAACAAGAAGAATATAGAATTTTGATCAAACATTGATGTGACAATAAAAACTTCCAAAATACGTGCTATTTCTGTTTGCCTTCTTTTTGACATCAATCGACTTCATTTTGGTTAGATTTTAGAAACACTTAATTATAAGATGAAGTTTAACACAAACAGGCCAGACGAAGCTAAAAACACATATAAATGGCCACACATTGGATTAACAATACTTACTAAGTATTACTAGTGACAAATAATTCTCAATATCTTAAGTGTTTTTGCAGGAATAAGGCGCTTTTGTATAGATCCTTGCTCAACACCATTCAACGTGACTCGCTGGGAACTCAAGGTTTATTCAATGAAAGTAGAACATGCATGGATAACACGATCGGTGAGGTATCGTGAAATCTGACAAATCATATACGTACTCGTTTCAAATATTATCTCCTGATTGCACATCTGGTTCGTGTGGATTTCCCCCGCTCAAGCCAGTGCGCTGGACAATACATTTACTTGAAACTAAATCACAAAACAAAAGCAAGTTAGAAAAAACAGACAGTAATATTTTTTTCTTGAGGAAAAATAAGAAGCGATAAAATTTAGACATTAAATAATAATGAGGATCAGATGGTACGTGGCGGTAATCGTCCAAAATGGGTCACTCCTTATTTTCGTTTTTCCTTATTGATTCATTACCAGTATCTTCATCAGGCACATCACAAAAAAATCAATTTGTATCGCGTTAATGAAACTCCGATTTCACTGAGTACAAGGTGATACGTGATAAATACAGGTTTCTAATGGGGTTTGAATGAAGGCCTGTAGACAGTATTGGGTATACGTAGCCTTTTTAGCAAACTGTCGCAGATCCTCTACAAGATATAACAACAGTCATCGCAGGAAATGGAAAAAAATTTAAATCCAATCAAAACGGCTAGACTGTTTTCCGCTCCTCAATTTCTTCCTCATCATAAGTATATTCATTGTTACTCTATTATATGCAATTGGATTTATTATTTATTTTACTTAATTAAGCTAAAAGAAAATTAGCTTCCTTCCTTCCTTCCTCGTTTTCTTTCTTTCTTCTTTCTTTTTTTTCTTTCTTTCTTTCTTTCTTTTCTTTTTTCTTTCTTTCTTTCTTTCTTTCTTTCTTTCTTTTCTTTCTTCTTTCTTTCTTTCTTTCTTTCTTTCTTTCTCTTTCTTTCTTTCTTTCTTTTCTTTCTTTCTTTCTTTCTTTCTTTCTTTCTTTCTTTCTTTCTTTCTTTCTTTCTTTCTTTCTTTCTTCTTCTTTCTTTCTTTCTTTCTTTCTTTCTTTCTTTCTTTCTTTCTTTCTTTCTTTCTTTCTTTCTTTCTTTCTTTCTTTCTTTCATTCTTTCTTTCTTTCTTTCTTTCTTTCTTTCATTCTTTCTTTCTTTCTTTCATTCTTTCATTCTTTCATTCTTTCATTCTTTCATTCTTTCATTCTTTCATTCTTTCATTCTTTCATTCTTTCATTCTTTCATTCTTTCATTCTTTCATTCTTTCATTCTTTCATTCTTTCATTCTTTCATTCTTCTCTTTCATTCTTTCATTCTTTCATTCTTTCATTCTTCATTCTTTCATTCTTTCATTCTTTCATTCTTTCATTCTTTCATTCTTTCATTCTTTCATTCTTTTCATTCTTTCAATTCTTTCATTCCTTTCATTTCTTTTCATTCTTTCATTCTTTCATTCTTTCATTCTTTCATTCTTTCATTCTTTCATTCTTTCATTCTTTCATTCTTTCATTCTTTCATTCTTTCATTCTTTCATTCTTTCATTCTTTCATTCTTTCATTCTTTCATTCTTTCATTCTTTCATTCTTCATTCTTTCATTCTTTCATTCTTTCATTCTTTCATTCTTTCATTCTTTCATTCTTTCATTCTTTCATTCTTCATTCTTTCATTCTTTCATTCTTTCATTCTTTCATTCTTCATTCTTTCATTCTTTCTCATTCTTTCATTCTTTTCATTCTTTCATTCTTTCATTCTTTCATTCTTTCATTCTTTCATTCTTTCATTCTTCATTCTTTCATTTCTTTCATTCTTTCATTCTTTCATTCTTTCATTCTTTCATTCTTTCATTCTTTCATTCTTTCATTCTTTCATTCTTTCATTCTTTCATTCTTTCATTCTTTCATTCTTTCATTCTTTCATTCTTTCATTCTTTCATTCTTTCATTCTTTCATTCTTTCAATTCTTTCATTCTTTCATTTCTTTCATTCTTTCATTCTTTCATTCTTTCATTCTTTTCATTCTTTCATTCTTTCATTCTTTCATTCTTTCATTCTTTCATTCTTTCATTTCTTTCATTCTTTCATTTCTTTCATTCTTTCATTCTTTCATTCTTCATTCTTTCATTCTTTCATTCTTTCATTCTTTCATTCTTTCATTCTTTCATTCTTTCATTCTTTCCATTCTTTCATTCTTTCATTCATTCATTCTTTCATTCTTTCATTCTTTCATTCTTTCATTCTTTCATTCTTTCATTCTTTCATTCTTTCATTCTTTCATTCTTTCATTCTTTCATTCTTTCATTCTTTCATTCTTTTCATTCTTTCATTCTTTCATTCTTCATTCTTTCATTCTTCATTCTTTCATTCTTTCATTCTTTCATTCTTCATTCTTCATTCTTTCATTCTTTCATTCTTTCATTCTTTCATTCTTTCATTCTTTCATTCTTTCATTCTTTCATTCTTTCATTCTTTCATTCTTCTTCTTTCTTTTCTTTCTTTCTTTCTTCTTCTTTTCTTTCTTCTCTCTTCTCTCTTTCTTTCTTTCTTTCTCTTTCTTTCTCTTTCTTCTTCTTTCTCTCTCTTCTTTCTTTCTTTCTTTCTTCTTCTTTCTTTCTTTCTCTTCTTTCCTTCTCTTTCTTCTTCTTTCTTTCTTCTCTTTCTTCTTTCTTTCTTCTTTCTTTCTTTCTTTCTTTCTTTCTTTCTTTCTTCTTTCTTTCTTTTCTTTCTTTCTTTCTTTCTTTCTTTCTTTCTTTCTTTCTTTCTTACTTACTTACTTTCTCTCTCTCTCTCTTTCTTTTCTTTCTTTCCTCCTTTCGCTTCTCTCTCTCCTTCGGCTCGTCTCACGCCACGGTTCGCCTTATATAAAAGCGCCTCTGGAACCAGGGTACAAAAATAAGACCTTACCATCCCAAGTCCACAACTATTAATCTCCTCGCTTCAGATTACAACGTGTCGTACGGTGTAGGGTGGAACATGTGTCTTAAGGTAGATTAACAAAAACTATTATTTTTAGAGTTTTTCTAATTATAGTATTTCCACGCACCTTAATTCTATCTTTTTACCTTGTTTTCTCATCTATCGTAAATATACTGTACAGTTTAAGCAATAGAGGCTTAAGACAATCCCACGCGCTGCATTAAGATATCAGGATACCTTGGAGACCTTCGAGATCACGGCCAGCTCAGGATGTCGCTGTCTTTTCTAAATTATAATTGTTATCTAAAAGTGTACATTCAAACTAAATATTAGAATTTTAGAATTTTTTGTTTTGTTTTTTCTGCACTTTTTGAGTGACCAAAATAACTTCTTTAAAACGTTCTAGTTAGCGCTCATTCGTATTCCATCGGACCGAACTCAGTGAAACTTTGAGTTAAATAACAATGCGATCTAAAAAACGCCGGTGTCTCAGATTTTTGCATTTTTTTTTTTTTTTTTGTATTCAAAATATATTTTCTATTTTGCAATCACATAACCATCGAAAACTCAAACTTCCGGATTTAACGCGTAATTGCGCTGAATCTAAAAAAGATACCAAAAACTGAATGAGACACCTCAGTTTTGAAGCTCATTGTCCATAGAGTATGCTAGTGTGTTTGTGATCGACATAGCGGAAATTCTGATCCTTCAAGAAGTTGTCATAATCAAATGAAAAGCGGTAGAATATTTTTTTGTGTGTTTCAAAACAAACAATTTTGAATAAATTTTCAAAAACTACGTTATTTATTTAGCTTTCCAAAAGTATGTACTTTTATGACAAAATATTGTAAAAGTGCGTGCAAAATTATAATATAAACATTATATTGGATCCATATCTATTCCTTGTACCTTCTTATATCGGCTCCTCAATAACATCCTTCATCATCATCATCATCATCATCATCAACAACAACAACATCGTTTATTGTCATCAACATCATCATCATCATCATCATTGATTATCATTATCATCATCATCTTCAACAATATCTTTTATCGTCATCAACATCCTCATGATGAATACCATCAGCATCATCATCACCATCATCATTATCATTATCATCACCATCATCATTATCATCATCATCATCATCATTATCACTATCATCATCATCATCATCACCATCATCATTATCATTATCATCATCATCATTATCACTATCATCATTATCATCATCATCATCATTATCACTGATCATCACTATCCCCGATTGACTTAAAGGCGGGGTCAATTTTGGGTTCTCTATATGGATTTCCATTATTTCATATCATCTTAAAGAAATCTATTAAAGACATTCTTTCCAATCAATGCCAAGTGTACGGCATCAGATATTTTCTATGGCGACAATTACTGTTGGTCTGGTGAAATATTACATCATACATGAATAGATAAACTTTTATAATGCCGGCCTTCTTGTAGAGACTCAGATGGTTTCAAGAGAAACGTAACAAAACTTGTCAGAGTGCAGACGAAACTACAATATCATTCTAAATATGTAAGCTAACAAGTACTGAAATAAATAACTTGGAACTTACGTTTGACAGCTTTGCGATTGTAAGTCACAAATGCCGTGCGTGAATGTGGTTTTCTCTCTTTCAAGTTGTATATCACTGAATAGGGCTTTCTGAAAAATAAATAAAATCTGGGATGATGTCTCATAATTTTTGGTATACTTTTCAGTGATAACTATAAATTTAACCATTATTCACTGAAGGTTACTAAGTGAATATATCGTCTCATAATCACTGGTCGCTGACCAATTACAACGAACGAGCTCTATATTCAAGTCTAGAATTATACTAATGAACACTACTTCACTGAAGGCGAGGCGAATCTCGATAATCATGCACTGAGCATGCATGGTGTGAATAATTGTTTTAGTAGCATTAAATAGGTGGTTATTCGAAAACATCGATTTATTTCTAAAATGTAGATATTTTTCGTGTTTTGAAAAAAAGCATCTGTAGGTGATTATAGACAAATATTCTGAAGTTCTCGACCAATCAGAGCGCGCGATTTTCTATAATCATCTGGGTAATGATACTAAATTTGTTAAAAAATATTTTTGAAGCAGCCATAATTCAGCACAGCACAGCACAGCACAGCACAGCACAGCACAGCACAGCACAGCACAGCACAGCACAGCACAGCACAGCACAGCACAGCACAGCACAGCACAGCACAGCACAGCACAGCGCAGCGCAGCACAGCACAGCACAGCACAGCACAGCACAGCACAGCACAGCACAGCACAGCACAGCACAGCACAGCACAGCACAGCACAGCACAGCACAGCACAGCACAGCACAGCACAGCACAGCACAGCACAGCACAGCACAGCACAGCACAGCACAGCACAGCACAGCACAGCACAGCACAGCACAGCACAGCACAGCACAGCACAGCACAGCACAGCACAGCACAGCACAGCACAGCACAGCACAGCACAGCACAGCACAGCACAGCACAGCACAGCACAGCACAGCACAGCACAGCACAGCACAGCACAGCACAGCACAGCACAGCACAGCACAGCACAGCACAGCACAGCACAGCACAGCACAGCACAGCACAGCACAGCACAGCACAGCACAGCACAGCACAGCACAGCACAGCACAGCACAGCACAGCACAGCACAGCACAGCACAGCACAGCACAGCACAGCACAGCACAGCACAGCACAGCACAGCACAGCACAGCACAGCACAGCACAGCACAGCACAGCACAGCACAGCACAGCACAGCACAGCACAGCACAGCACAGCACAGCACAGCACAGCACAGCACAGCACAGCACAGCACAGCACAGCACAGCACAGCACAGCACAGCACAGCACAGCACAGCACAGCACAGCACAGCACAGCACAGCACAGCACAGCACAGCACAGCACAGCACAGCACAGCACAGCACAGCACAGCACAGCACAGCACAGCACAGCACAGCACAGCACAGCACAGCACAGCACAGCACAGCACAGCACAGCACAGCACAGCACAGCACAGCACAGCACAGCACAGCACAGCACAGCACAGCACAGCACAGCACAGCACAGCACAGCACAGCACAGCACAGCACAGCACAGCACAGCGCGCAGGTTTTTTTTATCTCTTTAAAACGAATACGTATACGAATAACGTAGTAGAAAATGCGCTTGTATGCTGTGTACTCTAAAGCACGTAACCACAACCGATCAGAACGCGAAATTGATAATAGTTATTTTATACCAGACACGCGCTCCATTTCAGTTATATTCCTAATACATATGGTCATTTGAAAAACCGAAAAACTGACCGGCTCCGCGACTACGCGACTGAACTGAAACGGAGTATGGATACAAATCGCTGAAGCGCTTAATTATTCTCTCTGAAGTAGTTGTTTTTGCTTACTATTGAGATAACACAAACAGCAACCCTTTTCATCTTCAAGTTTTGCGAAAGGAAGACAAAAGTCTGTTAAAATACATTTAAAAAAACACTAATTCGCCAGCGAATTTTCGTACTGTAAGCCCGGCGCATATTTAATCAGTGAAAAATTCAACCACTTCAGTGATTATTACCCATACTGCCGTTCGGGCTAGTCGCGTAGTCGCGGAGCCGGTCAGTGACAACGTTTTTTCAATTAGCTGTATATCCATCAAACCTCAAAAGTTCGTGACTGGCCTTATGCGTTACGGACACATTTTTTTTAAGCGTTCAAAAATTTGACCAGTTTATACCATTAGCACGGAACATTCTCTTTAATCTGTACGGCTGGGTGTTAAATATTTTGTCCGGAAAGCGAAGTTCGGTATAAATGGAACGCTTTAACGTACTACTTTTGTTGAACGGGTAAAAATTCTTCCGGTAACGTGTATCGTAAGCCCAGCTTGAGGAATAAACAAATGTGTTTATTTAAATGTTCTTAGCTTCAAGTCTGAAAATTTAAGGCAGTTTTTAACTGAACTGAATAATACTGAATACTGTGAGCCTATTTTTTGTCGTTTTTGGTGTTTGCTTGCTCGGTATAATTCATATCCAATATTGTTATTACTACATATTAATACTGATCGATAATGCAAAAATCCTAGTTTGCCAACAACCCACGTACACATTAAACCTTAACAAAAGTATCACCTGGCGAACAGTACTTGCAGAAAAAGTAAAGTCGTACGTCAAATTTGTTCACTTAGCGTAATGTTATTTGAAAAAAAAAACAACTCAGAACAAAGCTATCTTCTATTTGTTCTTCACGGTTTTATGTTTATTTTGCAGTATTAACGTTTTCATCGGAAAAGGAACAATGTTCATTCAAATCTTGAACACATGTGAAGAAGCTCTTTTCTCTTCACGGAAGTCATCCACTAATGAAATACTCAGTGACTATTCAATATTTGCTGTAGAAAGCTTTTATCGATATTAGCTTTTATCAGAGGCTCTTTCAATCGATGAGCCTGATTGGTTATTCTGTAATATTCTGTTTATTCTCTTGTCTGCAGTTTGTGTCATTTATCTTCGTCACATATTAACACCAGCTAACCTTAACAGCATTGGTAAACCTTTGTTTTATGGAGTAATAATTTGATTTTAAATTTAAATTTTTGATCAGTCTTGCTGCAGTCAAGACACTCTAAGATGCCAAAAAGACGATTTACTGCCATTTAGGCTAACCTACATCCGACACCATTATGAGATGCAATAAATAACTGTAGTAGAAAAACACGAAGGAAAAAATAAATAAATAAAAGGACCAATAAATGTGAAATCCCGTATTAGTTTATGTATAGCTTTTATTGAGACTTAGCTGGTTAAAAACGTGATGACCAATGTTTTAAAGATTAGCAGGAAATTGAACTATATTTATTAGTGAGAAAAGTCTCAGTCAGTTTGTTCGCGATAAAACGGAATTTAAAGCTTTGTTAATTGAATCACAGACAACGCAAAACAAGTTAATATTACTTCGGTAGTGAAACATCGTAGGTTTAGATCGAATTCAAGATAAAAGCTTGACAACCACTTGTTCGTCTGATCATTGCCTCTGGCAATCGGTTTTCAACCACAACTTTCTGGTGTGCAGGAAGTGTTAGTAGGCTTTCGAGAAAATAAAACAACACTTTCTAGTGAAGGACAGCCACTAGAATAATTGAAACAGACACAAATGAAAAAAGTATGTTTAGCTCGATCATTGTCCATGAACAACAGTTTTTTTACCTCATCAAAAATCAAATCTTACCTTTTTTTGTTTTGTTTGGCGTTGATAAAAATATTATATTTGCTATCAACAAATCTTTCAGTTCAAAAATACAATATATCTCATTTTGGCACAAACAGAAATTTTACCTTAAAAATTGTACCCCAAATCTTCCATTTGAGTGAATGCCTCCAATCATGTATAAGATGTAAGAGTGCTCCTGAGCTAGTACATTGGTACAGATTGTGAAGCTCAATTAATATTGTAGGTGTGTTTACAATACTGGGTGTGCTTGGGGCTTTTCTGATAACCTTTCTGCCGTCAACCTTTTTTTGATGTCTATCGTCGACAAAATAAGTTTTGTCGTCTGAATTGGAGTATATTAGTTTTTTTCTTTCTATTGTGTAGAAAGACTCTTATTATGGCTCAATAATTTCATCGGTTAGTTAATATGATTTTGCGACTTCACGACTATATAATCGTTTTAGATATGCTATTTGTTCTTTGCTAATAAGATAATTCTAATTCTATTTAAGTTGCAAGTATCAGAGGATATTACATGGGCGCGCGGAGATACGAATTTTATCTTCGTGTGTTGAAAAGATCTCTCACGAGTGAGCGCAGCGAACGAGTCTGAGATTTTCAACACAAGAAGATGAAATTCGTATCTCCAAGCGCCCATGTAATATTCTGTTTATTATATAGTTATCAATGAAAAAGAAAATAAAGCTTTTTTTGAGCTTTTTTTCTGCCATAAGAAGTATGTAACCATAGTGACGATATTTTCACATGTGAAAATAACATGTATGTGAAAATATCAAATTTTAGAAATAAAGAAATATAGGTATTTCATTGATAATCATATAATAATCGCTATTCTTATTAGGAATCGTGGCTGTAATAGAATAGCAGTACCTTTATGACTGCTTCTTTTTCGGTGTTTTTTTTTCGGTCTTCTTGAAACACCTAAAAGGAAAGTTATATTGTTGATATTTGGCGTTCGTGTGGTATAGCACAATCAAGACTTTGACGTTGATTTGAACTTAAGATGACACTTACTCAATTAATTACTGTCGCCCTCGCTTACCGTGTTCATGTGGGGTGCTTCTCAATTAAAGATGCCGTTCTGTCTGTGTCTGAAACGAGAGTCGATGACTATTTTCTTCTCCTTAACTTGTGTATTTAAATAAAGCAAAGATAGTAGAAAATCATTTATATATTAATTACTATAAGAGTTATTTTGCCTTAACCAAGTCTTACCTCCTTTTCTATTTCAGCGGATGTAGTAATATTGAAGATGAATTAGCTCTTTAGGATTATTCCACTCATCTTTGCTTGTGGTTTCCGTTGAACGTGTTGGTTGGGAAAACTCAGAAAGAACTTGGCCTGACAGTTGAAGTATTTATGAACTATACCACTTTTCTTCCGTACGTTTCTAGTAATTTCGTTTGAAGTCGTCACGTTTATCATAAGTTGTGCAAAAAAACTTACAGGGTTTCAAAGTACACAGCCAACATCTCCACTAGTTTTGCTGTGTTTGTAGAAAGTTTTACACTGATAAAAATCCTGTCTGCATTGTTGCCAAGGCAACCACCACGCTTACGCTTAACAGTGGTTACGATTGGTTGAAAATGTCTTTGACGAATTATTGTGTATATTTTCTATTGGTACATTTTTTTATTTGCAGAATTCTTTTCAAAATATACACTTACCCACAATCAGCACCAAATCTCAGAAGAATAAAGTCGTCATCATTAGTATTCTTTACATAAGGAATATCAATAAGGATGAAATATTTATATGAGGATGTAATCCTCATTAGTATTCATTCTTTATAGCGGAATATCTGCGGGTACAATCCTCAAAGGTAACCCATCGAGTTTATTTTTTTAATGGCTTTATTACGTCATTCCCTTGTCCGTCCGTACGTCCTGTACCACCACAGGGGTCCCGGTTAATCAGTTCATAGCAAACTTCAAAATTTCAAAGCAAGTTTTAAAAACATTTTTTTTTGGAAAGAAAAAAGTACATTCAATCTTGCACTTAAAGCATAATAATAATAATAATAATAATAATAATAATAATAATAATAATGGAAACTTTATTTCATTGTTGTTTTTTTTTTTTACATTTCAAATTGTAAATCTCACTACGAATAGGTAATTTACAACTGACTACTTGAATTGAAGATAATACACACAAATACGCACTCACACAAAACAACACAAACAAGGAAACAAAATCTTTAAAAATTAAGAATCAAAATTTCATCAAATCAGGATTATCCCAAGCTTTATTTCTACAACAAAAAATGTAGTAGGTTGATCATTTGAAATCACTACTCAAGCTTTTTACAGTGTTTTCGTATTTTTCTCTTTTGCGTTCAGCGTTATTTTTGAGATTTGACTTAAACCCCGCAGTCAGTTCTAGAACATAGAGGCATCCAGGTGTTGTTAACAGGAGTAGATCGGGACGATGCAATATATAACAATGATAATAATAATAATAATAATAATAATAATAATAATAATAATAATAATAATAATAATAATAATGATAACGATGATGATGGTAACGATGATGGCGATGATGATGATGATGGTGATGATGATGATGATGATGGTGATGATGATCATGATCATGATGATGATGGTGATGATGATGATGATGATGGCGATGATGATGATGATGATGATGATGATGATGATGATGATGATGATGGTGATGATGATGATGATGATGATGGCGATGATGATGATGATGATGATGGCGATGATGATGATGATGATGGTGATGATGGCGATGATGATGATGATGTTGATGATGATGATGATGATGATGATGATAGTAACTATAATATAGTTTAAGTTCAAGTTCACACATATAAATATTACAGGACATAACAATACCAATAAATTAGTAGTTTGTATTTGCAAAAGTACTTGTTTTTTTTATAATATCATAAATATACAAACAATACAAACAATAAATGAATTAAGTGTGTAGTGATGGCTTGAGTAGTAAAAACGTTCGTGTAAACCACCACTAGTTTGGGACCGATATATAAGTATCGGATATTAATGTGTTAGACTTATTTATATATTTTATGTTCCTTAAGGGTTCTAATCGTATTGAGAAATATCATTTTATAACTTGTGTCTCAATGAGTACAAATTTATCACTATATTTCAAGATTTTTCTTTCATTATTCATTAGGTACATGTACGTATATCCGTGTGTTCTGATCGACTGTTGGAGCATGCGCAGACGTTATCTCTGCCCACGATCCGGTATCCTGACGTCATCTGCACGTGCATGGAATACAATAACACGTACAGATAACGGATTGAGCACTAAACAACAACAACAGCAACAAAACATTACAATCAAGAGGAATAGCACAATTGAAAAAAAAAGCTATTTACCGTCCTAAAATTGGCCTGAATAGGCCGAAAACCTGCGTCGTCGGTCTGTATATTCTGAATTAACCTCGGCAACTTTTCTCCCTATCCGGACCTCCTGGCCGGTAGTATAACCGCTATGAATAAATAAATGTATGCTACAAAGTTCTGCAAATTTTTTTGTGTATATTTAGAAATAGTTATTAAAATCAGAGCAATTGTTACTATTAGACCGTCATCTTTCAAATTTTCCAATTCAGTTAAAGCTTTTTTTTATTTTCATTCTCTTACATTTTGTTGTCAAGAAGCAATACCGTCTGGATGACCATAGAGGTCCAGTCCGGTATGCAAACCGACATACATCACTTTACTGAACTACCTTTAAATCAGCCTTGAATGGATGGAAGTTTTAATATCAGCCTTTAGCTCTAATTTATCTGATTTGCGATTTTTTTAAGCCGACAAAATTAATACCCCCTCCCCCCCAAAAAAAAACAACATTTAATAAGATATTTGAAACGATAAACTCTATTTTCAGTATACTGAGTTCTGATAGCAACTAGAATAGCTCCATTAGGTTACTTACGGCTTATTTATCTATTTTTTTAAATGATATTGAACGAAAATATTCATGTTCATATTGAATGACAATTACTGTGTCTTCCTGTCAAAGTTCTTTAGCTAAAAGAAAAAGAAATGAACAAATCATTCAAATTATTTTATCTTTCAAAAGCGATATCCTCGATATTAATGACTGCCTTTTGTTCACACACTTTTAGTGCTAAACAAATTTACCTAATTAAAAACTCTATGTTCAAACACATAAAATTTATGCGGGATTTTAAAATCTTTGTGAACAGTCCCAGTTTTTAAGAATTAGTGCCTAAAAAAAAAAAAAAAAACAAAAAAAAAAAACACAGTTCGTGCTAATGGCCACGAACCCACAGATCAAAACAAAGCTTCTGGCTTATTCTTAAGTATATCCAAATGCTGCCGTAAAAGAACTCAAGTGTTTCTCCAGAGACTAAAACTCGTTATTCATCGATCGAGATCATTTGTTTGAGATCCCTTGATATCAAATGAAGTACACATCATTGTGCCTCCTGTCGTCAAATAAATGAAAAGATAAATTGTTGTCAAAGATGAAGCGTGGTACTAACAGCTGCTTGGATTCATCGATTCTTCGATTTCGTTTAAGTTGTTTCTAGATTATTGCGTTATCAATCCTAATAAATCTCCTTTAAGATTATTTTAGATACTAGGCTAGTTTTAACTAAAACAGGAAAATTCAAATAACATCATAAGTTATTTGTATTTTTATTATCTAGTATGCTTGCAGACATCCAAACTTTTCGTCCATGTTCCTAAGATCTCAAAGATGACTTTGACACCTTCCTCAGCACGAATTACACATAGTTCCAACCGTACTAGTATAGTAACATTCGATTTGTCTTTAATTTTCTTCTATAACACCGTGCCCTCTCCCCCCTAAACAACATAATGATAATGTATGAATGTAACCTAACTTATGTAACAATATATATATTGAAGTCGACCATATAGACCATGCTAGGTTTTGGAAAAATCTGCCGCAAGTGTAATACAGTGGAAGACTGAGTCACGTATTCATTAGATTTTACAATAGTGATAACATCTTTTGTCAACAATTAAAATCTGAACTGTACTAGCGGGTTTAGCTATCTACAATGAAACGCTTTCTTTCAAGAATGCGCAGATCATCTTAACCAGCGATATCTATCACTTTCCGTCTGATTATGTACCTGAACATTTTCTCTTGATGCTTTTTCCCTATTAGACCAACAAAGCGTCAAACAAAAACGAAAAAAAGAAAAAAAAAAAGATAAAACGTTTATGTACAAATCTATTCGATATCAGTGGACTAATGGTGAGGTCGAGTTGATGTTGATGATGATCAACGAAGTGTCAAAGTGCTTTTATATATTGCAATACAGTATACAACATCAAACAATTGCCTTGGTCGCGCGCCTTTTTAGATGAATGGTGGTTAATATTCTAAATTTTTTCTAAATTCTAATTTTTTTCAACCGATCTCTTATTTGCTCCCTACTAATTAAGTTTTTTGATATTTTAAAAGAAACCAGGGGACCTTCGCGAACGTGTGCACATCTTGAAGCTGAAGAAACACATATTTCAACCATGTTGTTCATTCTTATGAATCTCATCCGATTTTAAAAGTGAGAGTTTTAAAATTTTCGATTGCTCTTTTTCAAGAAGTCTCTGGGACGCTGGATTTCAATCAATTTTGCTGAATTTTTACAAATATTTCGACTTATATTTGATCTCATAACGGTTTTTTTTATATCTTGTCTCGTTTCAAAGTTATTTTATCAGTTTTTGCGTATAATATTTTGTCTACAGGTTCCCTTGATTCTTTTTCCATAATACATCAAGCGCAATATAAATGTAGTCTTAAGATCAAACATTGCCGCATATTCATTCATTGGCTTCACTCTGCGCTTGCAGCTGATTTGGGAAAAAGATATCAACCAATCAGAATCGACATAATTTGCAAAACTGAGGTGTCATCCTTAGTAGACAGAAGACTCCAGAAACGGTTAATTATTTTTTTATTTCGCACTAAATGATGAATGTCAAACTAATTGTATACAAAACATCAATAAAACCTCTCCTGAAAATCTTTATCTCAGATATATATTTTCGTAACTGTCAAGTTTTGCAGGCTTCATGACACCACATTATGCAGTGACGTCATTTCTACGTCACCATTTCAGAACAGCTGGTTAACCCTATTCGGCATTGGGGGGGGGGGGGGGGGGGGGAGCTGATTGTGCCCGTACCGACTTTGGTACTGAATAGCTTTTTAACCATGGAACTTTTTAAACACTTTATAAGCTTCTCTAACGAATTATAAGGTTATTATTATTAAAAGAGAAACAAAAAGAAGTTTTATAGGATTTTTATAGTATATGATGACGTTACTTCAACTGATGACGTCATCCACGTAAATAATTATTCATTATACATTTAAATCACTTTGCATCAAGTGTACTACTGAGATATCGATTTATTATTACTTTTTTTTTAAACTCAGAAAATAGCTCTTTTTTCTTAATTATGACGTAGTAATGACGTCATCTTGCGTCACAGATCACGTGTCACCGCATCATTATGCTCATTTTTTCATGTTCTATCTTAGTACCAAGTTTCATGATTGTTGATTGTTGGCCTTAGGGTTACTAAGTTAGAGGGCGAGGGGCATAATGAGTCCCCCTCCCCCCTCCAGGGGCTAGTAGAGCTAGTAGAGGCGCGCCCTTTACCCTCTAACACGTATCACAGGCCTTTAAAAAAGTGCCTATATAACCCAATTCAATTTTTTTTAGCATTGATTTGACATAATAATAACAATAATAATAAAGACGTTCTTAGAACGCATTATACAAGGTCTCAATGCGCTTACAAAAGTTGTTTGCAGAGGCATATCGTAGAGTGCGTACAGGTTTATACTCATGTAGAAGATCCTTACTTGATGTAATCTGGAGCCATGCCATTTAAGGCTTTATGTGTTGTTGATAAGATTTGAAATAACATCCTTTCTTCTACTGGGAGCCAATGGAGCTGTTTTACAGTGCAAATCGAAAAACAGTGGGCACCTAGACTAAAATATTTCAAGAATGTTTCTTAGCCAATCAGAAACGTTATTCTTATCTTTCCAACATCTTGTGGTTAGAGAGTCATTTCTGATTGGCCAAAGAACAATAGAACATTCCTGGAATATTTCTAGGTGTCCACGGTTTTTCGATTAGCACTGTAGACTGGTGTGATATGTTGGAATAAGCCAATTCACAGTTTAAGAATCGTTATCAGTGCGCATGCGATTTTATCCCGAATTTCTCACCTTCTTTTGTTTAATTTTAAACAAAAGAAGGTGAGAAATTCGGGATAAAATCGCATGCGCACTGATAACGATTCTTAAACTGTGAATTGGCATATTAGATAAAAGTAAAAGCTAAAAATATAATCGAAAACAAATTGACTTTAGTTATTCAAGATAAGTCAAGATAATATCCTCTATGATAAAAAAGAGCAAAAATATCGGCATAAAATGTACTAGAACATTTCTTTGGTGCTCCGGGATATTCAATTTTTTGTTGATGAATTTCTTGCTAGTAAATCACTACCTCATGTTTCCAAAACTGTCAAAATAAGATTAAAGACAGATATAAGGTATGTTTCAATGACGGATTCAGTAGACATATCATTCTGCCAGCCGCGGAATTCAGCGAAAATTCAATGTCATTGAATAGAATGGGCTATCTTGAATCAAGCTTAACATTACGTAAGTATGTTACAAAGTATGTCCAAAAACTTTTTAAAATTTGCATAGCTGAATAATCCGGAGCACGGTTAGAATGTTTGTTACAAGTTTCAACCCTCTTAAACTTCCGAACATGGTGGGCACACGCGGTTTTCCTGGATTTAGGGGGCGAAAACGAGGCTGGTCGAGACTGTGTTTGCCTTTTGCTCCATATTATCAATTTTTTTGAATCGTTACTAAGGACGCTCACGCGCATTGTTTGTGTGCATCTATTCTGCGCATATGGCGTGACAGCGCACATTCGCGTGACCTTTGATTTTCAAGATCATACTCCGTCACGCTCGTTGCGAAAACGTTTTCGATCAGCAATATCTCGAAAACAACAACGGTGATCCCCATTTTTTATTTTAGTATTTTATAAATATTTACACAAGCTGTCAATGTTCCAAATTTTAAATAACAAAATTTGGAAAATCATAATAAAAACACATATTTGGATGAAAACTTCAATTGGATCTACATCGCGGCCAAAGCGACATCGAATGGTGCTTGGTAGATGCAAATTCCTGCAAAAAACTACGAGTTGTTTGTATGTATCCATAAATATTTACACATAATGTTTATGTATAGGTCATTAGGTTATTAGGTTAGGTTTTTGTAGTTATTCTACAAAAAAATAATTTACTGCTCGACTTGTATGTTTTGCGCGCAAGCGATTTTCGACAATAGAACGGCTACACTTTGATATCATCTGGCTCCTAAACGAGAACGGTGACCCCTATATATGTCCACCTCGTGGACAAGTTAAGTAGTGAATTTAACTTTTTTATGCTTCTAATTATTATCTAAAGCTGCTGGCAAATTATTTTGGAGCAACGACAGAACTCGCATCATTTATTACTGTGTGCATGATATCTTCTGAGTTGCACAATGGGTCCAAGTTTTTTAAAAATTTTTCTTTTTTTTGTCATGGCTTCAGTAGAAAAAGAAAACAAATTAATCAAGAAACTTTATGCTCCGCTTCTTGCTGCCTTCGTACTCATGCAGTTCAATAATAGATTGACATTGTCCTTCAATTGTTTCAGATCTGTATTTAGTTTTTGAATCAGTCTTTAATATTGAGGGACCAGGGGTGATAATCTTTGTTTTGAAGTTGTTAACCAAAACATAAGAATCTGGACTCAGTTCAGCGCTCATTCCATCCCCGCTCATGTTTCCAAATTGTCTTCTTATCATTGTTGGTGACCCTGTGGCTTCCAAAAAGCTTTCTTCTCTTGTAAGTCTTCGTCGTTCCGCTGCTGTTTTGTGACTCGATTTTACGCTACCATACAAGGAGAGTCGAGTAGATGACGTCATAGCTGATGCTCTACTAAATCGAGAGCTCCAATTTCTGATTGGACGAACGAACTTGTTCACATGGATGCAAGAACATAGAATGGCTACGTAAGCCTTCCTGAAAAGAGGAAACTTAGGTGCATATAATGCAGGGTTTATCGCCGAATTCCCATACTGTAAAAGCTTGACAGCAAATAACGCATGCCAAGACATCTTCTTGTCAGGATTCGTATAGGACACAAGAGAAAAACTAAAGAATGGAAACCATCCAAGAACAAAGATAGCAATCATGATTCCAATGGTTTTGGCAACTTTGATATCCTTTCTCAGTCGTGGCTTAATGGCCATTTTTAGAACCTTTTTGCTTATAAAAATCACTATCACAAACTGTGTGACACAAATCACAATCAGTGGCACAAAAAAGAATAGTACAATCACTGTGACATGGTAAATCACTTCTGTTTTCCAAATTATGGCCAAAGCACTGACAAAAATGGCTATAATCCATACGAGAATAACTGCAGTTAAGTAACTTTTGCTGGTGTATTTCCTGTGTTTCAGGGGCCACACTATTGCACAAAGTCTGTCCCAGCTAAGAGCAATCAGATGCATTATTGATCCTGCACCACCTAGAATATCGAAAACTAACCAAATGTTGTGGAGCGTATCAAGCCATTCTTCTCCTTGATACTTGACAAACATTATGAAGATCCACCATGGTACTGATATCACACCGACAAACAGATCCACCACGCTAAGACTGACAATGAAATAGTTCGTATGTGTGCGTAATGACTTTGTCTTGATGAAACAAATGATAACTAAAGAATTTCCAAAAACCACAAAGACAGCAACAACAGCATATGCTAATGACCAAGGAATAAGCATGGGAAGATGAAGTTTGTCGAACATCGTCAACGAAAGGTCGTTGGTGTTATTCTTGAAAGCTGGTATGGAGATACTGGGAGAAGTGTCGTTTGTGTTCATCATAACTGCTGAAACCTAGAAAAATAAAGATCATCATCATGATCATCATCATTCTTCTTGTTGTTATGATTATCAGCATGGCCATTATTATCATCATCACCATTATCATCATCACTATCATCACCACCACCATCACCACAAGAGTATCTAACTGTCGAGGGTTGAGGGACGGTACCCTCGACAGTTAGCTACATTCGTGGTGATTGTGGTGGTGATGATAGTGATGATGATAAGATAGATAGCTACACTCCATCACCACCACACCACCACCACCATCATCAACATGATCACGTTCATTTTAGAATTGCCATTTTGACGAAGTGTGCTTTATGGGTGTAGCAAAAAACTCCAAAACAAAATTATTCACAATTGCCCTATTTCACTTTGACATCACATCAAGACAATCTATTGTCTTAACGCTAAGGATCATGGTCGCCAGAGTGGGTAAAATAGCAGCAAAACAAATTAAATAACAATAGAATTTGGTTTATGATATAGTGGAAAGTGAGGGCAGCTAAGGGTTAAAATGGCCTAGATTCTTTTCAATCTACCGTTGCTATGGTAACATATTGCGAGATCAGTTCATAAGAAAACTAATCCTGGGGTAATTGATCTTTATTGTCGTTGTTTAGCCTACCAAATGTGAGGAAAGCAACCATTACCCATCACGGTTCCAAATACCTTATGGAGCCACCTTAAATAAACTAATACTTTTCACTTACTAGTGATACTCCAAATAAATGTATGCCAACGATGAATAACCTATCGCGTGGTCAAGGTTTCCGCAATGCAAATGTTGTCTTTCTTAAGAAAAAAAATCGGATAATTTTGAAGTCTTTTAGTTCGAAAATGATTGTAGCGGAGCTCCCGCGCGGGCCGAAGGCCCGCGCGAGCGGAGCACCATACTTAAGAAAAAATGGTAACCCATCGACTTGATTTTTCATGGCTTGATTTGTCCATACATACATACATACATACGTACATACGTCCGTGTACCACTTTGCACAGGGTTCCCGCGCGCTTTGCTTACTCACAAATGCACAGAAAAATTGCAATAATGTAGTCAATGGATCAAGAAGTATTTTTTTTCTTATTTTTGCAATGCGAAAAATACGTTTAATCGAAGTCATGTCTGTCTTAAAGTGAACAAAAACAGTTTTTCGACTTTAGCGACTTGTTAAAGAAGATTTAGCGAGGGAAAGCGAGGGAAGATTCTTAATCTTACGATGAATTAAGTTTCGTGACTGAAACTTCAGTGAGAGAAAAAGTGGCCTGTAGACCAGAAAAACCTGATCATACTGCAAGAGTGATATTTCAGTTTCGTAGAAAACACTTCATGGAAGGTAAATTCATTAAGTTTAACTAATATTTCGTAAAAAATCGACAAGAAATGTGTAAACTAGCTGGAGAAACTCTCAGACAAGCCAAGGACGTTGGTTCGGCAAACATTGTCAGAGAAACTTGGATAGTTTGTCGTTTTTACTGCATTCTAGATTTTTATCATCTTTTTCTTCATTACTTGTGAACCAAAAAAGCGATATTTGAAGCTTTGATTATTTGTTTTTGATCCCATTTCAAGAAAAAAGGCTAAGACTTAGTAAAAAGACTTGGTTCTTTGAAAAAATATATTTGACGGCCAACGAACCTTACGCGAAGTCAAAACAAGATTCCAGTTTCATAATCATATGAATATTTTGACATTTTTATAGATAATTTATTCTAATGTTGAATGAAATATGAAAAAGGAATACATATCACACCAAATATTTGCTATTTATCGGGCTTTTCCAGCTATTACTATTACACAATCGCAAAAATGATGAGCTTGTTTTTTTTTTATGGATAAGCTTATGTTTTTGTAAGATTTTTCGCTCGATAATAAAGTTAAGAATAAATCTAAAAAAAATACTTTACAAAGACCAACTTACTAACAAAGAAAATTATTATCTTGCATTAATGAATGTGTCTCTTTTTACGTGTGAAGTTCAAGTGAATGTAAGCTTAATCTTATCAGTAATATTTTTCGACAATTTTCAGTGTAGTTTACTTTCCACCTAAAAAACTTACAACTTTGATTACTAAGATTTGCTGAATAAAATCCTTCGTTCTATACATGTATTCATGTGTTCTACAATCTATAATTATTATTCTTCGAATTGAAAAGTCCTCTAATGCTTTTGAAGGCTTAAATAATGGTTTTTCTTTTAGTTTTTCCTCCTGAATTCTGGTAAAATCAAACAATGTGGTAACGCTATAACCAGCGTTATGCCGCGTCACACAATTGTCACGCTTTTAGCACTAAATATACTATTTATGGGAGCTCCGCTTTTAGGCAGTGCCTAAATCTATATATTATAAGTTTTTGTGGCCTCGATTACTTGATTCAACTAGCCTCAAGCCTAATCGTTCTTGTCTATCTTTGTTCTAATAGCATCCTAAGCAATTATCATTTGTGAAAATTAAACGTTACTTCGATATCATATTATGACTAGCTTAGCTCCGGTGTTATGCTATAGCAAAGCCAGTCTAGTCATATAAAAAATCTCCTATATTATTTTCCAGAACTTACTTTAATGTGATTATGAATAATAGTTTTTATTATATGATTATCAATGAAATACCTATATTTCTTTATTTTCAAAAAAAATAAAAAAAAATAATTTAAAAAAATGATATTTTCACTCACTTTGGTTGCATACTTCTTATAACAGAATAAAGCTTGCAAAAGCTTTTTTTTCTTTTTCATTGATAATTACATGATAAACAGAATATTGCATGGGCGCTTGGAGATACAAATTTGATCTTTAAATATTAAATATCTTAGCTTAACACAAATGTATAAGATCATATTTGGTTTGTGTGATATCAATTATCACGAGTATATTGATATCATAGGCATCACCCGCACTAGAAGCCATCACGAGTATAAGATCAGACCAAAAGCTGCTCGTACCAATTATTTCAAATATTCTTTTTTTCGACGTTACGTTAGTGACTGGAACACTTTACCAGGAGACGTTGTACACTCATTTAGTTTTAAGTCATTTAAAGCTTATCTGTTAAGTCACCTATGATAATCTGGATAAAGGTATGGTTTCTGGATCACTGTTTTATACATAGCTACGTATACATACATACATAGATACATAGATATTACATAGATATTAGCAGTAGCGTATAGCGAGGGGGGCAGGGGGGGGGGGGGCAACATTTTTGGAATTAATGTTTGAATATTTAAAAACGTTTGATTTCTGTTTTTTGTTTTTTTTTATACTGGGTGCATGAAGTGCCCCCCCCCCCCCCCCAACTTTCAAGGTCCTCGCTACGCCCCTGGATATTAGATACATCAACTTTATATATACACGGATTCCAATCACTAAACATAACAGTGCTCTCCTAAAAAGCCGTGTTAAATCGATATGAATAGAGTGCAAACGGTAAATCCATGAAACATTAGTTATACTAAATAGTACAATTTGCACAAATTCTATTGTTTTCTATTGTTTAATTAGCGCTATTTTGTACTATTTAGTGATTTGTATTTCACAGATATACTGTTTGCACTCTATACACATCTTAAAACAAGCATTATAAATTATTGAAATTAAGTATTAGACTTCAAAGTGGTTTGCCTGTTTAGCCTAGAGGAAACACTAGTCCATATTGTGGCTCCTCTGTACTTGAAGGTTTTTGAAGCCTTGAAACAAAAAAATTATCATGTACACCTCTGAGGTTGTGATGATGATGTACAATATTTGTCCGAGTAAAGTTTTCATGGAGATATTCTGGTACATTCTTATTGATGGTTTTCTACAGAAGCTTTTTGAATTGTGTATAACGTCTTTCCTCCAAGAAGGGCCAATTCGAATTTTGAAGGATGGCTGACATGATCGAACACTGTAGTCAGCACCTGTAATTATACGACTGCTCTATCAAAATAGTTTTGGTGTTTAACATGTGCTAACATGTTAAATAGAAGAACCATTTTTAAGTATTTTTGGAAAAGATACAACAGCGTTTCTAGATATCCTTTTTTTGTAAACTACAGTTACTGATTTACTAACAAAATTAAAATAGAAGCCTGAATAGAAGACGCTCACCGCACGGAAAGCGATTGTAGTATTTGAAAGAATGAAATAAGTGTTCGCATTTTCAACTTTTCTAATGAAAGAAGAACAAAAAATATATATGAGGTAGTTAACTTAATATAATATAACATTAAAAATTGCCTTCAAGTCTTATCGAAACCTAAAGCAAGTTTATGATCGCTTACCGTTACTACATGTGATTCAGGCTAGTGAAGACCTCCAGTAATATGAATCAATTTATCATGATGCATTCGAACGTTATCCAACTTGTTTTGCTAGGCACTGTCTAGTAACAAGACACATTTGTGCGCAAATCAAGACATGGTGTCTATTCTGTGTCATAGACAATACTTAAATCCGGTAACGGAATTATATTACCTTTGTTCCTGTTATTCCCTGGAAAGTTTTTTTTAGATGGTCGTACAAGTTTTAATTGAATTTGGGCAATCTTCGAGCAATTAATCTAATATCCCGGCGCCAAAGCAATTCTGACCCCTCTTTAATTGTCTTCGAATTTCATTTTGTTATCTAGCTTTACATCTTGCACTTAAGGAAGGCTTGGCGTTTGTAATACAATTTTCTAGAAGGAATTAACTAGAATAGAACTCTATTGTTGAAAGGCTGATTGGTAACCATTTTGATCGCGGTTCTCCCATAAGTTTGATCGGGAGAGAGCCGCCAATATATATGAACCCTTGTTGTCGGCTCAGAATTACCGCTCAATAGGAGTATCGCGATACAAATCTTAGTGCGATTTTGAGCCGCCAATACGGGTCATATCGACGGCGTTGGAAGAAAATATATTCCGTATACGCGACTACGGCCAATACGGATTATAACACAACGATGAATTTTCGCGCGATGTCATTGGTTCATATGGGTCACGTGCAGGACGGGTATCAGAACTGATATTCGTCCAGTAGAAGGGGAAAACGCGGGGGGGGGGGGGAACACGGAAAAAAAAAAGAAACTCGGTCTTTACAAACAAGTAAGAGTAAAATACAAAATTAAGACTGGTTGAGAAAACTACGCCAGCAAACAAAATTGCGGCTAATTGTGTGTTGTTTTAGTGACCATGTGTTTTGTCGAAACTATAATAATTTTGTAAACAAGCAACTGCAAGAAGCTTTTACTCGATTACCAAAAGTGTCTTCAGAAAATAAAACCCATAAGAGGAGGAAATGTAAATGTGAACAAAAATTAAAACAAAAAAGTACCGCGTCCGCCAATATTGAAAGCACTTGACTATCAATGACACTCGCTCGTTTAACCACTTACATCTACATGTCGAAACCGTTAATATAAATCTTACAAAACATGGCTCCATCAGGCTGTTAACTTATGGCCAGACAAGAAGAGCGCCGGGCGATACTGTTATATTATGTATGACTTATTTACTATTTTATTAAAAACTATGTGTTTCTTATTGTAGTTATATTACCTATAAAAAAATATGTTACTTTTTTATGTAAAGGTTTTCTTTTTCAAATTCCTTCATTTTTATAAACTTCTCGTATATATAAACAAGAAGGCCTTGTAGAATAATCTGACAAGCCAATTCTGATGATAACCGTTGGATTTACGGGTGCTCAGTAAAAATTAAAAGTGTCGATTTTTGATGCCTTTCAGCCCAACATTAGTCATTAAAAAACATGCTGTGATATTTACAAATTACCTCATAAAGTGGAGTAGGTTGTTTTCCAATGTGGGTTTCTCTAATTAATTAGTCTCTGTAAGAAAGGACTAGAAATATTGTGGTCGCCAATTGCTAAAATATAAGTGTTAAAGTCAGAGCCATTAAATATACCTCTTAAATATCGTGGGTCATCTGTGATCGTATGTGAGACTGACCTTGATGAGGTTCTAATTCTTCATCTAAACTTGGAGGCACCGTTATCTTTCTGATAAAGTCGTCCTCATTAGTATTCTTTATATAAAGATCACTTGAATGCTAATGAAGAGATCTTTATCAGGTATAAGGTCCATGCACGTGACGTGTATAGGCGCACCAATTGGACGAAAGGCTTATGAATTGTTCATGAGTTTTTGAAGTAACAGATACAGCATAAGTGGCAATGTTGTATGGGATATACGAGCCACGATCATTTAGTGAGGTTGACCAACTATAATAACGATTTAAAACGAAAGAAGAAAGAACGAAAAGCTCATGCATATAAGGAAAATACAAAATTTCACTCTCAAAATTGTTGCGGCGTTTTTGCTCACTTTGGTTTATTTGCGCCTGTGATTTTAGCGATTTTAGTGATTTTTTTTTTGTTTTGCTTCAGCGATTTTGGCGTTCTTGTTTCATTTTTGCGTCGGCGTAATTTTGGTAATTTCAGCAACCCCCCACCCCCTCCATTTTTCAGTTCCTTCCGCCACCCCTGAGACAAATTACCAAAGAATGAAAGAACGAAAAGAACGATAGAAAGGAAGAAAGAGAGAAAGATATATATAAAATGAGAACTTTCGGTGGATGAATCAATTAAAGCAACTATAACTGTACATTCTAATAATGACTAAAACTGACGATAATAATAATAATGATAATAATAATAATAATAATAATAATAATAATAATTTAAGAATACGCGATCGAAATATTTGAGCGAAAGAAGTATAATATAATATACAAAGAGCTTTGCCTTTGCAGTTAGTCCACTAGCTAGTTCACAACTACATAAACTGTATTTTTGCAGTGTAGTTCAGGAATCAATAGTCAGGGAGGATCATAAAAAAAACAACTTTGAAACACGGAACACCAAAATCATTTTGACTTATGTCACTAGTTATGAAATAACCTTTCGAGCGAAAAAATACGACATAAATCCACTTAGAATTTTTATCTTTACAATTCTAGAGAGAAAAAAGGGATCGCTAAATAAAAAGATCTTGACATGTACTCACCATCGAAATATTTGCCTGGCCAGTGATAGATATGCGTGGCTTAATTTGGACTAAAAACTAAACGACATCTTATTCATAAGGATTTTGAGTACTTTACTTAAAGAGCAAATATCCTATTCAGTCACGGATTCGTGATGCTCCAAGGACGTTAATGAGACTGAACGGAACAAAAAGACTTAAAAGCGCTTAAAAGTGCTCATATATTCTTCGTTCATCCTCGTTCATTAACAATTGAAAGATCTGGCAGACACAAACCAGATATAACCAGAAAAAATGACTTAGCATGGTGTTTGGAAGGTATTTGGCTTATTATCTTAATTTTGCATTTTGGCTAATTTTTTGAATAGTAAAAATTGTAAAAATGTTGAACGGTAAAAAATTAAAGCGAGCGTCGTAAAAAATCAAATTAGCTAGAGTTAACAATCTAGTGTCATTTACATATTCAAATAGCACTAGTGTGCTTTCATATTTTTGCCTGGTTCTTTTTTCTTACTTTAATTGCTACGAGCTGTTAGACTGGCAGCAACACTAATCTCAGTCTAAGGTTGGTAGCCCTGTGTAGTAGATGCCAGGAAACAAATTCGCCAACAATCTCAGGCTTCTAATCATGTCAAACTTAAATTTATTTATTGCTGGAAGAATTCATCAAGGTCGAGAAATATTTAGTAACTTTTCACTTTTATTTTATGCGTTTTTCCGTTGCTGTTGTATGGTTAAAGCGCCTATCAACTCTGACGGTTTAGTTTGAAAATCACTTCTACATGTAGGGTATAACACGATGGTACAGTTTTACAGGATATGGACTTCTCATTTCAGAGATAGAAAGGTTTAAAATTTAAAAATACTGTGGTCACGTGCACAGAGAGTGGTTTCATGGAAATGAGGCTGCATTTCTCAAAATTGCTTACAATGGCTATTGCACTTTGGCTGTTAGTATGCTTAAAGTTTTACAATTGTGATTTCATGAGGCTAAATAATCAGTAAAGTGGATTTTTTAGATGTCAAATAAGATGTCTTCGCGGATTTGTTAGAGTGCATCCACAGCGTTAATACGAGCCGCAGTAATGGACCGGATCTGCTATTCTCTTGGCTGACTTTTACATTTGTTAAACTATATGACTGGTCACTTACGATAGTCTCTTTTCATCAGGTTGGACTAGGAAAAAAAACGAAACGACAGTTGTCTCTTGGTGGCAATAGCAGAGCCAGTGGAGCAGTGTGTGTGTGTGTGTGTAGGTGGCTGGGGATATAGTTATTTTTCTAGATCGATAAATTAACTGTGTGAAATATGAACTAATCAAATGTCAATTTAAAATGCCAGTTCTCCATCAAATTCTGCAGTCCATTAGACTTCTCTAAACCCACGATTTATCGTCTGTGACACGAAAATGAGTCGAGTGGAGACGTGGCTGAGAGCTAACATAAACATGCAAGAACAACGATTCAAAAACGATTTTCCTATACTGTCACAAAATATTTCCTACTATCCTATATCAGAAAGGACATTTCTCTTCTTTTTCATAGCCAGAATGTACTAAACCTCCAGAATGTACACCCCCCCTCAACAAATCAAAATTACGCTCCGCGCTCCATGAACAGAGGTTATTTCCGTTTTCGTGTGGAGATTTTAGCAGCTCAGTGAACAGCAATTTTCTAGTTGAAATCTATTGCTCTAAACTGAAGACAATAAATTAATTTCATACAGCTAATGGACTACTTCGACGATGGGGCAGTCATCTTGAATCTGAATTAATGAAAATATTTTTTTACGAGATGCCGAGGGTATACGTAGGATCTGATAAAGAAAACTAAACAAATTCTGGGTTTCTCTTGCTATATCATGCTGGTTAAGTGACAAGAATGTCATTTTTCTACGTAGTATCAGTCATTATTTTACATCTTGACTCGCAATGCATTATGGGGCGTCCAGGAGGCAAAAGAAAAGAAAAATGTCGGATAAAATAGAAGGTTTCGTTTAATTAATCTTTCTTTCAAGCCCATCTTCTTAATTTATCCCCCGTCAAGTTGTCTAGGGGTGAAACGTTAATTTAAATCGACGCCATAAGTGTAACAAAGATTTGGATATTAGCCCCCTTCCAAAATGGTCGCCGCATCGTCGAAGTAGTCCATTGATACCAAATGAATGTGGAATCAAATTGTTACCTGGAATAAATTGAGTGATTTGGAGGCACAAAAGAGGGCCCTGAAGGTGGGTGGGGGGGGGGGGGGGGGGGGGGGGGTTGTAGTCCCATTTCCCAGCACAAACGTTTTGCCAAATCCCAATACCAGTCATGTAAAATCTCAGACCGAGTTAGAGTTAGAGCTAGAGATTTTGCAGAATCCCTGTAATGGCTAAATCCCAGTCCCAATGCATGAAATCTCATTTTCCCAGCCCCAAAAATGGCGAATTCCAGCTCCCATTTTACCATTTCAATACCCTCACAAAAGAATTCAGCAAATATGGAAGGTCGAAGACTACCTGGAGAAACTGACTGAACATTTATTATCCTTCGGTTATGTCCTGGGTCATACTGAGAACACACACACGCAAAAAAAAAGAAGAGCTGCTCGTTCCATATTGGTTCTACAGGCTAACCCGTACTTGTGGCGATAATTAGTGATGTCTTCTGTACATGGACATGATAACATTATTATAAAATTAAAAATTATTATTTTTTGCTTGATCAAATATTCCACTCGTAACATAATTCATCATCGCCGGTCGATCGAAAAACACTTGAAATTCAGTGATATTTACCTATTTTCTATGACTCTCTTAAAACATCACATGGCAAGTTTTTTGTATCAGTGGCATTGCTAACACTCTCATTCCCTGTTCTGTGCAATTATTCACCTGAAAGCTGCTTGTCTATGGCTTTTGCTTTCAATCATTATGAGTAGTGAAAATGAAAGAGCAAGAAAGATCAGAATCGATCAATTCTTTTGATATATTAACATGTTTTTAAAAACACTTAAAAGTTTGAAAGAAAAAAAATAAAATAAAAAATAAATAAATAAAAAAACAGAAAAAAAAAAACAACAACAAGAAAACCAGCAACAACAGAAATATGGGAAGGATAATAGTGTGAAAGAGAGAACGTTTATAGCTTTACCTGCTTCGTTCTTTTCCTTTCGAAACTAAGGTGAGAGAAGTCCAAATATATATACAGTTTGAAGTCAGAGCCTAATACTTATTGAATCCAAAACAGAATGCCCAACGTTTTCGTGATTCAAATTCTCTAACTCGTTCAGAGTTGGCTGATTCAATTTCATAAGTCGAGTGTATAATGCATGTCTCACGAGGATAACCACTCATTATTGGCAATCAATCAGACAACGTATTAAGCTCTGATAGCTAATATCTGACCATAAACATAGCAGTATGAACAAACATACCCTGTAAGATTCAGTCCAAAATAAAGTTGATACTTCTAGAAGAAGAAAAAAAAAAAAAGAAAAGAAAAATCCATCATATTGATAAGCAGCTCAGCAAACCATTCTTTTGATTCAGAATGCAACTCTAAGTGTTCAAAAAGCTTGACTTTTTTTATTTGGGAAACAACATAAAGAAAGCGACTGAAAAAGATGATATTTTTTTTGCGTAGGAGTACGCGTCATTAGCAGTACTCAACGACCCTTATCAGATAACAAGAATATACGCCTTCCTACTTCCAAGCACTCAACCTAAAGTAACCTTCAGAATAACAATTTCAAAACCATTACTTACAATAATAAATAGACATGGTATTAGAAATACTGGGGAAAAACATATATACAAATTATTAATCATCGACAAAGTTGTGAATAACATAGTAAGAGATTAAAATGGATGCTAAAATATAGGAGATATTGATTGATTGATATAATATCTGATTTATTACGAGCAAAACGCGCTAAATTTACAACACAACATGTGATAAATGTTTTATAAAGAGCTAGCCACAAGATAATTGTTGAAGTGAAAACCGGCAAAAGGTTATACAATCAAACCAATCTAAAAGATTCACTACTGACTGACTGACTGATACCGATGCATGTATACATACATATATATATATATACAGTCATTTGAAGAAAACGTTGTCACTGACCAGGCCAGGTCTGCGACTACGCGACTTTACCGAAACTGAGTATGGGTAGAAATCGCTGAAGCGCTTAATTATTCACTCTGAAGTAGTTGTTTTTGCTTACTAATAAAATAATAGAAGCAGTAACCCTTTAAATGTATGTCTAGTCTTCGGGTTTTGTGAAAGGAAGACAAAAGTCGATATGACTAATATTCATCCAATTTTAAAACTGTTAAGTCATTAAAAGGCTATTTCGCCAGCAAATTTTCGTACTATAAGCCCGGCGCACATTTAATCAGTGCAGAATTCAACCGTTTCAGTGATTTTTACTCCCGCTCGGGCTAGTCGTGTAGTCGCGGAGCCGGTCGACGACAACGTTTTTTCAAATGACTGTACACACTGGTGTTTGCAATATGGCGTCTATGACGTTAGACGAGGATTTCGAGAATGTCCGGGATGTTATGAGTGATAATGATTGAGTTTTGAGACCCGTGTCATTCCAGTCCCTGATGCCGTAATTGGGTTTCGACATCCAAGACATTCTCAGAATCCTCGTTTGACGTCATAGCTGTCATAGACGCCATATTCGAAAAGAGTCTAAACGACCGACATACAAAACGTAACACTTTCATGATGCGGTAATTAGTTGGAAGAAGAGGAATACTTTGCATTAAAGGGTATTCTTCCTTATCCATGTCATTAAGGGACCAGTCTCCTCAAGAGCCACTATATTTCTTTTTACGATTCCACCATTACTAGTGTTTGCTACTGTCACATTCTTGTGCTCCCTCCCATCCCCCCCCCCCCCCCCCCCCCCCCACCCAACAACGATTAAAATAGGTTTGGGGAAACATTTTCGCAGAGGAGTATTCTAGCAATAAAAGGTTTTGGAAACTGAGGGATCGTGTAATATTCATTATTGATCGCCAGAAGAAGGAGGGAAAAGGAGATTTTTCGGGTATGAAACAAATTTAAGAAGGCGCAACAACGCGTCAGAGTAGAAAAATTCCTTGAACGTGTTTCTTAGAATGACTAATATTATATTTACAGTTAGGAACTTAATACAGCTCATAATTTATTCTACTTCATGAGCTAAGTTCAAATCAGTTCTCACTGACTGAGAGGACAAAACAATCAATTAAACATACATAGTTTATTTTGTGCTACTTAATATCTATATATAAAGCTATATACATAAAGAAAATTTCTATAAATAGGTAATATTAATAAGATGTTTATCATATGACAAGGAATTGAGATAACTGAAGAAAAGGTACGAGAGCTGCAATGGAATGGCTTCCTTTACGTGCTACAAGTCATGCACGAGTCGCTCACAAAGATAAGTTTTAGATTATTTTTGAATGAATTTATTCATAGTTTAAAGATTTCTAAAATATTTTAAGAAAAGAGGGAGCTTTCCTTTGCAAAATATGCGAATGCAAAGCCAAAAATAAGGCATCAAAACAAGCTAAAAGAAGACCAAGTTGAAGCGTCATGAACTTTTTAATAGACTTCAAGATTCACCGACAACCAAGATGATAGATTCTACTGGCTTTCGGTCTGTTTTCATATCTTTTCTAGACTAAACAAAGCCTCGAAAACTCTTGAATTACGACTCACTGATGGTGGATAGTTTTTCGTCACTTTTTTGACGTTTTGGCTGATTTCTTTTTGAAGCATGGCTTTTTAGCAATTCTAAACACACATACTACCACTCAGCGTTGGAACTTATCTACGATACCGAAGATCCCCGCACCTGGAAATACATTTGCCTAAAGTGTAACACCACAAGGAAGATTCCTAATCCTTTTGCCTGCTGTACATAGACATTTATTAACGTTACAGTTTTCCTCTCTATCTTCCCGAATGTTAGACAACCAGAACACTTAACTTATTATTATATCTTTTACAATTTACGGGCCCACAGTAATTGGCGAAAGCTGTTGTGGTGTACCTGTCATGAATTGTGGCCGTAATTTTCAGTATTCAAACTGCATAGACCCATGTTAGCTTCTTTCGCATATTTTTCAATGGCAAAGATAAATAAATAAATAAATAAATCCAGAAATGTTTTTTTCTATAGCGAAGATTTGAATCTTAAGATTACAAGTACGCCAGACCTTTTCTTTTTTTGGTCCTTACCGTAAGTTATGGACCGCAATTTGACCAATCGTACCGCATGAAATTACCTTACCATATAATAATACTAAACATATGTACCGAGAGATAGAGATAGTCGAGTAGTATAGTATAGTATAGTATAGTCGAACATTTTCACTGAGCCTGAGGCGAATAATTGTTTTAGTATAACTTTAGACATTACAAACTGAGAAAAGTAATACTTTTACCCCAGTTTACTGCCATTACAGTTATATATATATTTCGGTGTAATTTTGTTTATCTGGTGCGTTCAAAAGTAAAGCCTTAGCTTAGCTCTTTGTTGAGATATTAATTTGTTTGCTTCCTGCTATTTGCCCTGAAAAGCTTCAGTCCGAATCTATCAAGGCCTTTTCCTTCCTGAAGTTAAACGATGTCTCATAGATCTATTACTTTTGGTGATTACTTCTTATATAGATAAGATAGATTTTACTTCATATCCCATGTTTAAGAACATGCCGGAAAAAGTCATCAATAGCCTCACCCATCAGTGGTTATATAAACATGGCCGAGAGCCAATCAGAAATCCCATAGTATTTTGCCTATTTTCGAATTGAAATGAGTTTATGTTTTTGTTTCTCGTCTAATTTATGCCTCTGCGCATTTCCAATTAACCACAGATATTTTAACACTGAAAAGAAAACACCCAACTATATACCTTAATTAATAACCTTGTTCTTCCAATTGGAAGGTTTCCTAAATACGATCAACGCACTGTCAATAAATATTGAATTCTATGATACCGATCTTCTATTGCTCTTGGATGCAATGCAACTTGACCTTTGGGGCACTTGTTCGAATGACTAAATCAATAAAAACTAAACTGAGTATTTGAAATGGTAAAAAAAGAAAAAAAGAACATGGCGTTTTGTCGATGGGAACATAAAAAAATTCCTAGAAAGAATTGAAGCTTTTGTGTTTTTTTCCCACATGTATATTTGATTAAATCCTTCAGTTATCACTTGTGATGTACCACCATAATGTAGAATAGTTACACATTAGTACATACCTGAGGTTGAAGGCTTTTGCTCTTTTGAAGATTTATTGGCTTGAATGATTTTTAGCAACGTACGACCGACCTTCTGTAGTCTGCCAGAACGGTTTCGATGTGTTCAAATATAACAAAAAGTTAAGATTATAATTTAGCCTACACATCTATATACCTCCTGGGATTGTATTGGTTTAGTATTGGTTCAATGCCACATAGTTGATCAATGACCAATGTGTTAGTAAGCCTTTGTTTAGACAGGTGGACCACAAAAGTCAAGGATTCCCTCGAAGTTCTTTATGTTATATTTGTAAGAAATCCATATGGGAAAGTAAAATGACAACCAATGAACCAAATGAACAAAGAAAAGGAGCTGCTTTAAGTTGGTAATAAAATGGTTTGAAACCAGTTTAGGTTGGTCAAAATTTACCTTGAATTAGCCTGGTAAAAACGAGATACTTTAAACCCACGATGCTAGATCTAGACACCTTCCATTCAGCACCAGCTTTACCGGATATATGCAAACAAACTACGTTTTGAATACATTTAGAATCTTTAGAAATGCTAAACTAATGTAATGTCTTTTAAACCTCAACTCACGATTTATCAAAATTGCACCTTTTCTGACAAATGGATGAGATGAGCTTTTTTCGAATAATGCTACAAAAGAGCCAAAGCTATTTTGTGGCGTTCATATTCTTTCGTTAATTGTTTCACATCTTGGTCATGTAACTATCAAAGGCACCGAAAAATTAAAAGGGCATTTGGATTCAACTAGATGTTCTCTAACGTCTGATAAAGTATCATTACTTTGTGGAACGGATGTCAAATCATAATGAACAAAAAAGAAAACGACTCCACTTCCTTTTTTAATTCTTTTTTTAAAGCCCATACATTTAAAGCCCATATTATGTATTTTTCTGTTTGTAAAAGACATTGTACAAATCAACAAAATCAAATATATCAATATATCGATATATCGCATGCATTATGGGTAACTTCTAATAGAAAATCACTTCATTAAGCGTTGATATTAATTTTTTTTCAAAAGTTAAGAATATTATACTATAGTTTTATTTGATATTTGGTTTAGCGTTACAGCGAGAAAACAACATTTTATAAAAGAATTACACGATATGCGAATTGTATGTTTCTAGAACATCTGATTTACTTGGCAAATTGAAGTGGATGTTTGACAAGGATTCAAGCACGCACACATAACTATTAAACTAAGTAGTATTGAGACCAAATTCCCGAAATATTCAAGACGTAGATGATGATAATAACAATATATAAATTTATTTATGTGGGAATCATATCCACATACATGCATGTCCAAGGCGCTTTACAACTAACAATAAAAAAAACCCCAAAAAAAAACCCCCCCCAAAAAAAACAAAAAAAACAACAACAACAAACAAGGAATAAATTACAATCGCTAATAGATGTATATAAACTAAAAGTATATACAAAAGAAGGGATAATTTACATCATAATACGTTGTAACCTTACTACAGAGCAAGGAGAACTATAAGGGTAAGTTTTTATTGCTAAGAAATAAAGACCTCAACAGATGCAAATAATTGCAGTGTGAAGTCATTAAGAATCTTAGTGAATAAAGGGGGGCTTTGTAGTTTGCCGGGTTTTATTCCCTCTCTATTAACTCTCAGGGCATCAAGGGTGGCGGTCGACAGTTCAGTGTGCACTCGCTCTCAGCTCTTTTCATTGTCTCGGGTACAATTTCTGGACTAGGTATAGCAAGATTCGAGGGTTTTTCTTGTATGACGGTTCTTCAGTCTTCCTTTATCGCAAAACTTAATGCGCTGAATTCCTGTTTTATCTGTGAATCATCTGTGCCCTGGTTTCAATCAGCCTAGAGATTGTGTTATAGGGTTTGATAAAATGTTTGGGAAACTAATGGATAGAAAATATAGCTCTTATAAACCTGCATCAATGATAACATACTTAAACTTCATTAAAAATGTGTTTTGGTGTCACTAGATATTCTTTGACTTGTGTGTTTTTTTATTTATCTATATAGGAGTTAAAGCAAATATTCGGTGGCTAAAGAACAAAATATCTATTTAGAAATCAGTCACGAGAAATACAAACAGTTTATTATTATCCAGGCGAAAAGAATTTGAACTCCATGATTAACATTGATTAAAGATTGCTTCTAAGATAGCCGGGCTTCCATTTCAAAAATAAGGATAAAAAAAAAACACCAGCACCAAAATGTTCTCAAGCTTTTATTGTAATGTTTGCTGAAAACACATGTACGAATAGTTAGTTGTTGCACTCAGTATTTGTTGATCAATATTCATTATAATAATTTCAGGAACCTTCCTATAATCATTTCATCCACTTATTATGAAAAATACACTCTTTACATTTTGTTGATAGTTATCGACAGCGAGCTTAAGGGTCCTTAAGTTTTGTTTCATGAAAATTCGTGAATTATTCAACATTAATAAAGTAATGTCAGGCATTAAAAACATTTTTTGGTGTATTATTGTGGCAGGAAAATTCTTCCACGCTATTTTTGAAACAAGAAGTATGACAACGATCAGTCGGAATCAACATTTGCTAAAATGTCCTTTCATTTCGTGACTGATCCACTGTTATCAGAATCCAAGCATCTAGAGCGAAAACAATGAAGGCAATGGAGTGTAACTCAGATATCTGATATTCTTAATGGATACGAACAACAGTAAAAAAGATAAACGGCGAATAAAAAGGATCACAGAACACGGACGACTGTCTAGCCTCCTTTTCACCTCCTCGATCCAGGCCTTTTATTTGTGTCCGCGCCATGTTGGGAATCGCCGCGAGGTGCACTCAATTTCTAGCATGTTCAAATTAGTGGCGACTTGGCAGCAATAAGTCGCCATAAAATCGACGAGGGTTTAGACGCACGATTTGGGGTTAATAAAATCGCCGTTCGACAAATCACCGCTAAAGTCGCGCGACAAAACTATTGGACGGGCCTTAAATGATGTTCACTCACTATAACCCATATTAGTCAAAGAGACTCCGTGTGATTGGATAGATCATTTCGCGCGATGATTGGTCAAAACAATACATTGGTTCCTACTCCCCTTAGTTACTGTTGCCATGTCCCACAAGTTCAACAATTTAGCTAGAATATCTCAGAATTTAAACTCTGATCGCGGAAAATTGATTATAAATTGTTTCAGTTGTTTACTATCCTGTGAAAATAAAACGAAATTGCCTCGTAATCATCATTGTAGTACTCTTTAAACAAATACGGTGTAGTTGTTTTTGGGACAAGATTTCAATTAAACTGGGAAAGCTATACACTGTAAAAACTGTCTGATTAAAACAACCCAAAAACATTGGTAGAATTCATGCACCTGAGATAACCAGTTTTTTTTATGGTTGAAATAACCATATTTATTGGTTATAAAAAAATTGGTTAATATAACCATAGTGATATTGGTTGTTATGAACTATAACCTTTAGGTTATAAATGATTTATAATGATTTATGATTGATATAGCGCCCTTTCTATGAATATATTCAAAGGTGCTTTTACAATCATGAGAGGTGGTTAGTATGAGGTGTAGACACTGAGGGTGGTCACTGCCAGGGTTTCTTTACGTCCTCAGTGGTTCTTTTACGTCCCTCCGATATTGGTTAGTGATGAAGTGTGGAGAGACGGGACCGCCATTTAAAGTGGTCATCCAAGCCACTTGAAAGTCTAACCGTTTGCAGATGTAATTACAAAGGCAGCACTTTCTCCTCAGTTATTTTAAGACCCTGAGTGTTGGTCCGGCCGGGACTCGAACCACGACCTCCCGCACGAAAGTCCGGTGCTCAATCAACTGAGTCAACCTTACGACATTGGTTATAATGACCAGACGTATTGGTTAATATAACTAATTGTTTACTGTAAAGGCAATGCACCTGAGATAACCAGTTGTTTTTGGGTTACTTCCTGTCAATTCAACCAATTCATTATGGTCAAAATTTAATTGGTAGTATGTACCATTAAAAATTGGTAGAAAATATCAATGCAAGGATCTTTGAGTATCAACACCAAAAACATGCAGTTCCAACTAAACAACATTTTTATTGACAATCCATTGGTTTCATTTCACAATATTAAATGGAAAATAAGTTTAACTTGTGCCAAGCATACAAATTTACAATAAACAACCCATCCTTGGATGTAACCGAGGATAACCGAGGATGTAAACAACCTAGTATTATTAAGAACTAATTCAGTCTCTATGTTATTATATTAAAGACTATGGCTAAATGGCAAACTGCCTACCAATGTCTTCAAAATTCTAAATTGCAAGCATTCAAGCCTTTTTATTTATGTTCAAGCTATGAATAAAACCTATTGAATCCTAACTACCCAAACATTATTCTGATGAGTGAAACAAACCTAAAAAACCTCTGTAGATTATTTTTCAACTTTTTGTTGATGCTGGACATAGAATATTAAGGCAAGTGTAATGACCAAAATCCCAAAATCCCCAGCAGTTTGAATTTGAATGACTGCAAATATTGAACATATTTCAACTGCATGGGGATTTGGAGATTTTGGATAATCATTACTAAGTGTCACAAAACTCCCTTAATATTCTATTTCCAGTATAAACAAAAAGTAGAAAACAAAACCTAGAGGTTTTTGGGTTCGCTTAACCATTTGAATAAAGTTTGGGTAGTTTAGATTCCATAGGTATTATCCATTGCTTGAATAGAAATAAAACATTTTGGATTTGAGACAGGATGTTAAGTGAGATGTGATGGGTACTCAGCTGATTTTCTTCTTAATTCGCTATACCAGTTCTTCAGTATTCAACTTATATCTGTAGAAGTAAAAGAACATAGCTCATCTTTAATAACAAGACTAGTACAGAAAGTTGAGTGGTCATTCAAGTTCTAATATCTGGAAATAGAAGAACTACGGTACTTCAGCAGTAGTTCAAATCTAAAAAATATTTCATCGATAAACTTGACTCTCTCAAACTAGTAACATTTCTTATATTAAGGTCCTCAAATAAGAGATTATACTATAAGAGATTATAATCTCTTATCTGCATGAGGTTACTTATAGTTTTGAGAGAATCATGTAGCTAGAGTGACTACTAACTCTGATGTAACGAAAGGCAAAATTACGTTAAAACCACAAAAATATACATATTTTCGTGTTTCTTTTCGCATAGTGCATGCAGGAAATTGTTCCTTGGTTGAGATTATAGCCATAAAATCGTGACATTTTAACTGTAGTATATAATCGAGTTTTGGTAGGATACCCGTTCATGTAAAGGGGCCCATGGAGGCAAATATTACATTTCAGTTTAGTACCGAAACTCAGTTGAAACTACAGATATGTCTGATCTCGTTCACAAGTAAAAATTCCGGAATGATTTGGTCGAGTTGACAACCCTATCGTTGGCAATATTAACAACCCCTTACATTTGGTTGTTATGACCTATCTTCTTTGGGTTAAAAAACTAACCAATTTTTTTTTTGCTGTAACAACCATAACGATTGTATGAAAGCAAAATGCGTTTTTGAGGTGTTGTTTTTTATATAAAGAGAGCAAGTATCATAGTTTGTCTTGACCAAAATAGATCTGTTAATAACAACCATATTGCTTTTGGTCATCTTATCGACCAATAAACAATCGGTCGTAATGACCGTTTCAATTGGTTATGAGTATGACGGTTGTTTCAACCAAAATAAATCTGGTAACAACTACCATATTGATTTTGGTTGTATTCCCAACCAATAAGAAATTGGTTGAAATGACCATTTCAATTGGTTATAACCATTTGTTTTTGGTTGTTTCAACCAGGCAGTTTTTACAGTGTACTGCAACGGTGATTGGTTCGCTATTGTCATGAATCTGCGCAAGCAATCAATATACTTACAACTGAAAAAAATGGATGATATAAAAGCTATAAGATAGCATTTATTCTTCTAGCGAAAAAGTAAGGCTCTCAGATCAAACGTCGAACTGTATACGAGTTGAACGCATCGAAACTAGCTGAATGGATGTTACAGCGCGACGCGCCTTACCGTGGCCACCCTGCCACAGTTTCGTACAAGTACGAACGATTCTCGCTTTCTGATTGGTTAACTTGTTAAAAAAAGTTTGTTGGGTGGCTAAGGTAAGGCGCGTCGCGCTGTAAGGTGGTCTTCTTTGATGTCACTAGATTCGGCTCATGTAAAGTTATAAGTTTGACATTAGCCTGACTGACATAAATCACCTCAAGAGCTCAGAAGGAAATCGCATTTCGAGCATATTTATGAGCGTTATTTGTTTTTGTCTATTTTTTGTTTGTTTGTTTGTTTTGTTTGTTGTTGTTGTTTTTTACTTAAAAGCAAGCTCATTGATTTCGTAGTTCAGTCGCACTCTACAGGAAAACTGATACAATTCAAGTTTTCAGAATATTCTACAAATATTCATCGAGGTCGAGGTGAATATCGGTGAATACTTATCGAGACGCGAATCACATTCATTTTTACCAGCAGGTGATTATTCAAAAACATCGGTTTATTTCTAAAATGTAGATATTTTTCGTATCATGAAAATGGTATTAACGTAGCGTGTACAGTCCTATATTCACCAGTACGTGATTATAGAGAAGTATTCCAAAGTTCTTGACCAATCAGCGTGTGTAATTTTCTATGACTTGGGTTACTTGAGTGAGAATGATAATATACAACTATTTCAAAAAAACGTTAAATACTGAATAGTGAACACTTGGTTAATAGTGCAATTTAAGACCAACCCTTAGTAGCCCGGTGACTCGGGAAACAGTTATTTCGGCTTTATTTTATTTTCTCATACAAAAATGATTATCATAGTAAATGTATACAAAATAACAAAAACCTTGCCTGAACATCTAGATTTATCTCAGATATAAACTTTTGTAAGTCAATTTTCGCAGGCTTCATGATCTGAAACCTCAGTTTTGCAGTGACATCATTTCTACGTCACTATTTCAGATTAGCTGGTAGGCGTGAAGAACAGTTGATTGGCTTGACGAGATCTCACGAAGGTACCTTAATTAGTATTATATTCTAAATATCAAACAAAAACAGCTATTCATAGAGACCCTACAATTCGCAGAGCTGACAGATAAATTATAAATGATTTTTTAGGAATGAAATGAATTAATTATATTAGTTATCGCAAAAAATCTTACCTTACAAGTCTGCTGTGTTCATTTTGTAGTTTGGCAGCTGCTGCTAGCTAGTAGCATAGATGAAAAAATTATCCTTGGAAATCTAAAATATCTAGAAAGCATGAAATTCGGCTATCGGATGAAGAACTATCTAGTAATGGTTTCTCTCCTTGTTTTCGTCCAATCCAAAGGTAAGATGACAGTAAATTTGCCGTGAAAAGTTTGAAGAAATTATATTAGCCCAAAGTCAAAGTTGTACTTTGCTTGAATTGCAAATAGGTACTGAAACATAGATAAATAACTTTTTAAGCCTTAGATTTTGGTAAGAAATTCTTCATTTTGATAAATGTATGCTCTTGATAGGCATGGCATCGAAGTATTAGTGGAAGAACTAAAACTTGGATGGTTATTATTATTATTATTATTATTATTTTTTATTATTATTATTATTATTACCCGGGTAAAGATCAATAGATATCAGTGATCAAAGCCGTTTCATTTTTCGAGAAAGAAAATAAAAATAACTTTTTTGATACTAAAAGATGAACAACTTCAGCATCAGCAGATAACACAGCTTCGGTCCTGATCATTTACGATATCCTGCTGTGTATCATGCTATAATTTCCAAACAAAATAAAAGACAGACATAGGAAGTAATTCAGTTTCAGCCCAGAGGAAGGTACAGGGTTATCCCATGATGCATTGCGTTTCATAGTATATTATCAATTCTTTCGTGACGTCATCACTTTGTTTGAGCTGGCTTTGAGTGAAGATCAAAATGGCGATGTTTAGTCCAGTTGCTAGATACTCGGCATCTTTTCCGGAGTTTTTCTTTATTTTATGTTCTCTGTTTATCGAAAAACGATGTCAGTTTCTGCTTCTATTCCCAGCATGGAAGGAGCTGAAGTTGTTTTAGACTGAATCATCTAGTTGTATACGGATAAAAATTAGAGACATAAACGAGTGACAACTGTAACATGCTCTAAAACTACCCAGGACATTCTAAAGTTTGTGATTTCGGTAAAAAACGCAATTATTTCTCAGTTTTTCCCCACAATTTTACATAAAATATAGCAATATTTGACTAGTTTGCATTGAATCTTTCCATTTTCTATGAAAGAGAGAGAAATATAGTCACAATTCATACGTATTTTGACATCATAAGCGTTAATCAGCTTTGTCAAATTTTTCAAAAAAACTTTCAAATTTGACGGAAGTTAGCTTTAACAGTTAATAATTTTACGGTAAAAATAAGGCATTTTGATAAGAATTTGACATAACAGCAAGTAACAATATGTTTTGACTAATTTTACAGCATTTTTTTTGTGGTGGCAAAAAACGACCAAAAAATGTATATTTTACTGTAAGAAACTCACGGTAAAAACCGCACTATTTTATTGATATTTGACGCTCAACTAACTGGCACAGAAAAATCTAAGCCACCTAACCAGTTCATCACTGGCACAGAAATTTCTGATTCACTGAAGGTGACTGACTCTTTAGCAAGGAATAATTACAAAATGTTCTTAAAAAGATGCTTTACACAGAATTTAACGCTGATTCCAAAAACGAAGAGAAAAATGGGGTGTCCCCAGCTCGTTTTTGAGATAATGAACTTTGAATATGACGACCATCTTTACAAGATTAAAAAAAAAAAAAAAAAAAAAAAAAAAAAATGGCGGAAATCAAGCTTTCCTAAAAATTCCTAACTCAAAAATTTAAGAAGCTCTGAAAGCAATTTTCTCAGGACGTCTACTTTAAACATCATTTTTGAAGACTAACAAAAAAAAATTAAAGAAAGTTTTAAAAATAAGCTAAAAAGTTAGCTTCTTGTTAGCTCAATCAACTGGCGAAAATCGTACTCAAACTACTACAACAAAAACACATAAAACGTTTTTTTAATAAGTTAATAAGTTCTAATAATTACGATTTCCTCAAACTTTCTTAAAAGATTGATTTTCAAAAAAAATTCAAATTTCAAAATGAAAAATTTCGAAAGGATATTCAAAAAAAAAACAACATATATATATAAAGAGCCCCGTGCAAAATTCGGGGTTTTTGCCCTGTTGAAGTTCAAAACGGCTATGGTCCTCAATAAAATTTTAAAGCTTGTTAGTCCAGTTGCTAGATACTCGGCATTTTTTCCTTAGTTTTCCTTTATTTTATGTTCTCTGTGTATCGAAAAACGATGCCAGTTTCTGCTTGTATTCCCAGATGGAAGGAGTTGAAGTTGTTTTAGACTGATTTATCTAGTTATATACGGATAAATTTAAGAGAAAGAAACTTTCGTGACGAGTGACAACTGAGTGTTCGATGGACTCGTTGTTCAACAGAGTGCTTATCTCAGCGCTTATTTGCCTTATTCCAGCATCTAATATACGGATGAATTGTAATTTATTACTTTTCTTGTCGTTTGTGTAAAATATGCTGTGATTTTACTGAATTTCCGTTTATTATTTATACATTTCCAATGTTCAGTTCTTCGTCAGTGAAGTGTCAAAAATGGCTATTTTCAGAGGTCCTAAACACATCTAAAACCTGGAGTATTTTGGAGTACTTTTGTATACAAGTATGAATTAACCATCAACCTAAAATATGATGGTATTAAAACGAAAAATACTCTTATAATTCCTGAGAAATAAGCATTTTGCCTACAACATCTGACAAGTCGCCTTTCTAAAATATAAAATTTTATGAGCCATTCCAAAAATATCATTAACTTTTGGTGTAAACATAAGTAGGATTGCTAAGAAACAACACACGTTAACCCTACTTTCATTATTCGATTCTTCAACACCGACACGGTTCAGTGTTTAAAATTGGTAAGCGCTATGCATCATTGGATAACCTTGGACCCTCCCCTATCCATATCCAGGTGCAGGACTTTTTATTAAGATACCTGACGTCAAAGCTTTAAGGTGGCTCCTGCAAGTAGTTTCTTTTTTTTGGGTCAAATTTCCCTTTTTTAACCTACTTCTGGTTAATCTTACTCTAGTTCAATGAATCCGAATTTTACATCAGATGTTAGACTTGGATGAAAGTATTGAAAAACATTGTTTTTACACTAATTTACATTTCCATAGCAACGATAAATAGTCTACACTGTGTAGCACACTTAACGGGAAAGTTTCAAGAGATTTATTTCGTCTCTTTAATTTTGAATAAATTAGTGCTTAAACATTTTTAAAATGCTTTTTTTTTTGTGTGTTTGAAATATAGGCGGTTTGACAAGGAATTGAATTACACCAAATTTCTTCCCCACCCCCACTTCCCCGCGGTAAAGAATGCTTCGAAGTTTTTACCGACACTTAGCCAAAAATAGTTGTAGTAAAATAAAGCTTTATTAGTTCTTTGAATTCATTTATTATAAAAAAAAACCCAGAAGCGAATGGAGAGTGCAAGAATTGGGTGTTCTTCTCGAAGGAGGACGGATATTATCTACGTCATCACAGTATTGAGAATTTAACTGATGTCACACTAGACCTGTGCCAGATCACGTGCTACATGCACATATCATGCATGTCGTATAACTATCGTACGAGGTCTGCCACGTGTGAGATAAACGATGCAGATAAGTACAGCCACCCCGAGGACCTCGTAAGGAAAGCGAGCTCAGTGTACGTTGGTAAAGATGTAAGTATTTCATCTACTCTTTTAGTTGAGAAAATATTTGAGAGATGGTTCCTGTTAAAAGTTCCCCTTGAAATAAAATGAATAATATTAAAGCTTTACCATGCAGCTGTCTTTGACAATCTTCTTTATCAAGTATCTATCTCAGTATCATTGAGTAAAACAAAACACTTTTCCAATGCGCACAATTCTTCATTTGACATCCCTTTTGACACAAGTATTCACTAACCTTTCTCAGTTGTCTTTGATAATCTTTGTGCTTTTGGTCCTCAGAATGCCTGCAGGAGTAACCCGTGTCCTCGAAATGCCACCTGTCAACCCAACGTTTATACCCAGAGCTACTCATGCCTGTGTCCTCTTGGTTTTAGTGGCCCATACTGCATAGGTAAATTTATATCTCTCTTGCTTTCCTTACTTTATTGCACGCGACATTGACTTGAACGGGCCTACTGTTCAAAAGATCTACGCCAGCCAGGTTTTTTTTGTCAAATCACATATTTAACTTAGTTGATTCTGCGCGACTCGATCGCGATACCAGGAGGTACTGTTTATTAATATTACACTCTATCTTATTCCAGACATCGACGAGTGTGCATTAGACTCCTCCAATTGTTCCATTAATCACACTTGTATCAATACCGCTGGATCATATGACTGCATTTGCAAGCCTGGTTACGAAGCACAAGGAATCACGTGCAAAGGTAAATCTTCAGACCATTGGTACCTTATTAAAATGATATCTGCAACCTTTTTTCAGTCATTTTAGCTTGGCATCATTTCTTAATACATATACCATATACTTTTGCACTAAGCTCTGATTCTGTGGGGGACAAGACTGGAAGCGGTCCCTCTTATTCCCATGCACGTAGTTTGGCTTATGTAACTTGTTTCTGCAACACTCGCGATATCAGGAGGTACTGTTTATTAATATTACACTCTATCTTATTCCAGACATCGACGAGTGTGCATTAGACTCCTCCAATTGTTCCATTAATCACACTTGTATCAATACCGCTGGATCATATAACTGCATTTGCAAGTCTGGTTACGAAGCACAAGGAATCACGTGCATAGGTAAATGTTTTTTTTATCACTATTTAACTAAACATGTTGTTTTTCTAAATATGTACCCCAATAACGCTGGATCATATGACTGCATTCCAATCCCATGGTACGTAGTAGGGCTGTCCACAAGTTGTTCGGCCACTTTTGGGCAACTTTTGCTATTTGGAGCAACTTTTCCACTTGAAAGCAACTTTTTCATTTTTGAACAAGTATTGTTTTCTTTTTTACCCCTACATGAATTCAAACCCATCAGCAGGTCGAATAATTGTAGAACAAGAGTGTTTTGTAACTGTGTATACTGATTTGTAATTTTTGTTGATATTATGATACGAAATCATTAAATTGCAAATTTGAATTTTTTGGGAGGAACTTTTGAGTAACTTTTAGATTTTTGAGCGACTTTTTAATTTTTTGAGCTACTTTTTAAGAAATTATGAGGAATTTTTTGGACTTTTTGGAGCAACATGTGGACAGCCTTAGTACGTAGCCCAATGAAAAAAATATCGTCATCATCACCCTCATTTTTTGCTTTTTTTCGGATTAAACCACCCTTGGTTTTCGAGATAAAGAAAACCCATTGCCAAGATATTTATTGTGGCTGGTCGAATTGTTTTTGAAAGAATTGTTTTTCTGTTGGTGTAGATTTTGATGAATGCGAAACTGATGTTCACAACTGTTCTGCTGACCGCACCTGTGTGAACACTGAGGGCTCTTTTGAATGTAGATGCAATAATGGTTACAAGATGTTTGAAAACAACTGCATTGAAATTGGTAAGACAACTCATTTGTACAGTTTAAATAAGTCAATCAATCAATCATAAATGGATAGATGGATGGATGGATGGATGGATGGATGGATAATAATAATATTATAATAATCTTTATTTACTCACGGTAATTATATTAAAAAGTTACAAATGGAATGTGTAAAAATCTCCCTATAAGCCGTGCATTTAAGAAATAAAACATTTTCTCCGATACCTTCATAGCCTGGTGGAAACTTCGGCTACGGGTTTGGGAGAATTCTCTGCTCTCGAATTCTCCCAAGACGAAGTCGAGGGTTTTCACCTGCTCGAGAATTCTCCCAAACGCGTAGCCGAAGTTTCCACCAGGCTATGAAGGTATGGAGAAAATGTTTTATTTCTTTTAAAAAATACTTAAAAATTGCTTGTTACGTCATTTCCCTTTCTTCATAACTTTGCTTCAGTGTACACAAAATATCATAAATATTTTCATAAATATCAGTTCTTACTTTAGGATGTTGGATATTATTACCAGAACGGCGAAAGAAATGTGAATCTCAGCCTTTATGGTTTATAAACATTCCTTTCATGTAAGGTGGGGCTAGACCATTGACTATTTTGAACATCATGACAACTTTCTGCCGTAACCTACTTTGAGCCAATGGCACCCAACCAAGTTGTTTAAAAATTTCATTCGTGTGTACACTGTGATATGGTTCTCCTGTGATTATGCGTGCTGCGCGATTCTGAAGTTTTTGCAGCTTATCTGCTAAGATCTCATCAAAGCGAGACAGCAATAGTTAAAATATGGTTCAACTATTGACTTGTATATTACATTGAGAGAATTTACATTTAGGATGGGTTTGGTTTTTTTAAGCATACCTAGATCTAGGTAAAGTATTTGCGACCAGGCTGCATGCAATCCCTCCAAAGTTGTTAGCCTTTTGTAAGCCTTTAGCCCGTGCATTTTTACAATGCGTCATTGTGCGAGTATATAAACAAACCGAAGGGAAACCCAACGACTCTCGTTCGCTTCTTCAGTAAATTTAAAAGAATTCAAAAGAAGACAAGTGTTGAAAAGCTTGCAGCTACTGAAACATTGTACACGTATCAAGATATTCGCAAGCTTTCTATTTCTAGAATTAAGGTGATAACTGTTAAAAAATACTGTTTGAATATGTTAATTCATGGAACATGTTATAAAGCGGTCGGTCAAAATAAGGCATACCGTATAATATTCACAGAAGCTTAGCATCTATACGAACATGTAACTAGTATTAGAATTTAGTTAAGTTCCCTTCAAATGCAAAGGGAGCTCGCTGCGTCTAATAGGACTCTCCGCATTTCAGTTTTATTATTGAGTATTATGAGAATTCATATCAGCTGAATTATTTGTCAGCAACTCAAACTTACTCGATTAGAGCAGCACAACTCGCGTCGCTAGAACTCTTAGAGGAATCCAAAGCCTGTCAAAATGATTTAACATGGCTAATATTGAGATGCTACGGCTAAAACTTCGTTTTAGTTTTTCTATAAACTTCGTGTTCACGAGCTTCTTTGACAAAGTACGTAAAACCCGCATCCAATTATCAAATTAAGGGAGGGGAGCCTGAACATTTTCTCGAAGCTCGTTCTAGCTCTCGAATTTGAAAGAAAAAATAATTTTATTGATAATAACTGTTCAGTATTTTAGAAACACTGGATCCTGCGTTTGTAATGAGAGAAATTTGAATTCTATTTCCAATTTTGTTTATACCGAAAAACATTTGCCGTGTCCTACCCTACTAAGGCAGTCAGTGGTGCACAATTTTTTCCCGTCATGGGTTATGCTAACAACTTGAGCTTGTTAGCTTCGCGCTGATTGGCTAGTTACATTTTCTTGTATCACCTAGATTACATGAAATTTTCTTTTTAATATTTTGAACATGACAAGTCCAAGTCAGATTAATATCTATTGAAACTCCAAGACATTTTGTTTCAGGAGTTTTTTCCAAAGTAATTCCGTTCACAGACAGAGATATATCCTCCTCGCGGAAATTATATAACCTCTGTCTTGAGCCAATTAGCATGAACTCTGACTTTAGGACGTTTAAGGTCAGTTTATTGGCACGAAGCCAAGATGATTGTGTTCTAGGTCATGTTTCATCTGTTTCTTTAAATGTACTACAGTAGAGTCAGAGAATGTCAGACTAGTATCGTCTGCATACAGTCTTGTTTTACTGTAAGTTAGGCATTTCTCCAAATCATTGATGTACACAAGGAAGAGGACCGGACCGAGGATCGTACCTGTGGAACACCGTATGTTATTGGTTGGAGATCGGAAGAAACACCGTTTACAGAACACTGTTGGATTCTGGCCGTTAGATACGACCTCAACCATTCTCTATAGCCTAATGATCAAATCCATAATAATATAATTTTGATGGTAAAATATAGTGCATGGTCAACAGTGTCCAAGGCCTTTTAAAGATCAAGGAATATGACCTCATTAACCAATTTTCTATCAATATTAAAAGACCAATGGTTAGTGAGATCTAAAAGTGCAGTCAGGGTTGAGTGAAGTGATCTAAATCCAGACTGACGAGGATAAATGAAATTATTTTCCGTAAGGTAGGACTCTAATTGACTGTAACTCAGTTTTTCAAAAAGACGAGAAATTGTGGGTGTGACAGAAATAGGTCTATAGTTATTTGGATCATCATGATCCCCAGATTTAAATATAGGAGTTACTTTAGCAACTTTTCACTCGGTTGGATAAACATTTGACTCAATTGAAAGATTAAACAGATTAGTTAAAAATTCAGAAATATAAGGTGCAGATAGTTTTAACATTCTATTAGAAATTCCATCGAGGCCAGTAGCCTTATCGATATGAACGTTTTTTCAATTGTTCTTCAATTTCAATCGAAGTAAAAGAATGGAAAGAAAAAACGGATTCAACCTTGTGAAGAAAGTCGGCAGAGCTAGTAGTACATTGATCAGTCTTCAATTCTGAAGCAAGTTTTGTCGCAACTTCCGTAAAATGAGAGTTCAAGAACTTTGCCATGTCTTTTGATTCAGTCAAAACTTCCGAAGAAGTAGATTTGACATCACTAATCACTGTATTTTTAGATTTCTTACCTCATAACTTGTTAATTATTTTCCAAGTTGATTTGGAATTTCCAAAAGATTTATCAATTTAAGTCGCCCAATATGCAAATTTCTTCATAAACTTAATCTGCTGATCTTATATCAGAAATTGTTCGAGTTTATCAAAACAATCAACAGGTGATTTTGGAGGACGATACCAGGTTGTTACTAAGAAAGGCATAGAATTAGATTGCCTAATCTCGAGACTAGTTAAAATTTAAAATTTAAGTTAAAATTTAACCTAACTTCAAGCTTCCTGGGAACCAACATTTTGCAGGCATGCTGTCTATTTTGAGCGGTTTTGGAATTATTAAACACTCGTTTGGTGATATCGAGGAAGAGCTCTTTTACTTATAAATTTTTTCGACTTCAAATAAGACGATTTTGGGGTCAAGTGTGGCCAGATTTATAGACGATGTATGGAATCTAGAGCTTTCGAAGCCTTTCGAAGGCAAGTAGTCCGGGAACCAATATGTCGCATGATTCAATGATCATTTTACGCTTATTTAGTAGCTTGTAGGGTGGGTTGTTTGTCGCGATGTGGAGCTAAGAGTAAATAAAACCCTATTCGCCGTAAATAGAGGAAGCTCTATATTCCCCATACATTTCCTATAAGACTCGGCGGCTATTTTGTAAGCTGAAACGCATCATTGCGCACGTATGAGCAGGCTCATGTCCCATATTTCTGGCAATGGGATCAAAATGAAAACGCATACATATCGTATTTATAGTGTGGACGGTTGAAAACGCATCGAAATGAAAACGCTCACGTCATATGTGCTACGTGAGCATCGCATATTGTCAAACTTATGTAACGCCATCGTTTTGATTGTTTTTGAGCGTATTAGTGTGGATGGTCGGAAACGGAGCAGTAGTGTGGACGCGATTCGATCACATGATGCGTTTTCAGATTAAACGAAAACGGATCCAAATAAAAACGCACTAGTGTGGACGGGGCCTCTGTCATTTCGTAAACAAATATAGCCAGGTAAATCGATTTGCATATTGGAACTTCGATGATCAAGTTTTGTCTTATTTATGGCAAGAACATCTAAAGGTTCTTCGGCCATAAATATTTTCAGTTCATCGTAGTTTTTTTTTTAAGGCTATCAATGTTTAACAGTTTAAACCCCCGCGTTTTAGAAATCATAGTTTGAAATGATATACTTGATTTTCACCTTGCGATGAAATTTGTTGGTTTTCGTTTACAACTATGATCTTTGCATCAAAATTATGATTAAATTAAATTATTAATATAAGTTCACAAATTATTTCCTAAATCTAAAATACTCTTCTTGTTGAGGTGGAAAACAACCCTGTTCAAACAGTCTTGATGGATGGATGGATGGATGGATGGATGGATGGATGGATGGATGGATGGATGGATGGATGGATGGATGGATGGATGGAATAATATCTAATACCGTCTTTCTCTTATGTTCAGTTGCAGATTATGTTATCACTGTGTACACGGGCGCCTTCACTGATGGTGGTGACGGTACTGCCAATGTATCCATCAAACTCCATGGATCTCAATTCAAGAAAGATATAATTTCTTTAAACGTACAGCTCTTCGGAGTCTTTAAACAAGGAAGGTAAGAGAAATTGCAAGCTGCACACGAACATCGATTCATATTTGTTTGATATGATGTCATCAAGACATGTTCTAAAACTCATTATTATAACTTTATAGGGCATTGTGGCGCATTTTGCGGGCTAAAATACGAAAATCAACGGGCTAAAATAGATTTTAGCCCGCTGCCATCCGCCAATAAGACGTGATGTCGTATTTTTCAAAATATGTAGTCGTTTATTCCTTTTGTAAATGCCCTAAAAAGTTATAATAATAGTAATAGAGGCGATGTTCTCTGGCATAAATATGTTTTTGGCCCTTCTCAGTGCTCATTTTAACCCTCGCTTCGCTCGTGCTAAAATGAGCCTGAGTCGGGACAAAAACACATTTATGCCCTCGAACATCGCCTCTATTGTTATATTAATATTCAATGAGGCTAAGAGCCAATCGTGTCGCCCAAACTAAACACGTGACGTATATCTTATACTAGGATAAAGGTCCATCAAACTAAAAGTCGGGGGCGGTTTTGAATATCTCAGGGGAGTGCGGGGCTGATTAATAATTCATATACGTGCTGATACAATGCATTTGTGCTTGATGAACCGTTGTAGTTATAAAACTGTTTAATAAACATGAGTGTTTTAAATGCAGTTTCATTTCAGTTAAAACACTCATGTTTATTAAACATTTCAATATCTACAACAATTCATCAAAGACAAATGCATTGTATCAGCACGTATATGATTTATTGTTATATAGCTAATCATTTTGACTATATAACGAGCATTCTCATTGGTTGATAGGTGCTCACGTGATACTAGTTAAATCTAACTGTATCCCGACCGGGATACAAGTGCCCAAATTTTCTAAATTTTCTAAATTGACTTGTCTAAAATGATTAGCTATATAACAAAACGCTTAATGACTGATCCCTCGGGAAACCAGTTAGTTTTGTTTCCCTCGAATCTCAATGTTTCCCTCGGCGGACCTCGGGAAACATTGAGATTCTCGGGAAACAAAACTAACTGCTTCCCTCGGGACCAGTCATTAAGTGTATATTAATTAAACCTGCACTCTCCCGAAATCAGCTCAAAACGGCCCTCTCTTATGAACCTCTATACCTAAAAAATAGAATAAAATGAAATAAAGACAATTAAAGACAATCCATAGCGGCGGAAATAGATTTACTAATATCAAAAAAATGTGTACAACTTTTTATCTAAATTTACTTATAACTAGCGTTTTTAATTTCTCAACTAGAAACATTGAAAATATAGTTTTATAGATGGGCTGATTGATAACAGTGTTCATATTCTAATTACCATTGTTTCTGTATTGGAAAAAGTTCGAAAATCTAGAACTACTATTCGAAAAAAACGACAAAATATCGTCAAAACATGAAATGTGTATTGCTCGTTTTTTAAATATTACTCATTATACTCTGGCTCTTTTGATGAGCAGTTTTGAATGGGAAACATACGGTACTGACTTACAGCACGTATACGACAAGAAACACATGGATAAACTAAATGCCAGCTATATTATAGTGCTCATTTAAATGTAACTTTTCAATTGCAATTTCAGTTTTGAGTCAATGACGTTTAACGGTAAACTGCCAAATATGGAATCCCTTTCCACAATAACGATGAGTCATGATAACACAGGATCTTATCCATCATGGTACTTGGTAAAGGTAAGAGACAAATAGATATATGTTAAAGCAACGGACAGACCAGACCAGACCAGACCAATGTGTAATTGAAACCCTTTTCAATTTTTGAAGGTCATTGTTGACAACAAGACTCGACGAATAAAGTACACCATCAAATGTAAATATTGTTTGTTAGGAGGGTCGTTGCCGTGGTCAAAGGACAAATTTGTAGAAAAAGAAGGTGAGCATTACTAGGTATTGAACATCAAGGTTCACAACAACGTAATAATATTCGAAAGGATCTTGAGTTGTCTAAATTCCCACAGAAGTTTTCCCACAAATGAAGGGCCAGAAAAATCCCTACAACCCAGTACATTAAGTAGTGTTCAATGGTCTTGGTAGAAGACAGAACAATCACTACACCCCAGTACATTATGTAGTGTTAAATGGTCTTGGTAGAAGACAGAACAATCACTACACCCCAGTACATTAAGTAGTTTTGAATGGTCTTGGTAGAAGCCAGAACAATCCCTACACCCCAGTACATTATGTAGTGTTCAATGGTCTTGGTAGAAGCCATAAAAATCCCTACACCCCAGTACATTAAGTAGTTTTGAATGGTCTTGGTAGAAGCCAGAACAATCCCTACACCCCAGTACATTATGTAGTGTTCAATGGTCTTGGTAGAAGCCAGAACAATCCCTACACCCCAGTACATTAAGTAGTGTTCAATGGTCTTGGTAGAAGAGAGAAAAATCCCTACACCCCAGTACATTAAGTAGTTTTGAATGGTCTTGGTAGAAGACAGAACAATCCCTACACCCCAGTACATTGTGTTGTGTTGAATGGTCTTGGTAGAAGACAGAACAATCCCTACACCCCAGTACATTAAGTAGTGTTCAATGGTCTTGGTAGAAGACAGAACAATCCCTACACCCCAGTACATTAAGTAGTGTTGAATGGTCTTGGTAGAAGACAGAACAATCCTTACACCCCAGTACATTATGTAGTGTTGAATGGTCTTGGTAGAAGACAGAACAATCCTTACACCCCAGTACATTGTGTTGTGTTGAATGGTCTTGGTAGAAGCCAGAACAATCCCTACACCCCAGTACATTATATAAGTAGTGTTGAATGGTCTTGGTACTCTTAGGGGTGAAGCCAGGTGACTGAAATTGAAAATATAGAAAAAGGCATGATTTACCCCCTCACCCCACCCACGTATCCTAATGCAGTGTCTTGCCAATGACACTTAGGGACTGGCCATTATTCATCACCTGGAAGGGTCGGGGGATTTAGGGGGGGGGGGGGGGGGTTTAAATATATGTTTTTGTTAGATGAAGGATCGGCTATATCGTGACAGGTATCAAAGGAAGGGGAACCATCGACCCCTCCCCTCCCCTCCCCTCCCCTGCCTAACAGGCTACAAATAATGGCTTGTCCAGCGTTAACTAAATAATATTAGTAAAATTTTACTACTATACTATTGCGAATCCTGCATTCTGATTGGCTAACGTACTCACTATCTATCAGCCGATAGATAGTGGGTAGAGAAAGCCGGCTTTGTTTTGAAAAAAATGGCGGCTTTCCCTTCGCGATTTTGTGAAGTTTCCTCTTGTTTGCGATTGTATAGTTTCGTTGAGAATTTTACTAAAACAATTAGAAGACTCACTCTCGATTTCTATCGGCTTTGATAGTTGACTCGGGGCCGGAGCCCCTCGTCAACTATCAGCCGATAGAAATCTCAAGTTCGTCTTCTAATTATTAATTAGAAAAAACCTACTAATGGAGCCCTGTATTTGGCTGAGCTACTAGGGGTCTATTAGTGATAGACCTCTAGTAGCGAAAAGCGCTGCTTTAGAAAACCAAAAAAATATACTTAAAGCAAAATCTAAAACTTATTGCATCCTTTTTATTTGACGGATTAGTAGGTTTTTACTAAAACAATTAGTCTTCTCGCCCTCATGGCCTACGAGTCAATAGCCCATTCGGCCGAACCATTCGGACTCGAGGACTAATTGTTAAATAGAGCGCACAAAATCCCGTGAAAAGTGCGAAAACTATAAACAGCGCAAAACTGCCGTATTTATTCGCGTGTTTAAGCACCGCCCTCAATAGCCAATGTGCATGAGCTTGAAATTCTAGCACAAAGCATGACGGGAAAGTGAGTCCTTCACTTTTTGAGCTAGTATAAAATTTCATCTGACAATTTTTCCTTCAACATTTTCTATGGAAATGTCAGTATTTCAACAGACGAAAATAACAGGACCATTCTTAAAGGACTCACTTTAGCAGAATGCTTTGTGAGTTTTGAAAGCGCTGCGGCGGTTAATCTAGTAGATACGGTATCTGATGTTAAATAGCTTTAATTAGTCAGTCAGGATTTGTTTTTAATTTCTTGTTAGTGTGCAGTCTAACTTTCAAAGTTTGGTTTCCAAACCTTTTAATGCTATATACTTTATTATTTCATATCATAGAAATTGCAGCCAATCAGAATGCAGGAAAGGTGGTCCATATTTCTCGGTATTCCACTCTTTCCCCCTGATGTTTTCTATAATATGGGATAAAATATCTATATAAAATGCTTCCTACAAAAATATCGCATGGGGGTTTATTTCTAGAACAATTTTCGTATGAGTGGGAAAAGATACGCCATATTCGTAGCCGTACTGTGGCCGTAACTACGCGTTGTGATTGGGTGAATTACTGAAAGAAAATAAATAGGAAGTCATTTCAATGTTAAGGCATTTCGTACCGTGTGCGTGCTGTAAGTCAGTACTGTATGTTCCCCACTTATACGAAAACCATCGTTCTGGTTAGCCTGCATTAGAGGCGTTCTTCGTTGTTTTTTTCCGGGACGGGGAGGATTGGGGAGAGAAAGGGAGAAAGGATCCTCTCTCCCTTCCTCTCCCCAATCCTCCCCGTCCTAGAAAGAATCAACGAAGAACGCCTGTAACGCAGGATACGTTCTGATGAGTAGTGGAAACTCGTATTATATAACTTGTACTAGTATCTACAAGTTTTTCTTTTCAATAATCTTTTGCATGCACTGATAAGATAATAACAGCAGAATGCTATACTGTAACCAAGGAAACGTATACAATAAAGATGTCATATATAGTAGTCATGGTGACGTATGTATAGCCCTGTACCATATGGTTGTCATGGAAACGTCATGTAAATGGATTCTGAATCGCCCTTGTTCTATGCCATGTTTGGAAACGTATGTCGGATACTCCAACCGGGACCACTTTGATAAACTAGTATCGCTAACTAATCACATTGCAATACTTAGTTCAATGATTTTAACCAGCCAATCAGATAGCACATCGATGTAAAAAGAGCGTGAGAACGTGATAATCTGATTGGCTAATGCTGTTATCAGTTCAATCTTTATCTAGTTTACTGTTATCTTATTGGTCAGTTTCATTAAAGTGGCCCGGTTAGTGTGTCTGCAGAGTAAACCCTAATGTAACCATAGCAACGCAGGTTTAGGGTTATAGGGGAAACTGTACCACATAAAACCAGGTAAACTGGACCAGGTGTACGGTAAAAAGATGTCATAATGACACCACAGAAGTCACATACTTGATAGCAGACTTTAGTGTTGCATGTCATCAACTGGCAAAAGCCACCGGCGCAATTTTGATTGCATAGTTCAATGCTGGAGCAATTCAGATTGCAATTCCCGTCATCACAGGTTTGGGTGCACGAGTGCATGCGCTGAATGTCCAGCTGGTTGCATGTGAGGGAGCACCCTTCGTAACTCCTGCAGGCCTGACGGCATACTCCTTGTGCGAATATATATTATCGTAGCAGACAAGAGAGGACACAATAAAAGAGGCAACGAATCAAGAAACCGTTCGAAGAATTGAATTAGCTTTATTTAAACACGGTATATCTCTTCAGAACTTACAGAATAAAAGAGTACGAAGAGTACGAGGTTTGGCGGGACAGATAGCAGAAGTTAAATAGTTAGGTCATATAGACTGAAAAACGCGTCATCACAAGCAACAGAAGATAAGTAGTACAATATAATAACATGTAAATCTATTACTCAAATTTACACAACGGCTTTGTCCTAGTTCCATTGGTTACGTGCATTAAGGACAAAAACCGAGCTTGGGCTTCCTTTATATTATGCTTGCAAGGGTTTTTGAGTACTATCCAACATGGCGGACGAAGTGACTGGAATTTTTATATTTTGATATTTCTTTCACAATTGAATTTTATCATCAAAGTAACTCCTCAAGAAATATTCCCGCGAAAATGAAGTCTCGTTTTACCACACTAGATCTCTGTGCATCGGTTACGGAGTTAAATTAGAGGTAATACTACCAAAACAGGTAGAATGGAAATTTGACTCGTCGTGCAACACTTTTTTGATTGTACATTCGTGAAGTCTAGTACGGAACACCCTAAAAATTGGTTGGATATATGAGAGACTAGTGTGGAAAAAAGTGGTGGGGCTATATGAGAGACTAGTATGGGAAAAAGTGGTGGGGCTAATATTGGAAAATATAAGACACTAGTAACACTTCCTTAGCTTCTCCCCATCCTTGGTCGCTGTGAAACAGTCGCCATCTTGGTTGATATAACAAGAGAATTTCAGTGATGCTCTGTATAGCCAACCAACATGGTGGCTAGTGAATATAAGCAAAGTTAATGTGTTAAGATCAAGCTTTTTATTACTTACTTTTGTGCTTTTATAAGATAAGTCTTGTTATCGATGTCATAGATGTTAATGACTCGCATTACAAGAAGTCTTGCAATAAAGAAAAACAATAAGCTTAACATTTTGAGCAGATGTAAGGTTAAGCTTACAAAATAGAAAATAAATAAATAAGCTTAACTCTTGCAAACGTATTTACTTCACTTTTATAGACGCATTTCACAACAGAAACAATCTTACATAAAACATATTAGACTCTAGAAAAACTCAATAAGCTGTATAAGCTTACAATCTTGGTACGTGTTACGTACGAGTATTTAACGAGTACTTTAACGAGTATTACCTCTGATTTAACTCCGTAACCAAGGCACTCCTGTACTACAATGGGTCTGACATATCTACAAATGTGCCTGGGATGACCCCAGAGATGAAGGAATATTGTCGTCTTGATGCACTGCTGAAGCATATCGGTTCACCATCTATTGACTCTGATATCTAACAGAGGGATCCTCATACGTGATGTAGTAACTATTTAAACATGTGTACTTGTGATTCTTGTGTAACAGGGCTCAGGGATAAGTCATTATATTGCCTTATATGGGTATTGGGAAGCCTTAGGCCCGTGCGGTAATCCCATGGGTTAGGGTGCGGCGTATTTAAGAACTGAGCCATGTGCGCGTTGAGGGCAATTGGGGGTCTTGGCTGTCAAAGCGATGGGATAAAAAACGAAGTTGAAACTTAACAAAAGTAAAGAACTGCATTGCACAGAGAACTGCGAAGTCCTACTCTACCTCATCCTGAGCCTCAAATAAAGGAAAAGGTTACACTTGTATTGCTAAGTTTCTGGGCTCTTGGTATCTCACATAATAATTAAAGAGCTGCATTTGTGTTTGCAGAGGCCAAGCAATATAACTATGAAACAGTATAAAGTAGTGTTTGCTTAGCCTGTGTACAGCTACTTCCCACCCAACCCCCTTAAGGGAATAAAAGTTGGTTAGGGGTAGGGAGTGGCTGTACACAGGCTCTGTTTGCTATATTGAAACAAAGCAGGATTTATTTTATATATTATATTAAATTTCAAGAACAAAAGCATCAAATAAACAAGAAAAAGGAGAAATGCATGATGAGTGTTTAGAATACAGCATTATTTCAGATTCTATAAAATACATAATAATAGGGTGCGGCGTATTAAGAACTGAGCTATGTAATGTATAATGTGTAATAAAATACATGGTGAGCTGGCTCGATAACGTAAGTTATTACTTACTAATAAAAGCAAATGAAAGTCAAAATAAAAGCTACAGCTACTCTGTTAAGCAATTTAAGACTGTCCACCCAGATATTTATTGATTTTTTACTTTGCCAGTTTATACGGTTAATAAAACGATTGAAAAAAATATTTCTTGTTACCAATCCAAAATTAAATCTCTCGTCCTGTGAAATGAATAAATAATAATAACTAAGCGCTAAATTACAAAATTATAATCAAACAACTAAAACCTATTATGCTAAAAAATATACTAAATTTATATCACTGGCTCTAGTAAAATCTATACTTAATTAAAATAAGCTAACCTAAATAAGTACGTCTTAAGCTGTTTCTTAAAAATATCAACAGACTGACTATTCCTAATGTTAATAGGAAGTGAATTCCAAATTTGTGGAGCATTAATTGAGAAGGCTCTAGAGCCATACGTCTTAAGATTATAACTGCGAGTTTCTAGTAAATTCTTTGTGGAAGAGCGAAGAGAACGAGCCGGCTTATATGGCGAGATAAGATTTTTAATATAACATGGGGCTAAATCGTTCAAGGCTTTGTAGGTAATGAGAGCTACCTTAAATAGAATACGTTGCTTAACAGGCAACCAATGCAAATCAATTAATGATTGCGTAATATGATCAAATTTCCTAGTCATTGTGATAAGCCTGGCAGCTGAGTGAAGAACATGCTGGACTCTGTCTAGGAGATTATTTGTCAAGCCGTATATAATAGTGAATCCTAGAAATTGCAAATGCCTGAACAAGTTGTTTAGTGTCCTCAAAATTTAAGTATCGCCTAATGCGAGAAATACATTTGATGTGATTATAGCATGACTTGCATACAGTCATTATTTGACTGTCCATCGACATAGTGTTATCAAAAACAATGCCGATGTTTCTAGCAACGGGAGAGGGCTTGATATATTCATCTCCAACTAGTAAGTTGTTAAACCGAGGACTGGGTCGATGACTAGCTCTTAACACTAGTAGTTCTGATTTATCGTCGTTTAGTTTGAGTCTGTTGCTCAACATCGAGTTACTAATGGAGTGCATACAAGCTTGGAGTTGCTCTGTTCTCACATGCATATGGGCAGGTATGGAAGGCTGAAACGACAAATAGAATTGTGTATCATCCGCATAGAAATGATAGGTCATATTGTGGTAACTCATGATGTCAGCGAGCGGAGAAGTGTACAGTGAATAGAGAATTGGTCCAAGCACTGACCCTTGTGGAACTCCACAGCTTAACACGTGGTCAGGAGAGGTGTGTCCATCAAAACTAACATGCTGCGTGAAAAAGCCTTCCCAGTAATACCATAACAGTTATAAAGTCTATTCAGCAGTTTATAGTACACTCGACAAAATTACTCGATTCTGATTGGTCTAGAGGAGTAGAATTAGAGCGTCGCCATGGAAACACTGCAAAAAGCAGCAAATTTCCCCAGTGAAATTTTCAAAAAATCAGTGTTTTATAGATTAAAATGGAAAAAATTCAGAAAATTGTTCAATACGCACATAGGAAGGCCTCAAATTATGATAACTAGACAAATTCAAGACCTAATAAATAATCTTGTTTTGTAGTAGAAAGTCATTTTATCTTTCTAGTTTTCTAAACAATTTGAGTTGGAGTTTTGAATGTTCTCGTTTTACTACCTGTTGTCTTCTGTGGTTTTCTCGAAAAATATATTCAACACCACATCTACAATAATTGTACAATATGTAGAAAACAGGTGACAATAGTTTTAAAGCAAATTTCTTTCCGTTTAGGGAAAAAACACAGCGAGTAGAGGCTCGTTTTTTGTTTTAAAATAGTTAAGATCAAATCTTACCGGCAAACTGTCGAGTAGTTGTAGAGACACTGTCATCAGAATCCAAGCATCTAGAGCGAAAGCAATGAAGGCAATGGAGTGGAACTCAGATATCTGATATTCTTAATGGATGCACACAATAGTAAAAAAATAAACGGAGAACAAAAAGGACATAGTTCACAGAACACGGACGACTGACTAGCCTCCTTTTCACCACCTCGATCCAGGCCTTTTATTTGTGTCCACGCCATGTTGGGAATCGCCGCGAGGTGCACTCAATTTCGAGGATGATCGAATAAGTGGCGACTTAGTAGCCATAAGTCGCCATAAAATCGACGAGGGTTTAGACGCACGATTTGGGGTTGATAAAATCGCCGTTCGATAAATCGCCGTTAAAGTCGCGCGACAAAATTACTGGACAGGTCTTAATGATGTTCACTCACTATAACCCATACTAGCCAAAGAGACTCCGTGTGATTGGATAGATCATTTCGTGCGATGATTGGTCAAAACAATACATTGGTTTCCACTCTCCTTAGTTACTGTTGCCATGTCCAACAAGCTCAACAATTTAGCTAGAATATCTTAGAATTTAAACTCTGATCGCGGAAAATTGGTTATAAATTGTTTCAGTTGTTTACTGTCCTGTGAAAATAAACTGCCTCGTAATCATTGTAGTACTCTTTAAACAGATACGGTGTAGATGTTTTTGGGACAAGATTTTAATCAAACTGGGAAAGCTACTGCAACGGTGATTGGTTCGCTATTGTCATGAATCTGCGCAAGCAATCAATATGCTTACAGGATAAGATAGCACTTTTTCTTCTAGCGAAAAAGTAAGGCTCACAGATCAAACGTCGAACTTTATACGAGTCGAACGCATCGAAACTGAATGGATGTTACTGCGCGACGCGCCTTACCGTGGCCAAAGTTTCGTACAAGTACGATAAATCATTTCTTGCAAAGAATTTCAACATGAAAAAGACTGCCTACGAAAGTATTAAGTGTTAGCAAGCCAAAATAGCAAAACTGGTTTTAGAAATAGAGATTTTTAAGCATTTTCTTCAAGTTCTTGCTCCGAAGTTCAAATATTTGCGGTAACAACAACGCAAGTTCACATGCCAATTTACAGATTCTCGCTTTCTGATTGGTTAACTTGTTTAAAAAAAGTTTGTTGGGTGGCTGCGGTAAGGCGCGTCGCGCTGTAAGGTGGTCTTCTTTGATGTCACTAGATTCGGCTCATGTAAAGTTTGAAGTTTGACATTAGCCTGACTGACATAAATCACCTCAAGAGCTCAGAAGGAAATCGCATTTTTGAGCATATTTATAAGCTTTTTTTTTGTTTTTGTCTATTTTTTGTTTGTTTGTTTGTTTTGTTTATTGTTGTTGTTGTTTTTTAGTGAAAAGCAAGCTCATTGATTTGGAAGTTCAGTCGCACTCTACAGGAAAACTGATACAATTCAAGTTTTCAGAATATTCTACAAATGTTCATCGAGGTCGAGGTGAATATCGGTGAATACTTATCGAGACGCGAATCACATTCATTTTTACCAGCAGGTGATTATTCAAAAACATCGATTTATTTCTAAAATGTAGATATTTTTCGTATCATGAAAGTGGTATTAACAAACGTAGCGTGTACAGTCCTATATTCACCAGTACGTGATTATAGAGAAGTATTCCGAAGTTCTTGACCAATCAGCGTGTGTAATTTTCTATGACTTGGGTTACTTAAGTGAGAATAATATACAACTATTTCAAAAAACGTTGAATACTGAATAATGAACACTTGGTTAATAGTGCAATTCAAGACCAACCCTTAGTAGCCCGTTGATTCGGGAAACAGTTATTTCGGCTTTATTTTATTTTCTCATACAAAAACGATTATCATAGTAAGTGTATACAAAATAACAAAAACCTTGCCTGAACATCTAGATTTATCTCAGATATAAACTTTTGTAAGTCAATTTTCGCAAGCCTCATGATCTGACACCTCAGTTTTGCAATGACATCATTTCTACGTCACTATTTCAGATTAGCTGGTAGGCGTGAAGAACAGTTGATTGGCTTGACGAGATCTCAAAAAGGTACCTTAATTAGTATTATATTCTAAATATCAAACAAAAACAGCTATTCATAGAGACCCTACAATTCGCAGAGCTGACAGATAAATTATGAATGATTTTTTAGGAATGAAATGAATTAATTATATTAGTTATCCAAAAAATATTACCTTACAAGTCTGCTGTGTTCATTTTGTAGTTTGGCAGCTGCTGCTAGCTAGTAGCATAGATGAAGAAATTATCCTTGGAAATCTAAAATATATAGAAAGCATGAAATTCGGCTATCGGATGAAGAACTATCTAGTAATGGTTTCTCTCCTTGTTATCGTCCAATCCAAAGGTAAGATGACAGTAAATTTGCCGTGAAAAGTTTGAAGAAATCATATTAGCCCAAAGTCAAAGTTGTACTTTGGTTGAATTGCAAATAGGTACTGAAACATAGATAAATAACTTTTTAAGCCTTAGATTTTGGTAAGAAATTCTTCATTTTGATAAATGTATGCTCTTGATAGGCATGGCATCGAAGTATTAGTGGAAGAACTAAAACTTGGATGGTTATTAGTATTATTTTTCTTCTTCTTCTTCTTCTTCTTCTTCTTCTTCTTCTTCTTCTTCTTCTTCTTCTTCTTCTTCTTCTTCTTCTTCTTCTTCTTCTTCTTCTTATTACCTGAGTATAGATCATTAGATATCAGTGATCAAAGCCGTTTCATTTTTGGAAAAAGAAAATAAAAATAGCTTTTTTGATACTAAAAGATGAACAACTTCAGCATCAGCAGATAACACAGCTTCGGTCCTGATCATTTACGATATCCTGCTGTGTATCATGCTATAATCTCAAAACAAAATAAAAGACAGACATAGGAAGTAATTCAGTTTCAGCCCAGAGGAAGGTCCAGGGTTATCCCATGATGCATTGCGTTTCATAGTATATTATCAATTCTTTCGTGACGTCATCACTTTGTTTGAGCTGCCTTTGAGTGAAGATCAAAATGGCGATGTTTAGTCCAGTTGCTAGATACTCGGCATCTTTTCCGGATTTTTTCTTTATTTTATGTTCTCTGTTTATCGAAAAACGATGTCAGTTTCTGCTTCTATTCCCAGCATGGAAGGAGTTGAAGTTGTTTTAGACTGATTCATCTAGTTGTATACGGATAAAAATTAGAGACATAAACGAGTGACAACTGTAACATGCTCTAAAACTACCCAGGACATTCTAAAGTTTGTGATTTCGGTAAAAAACGCAATTATTTCTCAGTTTTTCCCCACAATTTTACATAAAATATAGCAATATTTGTCTAGTTTGCATTGAATCTTTCCATTTTCTACGAAAAAGAGAGAAATATAGTCACAATTCATACGTATTTTGACATCATAAGCGTTAATCAGCTTTGTCAATTTTTTTAAAAAAAACTTAACAGTTAATAATTCTACGGTAAAAATAAGGCATTTTGATAAGAATTTGACATAACAGCAAGTAACAACATGTTTTTGTTTTTACTGTTTTTACAACTAATTTTACAGCATTTTTTTTGTGGTGGCAAAAAACGACCAAAAAATGTATATTTTACTGTACTTACGGTAAAAACCGCACTATTTTATTGATATTTGACGCTCAACTAACTTGCACAGAAAATTCTAAGCCACCTAACCAGTTCATCACTGGCATAGAAATTTCTGAGTTAGTTAAGGTAACTGACTACTTTAGCAAGGAATAATTACAAAATGTTCTTAAAAAGATGTTTTACGCAGAATTTAACGCTGATTCCAAAAACGAAGAGAAAAATGGGGTGTCCCGAGCTCATTATCGAGATAATGAACTTTGAATATGACCATCTTTACAAGATTTCAAAAGAAAAATGGCAGAAATCAAGCTTTCCTAAAAATTCCTAACTCAAAAATTAAAGAAGCTCTGGAAGCAATTTTCTCAGGACATCTACTTTAAACATTATTTTTGAAGACTAACTAAAAAAAATTAAAGAAAGTTTTAAAAATAAGCTAAAAAGTTAGCTTCTTGTTAGTTCAATCAACTGGCGAAAATCGTACTCAAACTACAACAACAAAAACACATAAAACGTTTTTTTAATAAGTTAATAAGTTCTAATAATTACGATTTCCTCAAACTTTCTCAAAAGATTGATTTTCAAAAAAATTCAAATTTCAAAATGAAAAATTTCGAAGGGATATTAAAAAAATATAGAGAGAGAGAGCTCCGTGCAAAATTCGGGGTTTTTGCCCTGTTGAAGTTCAAAACGAGTATGGTTCCTCAATAAAATTTGAAAGCTTGTTAGTCCAGTTGCTAGATACTCGGCATCTTTTCCTGAGTTTTTCTTTATTTTATGTTCTCTGTGTATCGAAAAACGATGCAAGTTTCTGCTTGTATTCCCAGATGGAAGGAGTTGAAGTTGTTTTAGACTGATTTATCTAGTTATATACGGATAAATTTAAGAGAAAGAAACTTTCGTGACGAGTGACAACTGAGTGTTCGATGGACTCGTTGTTCAACAAAGTGCGTATCTCAGCGCTTATTTGCCTTATTTCAGCATCTAATATACGGATAAATAGTAGTTTATTACTTTTCTTGTCGTTTGCGTAAAATATGCAGTGATTTTACTGAATTTTATTATTTATACATTTCCAATGTTCAGTTCTTCGTCAGTGAATTGTATTGTGAATTGAGGTCCTAAAAACATCTATAACCTGGAGTACTTTGGAGTACTTTTGTATGCAAGTATGAATTGTTCCTTGAGCTAAAATATGATCGTATTAAAACGACAAATACTCTTATATTTCCTGAGAAATAAGCATTTTGCCTACAACATCTGACACTCGAATCTTTGAAGCGTATCAAGTCGCCTTTCTAAAGTATAATATTTTTATGAGCCATTCCAAAAATATCATTACCTTTTGGTGTAAACATAAGTAGGATTGTTAAGAAAGAACACACGTTAACCCTACTTTCATTATTCGATTCTTCAACATCGACACAGTTCAATGTTTACAATTCGTAAGCGCTATGCATCATGGGATAACCCTGGACCCTCCCCTGCCCATATCCTGACAACATGTGTCGCAGGACTTTTTATTAAGATACCTGACGTCAAAGCTTTAAGGTGGCTCCTGCAAGTAGTTTCTGTATTTTTGCTCAAATTTCCCTTTTTTAACCTACTTATGGATAGTCTTACTCTAGTTCAATGAATCCGAATTTTACATCAGATTTTAGAGTTGGATGAAAGTTTTAAGAAATAATCTTTTTACGCTAATACACGTTGTCCATAGCAACGATAAATAAACTACACAGTGTAGCACACTTAACGGGAAAGTTTCAAGCGATTTATTTCATCTTTTTGATTTGGAATAAATTGATGCTTAAAAACTTTTTAAATGCATTTTTTTACAGTGTTTGAAATATAGGCGTTTTTTCCTATTACGTTGTGATGGCAAATTGCACATTTCCAGTGCTGTAAGATGACGCTTTCTTGACAGTAAGAACGCTTCCTATAACCACGTGATATCATGACGTACTTCCCCACCCCTACTTCTCCGCGGTAAAGAATGCTTCGAAGTTTTTACCGACACTTATTCAAAAATAGTTGTAGTAAAATAAAGCTTTATTAGTTCTTTGAATTCATTTATTATAAAAAAAAAACAGAAGCGAATGGAGAGTGTAAGAATTGGGTGTTCTTCGTGAAGGAGGAAGGACATTATCTACGTCATCACAGTATTGAGAATTTAACTGACGTCACACAAGACCTGTGCCAGATCACGTGTTACTTGCACAAGTCATGCATATCGTATAACTATCGTACGAGGTCTGCCACGTGTGAGATAAACGATGCAGATAAGTACAGCCACCCCGAGGACCTCGTAAGGAAAGTGAGCTCAATGTACGTTGGTAAAGATGTAAGTATTTCATCTACAGTTTTAGTTGAGAAAATATTTGAGAGATGGTTCCTGTTAAAAGGTTTCCCCTTGAAATAAAATGAATAATATTAAAGCTTTACCATGCAGCTGTCTTTGATAATCTTCTTTATCAAGTATCTATCTCAGTGGCATTGTAAAACAAAACACTTTTCAATTGCGCGCGATTCTCAATTTGACATCCCTTTTGACACAAGTATTTACTAACCTTTCTCAGTTGTCTTTTCTAATCTTTGTGCTTTTGGTCCTCAGAATGCCTGCAGGAGTAACCCGTGTCCTCGAAATGCCATCTGTCAACCCAACTTTTATACCCAGAGCTACTCATGTCTGTGTCCTCTTGGTTTTAGTGGCCCATACTGCACAGGTAAATTTATATCTCTCTTGCTTTCCTTACTTTATTGCACGCGACATTGACTTGAACGGGCCTACTGTTCTTAAAATAATTGTTTATTTCTGATAAATCACTTTTGTTTTAGTTAAGTTGTGCATATTCAGTTAATCTACGCATGCATGGTATTTTGCCATTTTGACATGCTTTGAGAACGCGCATAGGCATTCTAGAGTCTGAATATCTCGTTTGTGGTAGTATACCTCACACAGATCAGAATGTACCCTGAAACAACCTCTGAGCTGATCAAAGTAAGAGCAAATATTTTCATGCGGTTTTACGCATGAATGAAAATGAAGTGGTTTTCTAGAGGAAAAATATAACTACATGGTTTCCAAGCACATATTTATATTCAACTATGATGTTAGTAAAACAATTCTTGCCAAAAAATAGTTACTTGACAATCAAAAGAACAACTATTATTTTTCTGTTAATAAACTTCACCACAGGAAGCCCATGAAGGACAAGAAACAAGTTTTAAAAGTAAATCGTTACTTTAAGCTTCCTTATTGTATCTCAGCAGTCAATAGGAGCTTGTAAAAACAAAATGGCGATATTTAGGGGGTTTTGAAGCTGTTTGGAGCAGTTCTCTGTGGTTTCTTGTCATTTTTAACTGAAAACTACGAGCTAACAACGCGTCGAATCGCTTAAAATTTAACCTAACTTCAAGCTTCTTGGGAACCTACATTCTGAAGGCATGCTGTCTATTTTGAGCGGTTTTGGATTTATTAAACACTCGTTTGGTGATATCGAGGTAGAGCTCTTTTACTTTTAAATTTTTTCGAGCTCAAATAAGACGATTTTGAGGTCAAGTGTGGCCAGATTTATAGACGATGTATGGAATCTAGAGCTTTCGAAGCCTTTCGAAGGCAAGTAGTCCGGGAACCAATGTGTTGCATGATTCAATGATCATTTTACGCTTATTTAGTAGCTTGTAGGGTGGGTTGTTTGTCGCGATGTGGAGCTCAGAGGAAATAAAACCCTATTCGCCGTAAATAGAGGAAGCTCTATATTCCCCATACATTTCCTATAAGACTCGGCGGCTATTTTGTAAGCTGAAACGCATCATTGCGCATGTATGAGCAGGCTCATGTCCCATATTTCTGGCAATGAAGAGGTTTTACACCTACTTTTTGCAACGATTGCTGCAACTTGTCTTGCAACATCTTTCAAAATTAACTGTCGGTTATACGCTGCAATACTCCATGCAACTTGTGTCGCAACGTCGACACAGATCGTAGCGGAACTTAGCGTGTTAGGTTTTGTTGAAGGAGGATAACTGAAGGACTCGGAAAAAAACCTTCGAATCATGAAGAGACCTAATAAACTCTTCTCACGTGTGATGTCAAGTCCAGGAATCGAACCTGAGACCCCAGAACTGAGAGGCGAAAGATGTACGCCGGCCAGGTTGTTTTGGTCAAATCACATATTATTTATCTTAGTTGATTCTGCGCGACTCGATCGCGATACCACCAGGTACTGTTTATTAATATTACACTCTATCTTATTCCAGACATCGACGAGTGTGCATTAGACTCCTCCAATTGTTCCATTAATCACACTTGTATCAATACCGCTGGATCATATGACTGCATTTGCAAGCCTGGTTACGAAGCACAAGGAATCACGTGCATAGGTAAATCTTCAAACCATTGGTACATTATCAAAATAATATCTGCAACCTGTTTTCAGTCATTTTAGCTTGGCATCATTTCTTAATTAATAGACCATATACTTTTGCACTAAGCTCTGATACTGTGGGGGTCAAGACTGGAAGCGGTCCCTCTTATTCCCATGCACGCAGTTTGGCTTATGTTACTTGATTCTGCAACACTCGCGATACCACCAGGTACTGTTTATTAATATTACACTCTATCTTATTCCAGACATCGACGAGTGTGCATTAGACTCCTCCAATTGTTCCATTAATCACACTTGTATCAACACCGCTGGATCATATGACTGCATTTGCAAGCCTGGTTACGAAGCACTAGGAATCACGTGCATAGGTAAATGTTTTTTTTTATTACTATTTAACTAAACATGTTGTTTTTTTAAACTTTTTCCCCAATAACGCTGGATCATATGACTGCATTTCTATCCAATGGTACGTAGTAGGGCTGTCCACAAGTTGATCGGCAATTTTTGGGCAATTTTTCCGATTTCCAGCAACTTTTCCCGCACTTAAAAGCAACTTTTGAGCAACTTTTTAAGAAATTATGAGGAATTTTTTGGACTTTTTGGAGCAACTTGTTGACAGTCCTAGTACGTAGCCCAATGAAAAAATTATCGTCATCATCATCATCATTGTTTGCTTTTTTCGGATTAAACCACCCTTGGTTTTCGATTTAAACAAAACTCATTTTCAAAGACATTTATTGTAGCTGATCGAATTGTTGTGAAAAGAATTTTTTTTGTGTTGGTGTAGATTTAGATGAATGCGAAACTGATGTTCACAACTGTTCTGCTGATCGAACCTGTGTGAACACTGAGGGCTCTTTTGAATGTAGATGCAATAATGGTTCCAAGATGTTTGAAAACAACTGCATGAAAATTGGTAAGACACCTCATTTGTACAGTTTAAATAAGTGAATCAATCAATCATAAATGGATAGATGGATGGATGGATGGATGGATGGAAGGAATAATATCTAATACCGTCTTTCTCTTATGTTCAGTTGCAGATTATAATATCACTGTGTACACGAGAGATGTGGATGGTGCCGGTACTAATGCCAATGTATTCATCAAACTCCATGGATCTCAATTCAAGAAATATATAATATCTTTTAAAGTACAGCTCTTTGGAGTCTTTGAACAAGGAAGGTAAGAGAAATTGCAAGCTGCACACGAACATCGATTCATATTTGTTTGATATGATGTCATCAAGACATGTCATCAAACTCTGGCTCTAGAGCAGTTTTAGTATGAATGGGAAACATACGGTACTGACTTACAGCACGTATACGATATGCCATATCATTACATTTACATTTTACATTTTATTTCCATTTCCTTTTTTTTTTTTTTTTATGTTTACATGTATTTCTATATTTCTATGTAAAAAAAAAAGTTATATACAAATATATATTGGTATTGTAAAAGAAGATATAGGTTTAGGTTAGGTTTTCTAGTTAGACCCTAGGCAATGGACGTAATAATTTTAAGTAGCTTTCACTCACAAACAGTAGGAAGCGCGAGCACATACACAGAAACATGAAAAAAGAAAAAAATACACAAACACATGATGGAAGAAATGTACTAGGGCGTAGCTTTGCATTGTCCTCCAGTAATTCATCCAATCACAACTCGTAGTTACGGCTACGGTAAGATAAGGTACAGCTACAAAACAGCTGCAGTGCTTTGTTACTGCTAATCACCACCGCAAGTACAGAACTGAAAGCAGCATGTGAATGCAGTACGGCTACGAATTCGCCAGTAGTAAGGCAAAGGTTACGTAGCATCGCACAATGCAACTTATTTCAGTCCGCTAAGAAGAAAAAGAAGGAAAAAAATGTCATTGCAGCTAAATACTACACCTAGAACAAGTCTCTGGGTAAATCGGTCAAAGAAAATTCAAAGCGCTTTGATCTGGAGCTTTCATCGCTCCATTTGAATGAGCACTATAATATAGCTGGCATTTAGTTTATCTATGTATTTCTTGTATAGGGCTCATTTAAATGTAGCTTTTCAATTGGAATTTCAGTGTTGACCAAATGACGTTTAACGGTGAACTGCCAAATATGGAATCGCTTTTCAAAATAACGATGAGTCATGATAACACAGGATCTGATCCATCGTGGAACTTGGCAAAGGTAAGAGAAAAATAGATATATGATAAAGCAACTGACAGACCAGACCAGACCAATGTGTAATTGAAATCCTTTTCAATTTTCAAGGTCATTGTTGACAACAAGACCCGACGAATGAAGTACACCTTTAAATGTTCATATTGTGTGTTAGGAGGGTCGCTGCCGTGGACAAAGGACATACGGCTAGCAAAAAGAGCTGAGCATTACTAGGTATTGAATATCAAGCTTCACAACAATGCAATATTATTCGACAGGATCTTGAGTAGTCTAAATTCCCACAGAAGTTTTCCCACAAATCAAGAGCCAGAAAAATCCCTACACCCCAGTACATTATGTAGTGTTGAATAGTCTTGGTAGAAGCCAGAAAAATCCCTACACCCCAGTACATTAAGTAGTGTTTTTCAATGGTTTTGGTACTCTTAGGGGTGCCGCCAGATGACTGAAATTGAAAAAAATAGAAAAGGGTATGATTTACCCCCTCACCCCAAACCACGTATCCTAATGCAGTGTCTTGCCAATGACACTTAGGGACTGGCCATTATCACCTGGAGGCGTCGGGGATTTAGGGAGGGGGGGGGGGAGGGGGAATCGGCTACATATACATGTTGACAGGTATCAAAGGAAGGGGAACTATAGATTCCCTCCCCTCCTCCCCCCCCTCCCCCCCCCTCCCCTACCTATGTGCTTTGTGAGATTTGATGCACATTGCCTATTAAGTGCCGAAAATGAGAGCAAAAATATCAAAGAGTGCCCCCCTCGAATAAGCGCTGCATTCATTTACGATAATGAGGCGCTTATTCAAAGCATCATTAGCCTGAATTGTTCAAGAAGATAAACTATGAAACAAATATTGTAAGACTGAGTCGAAACCAGCCTTCGAAGTGGGCATATTTCATTGCACCTCCTATTGCCAGAAAACCGCGCCGCTACCCATGTCACGCATGGTTAACCCAGCTCAGAAGAAAATACGGCCGGCGAAAAGTTATGAGAAATGTATGGGTTTAAAACAAAAAGTGTCTAAAATATAGCCTGTGTGTTGGCGGATCAAAAATGTCTGCATCACAATTTGTAATTCATTTATAGGACAGTATAACCTGCAAGAAAAAAATATTACTTTAATCTAAATTTGAGGTTTCCTTTTTAAATTTCAAAATGACTCCTGAGAAATCGCACTGAAAGCAGAGGTTTGTATGAGAACGGAAAAATAAACGAAAGTTAAATTAGTTTGTAAATCGCCGAAACAGAGAATAGACGACAAAAGAAACAAATGTCTGCATTCAGAAATATTGTTTAATTATTTGAGCACCAGCTCGAAACTAAGTTTCGGCTCTAGGATAAAATCCGAGGTTTCCTTTCGATTGCTGAACAATGACATCAGTTAAACAGTTTAAAAATACCTCCATGTTTCCACGTTAAAGTTCGCAAAATGCCCTGACTTCGGGGCTTGATATCTTCGCAAAGAATAAGCCAAATCCCATAGTTGAAACGCCATTTTGAAGAGCAACTCTCGATCGGGGCACACTATAGCATATTTGGTCCGAATATCCAGTGGGACCCCCAGAAAATAGCGCCCAAAGGTATGTACCATCGCAGGAAGGTCCGTAAGCCCGCGAATGAATCAGAAATGTCAGCGGTCTTTACTAAACTTGCGGGAACTTTTGAAAAACGTGCGAGTTTCTACTAAAAAAATCTAAGATAAAGTCGAGATGGGCCTTAATCTTGATTCCCTTGTTTAAATATCTTCGATGGAGTAGGGTTTCCACTTATTAAACGCATGCGCAATGCGCCCATTAGATACCTCTGACCGCACTTGCATGTCGCGGTTTTCTGGCGATGCTATATCTTTGCATGTGCCGTTTTGAAGAGCGCGGCTCTAAAATAAGCGCCGCCCCCGAATAAGCGCCTCAACCGAAACACTAAACTTTTAAAGAGCGCTGTAGTTGTTAATCTAGTAAATACGGTATCTTATGTTAAATAGCTTTAATTAGTCAGTCAGGATTTTTTTAAATTTCTTGTTGGTTTGCAGTCTAACTTTCAAAGTTTGGTTTCCAAACCTTTAAATGCTATATACTTTATTATTCATATCATAGAAATTGCAGCCAATCAGAATGCAGAAAAGGTGGTCCATATTTCTCGGTATTCCACTCTTTCCCCCTGATGTTTTCTATGGTATGGGATAGAATATCTATATAAAACGCTTCTTAATGGTACACCGAAAAATATCGCATGGGGGTTTATTTATAGAGCAATTTTCGTATGAGTGGGAAATGATACGCCATATTCGTTGCCGTACTTTAACTACGCGTTGTGATTGGGTGAATTACTGGAAGAAAATGAATAGGAAGCCCTTTCAATGTCACGGCATGTCGTACCGTGTGCGTGTTGTAAGTCAGTACTGTATGTTCCCCACTCATACGAAAACCAGCGTTCTGGTGAGTAGTGGAAACTCGTATTATATAAATTGTACTAGTATCTACAAGTTTTTCTTTTCAATAATATTTTGCATGCACTGATCAGATAATAATAGCAGAATGCTATACTGTAACCAAGGAAACGTATACAATAAAGATGTCATATATAGTATTCATGGTGACGTATGTATAGCCCTGTACCATATGGTAGTCATGGAAACGTTAAGAATCGGAATCGCCATTGTTCTATGCCATATATGGAAATGTATGTCGAAAGGTATTATGATAATCATTGTATTACTGTGCGGACACTCCAACCGGGACCACTTTGATAAACTAGTATCGCTAACTAATCACATTGCAATATTTAGTCTGATTGGCTAATGCTGTTATCAGTTCAATCTCTATCTAGTGAAATGAAATGCGTTCGGTGTGAATAATAGAATAAAGAATTAAGAGAAAAATATCAAATGCCCTTGGCAGGACTCGAACCCACGGTTTCGGTATACTAGTCCGACGTGTTAACCACTACTTACCCATGAGATAAATATCGCCCTGGACCCCCATAGTTGCCACATATACAACATTGCCTGGCTGCGTAACCAGCGTGGTTGGTCCTTGTAGTGTAGTGGTTAACACGCTTGGGGCTCAGGAATGTGTGCACTAGACTTCATGAATGTACAGTCAAATTAAACAAGTGTTACACAACGAGTCAAATTCACACTCTACCTGTTTTGATAGTACTCGTTAAAAGAATCCCAAAAGAATTAAGAAATATCTTGCAAAATGTTTGAACGTAACACGTAGCAAGATTGTAAGCTTATAGGGCTTATTGAGTTTTTTCATCTGCTCAAGATATTAAGCTTATTGTTATTCTTTATTGCAATACTTATTGGGATGCGAGTCATTAACATCTATGACATCGATAACAAGACTTATCTTATAAAACTACAAAAGGAAGTAATAAAAAGCTTCATCTTCTTTGCTTTTATTCACTAGCCGCCATGTTGGTTGACTATACAAAGCATTACTCATTAAAATTCTCTTGTTATATAAACCAAGATGGCGACTGTTTCACAGCGACCAAGGATGGGGAGAAGCTAAGGAAGTGTTACTAGTGTCTTATATTTTCCAGTATTAGCCCCACCACTTTTTCCCATACTAGTCTCTCATATAGCCCCACCACTTTTTTCCATACTAGTCTCTCATATATCCAACCAATTTTTAGGGTGTTCCGTGGTCCATGTTTCATTGTTACATGGTTGCATGCCAAGAATACATTTGTAGATAAAATAATGGACATCATCAAAACAAAAATGCTGTTCATGTGTTATCTTGCCTCAAACACTTAAAATATAGCAGTTTATGTATAAGTACGAACCTGTTTGACAAATTTGTTCTTGTACTCTAGCCGTCCCATATCATATCGTAACCATAATTCTGCATAGTGTTTGGATGAACTACTGGAAGACAATGAGAAGGCAACATGCTATCTTTTTGGGGTTAAAATTAAACAAGGATCATGCCCACACTCTCTTTTAGGGGTTACATTTATTTGGTAATAACCTTCCGTGGCCTTTGTAAATGAGAGTAAACCCCCACCCCACCACCCTTGAGCTGTGAAAATATTATTTTGTTAATGTCTTTTTCCAGACCAGATTAGAAGGCAATGTTGTTAATACAGTCAACTTGAGAAATAGAATAGACACTACAGTGTTTGAATGGCCAAAGAATACATTCCCATCAGGATTCGCAATGAAAGTAAGGATTTGCAAATAAAACTACAGCATAAATGTTTATTGAATTAAAGGTACATCATTAAGGAATGGTTGGAGGGATTAGATATGATGGATCGGTGGATGAGGGAGGGATGGATTTCTTGATGGATGGATGAATAGAAGGATGGATGGATGGATGGATGGATTGACACATGGATGAATATAAACATGGATGGGTCGATGGATAGAAGATTGGATGGATGGATGGATAGAATGGAATGGGATGGATGGAATGGGATGGATTCAATGGGATGGATAGTATGGGATTGATTGATAAATGGATGAATATAAACATGGATGGGTCGATGAATAGAAGGTTGAAAGAATGGAATGGATGGAATGGAATGGATGGAATGGGATGGATTGTATGGGATGGATGGTATGGGATGGATGGAATGGGATGGATGGAATGGAATGGATGGAATGGGATGGATGGAATGGAATGGATGGAATGGGATGGATTGTATGGGATGGATGGAATGGAATGGATGGAATTGGATGGATTGTATGGGATGGATGGTATGGGATTGATGGAATGGGATGGATGGAATGAAATTGATGGAATGGGATGGATGGAATGGATGGAATGGGATAGATGGAATGGGATGGATGGAATGGATGGAATGGGATTGATGGAATGGGATGGATGAATAGTAGGATGGAAAAACAAAAAAAAAACAAAAAAAAAAAACACAAAGATAAGAACTATTTACCGGTGTAGACCTCAAGTCTTTAAGTTTTTTTTCATGGTCAATTCTAACATTTTCCACTTTTTTCATAGCTACTTTCTCTTGCTTTAAGGCTTTGACATCAATCTTCTGGCTTTCAATGTCGGAGAAAAATTCATTTACTGCCTGAAACATACCATTTGCAGCAATAACACACATTGATTCTTTATTTAAGAGCATGTTATTTAAGCCCCCTTGGCCCTACCCTGGCTATGCCCATACCTGATGACATAATGCTCAAATATTTCTAACTGCAGATATGTTTATTTACCTTATCAAATGAAGGGTGCTCACTGTGGGAACAGGTGAATGTTGACTTGGAAGAAATGGATGGAACTCTTGAAAACTAGTATAGTAAATATAGAAAACAGAATAGTAAATACAGAAAGAATTAAAGGATGGATGGGAAGGATAGGAAGATAGGATGGGATAGGAAGAATGGATGGATGGGATGGATGGATTAAAGGGATGGATGCATAGAAACCAGGCGATCTGACTAGGCGCGCAAAGTATGATTTCTTGATCTGAAAAAGAATCAATCCCATCATCCACCGCATGCTCAATTCACTTGAAAATAGGCTAATTATGAGCGACTTTCTCGCTAATAAGTCTTTTCTTATTGAAAACGAGACACTATAAATAACAGATAAATGGATTTTCTTAAGGTTCAAAGCAGCCTGGAGATTGCCAAGGACAAAAGAGCAGCGTAAGGTGTGGAAAGTTTAGTTAAATCCTGCCAAAGAATCGAGAAAGCTTTTCGGCAGCTTCTTCGAGATCGTTTCAACGGTAATTCTTTAATAAAAAAGCATGAATATTAATTTAACCAATGAAAATATATTCTTAGTCTCATCTAGACAACATATTCTTTGAAATAGAAACATTTTTAGCCTTAAATGATCGGCTAAATGACACTTTTCCTAGCATTATTGTACTTGTATGCTATTTGGTTTTGTTTTGATTTCCCTCTGTTTATCCATGATTGAGCTCGAAAAGACGCATGGGATTGATTCTTTTTCATGATTCGCAATCTGATTGGCTAATCGCTTTTCCTCAGATCACCTGGAAGATATGAAAATGGAAATGGAAAGGATAGGAAGGATAAGATGAGAGATAATGTAATTGATGAACATGATGAATAAGACACATGGATGGAAGAGAATGGGATGACTACTTTGGTGTACATCTTGAGTTTGGAAACCATACTTTACCTTACAAACTTGTAACTGTGCATGGTCAATAAATGAGTCTGCCATTATAAGAGCATCCTTTACTTTTGGAATTTCTTGAAAGACGAAAGAAATAATACCGGTAATCAAACTTAATTACAGAGAGCGATTATTTGCAGAATTGATAATTGATAGACGTTGATATATTAATAGACATATAGCCTCCAGTGTAGTGTAATTTACCTTTTCACCGATATGGAAGCCATCTTAAATTATGGGATGCCAAGGGTGCAAATGTAGAAATATCTATAAAGCATAGAGTGGCAAGGTTACTTTCTCAAGTAATTTTAAGATTGGGTGTTTTTTTTTATTTATTCTTATTTAAATATATAAATTCTGTGTTCTCTCCAAGAGTTAGTCTCATCGTGGGAGATTACACAGTATACAGATTTTGGAGTAAAGGAATAAAAGAAAAAAAGAGTTGTACAATATTGATATTAGAATATTAATCAAAATAAAGATAAACTACAAGGAAAGTACAAGAGATGAATATATATCAAGGAATCATTTTCTTCTACATAACAACCATCCCATCAGTATGACGTCAGCGTATCCCATTTGGTGTTTTACATAACTATCAAACTACCAGCAAATTTCATTGGTTTTTAGATTTGTTTCTCAGTGGATAATGATAAATTATATAAAAAGACACCCTGACAGCTGTGCATACTATAATACAGAAATATTATAATATGTACAGCTGAAAATATTATTTTCAAGAAACTTCCCCCTCGGCATACATAATGTCTTACATAAAACAATACAATGATGTAATATGTTATGTCTCAAACAGGAATGACTGTTTCAAGGAATTACTTTGTTTTTACTATGTCAAAATCTTCACCAACTTTGATGCCAGAAGGAAAGCCAACTGAATGCAGACAGTGCTCTAATAGCATGTGTCCATAAACTGAAATAACAAGAAAAATGGCATTAGAAATGATTAATATCATTGAAATATCTCTTACAGTCCACAGCCTTAGAGAGGGGATAAAAATGCCGTCTACACACAGGGTGTGGTATGATATACAGTACACGTATGTATAACAAACTTACTAAAATAAGGATTCATAGCCTTCTTCAATGGTTCTCCTTTTTTACTGCTCATAATCACTGATAGAATCTCTTTTAACCTGTTGGAAAAAACGCCGTAAAATAATATTTTGTGATCTTTTTCAAAAATGTAAAAATCACATATTAACAGAAATTCATAAAGTAATAAGGCATTTCATAAAGGCCTAATTTTCTGATGAGACCAATGTTTCTCTCTTATTCGCAAGCTCCATTGGGTAAACTCGACCCACAGAGAATTGCACATCATCATTGGCTACACCAGGGTATTTGCCTTTCTTTCCTTCGGCTCCTTTATTTTTTTTGTTTTCCTTATTGCTATCTTATTTTTGTTGTGTGTCTCGACTTTCTTCTTTAGAGGCATCTTGATTATCATCATCAGTTCCTTTGATTTCAGTTTTGTTTTCTTCACTGGTCTTTTCAATTCTTCTTCGCAGAAGATTAAGTATTGTGTAACTACCATCTGTTAGTAGAATGTTACCCTAAAATTACCAGAAATTAATACGATTTTGATAATCATAATCGTTTTGTAATTTACTTTCAATATACTATCAAACTGTTAAATCGATCACTAGAGCAATACAATCATCTTTATTGTTGTATGGCTCAATATATAACAATCTTAAGAGCCAAACTACAGGTCATAGATTGTGTCAATACCCAACTGAGTCAAAGCTATAAGACGTTTTTGCGTCAGGTGTTTCCTCAACTAGAAAATATAAAGCATATATTTTACCAAAAAAATACTCAACTTTATTTTAGTGATATTAAATTATCTAACAAGTCTTTAAATAATGGTTGGCCAATTGCTAGTTATGATGATGGCCAAAATTATTTTTAGTGATCAGTCATACTGTGTTGTGACTCAACGTTGGTCAAAATTACAAGCAATGAAAATTTGACCGGAAAAGTTCATATTCTGACCGTCTGTTATTTTAAGCCCTGTTTATTGCTACACACTTATCTAGACAAAAGCCTGAACAGGATAATAGGTTACAAACAGACCACTGTCAATCAAATAAATCTTTCCCGGTGGTTGTCAGGCAGATAGCAGTAGCTTGGTGGCAGGTTCTCAGTAGGCTAGGTTAATGGTGTACCTTTAATTCAATAAACATTTATGCTGTAGTTTTATTTGCAAATCCTTACTTTCATTGCGAATCCTGATGGGAATGTATTCTTTGGCCATTCAAACTTTGTAGTGTGCATTCTGTTTCCTAACTCTATTAACAACGTTGCCTTCTCATCTGGTCCGGACATTAACAAAATAACATTTTTACAGTTCAAGGGTGGTGAGGTGAGGAAGTTACTCTCATTTACAAAGGCCAGAAAAGGTAATTACCAAATAAATCTAACCCCTAAAAGAGAGTGTGGGCATGATCCTTGTTTAATTTTAACCCTAAAAAGATAGCATGTTGCCTTCTTATTGTCTTCCAGTAATTCATCCAATCACTACGCAGAGTTATGGTTACAGTAAGATATAGGACGGCTAGGGTACAAGTACAAATTTCCTACTTATACATAAACTGCTATATTTTAAGTGCTTCAAGCAAGGTAACATATTGAACAGCATTTTTGTGTTGATCATGTCCATTATTCTATCTACAAATGTATTCCTGGCTTGCAACCATGTGACACACAATCCCTTGTGATTTAAATAACTATTAAACATGGACCAAGAAACACCCTAAAAAGTGGTGGGGCTATATGAGAGTCTAGTATGGGAAAAAGTGGTGGGGCTATATGAGAGACTAGTATGGGAAAAAGTGGTGGGGCTATATGAGAGACTAGTATGGGAAAAAGTGGTGGTGCTATATAAGAGACTAGTATGGGAAAAAGTGTGGTGCTATATAAGAGACTAGTATGGGAAAAAGTGGTGGTGCTATATAAGAGACTAGTATGGGAAAAAGTGATGGGGCTATATAAGAGACTAGTATGGGAAAAAGTATTGCGGCTATATAAGAGAATAGCGAGGGAAATAGTGGTTGGGCTATATAAGAGACTAGTATGTCAAAGAGTGGTGGGGCTATATAAGAGACTAGTATGTGAAAAAGTGGTGGGGCTATATAAGAGACTAGTATAGGAAAACGTGGTGGGGCTATATAAGAGACTAGTATAGGAAAACGTAGTGGGGCTATATAAGAGACTAGTATGGGAAAAATGGGTGGGGCTAGATAAGAGACTAGTATGGGAAAAAGAGGTGGGTTTATATAAGAGACTAGTATGGAAAAAAGTGGTTTGGCTATAGAAGAGACTAGTATGGGAAAAAGGGGTGCGGCTATATAAGAGACTAGTATGGGAAAACGTTGATGGGCTATATAAGAAACTAGTATGGGAAAACGTGGTTGGTCTATATAAGAAACTAGTATGGAAAAAAGTGGTGGGGCTATATAAGAGACTAGTATGTGAAAACGTGATGGGGCTATATAAGAGACTAGTATAGGAAAAAGTGATGGGGCTATATAAGAGACTAGTATGGGAAAAAGTGGTGGGGCTATATAAGAGACTAGTATGTGAAAACGTGATGGGGCTATATAAGAGACTAGTATAGGAAAAAGTGATGGGGCTATATAAGAGACTAGTATGGGAAAAAGTGGTGGGGCTATATAAGAGACTAGTATGTGAAAACGTGATGGGGCTATATAAAAGACTAGTATAGGAAAACGTGATGGGGCTATATAAGAGACTAGTATGGGAAAAAGTTTTGGAGCTATATAAGAGACTAGTGTGGGAAAACGTTTTGGGGCTATATAAGAGACTACTATAGGAAAAAGTGGTCGGGCTATATAATAGACTAGTATGGGAAAAAGTGGTGGGGTTATATAAGAGACTAGTATGGGAAAAAGGGGTGGGGCTATATAAGAGACTAGTATTGGAAAAAGGTGTGAGGCTATATAAGAGTCTAGTATGGGAAAAAGGGGTGGGGCTATATAAGAGACTGCTATGGGAAAAAGTGGTGGGGCTATATAAGAGACTAGTATGGGAAAAAGGGATGAGGCTATATAAGAGACTAGTATATGAAAAAGGGGTGGGGCTATGTAAGAGACTAGTATGGGAAAAAGGGATGGGGCTATATAAGAGACTAGTATGAGAAAAAGTAGTGGGTCTATATAAGAGACTAGTATGGGAAAAAGTGTTGGGGCTATATAAGAGACTAGTATGGGAAAAAGGGGTGGGCTTATATAAGAGACTATTATGGGAAAAAGGGGTGGGGCTATATAAGAGACTATTATGGGAAAAAGGGATGGGGCTATATAAGAGACTAGTATGGGAAAACGTGGTGGGGCTATATAAGAGACTAGTATGGGAAAGAGTGGTTGGGCTATATAAGGGACTAGTATGGAAAAAAGTGGTTTAGCTTTATAAGAGACTAGTATGGGAAAAAGTGGTGGGGCAATATAAGAGACTAGTATGGGAAAACGTGATGGGGCTATATAAGAGACTAGTATAGGAAAACGTGACGGGGCTATATAAGAGACTAGTATGTGAAAAAGTGTTGGGGCTATATAAGGGACTAGTATAGGAAAACGTGGTGGGGCTATATAAGAGACTAGTATGGGAAAAAGGGGTGGGGCTATATAAGAGACTAGTGTGGGAAAACGTTGTAGGGTTATATAAGAGACTACTATAGGAAAAAGTGGTCGGGCTATATAAGAGACTAGTATGGGAAAAAGTGGTGGGGTTATATAAGAGACTAGTATGGGAAAAAGGGGTGGGGCTATATAAGAGACTAGTATGGGAAAACGTGATGGGGCTATATAAGAGACTAGTATAGGAAAAAGTGATGGGGCTATATAAGAGACTAGTATGGGAAAAAGTGGTGGGGCTATATAAGAGACTAGTATGTGAAAACGTGATGGGGCTATATAAAAGACTAGTATAGGAAAACGTGATGGGGCTATATAAGAGACTAGTATGGGAAAAAGTTTTGGAGCTATATAAGAGACTAGTGTGGGAAAACGTTTTGGGGCTATATAAGAGACTACTATAGGAAAAAGTGGTCGGGCTATATAATAGACTAGTATGGGAAAAAGTGGTGGGGTTATATAAGAGACTAGTATGGGAAAAAGGGGTGGGGCTATATAAGAGACTAGTATTGGAAAAAGGGGTGAGGCTATATAAGAGTCTAGTATGGGAAAAAGGGGTGGGGCTATATAAGAGACTGCTATGGGAAAAAGTGGTGGGGCTATATAAGAGACTAGTATGGGAAAAAGGGATGAGGCTATATAAGAGACTAGTATATGAAAAAGGGGTGGGGCTATGTAAGAGACTAGTATGGGAAAAAGGGATGGGGCTATATAAGAGACTAGTATGAGAAAAAGTAGTGGGTCTATATAAGAGACTAGTATGGGAAAAAGTGTTGGGGCTATATAAGAGACTAGTATGGGAAAAAGGGGTGGGCTTATATAAGAGACTATTATGGGAAAAAGGGGTGGGGCTATATAAGAGACTATTATGGGAAAAAGGGATGGGGCTATATAAGAGACTAGTATGGGAAAACGTGGTGGGGCTATATAAGAGACTAGTATGGGAAAGAGTGGTTGGGCTATATAAGGGACTAGTATGGAAAAAAGTGGTTTAGCTTTATAAGAGACTAGTATGGGAAAAAGTGGTGGGGCAATATAAGAGACTAGTATGGGAAAACGTGATGGGGCTATATAAGAGACTAGTATAGGAAAACGTGACGGGGCTATATAAGAGACTAGTATGTGAAAAAGTGTTGGGGCTATATAAGGGACTAGTATAGGAAAACGTGGTGGGGCTATATAAGAGACTAGTATGGGAAAAAGGGGTTGGGCTATATAAGAGACTAGTGTGGGAAAACGTTGTAGGGTTATATAAGAGACTACTATAGGAAAAAGTGGTCGGGCTATATAAGAGACTAGTATGGGAAAAAGTGGTGGGGTTATATAAGAGACTAGTATGGGAAAAAGGGGTGGGGCTATATAAGAGACTAGTATGGGAAAAAGGGGTGAGGCTATATAAGAGACTAGTATGGGAAAAAGTGGTGGGGCTATGTAAGAGACTAGTATGGGAAAACGTGATGGGGCTATATAAGAGACTAGTATAGGAAAACGTGACGGGGCTATATAAGAGACTAGTATGTGAAAAAGTGTTGGGGCTATATAAGGGACTAGTATAGGAAAACGTGCTGGGGCTATATAAGAGACTAGTATGGGAAAAAGGGGTGGGGCTATATAAGAGACTAGTGTGGGAAAACGTTGTAGGGTTATATAAGAGACTACTATAGGAAAAAGTGGTCGGGCTATATAAGAGACTAGTATGGGAAAAAGTGGTGGGGTTATATAAGAGACTAGTATGGGAAAAAGGGGTGGGGCTATATAAGAGACTAGTATGGGAAAAAGGGGTGATGCTATATAAGAGACTAGTATGGGAAAAAGGGGTGGGGCTATATAAGAGACTGGTATGGGAAAAAGTGGTGGGGCTATATAAGAGACTATTATGGGAAAAAGGGGTGGGGTAAATAAGAGACTAGTATGGGAAAAAGAGGTGGGGCTATATAAGAGACTAGTATGGGAAAAAGTGGTGGGGCTATATAAGGTACTAGTATGGGAAAAAGTGGTGGGGTTATATAAGAGACTAGTATGGGAAAAAGGGGTGGGGCTATATAAGAGACTAGTGTGGGAAAACGTTGTAGGGTTATATAAGAGACTACTATAGGAAAAAGTGGTCGGGCTATATAAGAGACTAGTATGGGAAAAAGTGGTGGGGTTATATAAGAGACTAGTATGGGAAAAAGGGGTGGGGCTATATAAGAGACTAGTATGGGAAAAAGGGGTGAGGCTATATAAGAGACTAGTATGGGAAAAAGGGGTGGGGCTATATAAGAGACTGGTATGGGAAAAAGTGGTGGGGCTATATAAGAGACTATTATGGGAAAAAGGGGTGGGGTAAATAAGAGACTAGTATGGGAAAAAGAGGTGGGGCTATATAAGAGACTAGTATGGGAAAAAGTGGTGGGGCTATATAAGGTACTAGTATGGGAAAAAGTGGTGGGGTTATATAAGAGACTAGTATGGGAAAAAGGGGTGGGGCTACATAAGAGACTAGTATGGGAAAAAGGGGTGGGGCTATAAAGAGACTATTATGGGAAAAAAGGGGGAGGCTATATACGAGACTAGTATGGGAAAAAGTGGTGGGGCTATATAAGAGACTATTATGGGAAAAAGTGGTGGGGCTATATGAGAGACTAGTATGTGAAAAAGTGGGGGGGCTATATGAGAGACTAGTATGGGAAAACTTGGTGGGGCTATTTAAGAGACTAGTATGGGAAAACGTGGTGGGGCTATATACGAGACTAGTATGGGAAAACGTGGTGGGGCTATATAAGAGACTAGTATGGGAAAAAGTGGTGGGGCTATTTGAGAGACTAGTATAGGAAAGAGTGGTTGGGCTATATAACTAGGTAAAGTATTTGTAAGCAGGTCTGCATGGAATCCTTCCAAAGTTGTTAGCCTTTTGTAAGCCATTAGCCCGTGCATTTTTACAATGCGTCATTGTGGGAGAATAAAAACAAACCGAAGGGAAACCAAACAACCCTCGTTCGCTTCTTCAGTAAATTTAAGAGAATTCAAAAGAAGACAAGTGTTGAAAAGCTTGCAGCTACTGAAACATTCGCATTATGTATTTCTACACGTATCAAGATATTCGGAAGCTTTCTATTTCTAGAATTAAAGTGATAAATGTTAAAAAATACTGTTTGAATATGTTAATTCATGGAACATGTTATAAAGCTGCCGGTCAAAATAAGGCATTCCCTACAATATTCACAGAAGCTTAGCATCTATAAGAACATGTAACTGGTATTAGAATTTAGTTAAGTTCCCTTCAAATGCAAAGGGAGCTCACTGCGTCGAATAGGACTCTCCACATTTCAGTTTTATTATTGAGTATTATGAAAATTCATATCAGCTGAATTATTTGTCAGCAACTCAAACTTACTCGATTAGAGCAGCACAACTCGCTTCGCTAGAACTCTTGGAGGAGTCCAAAGCCTGTCAAAATAATTTAACATGGCTAATATTGTGATGCTACGGCTAAAACTTCGTTTTAGTTTTTTTATGAACTTCGTGTTTACGAGCTTCTTTGACAAAGTAAAATCCGCATCCAATTATCAAATCAAGGGAGGGGAGCCTGAACATTTTCTCGAAGCTCGTTCTAGCTCTCGAACTTGAAAGAAAAAATAATTTTATTGATAATAACTTTTCAGTATTTTAGAAACACTGGATCCGGCGTTTGTAATGAGAGACATTTGAATTCTAGTTCCAATTTTTTTTATACCGAAAAACATTTGCCGTTTCCTACCCTACTAAAGAAGTCATTGGTGCGCAATTTGTTCCCGTCATGGGTTATGCTAACAACTTGAGCTTGTTAGCTTCGCGCTGATTGGCTAGTTACATTTTCTTGTATCACCTAGAAGACACTAGTATGATAAAAAGTGGTGGGGCTATATAAGAGACTAGTATGATAAAAAGTTGTGAGGCTATATAAGAGACTAGTATGATAAAAAGTGGTGAGGCTATATAAGAGACTAGTATGGGAAAACGTGGTGCGGCTATATGAGAGACTAGTATGATAAAAAGTGGTGAGGCTATATGAGAGACTAGTATGGGAAAAAGTGGTGGGGCTATATGAGAGTCTAGTATGGGAAAAAGTGGTGGAGCTATATAAGAGACTAGTATGATAAAAAGTGGTGAGGCTATATGAGAGACTAGTATGGGAAAAAGTGGTGGGGCTATATAAGAGACTAGTATGATAAAAAGTGGTGGGGCTATATAAGAGACTAGTATGATAAAACGTGGTGGGGCTATATAAGAGACTAGTATGATAAAAAGTGGTGAGGCTATATGAGAGACTAGTATGGGAAAAAGTGGTGGGGCTATATAAGAGACTAGTATGATAAAAAGTGGTGAGGCTATATGAGAGACTAGTATGGGAAAAAGTGGTGGGGCTATATAAGAGACTAGTATGATAAAAAGTGGTGGGGCTATATAAGAGACTAGTATGATAAAAAGTGGTGAGGCTATATGAGAGACTAGTATGGGAAAAAGTGGTGGGGCTATATAAGAGACTAGTATGATAAAAAGTGGTGGGGCTATATAAGAGACTAGTATGGGAAAAAGTGGTGGGGCTATATAAGAGACTAGTATGATAAAAAGTGGTGGGGCTATATAAGAGACTAGTATGATAAAAAGTGGTGAGGCTATATGAGAGACTAGTATGGGAAAAAGTGGTGGGGCTATATAAGAGACTAGTATGATAAAAAGTGGTGAGGCTATATGAGAGACTAGTATAGGAAAAAGTGGTGGGGCTATATAAGAGACTAGTATGATAAAAAGTGGTGGGGCTATATGAGAGACTAGTATGATAAAAAGTGGTGGGGCTATATAAGAGACTAGTATGATAAAAAGTGGTGGGGCTATATAAGAGACTAGTATGGGAAAAAGTGGTGGGGCTATATGAGAGACTAGTATGGGAAAAAGTGGTGGGGCTATATAAGAGACTAGTATGATAAAAAGTGGTGGGGCTATATAAGAGACTAGTATGGGAAAAAGTGGTGGGGCTATATAAGAGACTAGTATGATAAAAAGTGGTGGGGCTATATAAGAGACTAGTATGATAAAAAGTGGTGAGGCTATATGAGAGACTAGTATGGGAAAAAGTGGTGGGGCTATATAAGAGACTAGTATGATAAAAAGTGGTGAGGCTATATGAGAGACTAGTATAGGAAAAAGTGGTGGGGCTATATAAGAGACTAGTATGATAAAAAGTGGTGGGGCTATATGAGAGACTAGTATGATAAAAAGTGGTGGGGCTATATAAGAGACTAGTATGATAAAAAGTGGTGGGGCTATATAAGAGACTAGTATGGGAAAAAGTGGTGGGGCTATATAAGAGACTAGTATGGGAAAAAGTGGTGGGGCTATATGAGAGACTAGTATGATAAAAAGTGGTGGGGCTATATAAGAGACTAGTATGATAAAAAGTGGTGGGGCTATATAAGAGACTAGTATGATAAAAAGTGGTGGGGCTATATAAGAGACTAGTATGATAAAAAGTGGTGAGGCTATATAAGAGACTAGTATGGGAAAAAGTGGTGGGGCTATATGAGAGACTAGTATGGGAAAAAGTGGTGGGGCTATATAAGAGACTAGTATGATAAAAAGTGGTGGGGCTATATAAGAGACTAGTATGATAAAAAGTGGTGAGGCTATATAAGAGACTAGTATGGGAAAACATGGTGGGGCTATATGAGAGACTAGTATGGGAAAAAGTGGTGGGGCTATATAAGAGACTAGTATGATAAAAAGTGGTGGGGCTATATAAGAGACTAGTATGATAAAAAGTGGTGGGGCTATATAAGAGACTAGTATGGGAAAAAGAGGTGGGGCTATATAAGAGACTAGTATGGGAAAACGTGGTGAGGCTATATAAGAGACTAGTATGATAAAAAGTGGTGAGGCTATATAAGAGACTAGTATGGGAAAACATGGTGGGGCTATATGAGAGACTAGTATGGGAAAAAGTGGTGGGGCTATATAAGAGACTAGTATGATAAAAAGTGGTGGGGCTATATAAGAGACTAGTATCATAAAACGTGGTGGGGCTATATAAGAGACTAGTATGATAAAAAGTGGTGAGGCTATATGAGAGACTAGTATGGGAAAAAGTGGTGGGGCTATATAAGAGACTAGTATGATAAAAAGTGGTGAGGCTATATGAGAGACTAGTATGGGAAAAAGTGGTGGGGCTATATAAGAGACTAGTATGATAAAAAGTGGTGGGGCTATATAAGAGACTAGTATGATAAAAAGTGGTGAGGCTATATGAGAGACTAGTATGGGAAAAAGTGGTGGGGCTATATAAGAGACTAGTATGATAAAAAGTGGTGGGGCTATATAAGAGACTAGTATGGGAAAAAGTGGTGGGGCTATATAAGAGACTAGTATGATAAAAAGTGGTGGGGCTATATAAGAGACTAGTATGATAAAAAGTGGTGAGGCTATATGAGAGACTAGTATGGGAAAAAGTGGTGGGGCTATATAAGAGACTAGTATGATAAAAAGTGGTGAGGCTATATGAGAGACTAGTATAGGAAAAAGTGGTGGGGCTATATAAGAGACTAGTATGATAAAAAGTGGTGGGGCTATATGAGAGACTAGTATGATAAAAAGTGGTGGGGCTATATAAGAGACTAGTATGATAAAAAGTGGTGGGGCTATATAAGAGACTAGTATGGGAAAAAGTGGTGGGGCTATATAAGAGACTAGTATGGGAAAAAGTGGTGGGGCTATATGAGAGACTAGTATGATAAAAAGTGGTGAGGCTATATGAGAGACTAGTATGATAAAAAGTGGTGGGGCTATATAAGAGACTAGTATGATAAAAAGTGGTGAGGCTATATGAGAGACTAGTATGATAAAAAGTGGTGGGGCTATATAAGAGACTAGTATGATAAAAAGTGGTGGGGCTATATAAGAGACTAGTATGGGAAAAAGTGGTGGGGCTATATAAGAGACTAGTATGGGAAAAAGTGGTGGGGCTATATGAGAGACTAGTATGATAAAAAGTGGTGGGGCTATATAAGAGACTAGTATGATAAAAAGTGGTGGGGCTATATAAGAGACTAGTATGATAAAAAGTGGTGGGGCTATATAAGAGACTAGTATGATAAAAAGTGGTGAGGCTATATAAGAGACTAGTATGGGAAAAAGTGGTGGGGCTATATGAGAGACTAGTATGGGAAAAAGTGGTGGGGCTATATAAGAGACTAGTATGATAAAAAGTGGTGGGGCTATATAAGAGACTAGTATGATAAAAAGTGGTGAGGCTATATAAGAGACTAGTATGGGAAAACATGGTGGGGCTATATGAGAGACTAGTATGGGAAAAAGTGGTGGGGCTATATAAGAGACTAGTATGATAAAAAGTGGTGGGGCTATATAAGAGACTAGTATGATAAAAAGTGGTGGGGCTATATAAGAGACTAGTATGGGAAAAAGAGGTGGGGCTATATAAGAGACTAGTATGGGAAAACGTGGTGAGGCTATATAAGAGACTAGTATGATAAAAAGTGGTGGGGCTATATAAGAGACTAGAATAATAAAAAGTGGTGGGGCTATATGAGAGACTAGTATGGGAAAAAGAGGTGGGGCTATATAAGAGACTAGTATGATAAAAAGTGGTGAGGCTATATAAGAGACTAGTATGATAAAAAGTGGTGAGGCTATATGAGAGACTAGTATGGGAAAACGTGGTGGGGCTATATGAGAGACTAGTATGATAAAAAGTGGTGGGGCTATATGAGAGACTAGTATGGGAAAAAGAGGTGGGGCTATATAAGAGACTAGTATGATAAAAAGTGGTGAGGCTATATAAGAGACTAGTATGATAAAAAGTGGTGAGGCTATATGAGAGACTAGTATGGGAAAACGTGGTGGGGCTATATAAGAGACTAGTATGAGAAAAAGTGGTGGGGCTATATAAGAGACTAGTATGAGAAAAAGTGGTGGGGCTATATAAGAGACTAGTATGATAAAAAGTGGTGGGGCTATATGAGAGACTAGTATGGGAAAAAGTGGTTGGGCTATATGAGAGACTAGTATGCGAGAAAGTGGTGAGGCTATAGCTATATGAGAGACTAGTATGGGAAAAAGTGGTGAGGCTATATGAGAGACTAGTATGATAAAAAGTGGTGGGGCTATATGAAAGACTTGTATGCGAGAAAGTGGTGGGGCTATAGCTATATGAGAGACTAGTATGGGAAAAGGGAAAAAGTGGTAGGGCTATAGCCCCCAGCTTCTCACCTCCTCCCCCTCCTTGATCCGTGTGAAATAGTTGCCATCTTGGTTGATATAACGAAAATACTAGGAACTCTGACAACAACTTGATATTGCCTAAAGTAAAAAGATCATTTGGAAATAACACCTTTGCTTTCAGTGGTGCCAAGATATGGAACGATCCATCTAGTGACTTTAAAGAGTTCAAGTCTTTCAAGTGTTTTACACAGGAAATCAAAAAGAATAAAGGATAAATAAGCTTAACTCTTGCAAACGTATTTACTTCACTTTTATAGACGCATTTCACAACAGAAACAATCTTTCATAAAACATATTAGACTTTAAGCAAGAATCATCCAAAAGTCAAAAAAAAAAAAAAAAAAAAAAAAAAAAAATCAATAAGCTCCACCAGGTTGGCTCAGTTGGTTGAGCACCGGACTTTTGTACGGGAGGTCGTGGGTTCAAGCCCCGGTCGGACCAACACTCAGGAACCACTGAGGACGTAAACAAACCCTGGCAGGGACCACCCTCAGTATCTGGCCTTTACTAATGATTTCTTAATGGGTTGATTGTGGGAAGGGTATTGGAGTTTTAAGGGGTTGGGAATTGGTGCAATGTTCCTCTTGTTTGTATTGTACAGCACCAGCCTGCAGGCAATTCTCAAAATAAAAAATAAATAAAAAAAAAAGCTTACAATCTTCATACATGTTACGTTCAAACATTTTGCAAGATATTTCTAAATTCATTCTTTGGGATTCTATTAACGAGTATTACCTCTGATTTAACTCCGTAAACGATGCATAGATGTCTAGTATAGTAAAACGAGACTTCATTTTCGCGGGAATATGTCTGGAGGAGTTATTTTATGGCGAGAATTGCAATCTGAATTGCTCCAGCATTGAACTATGCAACCAAAATTGCGCCGGTGGGTTTTGCCAGTTGATGACATGCAACGGTAAAGTCTGCTATCAAGTATGTGGCTACTGTGGTGTCATTATGACATCTTTTTACCGTACACCTGGTGTAGTTTACCTGGTTTTATGTGGTACAGTTTCCCCTATAACCTGCGTTGCTATGGTTACATCAGGGTTTACTCTGCAGACACACTAACCGGGACCACCTGAATGAAACTGTCCTATCAGGTAACAGTAAACTAGATAGAGATTGAACTGATAATAGCATTAGCCAATCAGATTATCACGTTCACACGCTCTTCTTACATCGATGTGCTATCTGATTGGCTGGTTAAAACATTGAACTAAATATTGCAATGTGATTAGTTAGCGATACTAGTTTATCAAAGTGGTCCCGGTTGGAGTATCTGCACAGTAATACTATGATTATCATAATACCTTTTGACATACATTTCCATATATGTCATAGAACAATGGCGATTCAGATTCTTAACGTTTCCGTGACTACCATATGGGACAGGGCTATACATACGTCACCATGACTACTATATATGACATCTTTATTGTATACGTTTCCTTAGTTACAGTATGGCATTCTGCTGTTATTATCTTATCAGTGCATGCAAAAGATTATTGAAAAGAAAAACTTGTAGATACTAGTACAAGTTATATAATACGAGTTTCCACTACTCACCAGAACGCTGGTTTTCGTATGAGTAGGGAACATACAGTACTGACTTACAGCACGCACATGGTACGACATGCGGTAACATTGAAATGGCTTTCTATTCATTTTCTTCCAGTAATTCAAACAATCACAACGCATAGTTAAAGTACGGCAACGAATATGGCGTATTATTTCTCACTCATACGAAAATTCCTCTATAAGTAAACCCTCATGCGATATTTTTTGCTGTACCATTATGAAGCATTTTATATAGATATTTTATCCCATACCATAGAAAACATCAGGGGGAAAGAGTGGAATACCGAGAAATATGGACCACCTTTCCTGCATTCTGATTGGCTGCAATTTCTATGATATGAATAATAAAGTACATAGCATTTAAAGGTTTGGAAACCAAACTTTGAAAGTTAGACTGCACACCAACAAGAAATTTGAAAAAATCCTTACTGACTAATTAAAGCTATTTAACATCAGATACCGTATTTACTAGATTAACTGCTGCAGCGCTCTTTAAATTTTAAGTGTTTCGGTTGAGGCGCTTATTCGGGGGCGGCGCTTATTTGAGAGCCGCGATCTTTAAAACGGCACATGCAGAGCTAGATGGGGCTAAATGAAATATGCCCACTTCGAAGGCTGGTTTGGACTCAGTCTTACAATATTTGTTTCATAGTTTATCTTCTTGAACAATCGCCTCATTATTGTTAATGAATGCAGCGCTTATTCGAGGGCGGCGCTCTTTGATATTTTTGCTCTCATTTTCGGCGCTTAATAGGCAATGTGCATCAAATCTCACAAAGCACATAGGGAGGGGAGGGGAGGGGAGGGGAGGGAATCTATGGTTCCCCTTCCTTTGATACGTTTCGACATATAGCCGATCGTTCATCTAACAAAAACATATATTTAACTCCCCCCCCCCCCCCCCCTAAATCCCCCGACCCTTCCAGGTGATGAATAATGGCCAGTCCCTAAGTGTCATTGGCAAGACACTGCATTAGGATACGTGGGTGGGGTGAGGGGGAAATCATGCTTTTTTTCTATTTTTCACAATTTCAGTCATCTGGCGGCACCCCTAAGAGTACCAAGACCATTGAACACTACTTAATGTACTGGGGTGTAGGGATTGTTCGGTCCTCTACCAAGACCATTTAACACTACTTAATGTGACTGAGGTGTTGGGGATTGTTCTGTCTTCTACCAAGACCATTTAACACTACCTAATGTGACTGAGGTGTTAGGGATTGTTCTGTCCTCTACCAAGACCATTTAACACTACTTAATGTGACTGAGGTGTTAGGGATTGTTCTGTCCTCTACCAAGACCATTTAACACTACTTAATGTGACTGAGGTGTTAGGGATTGTTCTGTACTCTATCAAGACCATTTAACACTACTTAATGTGACTGAGGTGTTAGGGATTGTTCTGTCTTCTACCAAGACCATTTAACACTACCTAATGTGACTGAGGTGTTAGGGATTGTTCTGTCTTTTACCAAGACCATTTAACACTACTTAATGTGACTGAGGTGTAGGGATTGTTCATATGATGCCCGTTTTAGGCCCGTCTGGTTCGCGTTTTGTTCTTAGTACGCGTACTAGCCGTACCTAGAGTTGTTGTTTGAATCAGCTGCAATCTTAAGCAATCTTTACACGAAGTATAGTAGATATGCTGAGCAGTACTTACACATATCCCTATACTAAATATGTATACCCTAGGATGAGCTATGTATGCCGTACGTACGAACGTACTAAGGTATATCCCCATACCATAGTATATATACACTAGTAGGATGAGCTATGTATGCCGTACGTACGAACGTACTAACGTACTAAGGTATATCCCTATACTATATATATACACACTAGTAGGATGAGCTATGTATGCCGTACGTACGAACGTACTAACGTACTAAGGTATATCCCTATACTATATATATATACACTAGTAGGATGAGCTATGTATGCCGTACGTACGAACGTACTAACGTACTAAGGTATATCCCTATACTATATATATATACACTAGTAGGATGAGCTATGTATACCATACGTTCGAACGTACAAACGTACTAAGGTATATCCCTAAGCTATAGAATTGTTCTGTCTTCTACCAAGAACCGGGGGGGGGGGGGGGGAGGGGTTGGACACAGCGCGCGAATCATCAAGGGACAAAACGTTAATTGGAATTCATTTGCTCCTGGACGTCGAGAAGTGAAGAGCTCCCGAGTTTGAAACTTAAACAAAGGACACGAGAATATCAAACGTTTATGGAGAAACAGAAAGTTAATCAAGTATTTTATATAACATACACAGAATTTGGAATATATTGAATAAAATTCAAAACTCAATTATTTGTAGAGTTTGTGGCAAACTACCGAGTTTTCATCCAAAACTCTTTCAGCTCAAATGATTGCTAAGATGTCTAATATGTCGAAGTAATTCAGCTTTTAACAAGGAAATAACTGATTCGGATCATTTTGGCAACGAAATGCTGGAAAAATATAGTTTTGTAAAGGAATCGACTAAAATATTATAATGAGAAATTTCAATACTTTAAAAAACTGCCGGCGTAATTGAGTTGTCAAGCAAGCACAGATAGCTAGAAGTCAAGAAACTGAAACTTATATGACACAAAAATAAAGTACTAAAAAATTTGTTTTTTAATTATAGCAAGAAAACTGATTTTAAAAAAATATCAGAAAACTACTTGCCTGTTCGTAAAATTACCCAACTTTTTAGCAGGAGACTGGCTCTGAATGCCTTACAAGTGTCAACACAGATTGTAGGTCAAAATTGAAAAACAAAACAAACATGAAATCTCTAAAAAGCAAAGTGTAATATGAAAATTAAATAATATAGAAACATTAATATATATATAGTATAAATAGAATCTTAGTAAAGTATTTATTGCTTTACAACATCTAAAACTAGTTATAGAATTCCATCCTTTTTCGAAAGCAAAATAGTATTTTCAGTTCAACTCGTAATGAAGAAGTAGAATGCCTCTGATTCAGTTCACTGTTGATAATAACATACTTTTCTTTTTTTGTTCTTTTTCCCCCACAAAGCAAACAACCTCAATAAAAAAATTATTTTAGAAGAACTTTTTAAAATTTCAATGAAAAAACAAAAAAACAAAACAAAACAAAACAAAACAAAAAAACAAAAAAACCAAAAAGAAAAAGAATTAAAAGGCGCCCATTTGGAGCATCGAATAGGTTCACTCTTCGAACAGCAAGTGCATGCAAAGTTAAAATACCACAGTGAGATGTCAACTCTTATGTCACCAATTTCACCTTGACAAACATATTTTTTTTCCACAAGAAGGTACTGTACCTATCGTGTATTTGCATGATGATAAACGGATATTATTTCGACATTTATCTGACAAAAGTGGTACAACAGTATAAAATTTTCCTCGTCAAGTATTGGAACAACTGAGTTACCTGCTATACGAAAGCTAGCTCAGGAAAGGCTTCAATATGAGTGTTTATATCTCAAAAACGTAATGGGGAACCCTGGGGAGCGCTTATACCACATGAAAGGTACTTTCCTTCACGACAGAAGTGTGAAGCTATTACGGGGGAGTTTGCTCGGTAGAGGAACAACCAAGGAGGAACAACTGACAGAGTTTTGGCTGGTAAATCTTTTATTCTTGCGTTCGCTTTCATCCAGCTCTCTTCTGTTCTTGTTCTTATCTGTTGTCAACTCTATTCAACTCTGTTCAATTCTTAACTCTTAACTCTTCAATAATTTTCATGCATCCCTTTATTTAGGGATTTTACAAGGATCAAATTGAATGACAGGTTGTCAGAATTATCCGTTATTAACTAGGAAATTTCAGGAGGCGTTGCCTCTTAATCAAATTGGTAAAACCTAGAATATTTAGATGGAGAATGAATGGTTCTAAAATACGTTTGCATATGAATAGGCTGCGACCTACAAGGAAGCGTTTGGTCATAGAAAGGTCAATTGATACAACGGTTTAAACGGTATTTAGGGCACGGATTAAGTACCCGATTTACTTAATAAACATCAGGGGGCAAGTAGTCATAAGTCGTAAGGCAAGTTCAGGCCAAACCAAGAAGGTTACACAAGACCAAGGTAGTTCAAGGTCAGATCCTGGCCGTACGTGCCACTCGTGGAAGGCACATGATTTACAGGTTACAACTTGCCTTTTTGACCAACGCGGGCTTGTATATCGTATTTAAGACATGCGTGAACAATTGTTTATGAATATCTAATCGAATAATAAACATCTATTTGTAGTGAAAGATCTTTGATTAATTCTTGTCCTGTAACAAAGCAAGCAGTTTTAGACAAAAAAGACTCGAGATCAAAATTAACACACAGCAATGAATGACGATAGAAAATACTCATAAGCAAGATTTTGAAGCCATTCTTGTATGACACCTTGAATATAACATACACTTTAATCCTATGAAATTTCATCCTAAGAAAATACATATATATGCTAAAAAACCTACTAACTTTAGCATTTGCCTTCTCAGTTCTCTCTGCCATTTGTGTTTTTCCCTCTCTAGAAATAGAGGGTTCTGATTGGTCAGGTTTCACTGTCTTGATGCTTGGCGCGCTGTGTCCAGCTCCTCCTCCCCCCTCCACCCCACCAAGACCATTCAACACTACTTAATGTACTGAGGTGTAGGGATTTTTCTGGCTTCTACCAAGACCATTTAACACTATACTTAATGTACTTATCTGGGGTGTAGGGATTTTTCTGGCTCTTGGTTTGTGGGAAAACCTCTGTGGGAATTTAGACAACTCAAGATCCTGTCGAATAATATTACGTTGTTGTGAACCTTGATATTCAATACCTAGTAATGCTCAACTGGTTTTGTTAGCTGTATGTCCTTTGTCCACGGCGGCAACCCTCCTGACAAACAATATGGACATTCAAAGGTGTGCTTCATTCGTCGAGTCTTGTTGTCAACAATGACCTTGAAAATTGAAAAAGGTTTTAATTACACATTGGTCTGGTCTTGTCTGTCCGTTGCTTTAACATATATCTATTTTTCTCTTACCTTTGCCAAGTACCACGATGGATAAGATCCTGTGTTATCATGACTCATCGTTATTTTGGAAATCGATTCCATATTTGGCAGTTTACCGTTAAACGTCATTGGGTCAACACTGAAATTCCAATTGAAAAGTTACATTTAAATGAGTACTATACAAGAAATACATAGATAAACTAAATGCCAGCTACATTATAGTGCTCATTTAAATGGAGCGATTTAAAGCTCCAGATCGAAGCGCTTTGAATTTTCTTTGACCGATTTACCCAGAGACTTGGTGTAGGTTTAGTGTTTAGTTGCAATGACATTTTTTTGCTTTTCTACACAGTTCCTTGTATAGCGGACTGAAATAAGTTGCATTGTGCGATGCTACGTAACCTTTGCCTAACTTCTGGCGAATTCGTAGCCGTAAGGCATTCACGTGCTGCTTTCAGTTCTGTACTTGTGGGGGTGATTAGCAGTAACAAAGCACTGCAGCTGTTCTGTAGCTGTACCTTATCTTACCATAGCCGTAACTACGAGTACAGTTGTGATTGGATGAATTATTGGAAGACAATGTGAAGCTATTTCAATGTTACCGCATGTCGTATACGTGCTGTAAGTAAGTACCGTATGTTTCCCATTCATACTAAAACTGCTCTAGAGCCAGAGTTTGATGACATGTCTTGATGACATCATATCAAACAAATATGAATCGATGTTCGTGTGCAGCTTCCAATTTCTCTTACCTTCCTTGTTCAATGACTCCGAAGAGCTGTACGTTTGAAGAAATTATACGTTTCTTGAATTGAGATCCATGGAGTTTGATGAATACATTGATATTATGAGTACTGGCACCAGTGTCGGCCTCCACGTCCACAGTGATAACATAATCTGCAACTGAACATAAGAGAAAGACGATAGTAGATATTATTCCATCCATCCATCCATCCATCCATCCATCCATCCATCCATCCATCCATCCATCCATCCATCCATCCATCCATCCATCCATCCATCCATCCATCCATCCATCCATCCATCCATCCATCCATCCATCCAACCATCCCTCCATCCATTTATATGATTGATTGATTGACTTATTTAAACTGTACAAATGAGGTGTCTTACCAATTTTCATGCAGTTGTTTTCAAACATCTTGGAACCATTATTGCATCTACATTCAAAAGAGCCGTCAGTGTTCACACAGGTGCGGTCAGCAGAACAGTTGTGAGCATCAGTTTCGCATTCATCAAAATCTACACCAACAGAAAACAATGATTATCACAACAACTCGACCGCCTAAAATAAATGTCTTTGAAGTGAGTTTTGTTTATCTCGGAAACCAAAGTTGGTTTAATCCGAAATAAAAGCGAAAAATGATGATGATGATGATGATGACGATGATTTTTTCATTGGGCTACGTACCATGGGATTGAAATCGGTCATATGATCCAGCGTTATTGGGGTAAATATTTAGAAAAACAACATGTTTAGTTAAATAGTAATAAAAAAACATTTACCTATGCACGTGATTCCTTGTGCTTCGTAACCAGGCTTGCAAATGCAGTCATATGATCCAGCGGTATTGATACAAGTGTGATTAATGGAACATTTGGAGGAGTCTAATGCACACTCGTCGATGTCTGGAATAAGATAGAGTGTAATATTAATAGACAGTACCTCCTGGTATCGCGAATGTTGCAGAATCAAGTAACATAAGCCAAACTACGTGCATGGGAATAAGAGGGACCGCTTCCAGTCTTGACCCCCACAGAATCAGAGCTTAGTGCAAAAGTATATGGTCTATGTATTAAGAAATGATGCCAAGCTAAAATGACTGAAAAAAGGTTGCAGATATCATTTTAATAAGGTACCAATGGTTTGAAGATTTACCTTTGCACGTGATTCCTTTTGCTTCGTAACCAGGCTTGCAAATGCAGTCATATGATCCAGCGGTATTGATACAAGTGTGATTAATGGAACAATTGGAGGAGTCTAATGCACACTCGTAGATGTCTGGAATAAGATAGAGTGTAATATTAATAAACAGTTCCTCCTGGTATCGCGATCGAGTCGCGGAGAATCAACTAAAATAAATATGTAATTGGACCAAAAAACAACCTGGCTGGCGTAGATCTTTCGCCTCTCAGTTCTGTGGTCTCAGGTTCGATTCCTGGGCTTGACATCAAACGTGAGAAGAGTTTTTTAGGTCTCTTCATGATTCGAAGTTTTTTCTCCGGGTTCTTCAGTTATCCTCCTTCAACAAAACCTAACACGCTAAGTTCCGCTTCGATCTTTGACGATGTTGCGACAAGAGTTCCATGGAGTATTGCAGCGTGTAACCGACAGTGAAATTTAAAAAATGTAAACAAGAGGTTTAAGACCTCTTGCAACTTGTGTCGCAACGTTTTTACGAGAAAAGTTGTAGAGAAAATATTTTCTCCTAGTAATTGTGCCTTCAGCCGTGCCCTAGCTTTAATCAGCAAAGAGTTTGTTTCAGGGTTCGATGTGTGAGTTAACCATCCCCTGACTTAGATCAGTGTAGGTTGTTTCAGGGTACATTCTGATCCATGTGAGGTATACTACCGCAGACGAGACATTCAGGCTCTAGAATGCCTATGCGCGTTCTCAAAGCATGTCATAATGGCAAAATACACAAGCATGCGTAGATTAACTGAATATGCACAACTTAACTAAATCTATCAAAAATAAACAGTTATTTTAAGAACAGTAGGCCCGTTCAAGTCAATGTCGCGTGCCATAAAGTAAGGAAAGCAAGAGAGATATAAATTTACCTGTGCAGTATGGGCCACTAAAACCAAGAGGACACAGACATGAGTAGCTCTGGGTATAAACGTTGGGTTGACAGGTGGCATTTCGAGGACACGGGTTACTCCTGCAGGCATTCTGGAGACCAAAACCACAAAGATTATCAAAGACAACTGAGAAAGGTTAGTAAATACTTGTGTCAAAAGGGATGTTAAATGAAGAATTTTGCACATTGGAAAATTGTTTTGTTTTACTCACTGATACTGAGATAGATACTTGATAAAGAAGATTATCAAAGACAGCTGCATGGTAAAGCTTTAATATTATTCAATTTATTTCAAGGGGAAACCTTTTAACAGGAACCATTTCTCAAATATTTTCTCAACTAAAACAGTAGATGAAATACTTACATCTTTACCAACGTACACTGATCTCGCTTTCCTTACGAGGTCCTCGGGGTGGCTGTACTTATCTGCATCGTTTATCTCACACGTGGCAGACCTCAAAAGATAGTTATAAGACATGCATGATATGTGCATGTAACACGTGATCTGGCACAGGTCTAGTGTGACATCAGTTAAATTCTCAATACTGTGACGACGTAGATAATGTCCTTCCTCCTTCGAGAAGAACACCCAATTCTTGCACTCTCCATTCGCTTCTGTTTTTTTAATAATAAATGAATTGAAAGAACTAATAAAGCTTTATTTTACTACAACTATTTTTTGAATAAGTGTCGGTAAAAACTTCGAAGCATTCTTTACCGCGGAGAAGTAGGGGTGGGGAAGTGCGTCATGATATCACGTGTTTATAGGAAGCGTTCTTACTGTAAAGAAAACGTCATCTTACAGCACTGGAAATGTACAATTTGCAATCAGAACTTAATAGAAATTTGGTGTAAGTCAATTCCTGGTCAAACCGCCTATATTTTAAACACTGTAAAAAAAACGCATTTTAAAAATGTTTAAGCATCAATTTATTCCAAATCAAAAAGTTGACATAAATCGCTTGAAACTTTCCCGTTTAGTGTGCAACACTGTGTAGATTAGTTATCGTTGCTACGGACAACGTATATTAGAGTAAAAAAAAAATTTTTCTTCAAAACTTTCTAACATCTGATGTAAAATTCGGATTCATTAAACTAGCCAGGTGATCTGAGCAAAGCGAATTGACCAATCAGAGCGCATTATGTGGTTAGCGAGAAAAAATCCATCCCATGATAAGTTGCGATCATTATGTTGAATAAAAAAAAACAAGATGGCGGACCTGAGGCAGAGATTCAAAATTCAAAACTCTCCGAAAACTAACTAAACGTTCAAAAACTTCGAAGAATAATCCCAAAAATGCCTTTATTTAGTAACTTTATTATTATTAAATGCATTTTGGAATCGAAAAAGAGACCTCGATTCTATGTAAAGATCGAAAAACTTCTTCGTTTACACAATATTCCAACCATCAATGGTGGACTTCGAATCATCAACAACTTAGTTCTGGGGACTCACGAGACACTTTTTGCGTGCAAAGCTCTATGGGATGGATTTTTCTTCGTCGACCGCGCGCAGCGCCTGGGACATTTTAGAGATCACCTGGAGAGTAAGACTATCCATAAGTAGGTTAAAAAAGGGAAGTTTGAGCAAGAACCAAAAGCTACTTGCAGGAGCCATCTTAAAGCTTTGACGTCAGGTATCTAAATAAAAAGTCCTGCGACACATGTTGTCCGGATATGGCAGGGGAGGGTCCAGGGTTATCCCATGATGCATAGCGCTTACCAATTGTAAACGTTGAACCGTGTCGATGTTGCAGAATCGAATAATGAAAGTGGGGTTAACGTGTGTTGTTTCTTAACAATCCTACTTATGATATTTTTGGAATGGCTCATAAAAATATTATATTTTAGAAAGGCGACTTGATACGCTTCAAAGATTCGAGTGTCAGATGTTGTAGGCAAAATGCTTAGTTCTCAGGAAATATAAGAGTATTTGTCGTTTTAATACGATCATATCTTAGCTCAAGGAATAATTCATTCTTGTATACAAAAGTGCTCCAAAGTACTCCAGGTTTTAGATGTGTTTAGGACCTCTGAAAATAGCCATTTTTGAACCCCTCACTAACGAAGAACTGAACATTGCAAATGTATAAATAATAAACGGAAATTCAGTAAAATCACTGCATATTTTACACAAACGACACGAAAAGTAATAAATTACAATTTATCCGTATATTAGATGCTGAAATAAGGTAAATAAGCGCTGAGATACGCACTTTGTTGAACAGCGAATCCATCGAACACTCAGTTGTCACTCGTCACGAAAGTTTCTTTCTCTCAAATGTATCCGTTTATAACTAGATAAATCAGTTTAAAACAACCTCAACTCATTCCATGATGGGAATAGAAGCAGAAACATCTTTTTTCGATACACAGAGAACATAAAAAAAAAAACTCCGGAAAAGATGACGAGTATCTAGGAGAGGGACTAAACATCGCCATTTTGATCTTCACTCAAAGCCACGTCAAACAAAGTGATGACGTTACGAAACATTTGATAATATACTATGAAACGCAATGCATCATGGGATAACCCTGGAACCTCCTCTGGGCTGAAACTGAATTACTTCCTATGTCTGTCTTTTATTTTGTTTGGAAATTATGGCATGATACACAGCAGGATATCGTAAATGATCAGGACCGAAGCTGTGTTATCTGCTGATGCTGAAGTTGTTCATCTTTTAGTATCAAAAAAGCTATTTTTATTTTCTTTCTCCAAAAATGAAACGGCTTTGATCACTGATATCTATTGATCTTTACTCAGGTAATAATAATAATAATAATAATAATAATAATAATAATAGTAATAATAATAATAATAATAATAATAATAATAATAACCATCCAAGTTTTAGTTCATACATTTAAGAGCATACATTTATCAAAATGAAGAATTTCTTATCAAAATCTAAGGCTTAAAAAGTTATTTATCTATGTTTCAGTACCTATTTGCAATTCAACCAAAGTACAACTTTGACTTTGGGCTAATATGATTTCTTCAAATTTTTCACGGCAAATTTACTGACATCTTACCTTTGGATTGGACGATAACAAGGAGAGAAACTATTACTAGATAGTTCTTCATCCGATAGCCGAATTTCATGCTTTCTCTCTATTTTAGATTTCCAAGTATAATTTCTTCATCTATGTTACTAGCTAGCAGCATTTGCCAAACTACAAAATGAACACAGCAGACTTGTAAGGTAATTTTTTTTTTTTTTTGCGATAACTATTATAATTAATTCATTTCATTCCTAAAAAATCATTTATAATTTATCTGTCAGCACTGCGAATTCTAGGTTCTCCATGAATAGCTGTTTTTGTTTGATATTTAGAATATAATACTAATTAAGGTACCTTCGTGAGATCTCGTCAAGCTAATCAACTGTTCTTCACGCGTACCAGCTAATCTGAAATAGTGACGTAGAAATGTCGTCACTGGCAAAACTGAGGTAACCTTATATAGTATTATATTCTAAGTATCAAACAAAAACGGCTATTCATGGAGAACCTACAATTCGCAGAGCTGACTGATAAATTATAAATGATTTTTTAGGAATGAAATAAATTAATTTTAAAAGTTATCGCTTTTAAAATTTGAAATTTTACCTTACAAGTCTGCTGTGTTCATTTTGTAGTTTGGCAGCTGCTGCTAGCTAGTAGCATAGATGAAGAAATTATCCTTGGAAATCTAAAATATAGAGAAAGCATGAAATTCGGCTATCGGATGAAGAACTATCTAGTAATGGTTTCTCTCCTTGTTATCGTCCAATCCAAAGGTAAGATGACAGTAAATTTGCCGTGAAAAGTTTGAAGAAATCATATTAGCCCAAAGTCAAAGTTGTACTTTGGTTGAATTGGAAATAGGTACTGAAACATAGATAAATAACTTTTTAAGCCTTAGATTTTGGTAAGAAATTCTTCATTTTGATAAATGTATGCTCTTGATAGGCATGGCAGCGAAGTATTAGCGGAAGAACTAAAACTTGGATGGTTATTATTATTATTATTATTATTATTATTATTATTATTATTATTATTATTATTATTACCAGGGTAAAGATCATTAGATATCAGTGATCAAAGCCGTTTCATTTTTCGAGAAAGAAAATAAAAATAGCTTTTTCGATACTAAAAGATGAACAACTTCAGCATCAGCAGATAACACAGCTTCGGTCCTGATCATTTACGATATCCTGCTGTGTATCATGCTATAATTTCCAAACAAAATAAAAGACAGACATAGGAAGTAATTCAGTTTCAGCCCAGAGGAAGGTCCAGGGTTATCCCATGATGCATTGCGTTTCATAGTATATTATCAATTCTTTCGTGACGTCATCACTTTGTTTGAGCTGGCTTTGAGTGCAGATCAAAATGGCGATGTTTATTCCAGTTGCTAGATACTCGGCATTTATTCCGGAGTTTTTCTTTATTTTATGTTCTCTGTGTATCGAAAAACGATGCCAGTTTCTGCTTCTATTCTCAGCATGGAAGGAGTTGAAGTTGTTTTAGACTGATTCATCTAGTTATATACGCATAAAAATAAGAGATATAAACGAGTGACAACTGTAACATGCTCTAAGACTACCCAGGACATTCTAAAGTTTGTGATTTCAGTAAAAAACGCATTTATTTCTCATTTTTCCCAAACATTTTACATAAAATTTAGCAATATTTGATTAGTTTGCATTGAGTCTTTCCATTTTTTTTAGAAAAGAGAGAGAAATATAGTCACAATTCATACGTATTTTGACATAATAAGCGTTAATCAGCGTTATTTTTTATCGAAAATTTTTAATAAAAATTTTAATAAGAATTTGACTAATTTCACAGCATTTTTTTTTTTTTTTTTTTTTTTGAACGATCAAAAAATGTATATTTTACTTTAAGAAAACCGCACTATTTTATTGATATTTGACCCTTAACTAACTGGCACAGAAAATTCTAATTCACCTAACCAGTTCATCACTTCCACAGAAATTTCTGAGTCACTTAAGGTGACTGACTACTTTAGCAAGGAATAATTACAAAATGTTCTTAGAAAGATATTTTACACAGAACTTAACGCTGATCCCAAAAAATGAAGAGAAAAACGGGATGTCCCAAGCTCGTTTTCGAGATAATGAATTTTGAATATCAGACCATCTTGACAAGATTTCGTAAGAAAAATGGCGGAAATCAAGCTTTACACACAAAAATTCATAGCTCAAAAATAAAGAAGCTCTGTAAGCAATTTTCTAAGGACATCTACTTTAAACATTATTTTGGAAGACTACAAAAAATGTTAAAATTTTTAAAAATAAGCTAAAAATTTAACCCTACTTTCATTATTCGATTCTTCAACACCGAGACGCTTCAGTGTTTACATTTCGTAAGCGCTATGTATCATGGGATAACCCTGGACCCTCCCCCGCCCATATCCAGACAACATGTGGTGCAGGACTTTTTATTAAGATGCCTGACGTCAAAGCTTTAAGGTGGCTCCTGCAAGTAGTTTCTGTTTTTTTGGTCAAATTTCCCTTTTTTAACCTACTTCTGGTTAATCTTACTCTAGTTCAATGAATCCGAATTTTACATCAGATGTTAGACTTGGATGAAAGTATTGAAAAACATTGTTTTTACGCTAATTTACATTTCCATAGCAACGATAAATAGTCTACACAGTGTAGCACACTTAACGTCAAAGTTTCAAGAGATTTATTTCGTCTTTTCGATTTTGAATAAATTGGTGGTCAAACATTTTTAAAATGCGTTTTTTTTGTGTGTTTGAAATATAGGCGGTTTGACAAGGAATTGACTTCCACCAAATTTCTTCCCCACCCCCACTTCTCCGCGGTAAAGAATGCTTCAATGTTTTTACCGACACTTAGCCAAAAATAGTTGTAGTAAAATAAAGCTTTATTAGTTATTTGAATTCATTTATTATCAAAAAAAAAAAAAACAACCAGAAGCGAATGGAGAGTGCAAGAATTGGGTGTTCTTCTCGAAGGAGGACGGACATTATCTACGTCATCACAGTACTGAGAATTTAACTGCTGTCACACTAGACCTGTGCCAGATCACGTGTTACATGCACAAGTCATGCATGTCGTATAACTATCGTACGAGGTCTGCCACGTGTGAGATAAACGATGCAGATAAGTACAGCCACCCCGAGGACCTCGTAAGGAAAGCGAGCTCAGTGTACGTTGGTAAAGATGTAAGTATTTCATCTACTGTTTTAGTTGAGAAAATACTTGAGAAATGGTTCCTGTTAAAAGGTTTCCCATTGAAATAAAATGAATAATATTAAAGCTTTACAATGGAGCTGTCTTTGATAATCTTCTTAAAGCTTTATCAAGTATCTATCTCAGTATCATTGAGTAAAATAAAACACTTTTCCAATGCGCGCGATTCTCCATTTGACATCCCTTTTGACACAAGTATTTACTAACCTTTCTCAGTTGTCTTTGATAATCTTTGTGCTTTTGGTCTCCAGAATGCCTGCAGGAGTAACCCGTGTCCTCGAAATGCCACCTGTCAACCCAACGTTTATACCCAGAGCTACTCATGTCTGTGTCCTCTTGGTTTTAGTGGCCCATACTGCACAGGTAAATTTATATCTCTCTTGCTTTCCTTACTTTATTGCACGCGACATTGACTTGAATTTAAAATAACTGTTTATTTTTGATAGATTACTTTTATTTTAGCTAAGTTGTGTGCATATTCAGTGAATATACGCATGCATGTATATTTTGCCATTATGACATGCTTTGAGAACGCACATATAGGCATTCTAGAGTCTGAATGTCTCGTTTGTGGTAGTATAGCTCACACAGATCAGAATGTACCCTGAAACAACCTCTGGGCTGATCTAAGTCAGGGCATGGCTAACTCACACATCGAACCCTGAAACAACCTCTGGGCTGATCAAAGCTAGGGCACGGCTAAAGGCACGAATACTAGGAGCAAATATTTTTCTCTGCAACTTGTCTCGCAACGGCGTTGCGACACAAGTTGCAAGACGTTTTACACCTTTTACACCTACTTTTTGCAACGATTGCTGCAACTTGTCTTCATCGCCAGAAATTCCGAATCATTTTGGGCGGAGCTTATTATTCATGATTTTTACCCTGTCAATCCAGTAATTGTGTAGATTCGATTGTAATTGGGCTAGTAGATCACGTGACAATTGAATGTTTACCTCTCCGGTTGCGATAATAATGGCGTCTCGACGAGAAAAAGGTTTTATTCGGCATTAGATAGCACTTCCACAGTTGATATTTTACCCAAGATTTTAAACAAGATTGGATAAACGGAATAAACAACTTTTAGAAGAGTTCAGTGTAAAAATGCGCTTCATCTTGTACTTCAAAGACAAGTTACATCTCAAGATGGAGGCAGAACCGGAAGCCCTGTTAATGCTTAAACTTCACCTCGTAAAACCGAGACGAACATTTAAATATTCCTTCAGAAATTTCGGGAAATGCTTAAGACATACTTGCTCAATCAACTGGAAGTTCGGGAAGGAAAAAGTGTTTGACTAATTTGAGCTGAGAGCCGAAGATGTGAGACCAGAATCAGGTATTCTTATGATGATCCACTGTAATGTCTGACTATTATAGTCCTTGGCATTAAAATGTAATTACCGAGCTGAAAACTATCACCAACGGAATTAAATTGAGATCAAATGAAAGTTCGAATGCACTTCATTGTTTTTGAGGTTCGGGCTGGCTTATTTACCCAGTTAAAATTAAGATATTTTACTTTATCGAAATTTCTCAATACTTTTCCCACCATACCATATTTTTATTACCATACGTTTTATTAACATTACACTCTATCTTATTCCAGACATCGACGAGTGTGCATCAGACTCCAACAATTGTTCCAGTAATCACAATTGTATCAATACCGCTGGATCATATAACTGCAGTTGCAAGCCTGGTTACGAAGAACAGGGAATCACGTGCATAGGTAAATCTTCAGACCATTGGTACATTATCCAAAAAATATCTGCAACCTTTTTTCAGTCATTTTAGTTTGGCATCATTTCTTATTACATAGACCATATACTTTTGCAGTAAGCTCTGATTCTGTAGGGTCAAGACTGGAAGCGGTCCCTCTTATTCCCATGCACATAGTTTGGCTTATGTTACTTGATTCTGCAACACTCGCGATACCAGGAGGTACTGTTTATTAATATTCCACTCTTATTCCAGACATCGACGAGTGTGCATCAGACTCCAACAATTGTTCCAGTAATCACACTTGTATCAATGCTGCTGGATCTTATAACTGCATTTGCAAGCCTGGTTACGAAGAACAGGGAATCAAGTGCATAGGTAAATCTTTTTTTATTACTATTTAACTAAACATGTTGTTTTTCTAAACATTTACCCCAATAACACTGGATCATATTACTGCATTTCAATCCCATGTTACGTAGAAAAATGAATAATGTAGTGGTAGTGGTAGTGGTAGTGGTAGTGGTAGTGGTAGTGGTAGTGGTAGTGGTAGTGGTAGTGGTAGTGGTAGTGGTAGTGGTAGTGGTAGTGGTAGTGGTAGTGGTAGTGGTAGTGGTAGTGGTAGTGGTAGTGGTAGTGGTAGTGGTAGTGGTAGTGGTAGTGGTAGTGGTAGTGGTAGTGGTAGTGGTAGTGGTAGTGGTAGTGGTAGTGGTAGTGGTAGTGGTAGTGGTAGTGGTAGTGGTAGTGGTAGTGGTAGTGGTAGTGGTAGTGGTAGTGGTAGTGGTAGTGGTAGTGGTAGTGGTAGTGGTAGTGGTAGTGGTAGTGGTAGTGGTAGTGGTAGTGGTAGTGGTAGTGGTAGTGGTAGTGGTAGTGGTAGTGGTAGTGGTAGTGGTAGTGGTAGTGGTAGTGGTAGTGGTAGTGGTAGTGGTAGTGGTAGTGGTAGTGGTAGTGGTAGTGGTAGTGGTAGTGGTAGTGGTAGTGGTAGTGGTAGTGGTAGTGGTAGTGGTAGTGGTAGTGGTAGTGGTAGTGGTAGTGGTAGTGGTAGTGGTAGTGGTAGTGGTAGTGGTAGTGGTAGTGGTAGTGGTAGTGGTAGTGGTAGTGGTAGTGGTAGTGGTAGTGGTAGTGGTAGTGGTAGTGGTAGTGGTAGTGGTAGTGGTAGTGGTAGTGGTAGTGGTAGTGGTAGTGGTAGTGGTAGTGGTAGTGGTAGTGGTAGTGGTAGTGGTAGTGGTAGTGGTAGTGGTAGTGGTAGTGGTAGTGGTAGTGGTAGTGGTAGTGGTAGTGGTAGTGGTAGTGGTAGTGGTAGTGGTAGTGGTAGTGGTAGTGGTAGTGGTAGTGGTAGTGGTAGTGGTAGTGGTAGTGGTAGTGGTAGTGGTAGTGGTAGTGGTAGTGGTAGTGGTAGTGGTAGTGGTAGTGGTAGTGGTAGTGGTAGTGGTAGTGGTAGTGGTAGTGGTAGTGGTAGTGGTAGTGGTAGTGGTAGTGGTAGTGGTAGTGGTAGTGGTAGTGGTAGTGGTAGTGGTAGTGGTAGTGGTAGTGGTAGTGGTAGTGGTAGTGGTAGTGGTAGTGGTAGTGGTAGTGGTAGTGGTAGTGGTAGTGGTAGTGGTAGTGGTAGTGGTAGTGGTAGTGGTAGTGGTAGTGGTAGTGGTAGTGGTAGTGGTAGTGGTAGTGGTAGTGGTAGTGGTAGTGGTAGTGGTAGTGGTAGTGGTAGTGGTAGTGGTAGTGGTAGTGGTAGTGGTAGTGGTAGTGGTAGTGGTAGTGGTAGTGGTAGTGGTAGTGGTAGTGGTAGTGGTAGTGGTAGTGGTAGTGGTAGTGGTAGTGGTAGTGGTAGTGGTAGTGGTAGTGGTAGTGGTAGTGGTAGTGGTAGTGGTAGTGGTAGTGGTAGTGGTAGTGGTAGTGGTAGTGGTAGTGGTAGTGGTAGTGGTAGTGGTAGTGGTAGTGGTAGTGGTAGTGGTAGTGGTAGTGGTAGTGGTAGTGGTAGTGGTAGTGGTAGTGGTAGTGGTAGTGGTAGTGGTAGTGGTAGTGGTAGTGGTAGTGGTAGTGGTAGTGGTAGTGGTAGTGGTAGTGGTAGTGGTAGTGGTAGTGGTAGTGGTAGTGGTAGTGGTAGTGGTAGTGGTAGTGGTAGTGGTAGTGGTAGTGGTAGTGGTAGTGGTAGTGGTAGTGGTAGTGGTAGTGGTAGTGGTAGTGGTAGTGGTAGTGGTAGTGTAATTACTATTATTAATTATCATTGTCATCATTTTCCATTTCAAAGACATTTATTGTAGCTGGTCCGATTGTTGTGAAAAGCATTGTTTTCTTTTGGTGTAGATATTGATGAATGCAAAACTGATGCTCACAGCTGTTCTGCTGACCAAACCTGTGTGAACACTGAGGGCTCTTTTGAATGTAGATGCAATGATGGTTACAAGATGTTTGAAAACAACTGCGTGAAAATTGGTAAGACAACTCATTTGTACAGTCTGAATAAGTCAATCAATCAATCATAAATGGATGGATGGATGGATGGATGGATGGATGGAATAATATCTAATATATAGATTTAGGCACTGCCTAAAAGCGGAGCTCCCATAGATAGTATATTTAGTGCTAAAAACGTGACAATTGTGTGACGCGGCATAAGGCTGGTTATAGCGTTACCACTTCGTTAGATTTTACCAGAATCCAGAAGGAAAAACTAAAAGAAAAACCATTATTTTAAGCCTTCAAAAGCCTTAGAAAACTTTTCAATTCGAAGAATAATAATTATAGATTGTAGAACATATGAATACATGTATAGAACAAAGGATTTTATTCAGCAAATCTTAGTAATCAAAGTTGTAAGTTTTTTAGGTGGAAAGTAAACTACACTGAAAATTGTCGAAAAATATTACTGATAAGCTTAAGCTTACATTCACTTGAACTTCACATGTAAAAAGAGACATATTCATTAATGCAAGATAATAATTTTCTTTGTTAGTAAGTTAGTCTTTGAAAAGTATTTTTTTTAGATTTATTCTTAACTTTATTATCGAGCGAAAAATCTTACAAAAACATAAGCTTATCCATAAAAAAAAAACAAGCTCATCATTTTTGCGATTGTGTAATAGTAATAGCTGGAAAAGCCCAATAAATAGCAAATATTTGGTGTGATATGTATTCCTTTTTTATATTTCATTCAACATTAGAATAAATTATCTATAAAAATGTCAAAATATTCATATGATTATGAAACTGGAATCTTGTTTTGACTTCGCTTAAGGTTCGCTGGCCGTCAAATATATTTTTTCAAAGAACCACTGAAGTCTTTTTACTAAGTCTTAGCCTTTTTTCTTGAAATGGGATCAAAAACAAATAATCAAAGCTTCAAATATCGCTTTTTTGGTTCACAAGTAATGAAGAAAAAGATGATAAAAATCTAGAATGCAGTAAAAACGACAAACTATCCAAGTTTCTCTGACAATGTTTGCCGAACCAACGTCCTTGGCTTGTCTGAGAGTTTCTCCAGCTAGTTTACACATTTCTCGTCGATTTTTTACGAAATATTGGTTAAAATTAATGAATTTACCTTCTATGAAGTGTTTTCTACGAAACTGAAATATCATTCTTGCAGTAAAATCAGGTTTTTCTGGTCTACAGGCCACTTTTTCTCTCACTGAAGTTTCAGTCACGAAACTTAATTCATGGTAAGTTTAAGAATCTTCCCTCGCTTTCCCTCGCTAAATCTTCTTTAACAAGTCGCTAAAGTCGAAAAATTGTTTTTGTTCACTTTAAGACAGACATGACTTCGATTAAACGTATTTTTCGCATAGCAAAAATAAGAAAAAAATACTTCTTGATCCATCTTTGACTACATTATTGCAATTTTTCTGTGCAGTTGTGAGTAAGCAAAGCGCGCGGGAACCCTGTGCAAAGTGGTACACGGACGTATGTATGTATGTATGTATGGACAAATCAAGCCATGAAAAATCAAGTCGATGGGTTACCATTTTTTCTTAAGTATGGTGCTCCGCTCGCGCGGGCCTTCGGCCCGCGCGGGAGCTCCGCTAATACCGTCTTTCTCTTATGTTCAGTTGCAGATTATGTTATCACTGTGAACATGGGCGCCTACGTTGGTGCCAGTAATCATGATTTCAATGTATTCGTCAAACTCCATGGATCTCAATTCAAGGAAAATATAGATTCTTCAAATATACAGCTCTTCGGAGCCATTGAAGAAGGAAGGTAAGAGAAATTGCAAGCTGCACACGAACATCGATTCATATTTTTTTGATATGATGCCATCAAGACATGTCATCATACTCTGGCTCTAAAGCAGTTTTAGTATGAATGGGAAACATATGGTACTGACTTACAGCACGTATACTACATGCCGTAACACTGAAATAGCTTCGCATTGTCTTCCAGTAATTCATCCAATCACAACTCGTAGTTACGGCTACGGTAAGACAAGGTACAGCTACAGAACAGCTGCAGTGCTTTGTTACTGTTAATCACAGAACTGAAAGCAGCATTTTTGTATTTTGTATTTTGCATCTTTGCAAAATCAAAATCAATCTCTCTACCATTGTGTCACAAATACAAGAAATACATAGATAAACTAAATGCCAGCTATATTATAGTGCTCATTTAAATGTAACTTTTCAATTGGAATTTCAGTGTTAAACCAATGACGTTTAGCGGTAAACTGCCAAATATGGAATCGCTTCCCAAAATAACAATGAGTCATGATAACACAGGATCTGCTCCATCGTGGTTTTTGTTAGAGGTAAGAGAAAAATAGATATATGTTAAAGCAACGGACAGACCAGACCAGAACAATGTGTAATTGAAATCCTTTTCAATTTTGAAGGTCATTGTTGACAACAAGACTCAACGAATGAAGTACAGCTTCCAATGTCCATATTGTATGTCAGGAGGGAAGCCGTTGTGGTCAAAGGTGTTAAGTCTATCAAACTCTGAGCATTACTAGGTATTGAACAACAAGGTTTACAACAACGTAATATTATTCGACAGGATCTTGAGTTGTCTAAATTGCCACAGAAGTTTTCCCACAAATCAAGAGCCAGAAAAATCCCTACACCCCAGTACATTAAGTAGTGTTCAATAGTCTTGGTAGAAGACAGAAAATCCCTACACCCCATTACATTAAGTAGTGTTGAATGGTCTTGGTAGAAGCAAGAGCAATCCCCACACCCCAGTACATTATGTAGTGTTGAATGGTCTTGGTAGAAGCAAGAGCAATCCCCACACCCCAGTACATTATGTAGTGTTGAATGGTCTTGGTAGAAGCAAGAGCAATCCCTACACCCCAGTACATTATGTAGTGTTGAATGGTCTTGGTAGAAGACAGAGCAATCCCCACACCCCAGTACATTAAGTAGTGTTGAATGGTCTTGGTAGAAGACAGAACAATCCCCACACCCCAGTAAATTATGTAGTGTTAAATGGTCTTGGTAGAAGACAGAACAATCCCCACACCCCAGTACATTATGTAGTGTTGAATGGTCTTGGTACTCTTAGGGGTGACGCCAGATGACTGAAATTGAAAATATAGAAAAAGGCATGATTTACCCCCTCACCCCACCCACGTATCCTAATGCAGTGTCCAATGACACTTAGGGACTGGCCATTATTCATCACCTGGAGGGGTCGGGAGATTTAGGGGGGGGGGGAGTTAAATATATGTTTTTGTTAGATGAAGGATCGGCTATATCTTGACAGGTATCAAAGGAAGGGGAACCATCGACCCCCTCCCCTTCCCTCCCCTCCCCTTCATTTTGACTATATAATGAGCATTCTCATTGGTTGATAGATGCTCACGTGATACTAGTTAAATCTAACTGTATCCCGATCGGGATACAAGTGCCCAGCGCACGGAATAAAAATTCAAATTTTCTAAATTAACTTGTCTAAAATGATTAGCTATATAACAAAACGCTTAATGACTGATCCCTCGGGAAACCAGTTAGTTTTGTTTCCCTCGAATCTCAATGTTTCCCTCGGCCGGAGCCTCGGGAAACATTGAGATTCTCGGGAAACAAAACTAACTGTTTCCCTCGGGACCAGTCATTAAGTGTATAATATTCGTAGCCGTACTGTAGCCGTGATTGGGTGAATTACTGGAAGAAAATGAATAGGAAAACACCGTATGCGTGCTGTAAGTCAGTACTGTATGTTCCCCACTCATACGAAAACCAGCGTTCTGGTAAGTAGTGGAAACTCGTATTATCTAACTTGTACTAGTATCTACAAGTTTTTCTTTTCAATAATCTTTTGCATGCACTGATCAGATAATAACAGCAGAATGCTATACTGTAACCAAGGAAACGTATACAATAAAGATGTCATATATAGTAGTCATGGTGACGTATGTATAGCCCTGTACCATATGGTAGTCATGGAAACGTTAAGATTCTGAATCGCCATTGTTTTATGCCATGTATGGAAATATATCTCGAAAGGTATTTTGATAATCATAGTATTACTGTGCGGATACTCCAACCGGGATCACTTTGATAAACTAGTGTCATTAACCAATCAGATTGCAATATTTAGTTCAATAATTTTAGCTAGCTACGGACGTGAAATAAGGCCGCTTTAACTTTACCGTTATCTGAATAATCAGTTTCATTCAGGTGGTAACCATAGCAACGCAGGTTATAGGGGAAACTGTACCACATAAAACCAGGTAAACTGGACCAGGTGTACGGTAAAAAGATGTCATAATGACACCACAGTAGTCACATACTTGATAGCAGACTTTAGCGTTGCATGTCATCAACTGGCAAAACCCACCGGCACAATTTTGATTGCAAAGTTCAATGCTGGAGCAATTCAGATTGCAATTCAGAAAAAACTATTTAATGACTCAACTTTTCGGCAACACTTCCTTCTTTAGGAGTGAGACTGTTGAGTTTTTACACGCGATTTAAAAATAAAATTAAACTATCAGCGCGCACAAAAAAGCGTGCGCACGTGTATGTGAAATGATAAGTGAATAGAATTGAGTGAATTGTGCGCATGCATATACTTGCAAGAAAGCACCGTTTTAAAGCAAGAACTTGAAGCTAGTGGTTACTAGTTGGGACTGCGTGAGTTTGTTGAATACAACAAGTTTTTTCGTTCGTTTGTTCGTTCGTTCTGTTCGTTTGTTCGGTCGTTTGTTCGGTCGTTTGTTCGGTCGTTTGTTCGGTCGTTTGTTCGGTCGTTTTTTCGGTCGTTTGTTCGGTTTGTTCGGTTTGCCAGCCAGCCCGGCAGTCTATTGTTTTTAAATAACGCAAAGTTTATAAGCCATATTTTTAGAAACGTTTAATATTTTAGAACTAAGGTTTCCTTTATAAAAAAAAGTTATGTGCTCAGCCTCATACAATAATTATAATTGCTAAATATACCAAGATAGCTTAACTAATGAGAAGCGGCCATATTGCCTGTGTAAATTCCCGCGTTATTATCCTGCACTATTATGATCATGTATAGCTTTCAAACATATATACAATATATATAGCTATATATAACATCCATGTGCCAATCCTTATGTTTCGTACTGAAATGCTTACTTAATCCATCAAGCTTTAATCAACCTTGATTATTTGTAAAACCAAGTTCTACTTGCTCTTTTGCGTGAGCTCCATTCTTAGATGCTCTAGTCAGAGTACATTGGGAGCTTGATGGGTTTGACAATAGCACCCCTGGTATATCCATGTGAAGTAAATCATTCTCAGAATGTTCATTGATAGAACAACATGTGAAGAAACACCAAGCAACTCGTGACCGAAATTCATCGATGCCATACATAAAAATAACATCAATGACGATAGCAAATGAAAACTGTAGGCATCTTAATGACATAATTGTCTCAAAGTACGGAATATTGCACGTAGTGCAAGTGTGGTAAACTGCATTCATTACATGAAGCGGAACACAAAAAACTGCAAAAGACAATGCTAACAAGGCGACTGTGGCTGCAAGTTTGAAGTCTTTGTTCCTTATTTCGGTAGAAAGCGATTTATTTTTCTTTATTAGTATGGCCACGAAAAGACCAAAGCAGAACAATAAAAGAACTGGAAAGCCCAAGGCGCTTACTACCAGGGCAAGTTTATTAAAGTTATGATATAGGTAAACTAGAACAGCTATCAAGGAACATAAAATGGCAAGGAACCATACGGCTGCGCAAGTCAAATAATCAGGTAGGTCAGCAGCGATTCGGTGTTGAATTGGCCAGCCAATTGCATAAAGTCGCTCTGTCATTAAAATGACTATATGGAGAAGAACCAAAACTCCGTAGAAAAGATCAAATGTGTAGTACAATATGGCACTGAGTTTATACGTCATTGGTGAGTCGATCTCCACACTGGTATCATAAGCAAGGACATAGATCCATACAGGAGGAGCAGTAACTGTTAATAAGAGATTGGCAACCAGTAAACTTACTAAGAAGTGCCTGAGCTTAGGATGACGAAGTCTACCGCCGAGAACCTTTTTGATAAGTCTCAAAAGGATGAGATTCAGGATTAACGAGAAGATGAACTCTAGGCCCAAGATGGAGACCAATACCCAAGATAAGGTCGATGAAATGTTGTTCATCTTGTGCTTGTCCTCTATATTATGCCTGAAGTCTTGGATCAATTTTGTTGACTTTTATACAACTTAAATAAAAAAGAAAGCCATCATTAACTATCTTGCTTTTTAGTGTAACGGAGCATACAATATATATACAATTTTAAAATAATCGGAAAACAGGAGAATATTTTTTGATGGAAAGTTCTTTACATTCAAATATGATTACTGACCAACAACTAGCTAGTTCAGCTACTTACAAAAGGCACCGCCAGAAAACAAACCTCAGGTCCAATGATTCATAGGCTGTTTAAATGCTTAGCTGCTACAAATGAGCATGGTTGGAGGTCATCTTTTTTCGAGCCATTATGGCACTAACAGAGATTTAATGGCCTTTTACAGAGCTACATATTGGTCTACATATATTACATTTGATTGGCTATACTTTGAGTTGATTGGTAAAAAGAATGGATCCCATTTTGACCAATCTGAAAGCTCACAAAGATGTCTTATTTATGATTCCTTCCTTCCTTTCTCTTTTTTTCTTTCTTTCTTCATTTGTTGAAACTAATGATAATCACCAGCGGACTCTTAAGGCCCATTTACAATGGCAATTTTGGACATAGCACGACGTGAGCGACAATTTCAACGGCGATTTTATTGCAATCTCGATCGAAAGTGTAACCACCCGGCGATTTCATTGCAAACTGGCTGCGATATTTCCTAAAAATCAGTGTCTTTTTTCAAAAGATACCGATTAAAAGCTTTAATTTTTTTTAGTTTTTCTCGTCTGATCACTTTTTTTTAATTGTGCCACCGTTGGACATCCACCATCGCCAAATTTTCCTTCTAGTTCGAAATTGGCATTTGTTTCTCCCAATTGGGGTAGGTAAGGCAGCAAATTTTTGGTATTTTTCAAAATTGAAAATCGCCGCGAGTTGCACTACTTTTCGAGCATGCTTGAATTGGTGGCGACTTGGCTGCGATCTTAGGGTTGCGATGATAAAATCGCCGCTGAAAACATCGCTCAAGTGGCGCGACAAATTTGAGAGCGTAAACGGCCGATACTAAATCATAAATGCAGAGAAGTTTAAAAAAGCCCTTAGAAAACCTTCTATTTTTTTTTTATCCTTCATTTCCCTTCGTACATTTTTCATTCATTGCGCCGGCGACTAAATCCTATGAGTAAGCCAAAAAAATGAGACCAACACTCCATGCAGATGTTGAAACGATTTTACCACATTATTTGATGCTTTTAAAAAAGCTAATTTTGATTTGCAATATTTACTCTGAATATAATTTTTAAATTCTTTTTTTTTTTTTTATAGTTAAGAATATTTATTATTTGGCTTTAAATCCAATGTTTCAATTTCAATATTTTTCTTTTGCATCCCGCTGCTCACTCAGTTGCATGTCATTAGCATGACTATTTTCCTTCTCTGACCACAAGTGGTTTCATTACTAAGCCGCCTATTATATCCCTTTTCAGTTTAGTAGCACGAAGCCGACAATCTACTAGCAAATTCATTATATTATCAATTTACATGCAAAAAAACATCAATCTTGAAACTCTTTTGTTAAATGATGTCATTTGCTCCTTAGAAACCAATTATTGAGAATGGTAGAAAAAGCTACTATGGTTTTCATATCTCTTTTCATTACCTTACCAGCTGCCTTCACTGAGTGTTTTTGGTTACCAATGACTCATAAAAACTAAGCATCGAAAAACAAAAAAAGGTTACATCAAATAACTCTTACTCGATGTATCGAGTTTTCTTTTCGAAATTAACATAATATCTGCATGTTTCACTAGACATTTGTTATTGAAGATATTTTGATTTTTTAGCGTAGCGTTGAACGGATAAATTTAAATATTTCAACGTGACTTGTTGACAGACTTAAATTTGTTTTAAAATGATAAAATTAAGTTGTCCGTTATGTTTCAACCCAGAAAAGTCTTAAGAAACCTTTGACTTCATCAAAGGAAAAGATTTTGGGATCTCTTCTTGTCGATAACTTACCTTAATCCCTCTTTCGCTCCAGCTATCATGTACTCTAGCTAAAATCTCATCTGTTTAACTTGTTTTAATGTGTGGCAGGTCTAGACTCAAAGATCGACCATACTCGACCATGTTCAGTTAGACTTTGTAGTTATTGCATGTACTGACGACTGCTGTGGACACATGTGTATCATGCTAGATATGATGTATTTTTAACTGTTCACTAGACCGCTGGCAGGTTTTATCAGGAGGATGCCATAATATCTCATTAATATTCACTATGGATATTTATTTCTGTTCTAGTGTCAAATGACAGGTGGTTGATGGGTTATTATGATTCGTGCTTCAAAACATTTTGTTCAGACAAACGAACACGTATTCATGGTCAAAGTGTTTACATCGGAAAAAATAATACCTCATTCTAAAATTAGAACGTTATGTCATTAATTAAAATTTACCACGTTGCATTTCTTTTCTACAATTTCCTGCTTCAACAACATTTGTTTTCTATATTTGATTTATTTACGCTAGATGTATTTAGTGTTCACACATACTCAGAAAGGTTGGCATGTTTTGCCAATGAAAGATTGAAATATTCAATCTGATACTTATTTACTTTATTTACTATTATTGAGCTTTGCTGTATCACATTGAGTTTCGGTCAATTCATTCGAAATCACAACCAGACATCCAGTACTAATTAAGGTATACAGCCCGAAATGGTTTTATTACAACAGGTGTAGTTTACTTTTAATGCTGCTAGCATGCATACACTTTCCGCTTTTTCTAAACCTAGGGTCAAATCTACCCTAGGAGGGGTATGAGAGTAGCTAACGTGGTAACAATTTTATCCCCGCGAGTAGTATGACAGTAGTTTTTGAACCGATGCCGAATCAATTCGAGTCTATTCCGAAAGCGTGTTCGTCGTGTACGACAGAATTCGTGTTTGAATCGTGCTACAATAATTATTATGCTAATTTTGCTAATCTCAACGAACCCGAACGAACTTTTACGAAACAATAGATTTGAACTCGACGTGTTTACGGAAATGCTTCGGATTGTCTTCGGATTGTCTTCGAGTCAGGAATATCTCACACTTCGCGAATTATGAAAACGAGACTATTGTTTAACACATTACAACCGAACAATGGACCAAAGTTTGATACGGAATGATGAGACTAGCGATGGCTAGTATTCTAATGTATTTGTCGGAGCTTTTTATCTGACATAGTGTTCATAGCACACAGACTTTTTAAAATCCCTTTTATTACACATTTAGGGTCGGCATCGTGAAATAAAGCCGTGAATAATAACCATATCAGTGAAGTGATACGATACGATATCTCTTCAAGAACGGCAAACTGTCCAATAAAATCTCGCGATACTGATGTAGTATTACATAATCGACCCCTGTGTTATTTTTATAGGAAATGTATGGAGAATATTAATTTAGAGCTACCCTGATTTATAGCGAATAGGGGTTTTATCTACTCTGTGCCGGACTCGTGACAAACAACCTACCCAACAAGCTACTAAATAAACGTAAAATCGATCATTGAGTCAAGCGATAAAACAGTTCCCTGACTACTTGCCTTCGGAAGCTCTAGATTCCATACATCGTCTGTAAATCTGGCCATGCTCGAGCTCAAAAGCATCCCATTTGAATTCGAAACAATCTACGAAGTCATGAATTTTTTCTAACATCTCAGTTAATATAAATATGTCCTTGGGGACCATGTTTGTTATATTTTCCCCTACAAAACCACTGGGTTTTCATTTATTGGTAACACCGCTGACCATGTCCAATATTTTTGCTTATGTGTTGTTTAATTCCTGTTTTTTATTTTTCGTTATTTTGGAGTGCATGATTGGTTGGTTGGTTCGTTGGTTCGTTTCGGGTCATTGGTCGGTTGTTTTTTAGGTTCTTTCATTGATTGGTTGGTTTCAGAGTGATTGACTGGTTGGTCTTTGGGGGTGTTTGGTTGTAGATAGATAAATGATCGAGTAAGTGGTTGAGTTGGGTTTGCGGGATTTGAGATGATCTTGAGTTAATATGAAGTTTCCACTGAGTAAAATAAAAATATATATGCAGCTAAAAAATAAGCTAGCACTCTAACTATATTCGTGTAGAAATTCAAGGTTCAGGTCGACTTGCATGCCTTTCCTTGCCCGCGAAGGGCAATACTTGAGGTGGTTGGGGACCCATAGATCCTGCAATAGACATTTCTTCAAACTTTGTCTACAAAAATAACTTCATAGGTGAATCTCAAAAATAAACTTGATTTAAGGGGGTTAGACAGGGGAGGATTTTTTAATAATACAGTGAACTCCCTCTTAACGGACACCTGTATAAGACGGACACCTCTCTGAGACGAACACTAAATTTTGGTCCCTGCCATTTTCCCATACATTTTCTTTAAAAAAAACTCTCTATAAGACGGACACCTGTGTCGTTAACGGACATTTGAAAAATGTTTTTTTTCCGGCAAAATCTCCATTTTAAAAGGGAAATGTATGCACTAAATATAAAGTAAAACCTTTTTCCAGTGATTTGTATGTTTTGCATTGTTCAAAGGCAATAACACTAATGGATGATTAAAAAAGACCCAAAACCGACTTATTTTCTCTGTGTATGTTCATGACATTACGTAATAGCATTTTCGTGTCATGTTACCTTATGACTGTATAAAACGGACACCTCTCTAAGACGGACACTTTTTTCCGGTCCCGAAGGTATCCGTCTTAGAGGGAGTTCACTCTAACAGTTTTATTGACAACCAAAGTTGCAGTCATGAGATTGAATTACACTGGTAAAATAAGAAAACATATAAAAAACGCTACGTTTGGAAAATACTATAAATTCATAATAGAAGACATAATGAAAGATTTCTTAAAACGTTCAGTACTACACGTGGTTCAATAAAAAGTATATTGTTCCTTAAAGAGTATCTTGTGTTAAAGTTAAACGCAGGAAGAAGATTGTATAACTTGTGGCTTGAATCTTTGATATATAATGTGCAGAACAAGTTTCTCACATAACACTTGTCTGCGGGACGCAAGAGATTTCAAGAGATTTCAACTTGGAAGCTTCTATTCTTTTCTTTTCTTTTCTTCTCTTTTCTTTTCTTTTCTTTTCTTTTCTTTTCTTTTCTTTTCTTTTCTTTTCTTTTCTTTTCTTTTCTTTTCTTTTCTTTTCTTTTCTTTTCTTTTCTTTTCTTTTCTTTTCTTTTCTTTTCTTTTCTTTTCTTTTCTTTTCTTTTCTTTTTTTTTCTTTTCTTTTCTTTTCTTTTCTTTTGTATTTTCAATTTCAAACGCTGAACAAGCTTTTGACCTAGAAAGCACCTAGATATATAAGTGATCGAAAGTAATATGCGCGAAACGGATGCGCATTACTAAGGGTCATTTTCATTAGTAGTAATTATTTCGATATTAACTGCAAAACTGGATTTTCATTACCCTCTTCTTAAGGGCTTTGATTTCATTTTGGACAATATGGTGAGGTGTAAAATAAGCAATTCGTATTTATTATTGACCCCCTTGTACGTGCTGATATATACTTTGATTACGAATCAATTCAGCCCAAGGTGCCATAAAGAAGGCTCTGCTGGATGGCAAACAAATTAACTTTGAATTGATTCGTATCTTGAAATCTAAAGTATATTATAAGAGAAAAAGTATTTTGGAAAAGGTCTTGGATTGACATTAGTAATCCCGCAAAAAAAAAAAAAAAAAATGAAATAAAGAAGTCCGATTTTTTTTTGCCAGGCACGTGACTGTTTGTTGGAAAAGGCCTGTTCTATTTTTGGCCTATATTGACTACCATCCTCAGATTCACCATATGTAATATATATGTTACCAAAAAGAGCAGTTGAAGGGATATAATATTGTGGAATATCATATTAGGGACGTAAAAGAACCACTGAGGACGTAAAAAGAAACCCTGGCAGTGACCACCTTCAGTGTCTACACCTTATACTAACCACCTCTCATGATTGTAAAGCGCCTTTGAATATATACACATAGAAAGGGCGCTATATAAATCATAAATCATTATCATTATTATTAAATCATTAATACCGTCCTTCAGATTGACATTGTATAATATATATGATACAAATATAACCGAGAAAGGGAAATTGGATAGATGAAATTGTGCCATCATCCCTCATGTGAATGGATACTTCAGAATATAATCGGATTCTCCAGAATGCGATTTTGGATACTCTCAAATGAGAATGTCATCGGATATATTCATAGCATAAGAAGGCCAGTTGGTTATGGATGGATGGAATACGGATGACGTCATACGCCCCATATTCGAAAAAAGTACATTTATTTTAACTGACAACTAGGACAAAACTTCCAGTCATCGAGTATTGAATCCTCGTATGGACTTACGGCTGCACTGGAGATTTCAAACCCAACACCGCTATCCCGTGATTACATTACTGACTGATCAGGAAGCTCGGCCCCCAAGCCTAAGGGAGAGGTTAGTCGGCCCCTAAACAATAGATGATTAACCCCTTGCTATGACCAGCACACCCGGTATTTCGCTTGTATCGCTGATGGTTTTGTCGCTGTGGATATTTCTTTCCATGTGGAAAAATCCACATGCGATGTATAACCGAATCAGCTTTGGAGGTTATATTTTCACTTGCCTTAGAATATTTTGACAGGTGACATTTTTGGCACAATTAATCTTGCGCATTAATATATGAGTATTATAATCGGCAGTGAAAACAAAACAAAACAAAACAAACAAAAAAACCAACAAGCAGAACAATTGGAAACGACCCAAAAGTCTGCCGTTATCCAATCCATCTCGTATACATTCTTATTCTATGCCTTCGTCCAATTCATTTCATGCACATTCTTATTGGTATACCGTCATCCAATCCATCTCGTGTACATTCTTATTCCTACACGTTCATACAATCCATCTCGTGTACATTCTTATTCCTGTACGTTCATCCAATCCATCTCGTGTACATTCTTATTCCTACACGTTCATCCAATCCATCTCCTGTACATTCTTATTCCTGTACGTTCATCCAATCCATCTCGTGTACATTCATATCCCTATGCGTTCATCCAATCCATCTCGTGTACATTCTTATTCCTACACGTTCATCAAATCCATCTCATGTACATTCTTACTCCTATGCGCCCACCCCATCCATCTTGTACTCCCAAATTACTCTGCGAAAGTGATTTCCTGTAAGAATTTAACAGACCTCGCGCAAACATCCCATAATGTTAACCTTTTGAAGGTAAGTTTAATGAATAGAATTGTGCAACCATCCTTCAGACTGACCTCGTGTAAATATCCCATGATGATAACCCTGGAAGGTAAGTTTAATGAATAGAAATGTGCAACCATCCTTCAGACTGACCTCGCGCAAGCATCGCATTATGATAAAATTTGAATATCTGTTTTATGAATGGAATCGTTCCACCCTCCTTCACTCTGACCTCGCGTAAACCTCCTATAATGATAACCTTTGAATGTAAGTTTAATGAATAGAATTGTGCCACCATCCTTCAGATTGACCTCGCCCAAACATCCCATTATGATAAAATTTGAATATCTGTTTTATGAATGGAATCGTTCCACCCTCCTTCACTCTGACCTCGCGTAAACCTCCTATAATGATAACCTAGGATGGTGATGGATGTTTGATGGATGGAATGCAACCTTCTTAAAATTATATTGAATGCGAAGCTAACATGAAACATACAAAAAATCACAATTTTTCTCGATGGAATTTGTGGCATTTCTTTTGTGTTCCATGTTAGCCTCGCATTCAAAATAATTTTGAGGATGGTGCATTGTGCTACATGTACCTTCGTTATTGTTAAGTTTTATATTGTGGGAAACTGAGAAGCTAGATTCGTGCTTTGAGCTATACATTTCCTTTATACAGATCTTTTCAGGGGTAAATAAGTAATTTGTACCTATATCTGCGTAGCAAGAGCAACGATACTAATCTCGCAGGCAGGAACTCCCTGTGAAATCCATACCTGTCCTTGCTGAAAAAAAAATTTACGATTTCGAAATTTCGCGATCGAGATGTAATTTTTGGCGCCTTAGAAATTCCCGAAACGTATAGAACTCTAGATATTCGGCTCGCGCAAACATCACATCATATATAGTACTATAACCTACATTGCATCCAATGTTTTAGTAATTAATTAAAAAAACGAAATAGTAATTCTTTTTTTAATAGTTTTGTTTGTCAAAGAATTGCATACATTTTCCGTATCTCCTCTACGAGGCGCCACATTTATTTTGAAGGCGACATTATCATTTCGTGTCCAAATAAACGTTTTAATACTAACACGTTTAATTAAAAGTCTTTCAGCATTATAATGCATGATCGGATACTAGCTACTCACATCCTTCATTTGATATAATAGCTTGGATGCTTTTTGTTTTAGGAAAGACTTCGCCCTTTCATTATATTAATCAATTGCTTTCATTTGCTCTACATAAGATTTCAAGCCAGTAATGAACTTAAGATCCACAAAACTCAAATGTACCAAAACAGTGCTTCGTGCTTCATCAGTAGATCCTGGTTCATATTTCAATGGGGGAGAAGGGAATATTATAATAATTAGGGTTTTTCGAAACTGGTAACGAAACCACTGGCTTGAATGAAAAATAATGTTCTGCAAGGGCGTGCCAACGAGATCAAACAACTGCGAGAATGAAATATCAAAGAACTAAAACAATACAAAGGCTTCTTGGTTTTATTATTTATTATTTTGTCGCTATATGTATGCCCTTAGGGAGAATTTACGTAAACCACTCGGTTTATTAGGTATGAAAGAGATTCAAGACTATGATGATATACATATAATATATATATTGAAATAGTAAACCGACCTTTAAATCATTTTAAAAGAAGTTGTTCTGGAAATTAAACAATTTAATTGTTCGATCTACAAAAACACACTTCCAAGTTATTGACGAAGGACGAGGAAGATGCACAATATCGAGGCTTAACTTGGTGTCTTACTTCAGGTTTGAGTTTTTTCATACAGAGATTATAATACAGTTAGTTAAACTTTTTTCCCTTGGCTACTGTTTGGTATTTACAATAGTCATTTTGGCCGAGCAAGGATTTGGGGAAGGGGGTCAGAAACAAAGGGAACCCTCCACACACCCCTCCCCCGAGGATATTAAACTAGCTAGCTGCAAATCCTCACTCGGCTAAATCAACCAAGGCAAACAGGACACCAAAGAGTGCACATGACAGGGACTGTTGCAGCCGTCTAACAGTTGGTAGAGAAGAATCTTAAGAAACGGCCTTGAAGGCGAACCAATCAGTTATCCATGATCCTTAATGATTGGCAAATCAAGAGGCTGGCACTTTGCTCCCGCTCGCTGATCTGAAAATTAAATGTGACGTAGAAATGATATCACTGCAAAAACGAGGTGTCATGAAGCCTGCGAACATTGACTTATAAACGTTTATATCTGAGATAAGTCTAGATTTTCAGGAGAGGTTTTTGATTCTTACATACATTTACTATGATATTCATTATTGAGTTGGAAAATAAAATGATAAAATAACCGTTTCCCGAGTCGCCGGCCTACTAAGGATGACACCTCAGTTTCGAAATTTTTTTTGGCTTCTGATTCGCTAATATTTTCCTCAGATCAGCTGGCAAAGGAAAAGAAATACTTATATATCTTACAATTGGTTGCCAAAGAACTTGAATGCCATATATATCATTAAATAATGGTTTCCGAGAACTGGCGAGATACGTTCTATATTTCGAGACAAAACCTCGTTAGCTTTCGTGCATCAATTTCAAGAATTCGGAAGCTGGCCTGCTACTTGTCACTATAGTAGCCAGACGTTTTCAAATCATTTTACCTTTAGTAGACTCACGGAGCCCGGTCGGCATGCTGACGGTGATTGAGTGAATATAGCACTCATGCAGATAAATAATAAATACGAAGGATGTTTTTTTTCTTTCGAAATCGGTCTGCTGTTATGACTTATAGTTTTAAACAGGGTTACTGAATACCTAACACGGTTTCCAATTGTTATTCATGGGGATTTATCTCTGTTTAATGGCGTTGCTTATAGTCAATCACACCACAGAGTTCAGAGAGATTGGTGTTGAAAGTTTATCAGATCATATTGTAAATTCCATTTCTCCATGTGGGATGGGCGAAAATATTGAAAGTGCTAATTTATCACCTATGTACGCATGCTCACTAACGCAAGCTCGACACATTACCTTACTATTTTCTCTTGTGATTTGCCGTGTTGTGGAAAGCTCATTAGGTATACAATAGATCTCTTTCACGTGACGTCAAAGCAGCTCAATTTGGAGGACAAAACAAAAGAATTTCAATCTCCTGAGAAATATGACCTATTGTTTTGTCCTCCAAATTGAGCTTCATTCCGAAGTGATGCAAGGAGTCTATAAGATAGATAGATACCTCGAATGTTGGAAATAAATGACATCAGTGAAACTTCTTTAGCTTGTTGAGCTCTTTCCATTAATATCCTTTCCTTCACTGAAGTCACTAAGCTCATAGTCGCCTCTGCTGGCTTGTGAAACACGGTCTGTGAAAGACCTTTTAGAAGATCTCCTGGAGAACGATTGCGAAAACCTTCTTTTTCTCAAGAGCATTGCGATTGGTCGTCGGAATTCAGGCATGCGCGCTGAGTATATGACAGGATTTAATGCGGATCCCATATAATGGAGAGCTTTACAGAAACTCACAAGGTTAAAGGTAACTGATACTGCGCACTTCCGGCATGCAAAGAGAACCATGTTAAGACTGAAAAATGGCAACCATGTGATAAGAAATAGCAAAACGAGAGTGAAAACAGTGATGGCTGTTTTACTCTCCCTTTTAACTACTTTGGCTCGGCTGCGAGTCATTTTGGTTTGTTTCTTCACGATGATCATAATGCTCAAATAAGCAACGCATATGATGGAAAAAGGAATAAAGAACCCAAGAGCAGAGTAGATCATAAAAGTGCCTTTCCATTTTATTCCCTGTGGCAGGAAAAAATATGATGCAGCTACCAATCCACCGCTGACCCAAATGATTGCGAGTATCATTATGTTGTAAATTGTTCTCGATGTGCGATGACGTAATGGTAACGCAATAGCATACAGTCTTTCCAAACTAATGGTCATCAAATGTAATATGGAAAGCATTCCAGAGAAAATATCCATGGGGCTGAAAATTTGCTTCACAATCATGGCCTGTTCGTAAGTTTTATTATACAAAAGATTGAAATAGGCCACCCATAAAGGGATTGTTACCAAACCAACAAGAACATCAGCTGCGGCAAGCCCAATCACAAAGTAGTTGGTCCTTGTTCGAAGGTTTCGTTTCTTGTAAAACACGGTGATTATAAGAACGTTACCAGTGAATGCAGCAAAAGCGATAAGAGCGTAGAAGGACGACCATATCACTAACCAAGGATATTCTATAAAATTTCCTTGACCACCACCACGCAGCGAGTTATTTCCGTTTGAGGACAAGTTCAACATACTGCTGTAGTTATTATTTTCTGAAAACATCAAACATGAAGAATGAGGAGTTATTATTTAGTAGTCAAACCAAGTGAAGTACCATGTTGCTGTTAGCAATCTCTTACTGCGCTACTGTTTGACTTGAATCTTTTGGTATATTATCTGATAGACTTGATGATTGCATTTCCCTGGTAAAGGTTTGAACATCAGAGTAATTATCCCCTGGCAAAATTAGATATCCCGTATCAACTCAGATAAACATGTCATTTATTTTAGTATAAACCTACTACTAATGGTCTATCACAAATCCTGCGCCATGATTGGCTGAGCTACTATAGTGGTGTATTGGTGATAGACCACTAGTAGGCCGATTTCGAAAGCCAGAACAATGACAAAAAAACAATTATTTATTCGACCAATTAGTAGGGTTATTCAAAAACAATAAGACCCCTCGCCCACCCGGTGTACGAGTCAATAGCCCATCCAGCCTTTGTAGACCATTTGGGATATCGATGCGGATCTAATTGTTAAAGTGCCTATCAAGTCAACTCTGACGGTTTACTTTGAAAATCATTTCTAAATGTAGGGTATATTACAATGGCATAGATTCACAGGATAGAATCTTCTCAATTCAGAGATATAAAGGTTTAAAACTAAAAAAATGCAAATTAGATGTCATCTTGGCATGTTTGCCAAAGAAACAACCGCAGACCTACGCCATTTAATAAAAAAAATCCTTGAAATTGTAATTTTGGTGTTAATATTTTGGATACTCGTTTGATTTCAAGTTAGATAACTGAACCAATAATGAAATAGGAGAAGAAATTGAGAAATCGTGTTCACGTTTTGACTTGATGACGTCATCATTTTGTAATTTCTATATTGAATATCTCAACAATGAAAAAAAACATCAAAGCAAATTAAATAAATAAATGCCATTCTTATCGATTTTATAATTGCTCTCAAATGACATCCTGTAAGAATTAGATGCACCTTAAAAGAAATTAATTCCACTGCTGTAAAACTTCTGCTAAATCAAAAATTAATAAGCATGAGGACTCCTATCGTTGTGTTAATCTTCGTGCTTGTAACCAAAACCTAGTACTGAATAATTCTGCACCATATTCCTGAACTAATTGTGGTAGTTTGGATAAGAAAAGTCATGAGGGTTAAGGTCTGTCGCATGCATGGATTTTCTTTGTGTTTCTTTCACTGGAGCTGCTCTAAGCTGCTGTAGCTATCGATCTTCCATAGATTAGCTTATAGTATGCATTTATAAGTACTATCTACTAATTTTGTTTTTAATCTTGGCTTAAGTCCATGTAAGCCATCAACTTTGTAACTAGCTGTAAAAGTGTTAAACTACAATGCACGAGCGAAACTATAACCCTGATATTGGGACAATATGCCACTCAGTAGCCTGGCATTCAAAAAAAAAAACAAAAAAAACAAGAACCAACCAAAAAATAAATAAAATAAAATAACAACAAATGAAAATAAAAACGTAAACGTAATAATAACAACGACAAAAGGCTTAAAGCATTAAGTTATTTTGTTTTTTAAAAATAGGGCGACGATTAAGAGACACAGAGTTCTCCTTCGATACTTTCAATGTATCTTGATAAATATAGATAGACATAAAACTTCCAAACTGAATGCCATAAAAAGAAAGGTTTTAACATGAAAAATAAAACCGTTGCAAATATCGAGACTTGTTTGGTCTACGCGTATCTAAAATTAATAATGAAATCCATTGAGGTAATCGCCGAAAAGATAAATTCATAAAATGAAACACATTTGCATATTTCCCACAGATTTAAACCAGATGAGATGAATTTACAACGTTTGATGTGGTATTACAGTTAGTTGCATAATGAAATAAATAGTTCATTCAATAAAGCGACCAAAAAAAATTCAACTATAATATTGAGCTTTTGCATATTCAACTCAGTCGCTCGCCTCTCTTTATGCTGTATTCTTAAAAAAATCCTAATCCTATAATGAGCATGCTATTGAAGGTTGCCAATGTTTACCCGTAGTGGTCAAATTTGACGAGTCTGCACCTCAAAAAGCAAATACAAGAGGGGGATAACAACAGAGATGTGAGATTAAAGACTGATATGAAAATAAGAAAATTCCCACAGCAATTTTGATATATACCTCAGGTGGGAAAGAAATGGCACTGTTAGAGCTCAATAATTATATAAGAGTTACCTTAACATACAGGTTTTATTTTTGTTTTGTTCAGGCACCCCTTCTATTCTTCTCTTCGTTCGGCAAGGATTCCTTGGAATAGCTTTTTCAGGATATCTTCCCCGGCTTTCTTCGATGAGGATATCTATTCAACAACAATATGAAACACAGGAGTTTTCTTTTTCATCATCTTTTCAATTCGACTTAAAATTAAGATTTTTGTTATTTGTCCATCAAGTCAGCGGGACACAACACACGCAATAATCCTTCCTAGATTCCCACGAGTGCTTTTTCTGTATGAGCAACAGTGGCTATAATGCAAACAACAGTGTCAAAAATCTTCTACTCGGCCATGAATTCATGAATTGATTTGTAGAGTACGGAAGAAAGGTATGTCAATGCTGTCATCTAAAGAAAGCTAATTGTACAACCATTTATCTACCATCTAATGTGATAGGCTTTATAAATTACTTCATTTCCTCTAAACTTATCATGCTCCAAACCTATTGTAAAGCAATTTTGCGTTAAAAATTTTTTTTTCTATATAAATATTTTACCTGTCTATATATATTTTTGCTCTCTGTCTCTCAACCTCTATCTTAATACAATTGTCTAAAAGTTTTTTCACCCTTACCTGAATAATTCACTAAGGGTTTGATATTGAGAAACTCTCATAAAGGTGCCGCCATCATATTAAAATGACACAATGCAAAGTCGTGATCGAAGATACCAAAGTTTCTATTATTAGTTTGCTCAAAGTATTTGTTATTTTTCCATATTTCCGCCATTATAACCCACTTTATTGTGTTTTGATTGTTAGATGGCTGACTTGCTGCTTCGTCTGTCACATTTTCGAAGTCTTATCCAGTCAAATTAACACCTAATATTTTTCTTCGAGACAGTTTGATTAAAATTTGATTCATGGGGAGCTCTGTTAGACAGGAGATACTAAATGAGGGTTTTGTCATGTTTAACACCAGCTTTTTCAGTTAAATGGATGCAGTGGATGAATTTGGATAGCAAATAGATTATCGATTAATGAAAATTGGAACGAAAATTTTAACTTGAAAATATTTTCAAACCAGAATATTTTTTTGAAGAGAAAAACATAACTAATAGCTAATGATTTCCTTGTCGTTTCAAGGGTTGTGTGTGTTTATTTTTCTTGTCATTCATTCACTAATTTCATTCATGTTATTATAGAAAATCTTTCGAAATTATCGTCAAATCTATTACTTTACCGCCACAAACCTAATTTGCTTCTCATAATATCAATCTCAACAGATACCAACAACAACAACAACAACAAAAATAAATAAATAAAAAGGCCAAAAAATAATAAAACACTGCATTTTATTCTATACAATAAGGAATAAGGTCCTTTCTTTAATGTCTTCCTGCTTTCCTTAACCAAATTAAAACTCTGTGTGGCTTCATCTTTTTATAAGCTTGCTGGCTGCTTTTGCTGCCATTATAAACAACACTTATAATCTACTACTACTACTACTACTACTACTACTATTACTACTACTACTACTACTACTACTACTACTACTACTACTACTACTACTACTACTACTACTACTACTACTACTACTACTACTACTACTACTTTATTACTATTACTACGTTTTGCATCAAATTAAGAGCTTGGAGTGCAATGAACCAGTGCGCAGTTAATGAGTGGTTGGAGATTCAAATACAGAGAAAATGGCTGAAACTCTTTTACCAGTGCATTTTCAACGCGGTTTTTGAAACCAGAAGCACCAAACATGATTATGATGGCCACAAAAACGACTAAGTATGTTATGTGAGAGAGATTGATTTAAGCTTCCCAGAATGAATGTCTTCAATACCTTTTATATAAGACAACTATTTTGATAACAATCGAAGAGACTGATAATAGCTTTCCTCACCTGCTCTTTCCACGTTCTATTTCCTGCTGTTTATGCTGATAATATCACAGGACAGACAAACCAATTAAGAGTGTTTTTTTTTTACATTACCAAGCTTTAAAGCTGGTTTGCTAGTCATTACTGAGTAATCCACTTCATGGTCCAACAATAAATTGAATTTTATTTTGGTTTGACGACTTGGGGGCTTTCCTTCACGTTCGTCAACTACAAGGTGTTTTCCTGTATCTTGAACAAACGAAAGTAGATCCCTAAAATGATTATTGATAGTACGAGAGCAGCTATTTTATTTTTCTTTCTCAGCTTCCTTTTTTCCCGTTGTTTCTTATAGTACATTTAAGTATTTTTTTTTAAATATTCGCTTCTTGAGCGAACCAGAGATAAGATATCAATCTTAGCTTGAAATGTCACAACTCATGGCTTAGTATTTAGTGACTGATTTATAAATATCCTAAAAAAAGTTATATTTTCTTCTAACATTTCATGGATATTTATTTGGAAACTGTAGAAGCCAAATCTATCTTTTTTTTCTTCAGAGTAACTTGTATTGAGATGAATTTACTGATTAAATCACTTTTTTGGGCAGTATATTTTGTTATCATTATTTTGCCTGAGGCGAGCATCAAACAATGCAAACCAATTCGACATGGTGACTTTCTTATTATTTTTGATCATTTTTTTATACATTTTTCCTTTCCCTTTCACTGACGTTAATTAAAAGCTAAGGCATGACAAAATAAAGTGGAATATTTCAAATGAAGTAGAATCATTAGCATCGCGAAGAGCCAAATTTTAAAACCATTTTTTATCCTGCATATTTTTGTTTGAGGTAATCAAATCTCCAGTAGCAACGTATTTTTCAATTATTCGGACTTTCCAAAGTAAACTCACTGTTTCTTACGAAATAGTTGTTATTATTCACTCGAGATTTAAGACAAAAATAGACAGTTAACGTAAACTAATGAATCATTCGTACTGTCGGAACACTACAATGTTTTCTAAGGAATGTTTTCCATTTGAGGAGAGAAAGATGCAGATTGCATAGTAGTTGAATACATATAGGGTCGACTGTCTGCCTAGAGATATTGACACCGCATGGCTTTAAGCGGCATATCAGTTTACTCGTAAAGAATCCATCAATCAGTACAGATAAATGCCTCTAAACTGGAGACTTTCTAATCGTCCCGTGCTAAAAGTTTGATGTGAATTCTCTTCGCCTTACCGTTCAAGAGTCATGAGCAGAAATACAAAAAACAACTCAGTAATACTGCATGCGTTGTTTTTGGCATGTTGTCAAAACAATCGAATTGCCAAGTATTAAGTTGGCTAAGCACACACAATGTTTTTGGGCAAAGTTATTTAGGCAGATAAGATCTTAAATATCTTTTTTTTTTTATATATAAAGTTTCAATATTTACCTTGTGCTCATTGATAGTCTAAGTAGCTTGATGAAGATTTGTGATGAGACATCCAATATAATTCTTACCTCACTGCTTTCAGTATCTAGTATATACCTGCAAAATAATACATCTATATATTAGAAATTATACGAATATTTCCCAAAAATATAGCAAATTGTCGTTAAAACGTCGCTAACCTGGAATTCAAACAAGCAACAAAACAGCAGCTTATCGTGAAGTACCAATTGCTACAGAATCAACCACAAGATCACTTGTGATGGCAATATTTCAGATAAACAAGATTTACAAGAATTTCTTGATATTTTTTAGGCAGAACATAACCGTCCAGTGTTGAAAATTTCGCAGTTTAGTACTCAAGCAAACACTTGAAGCCTAAATGTAAACTAACCAGGCCATGGAATTAAGCGGATATCGATTTGAAGGAATTTAATTAAGTAGCAGCCGATTGTTGGTGGGATAAGGATCTCTTTTTTGTCATCAATTCGTATAATCAATTTAGTTTCTGCCATCAATTGACTGGAATGAGGACACCCCACGGCAAGAAAAGGAATAACACAATGAATTTGAATTATTAGCTGTACATAATCATATATAGCCTGTGAAGTGTTGGTCTTGTCATGCAGGAAGCATGAAAACATTAATTGCAAAAAAAGGAATTATGAAGCACTTAAACAATCCACGATGAAGATTGCTCTATGATTATGCACTTTTTCCTTAGTTCATTAAACAGACTTGCCTGGAAGCCCTAACCAGCTTGCCGCAGAAATATCTAAAAAGGTACTATAGTGCTGAATTAGCTTTGACAAGAAAATCTTTTGTTATAAGATAAACAAACAATGAAGACAAAGAACTATAAACAAATAAAAGAATTAAGCAAAACATTGAAGTTGTGTCCGTCGGAAAGTGAAATATATCAGTGTTGAAAAACGCCCTGGTCAGCCATCACTAAGGGCAAGGAGTGAGGTCAGATATTGTTGAAAGCAACAGCAATCAGAAGTCGATAATACTGAGTCGACTGACTCACTGACTGACTGCTACTACTATTCAACCGTCAGCTGCCATAATAATGATAATAATAATAATAATAATAATAATAATAATAATAATAATAAGCGTTTTGTCGTATATTATCAAAACTTTATTTCATTTTTTTTTTTTTTTCATTTCCAATTGTAAATCTCACTAAAAATAGGTAATTTAAAACTGACTACTTGAATTTTAAGATAATACACACAAAACAAAACAAACAAGAAAAAAGAAGAAAAAACCTTACAGGATTATCCCAAGCTTTGTTTCTGCAACAAAAAATGTAGTTGATCTTATGGTTATATTCGTCATTTTTCTAATTATAAATTTTTGGTGTTTTGTATTTTTCTTTTTTGTGTTCAGCATTATTTTTAAGATTGACTCAAATCCCCACAGTCAGTTCTAGAACATCGAGGCATCTAGGTGATGTTAACAGGAGTAGATCGGGAAGATGGGCGTCACCAGTTATGACAGATGGGCTGTAAAAACCAAGAATGTCGGCGTAGAGGGAAGAATTGTTAACAGGTTGTAGTGAAGTGGCAAGGAAGTTGAGAACTGAGTAATGTATCCAGGTAAATCGATTCAAGATAGTACTGACATCCAGCGACGACATGAAGAAGAGTTTCAGGATTAAAGCATAAGGAGCAGTCGGTACTTGGTGATATGCTCCACTTTTTTAAAGGTTTTAAGAGTTAAGCGATGGCAAAGAAAACTTGATAACATTGGAGAAAAATAAGCTTTGTGATTACTTGTTAATTTTTAGCTGTTAGTTAGTTAGTTGTATTGTAGTCTGTCTTCTTGGTTGGAACGAAAATCTTTAACTATACTTTCTTTGTCGATTTGTAGACGTCATATATTTGCAAGTTGCTTGTTGACTTCCAGAGAACTTGTACAGAATCATTGCGTGATTTTTTTAAGGCATTTCTGAGTACTATGTGACAATATTTGAATTTACTGCGATTCTCAATATTCTGAAAACTCAGGTACCTCTGAAATTTTTGACTGGTGGGAGTGAAAAATCAAAATTCCAACGGGCAATTCGTAACTACAGAGTTCGCAGAATATTGAGAATCGCAGTAATAGAAGGAGGAATGATATTCAGATCAAACTTGTTACATGCAAGAAAAATTATATTTAGTGTTCCAGAAATAGGGATTTCATGCCATTTACAGATATATTGGTTTACTAAAGAGTCGAGATTTTCTGTTATCCAAGTTTTGGTAAGGTCGGCAACAGTTAAGTTACAGTTACAGTTAGATACCGAGACATTTTGGACTGGACATAGCGACTATACAGCTGGAGTTTATTTTTAGGATGCAGAGGCTTCATATCGATGTCAGACATCAGGTCACGTACGAGGGCGGTCAGCTCAGACATGTGTTGTTGGTTAGACATGTCGAAATCAAAGAATCTTCCTAAATAACGAAAAGATTCCCCGATTTTGACACAAGGCACGAGAACAGGAGTTTTGAGGAGTGGAGGAATGAGGAGTTTTGGCAGATACTGGACAGATTTGGTGCAAAGTTTCTTGAACCAGAAGTAGTACATTTGTCAACTCTTATTATCATGTTTGACCGTTGACACCAAATTGTAAAGCGGTTAATAATAATAATAATAATAATAATAATAATAATAATAATAATAATAATGGAAACTTTAGAACTGTTTTTTTTAAATTACAATCGTAAACCTCACTTTCAGGTTTAGTTTACAATCGTCCACTTTATTCGTATGACTTCCACAAAAAGATACCTATGATTTTGATGATACTGACTACAGTTACGAAATTAAACAAAAAAACAAAAACAAAAAAAACATAAAAACAAAAACACACGTATAAGCCCGCTGAAAACTCATAAAGCCTGTAATTATCTTTTATCCATCATCAAGGCAAGTGAAAAAAATGAACACCCGCGATTTATTAAATCTTCACGTGAATGCAACTTAAATTCATAACATGGATCAACCCACGTACAATGGTATTCTTAATCTATTGATTATGTTTCTGATGAAATTGTTCTATTGTTTGTCAATTAAACCTAGTTTCTTTAACATGGTAAGGTAGTCTCGCGACTCCTTTTCAAACATACCTTGAGCACTAACAGATAAATTGATGAACTTAACTTTCTTAAAATGCTTAGGCTGTATATCAATTATTTTATCGGTAGTATTTATTTCTTTACGGGATAAGTTATTCTGTAAATTTGTCTTAAAACCCACTGTTGATTGTCTAGAGTCGAGATTAAGAGATCTAGACGATGGCTATCACCTGACTTAATATGGTGAAAGGGCATTTGCAGTCTACTAGTAGGAGATCAGGCGACAGGACAAAGTCTTTTACCACTTGTAGGGACTTAGCGAGAATTTGTAGAATGGGTAATGCATGTCTCCATGTGAATCGACCTTGTTCAAGATATGCTGTGCATCCAGCAATCGTACGTGTATTGAGAAGAGATTTAGCTGATAAAAAGAGGGTCCTAAAGAGGTAAGCTGGGAATTGGGATTCGCCTTTTTGGGGCTCGGAAAATGGGATATTATTTTGGACAATGTAGGGCCAGGAAATCGCATTAGGACTCTCCCTGCCCTTCAGGACCCTGTAAGAAGAATGAGCAATCAGAAAATGAGGAAATGTCCCATATTACGAGATGTTTTTGGGTTGGAAGAGTGTTATTGATGTAGCGAATTGTGAAGTAATAAATATTGTGTATAAATAAATAAATTAATTAATTAAGATAACAAAGATTGCGCTGATGACCAAATGCTATACACCGAATGCCAATGTGGCCGCCATTTACTTTTATGAATAAAAACGTAATCTTAAAAAATAAGCATCTCCATCAGAAAGAAGAAACAAAACTATGTATTATTGGATAGTTTCATTGCTATAAATTGACTTCAAGTGAAGCTATTTGGAATCAAAATTACAGAGATTTGTATATGTGTGTTCAGTAATCTGTTTCCTTGCTAGCCTCGTTGTGGGGTTTTTCACGTTTTAAAATTAGCTAAAATTCTCTTAACTTCTCAAGAATTTAATATTGTTGTCTCAAACTTACTAACTTTGTCGATATCATTCTAACCTGTAATTGTAATGTAGCGGTCAACTAAAATATGAATTTAAAAAATTCGGTCAATGAAGCTATGAAGAAGAAACCTCACATGCGATGCCAATCATTTAATTTGTGATTTATTTTCTTGCTTTTCATGAATGACATTTTGATGACATTTTTTGTTGATATGAAGACATCATATATCGAATATTGGCATGCGTACTCGTGGAGTTCCAAAAATCCAAATATATACCTGTTATAACCTATTGGAAAACGGTAAGTTGGAGGCTGCGTGAATTTTACTTGATTTTACTGAAGCCAGATTTGTTTGGAGCAAGGAACACATTGCTATAATAATAATAATATTAATAATAATAATAATAATAATAATAATAATAATAATAATAATAATAATAATAATGATGATGATGATGATAATAATAATAATAATAAAATAATAATACTAATAATATTATTATCATTATTATATAATATATTTTCTTATAATTTCGAGAGCACTAGTACGGCAGATGAGCGCGATAAACTGCCTTATTTATGCACAGCAATTATCAAGGGTACGCTATCCTTTGTTCAGCTGAAACCCTCTGAAAAGGTAATTTCTTGAATGAAATATGCAACGTTATAAAGAACAACAGTAAGTTCGACAACCACTTTAATCTGGCTTACTAGCTTCAAAAAGATAACCGGCCCTCATGATCCGACTCTCAATACTCACGCCCTGTTATATAAGGGATTCATATCTATTCTGTGAAAAAAAGAGGAAAAGGAGGGAAAAAACAAGTAAGAAAGAAAGAAACTTGCTCAGTACTAAATGAGATTACGTTACCAAGGTTCAAAGAACATGCTAAACCTAATTGTGCTTGCGAGAACTGGATGGAATTGAACTTGCTTTTTAGCGATTTTTCTTCGTTTTAAATCTTAAGCCTCAAATAAAAAAAATATGTATAGCTTGATTTTTTAGCTTGAATACTTACTGTAATCCAAAGCAATCGACGACAGATTTTGGTCTTAGTGTTGTAGACTGACAGGTTTTCCGTAAGATTAGTTATTTTTTCATAAGTTATTAAATGTTTAATGTTTATTCAGCTGTTGTTTTAGATTTTCTCTTTCTCTTAAAAAGGCCGGTAATTTGTTGAAGTTCAAGGTTATTATTGTTTGCATTTATTCTTGGCAACGGCTTTATTTTATGGTTCTTGATAACTTGTAAGACTAGTGTCTACCTGTTTTTTTTTAAGCAACGGGACGTCCTTCAGCCAAACCATACAACAAAATTCGCGACGACGCACAAGTGATATAACTGGGAAATTAGAATCTAAAAAAATTGAAATACTAGGTAGATGTTAAATTGCCTTGTAAAAGAAAACGAATGAGCAAAACAGAGTATGTTACGAAGGAAGTGGCGTCGCCAGTTAGACGACAGACACTTTAATGAATAAAACGTTTAGACGCCAATTGAATGAATACGTTAGACGTATTGAGAGGGGGGAAATTGTTTAAGACACCATAATATAAAAAAAAATCCAGTTTCAAGTCGTTAGAAAAAAAATACAGCCCAGTTTAGACGTCGAATTTGACGTAAGACATATTGAGAGGGGAAATTAATTGTAGACACAATAATGATAAAAAAGTTCAGTTTCAAATCATTAGAAAAAAATACAGCCCAGTTTAGACGTCGAATTTGACATATGCCAAATCTACTGCAAATTTATTCAAACAATATGTTTTGTCTCAACTGTGCCTTAAAGGTATCTGCCGATTTTCCTTTTGCAAGTGGTCAAGTTGTTTCTATTGGTGTGTGATATAGCATATGATTCTTATGGTATACCAGCTATATGCGGTTAGTTTAACTATAACCAACTACTGATTAACATATTTAATCTTGTTCTCCATACCAACAATCTCTTTGACATCCAGACACAGGACCCGGATTATTTACAACAGTTATTAAAGATCTTCATTTTGAGACAAGTCTGGCATAAATTTTGAATTATTAATAATGACAAAAAGGAAAAAATAAATAGTCAGTCATTATTAATGTCTTACCCTCTAGCGATAGTAGAGAAAAAAATAAAATCTGATAACTTAGAAAAACAAAGATACAAAGAAAAAAAGAGTTTGGAATCGTCATTAACTGCAATACGCAGTCGTCACACTTCGAGACAAGTGTGGTATTGATTTTGAATTATTAATAACGACAAAGGAAGAAAAAATAAATAGTCAGTCATTTTTAATATTTTACCCTTTAGCGATAGAAAAAAAATAAACTGATCTGATAACTTAGAAAAACAAAGACACCAAGAAAAAAGAAAACACACAAAAGTTTGGAATCGTCAGTAACTGCAATACGCCGTCGTCACACTTCGAGACAAGTGTGGTATTGATTTTGAATTATTAATAACGACAAAGGAAGAAAAAATAAATAGTCAGTCATTTTTAATATCTTACTCTTTAGCGATAGAGACAAAAAACACTGATCTGATAACTTAGAAAAACAAAGACACCAAGAAAAAAGAAAACACACAAAAGCTTGAAATCGTCAGTAACTGCAATACGCCGTGGTCAATGCTTTATTGTTTTGATATAAAACGCTGATTTTTGGATATCATTTTTGTAATTCTTATTTTCTTTGAAAAGCTATGTTGCCAAGGATTTCGGCTATCTTGAAAGAACAATGAAGGAAATTAAAACTGAGGATTCAAGTGGATTAGTAACCATTTTATGCCCTGATATAGTACATTATTATAAAAAGAATCGTCGATGTATAGATACATTAATATCTAAACAGTTGATATCTATACTGGTTATTATCTAAAGGAAAGAATTTAATTTGGAACAAAATGTAAAGTAATGCTTTACAAATTAATATGAAACTCAGTGTTGAAATATGGCTGAGAAAAGTGAAGATTTTTTTCTTTTTATAAAAATTGACAAGATTATGGTACTTACTAAATCTGGTCTTGCTTACTCTATGAGAGGATCGGCGATCGGCGATCGATCAGGATTTTACGTATTACACTGGATCTTTCTAAGTGGAGACCAGACAAGTACTTAATATCAGCGACTAAGAATTATATCGCCCGACTGCAGGAATAGAAGGAAAATGATCATAAATATTGATTACGACTTTGTCAGTAGAAAATCCTTATGATGTGAAAACCACCCACATTGGACAGCTTGTAAGAATGTTGAGATTAGTTCTACGTTTTAATAATTGAACTGGAAGACGGCAAATAAGCAGCATGAATGAGTTACACCCAACAGCGTGGGCTGGATTTTTCTTCAGTCTCCGACGTCTGTTTATTTTGTTTTTTTAAATATTAATGTCCCGACTCTCGAACTTGAACGTCTGACGGATCTTACGAATAAAGGCGCTGGATCTAATTTTAATCCTTCCTTAATACAGTAAAGTTCGAACCGGAAAAACCACTTTCAATTCGTATTTACCACAATTAACGAAAGGATTGAATCAATAAAACACAACATATTCATATAATATAACAGACATTGGTAAAGCTTTGACGACCAAAAGGGCTTAATCGTTTGGCTAAGTATACAGTATGGCGATCAAAGCATTTCCCTGGCGGCTGATACACTGAGTCCGATTTAAGATTTTTGTTCAATACGAATACGTTTTTCTGCCATAAATTCCCTGTCATATTTAGGCTTAAAATCAGCCTTGTAACTTTCTTATTATCACCATGTTATGAGGGTGTGGATGTGGTATTCGATTGCCGTCAACTGGTATTTCTTTTGCTAAGTGTCAGTTAACTATTGAGGGATGCAAGGGTGGTGTAGTGGTAAGCGCGTTCGCCTCTCATCACCGGGCTCGGGGTTGTATGTGAGTGGAGTTGTTTGTTGGTTCTCTCCTGTGCTTAGGGGTAACGTCAAAACAATTGTGATCTTACGGTACCCGATTTGGAGGGGAGGGGTGGTGTTACCCGGTACCCACCACCTCTGGAAGTGAAATCCTGGATTTTGTCCTCAAATTTCTCCAAAATTGAATGTCAAATCGGACAAATGAATGCACTGTAGGTTTACATGTATGCTTAATAACGTATTTGTGGATAGAAATAGTCACTACTGACACCCAGTATCGAGCATTTCAACAGGTCTCGAAGGGGGGAGGGGGTATCTACCGGTACCCACCACCAAAATCAATAAAATCGGGTCCCTATTTCGGACAATTGTTTTGACCTTGCCCCTTAGAGGTTTTCCAACATTTGAGCTAATAAAACAAATTTTATGAAGTTTTTAATTAGCTTTTGTCGCTGCTGCGGCTTACAAGCTCATGGGCATCTGTTCTAGTTTTGCCTTGTAATCTGATCGTACGATTTGCCGTCCAACTGAAAAATAGAGCATTAGTGGACATCAATCAAAGTGTTTCTATGATGTTACCGTAAAAGTAATACGAAAATTCCAATGTCACTTTCCTAAGAATGTCAGGGAAACGCAATGATGGACGTCAATGATGGACCGAAACCTCTTCGGTATCTGTTGTACGAGCTCGTGGGACATAGCAACGGTAATTAAGGGGAGTCGGAGCCATAAATTCGTTGAGCAAGAACGCAATTTTGAAAACTTTGTGCGCATTTTTTAAGCGGTCATTATTCATAAATAATATATGATTGAATAACACTAAATGAAAAAAAATGCATTAAATATTTTGCTCGTATCATGACTGAAAATGAAACCGAGAAGCCAGGCGGCTTTTCCTTGTGTTTCATCATGGGTTCCAAAAACCTCGAAACCATAATTGCATCATATTCTCGGTATTTGGAACGGTATGCAACATACAGCATTCAACATGCACTAAAACCTTGATCAAACTTTGTTTGAAACTTTATATATTATACCATTATTTAGTTTTCCAGCAACAACCTTTATCATTTGATGCAGCCGAAAAACTTAGAACGTTAGCCATTAACTTGCATATTAAGCTTTTTTGCACACTAGGGCTAGAGCTAGAGTGGTCATTTTTTGATGAGTGCGAGTATTTAGAGATTGTAAACAAGTAAAAAATATAAAAACAATAAATTACCAGACAGAAATCTCTGAGAAAAGGTGACCGATTTATTAATTAATTGTCCAAAAAAGAGACACTTATAATAAAAAGAATTCACTAGCATCTTCCAACTGATCTGAAATGATGACGTACAAGTGACGTCACTGCAAAATTGAAGTGTCATGAAGCATGCAAAAATTGACTTATGAACGTTTATAGCTAAAATAAAACTAGAGATTGAGGAGAGGTTCTTGATCATTTTATTCGTTCACATTGTTATGAAATTCATTATTGAGTGGGAAATAAAATAGAGAAATAACCGTTTCCTGTGTCGCCGGGCTACTAAGGATGACAACTCAGTTCTGGAAACTTTCTGGATTCTGATTGGTTAATATTTTTTTCCCATATCAGCTGGTTGTAGTCTAAATATGAATATCATTCCTTACTTTAAAAAACTTATTTTTTTAATCTTATTTTTAACCTACCTGGCTACTCGAGCTCGAGTTTACATACTAACACTTTTAAGAATTTTTAAACCTTTTATTTGCACACAATAAACGTGATAATCTATGGTGATGAAACTTTAATATCCCCAATATTTACTTAATTATTGAAAAGCTCTCGTTGCATGTGTGGTGTGAGTGACCAATGCAAGGCGACTGATCTTGAGACATCAATTATTTATCCAGTCTACAGGTCATGAAGATCAAACTTTATGCAAAGAAAATAGCAGATGGTGACTTCCACCAACTTTGACCATGGATAATCTAGTCCGGTCTGTTAGCCAAAAAAAAATTGTGACGGATCACGTACAGGCACCAAAATTAGTACAAAGATTTTTCTAGATGTAAGAATCATGACTAGGAGGCGTGCCACTAAAATCAAAGCCAGGGGGCGAGAAAATGGACAAATTTTATTTTTCCGTGGGGGTGGGAGTGAGTGTAATTCGTCAACTATTATAATAGCGCTAGTCAAAGCTTGACTTTGTAGAACTTGCACGATAGGGAACAGAACGTAAAATATTGTGGAACTGTCACTTCTATTCGACTTTTAAGGTGACTGACTTCTTTTGAACGTTCAATTTGACTGAGCCCACAATGAGCGCGCGCACAAAATCTGCGCAAAACGGCTTCGGAATTTCAGTTTATACAGGAACCATACAGGTTTTGAACTTCAACAGGGCGAAAAAAAAAAATTTTTTTTTGCATGGGACTCTATGTTTTTTTTTTTTTTTTTTTTGTTTTTTGTTTTTTTTTTTTTTTTTTTGTCAAGATTATCATATTCAAAAAATTCATTATCTCGCAAAACAGATTACAACTTATTTTCATTTTTGTTTTTGGAATCAGCGTTAATTATAAATTGTGTGTAAGATATCTTTCTAAGAACATTATGTAATTACTCCTTGCTAAAGTAGTCAGTCACCTTAAGTCGGATTTCCCAAACTTTTTTTTTTTTTTTTGTAAAATGTTTATGTCAGTGGATAATACGGAGCAATTAAAAATGGTGCTATGAATCCAGAGTTATGTTGCTCCGAAAATTGGATTTATTCGGCTAGATATAAAAATAAAACCATCAAAAGCACGGATCCAAAGTTATTACTACGGATCCAAAATGACAACTACGGATCCAAACGTTTTGCTTTTCTACATCAACAAGCCGACATAAGTACGTAAGCCCCACTCGGTCGATTAAATGGTGATGCATACAAAATTGTTATAGACTGCATGGCTGATTGCCATATAGACAACATGAAATATGATACCAAGTACTCCAACCTCTTACTTACTTCAGTATATATCTACCTATATATTATATATTATGGATGATTATAATAGCTTTACTGCCCTTAGCTGCCCTTGGGATAGGTGATCACAGTTAAGAACATCTAAGGACAGCCAAGGACATCTTAAAGAACATGACAACTAAGGACATCTTAAGACAGCTAAGAGCAGGTAATCACAGTTAAGCACACTCAGCTAAGAACATTTAAGTACAGCTAAGGACATCTTAGGACAGCTAAGAACAGGTAATCACAGCAAAGTACAGGTAATCATAGCTTATCACAGCTAACGACAGCTAAAGACAGGTAATCTAGCTAAGGCAGCTAAGGATACTCAAGATAGGTAATCAATCGCAGCTAAGGACAGCACAGGACAGTTTGTCAAACAACATGTAATCCACCGGGAGAGCCCTAATATCGGCTTTTTGATATAAAAAATGCAGTAAGTTTGGATTCGTAGTAAAAATTTTAGATCCGTAGTAATAATGGATCTGTAGTAATAACTTTGGATCCATACTTTTACGACGTATGTGAGAAGCTTATTTCCCATAGTTTGAAGAATAGAAATGTTGATCAGAAACTAAAACATATTTGTAGTTTTAAAATTTCTTCTTCTATATCATAAAAGGAATAAAAACTATATAAGTTGCATGACGTACTTTACCAGTAAAATGGAGCACTTGGGATGTTGGGAGGAACACTCGACAAAGTGTTTAAATCATTCCCCTTCGGCAAGTGATCTTTTCTTGTGTTTCTCCCAACATCCTGCGTGCTCTCTTTCACCTGTAGAGTGATAACACTTAGTTTGTATTGCTTAAGTAGCACCCTTTAAGTAATGTCATCACATATCATAAAAAATACTCTATTTTGTTTCTTATAATTCGTTAGTGAAGCTTATTCTGTGGTTTTCCAAAAAAAGCTGACAAATCTAAACAAATCGAAGTAGACGCCATTTTGTCATAGACACCATGCTTCCCATAAATGATTCTCATAAATAATAATATACAATGATAACATCCACTTTCCTTGAAAAAAAGAAATCAAAATTTATCGTTTAAAAATTCAGAAAAACTACTCGATCGGTTTACGGCTACACGTAACTTTCAACTGTGCCGGCGTATTCGGGTTAGATAATTTCTCTTGAGTCTTAGATAGGGTTATAACTTACATTCTTGTGTCTTGAACAGGGTATGTTCTTGTCAAAACTTCATATTTAAGAGCAAGTGTCTGTAAATCTCGCCTGGAGTGGTGCAAAATGTGAAAAATCGAAATCCCCCAAACTTTGTCAGTTTGTAGGTATAGATAAGCTATAACTATTGGTGTAATTTTAAACTCATTCCGATTATTATTTGGGGAGAAAATAATATTTTTCTGTTGGGCCGTTCTCAAGCGGGTTTCAGAGCTCATTACCATATCGTACATCGAGCAAATTTCAGAACAAACCAGAAAAACAATGGCAACAATAATAGCATTTATGAAGAGAAGACATGGTAACAAACAATCTCAGTGAGTTTTGTTTCAATACCTTGCAAAATGAATATTTTTGAGATTTTTGAATTTTAACTATTTTTAGGTCATTTATCATACGCAAATATTACCTAACTTTAAAGGCCAAAATCTCACACTGGCATATGACTAGAAGCTCTAAAACGGTATCCAAGTGAAAGAGCATTGTTTCTACTTGCTAAATGTGAAATAAAATTTTTGGGCTATTCAAATGTCGAAATTTTAGAAGACCCCGAACGCGTGACATTTACGTTAAAAATTGCCGTGACTTCTTCAGGGTCAGAGAAGATAAACATCAAATATGACTGAATAAACTCCAGTTACTTACATTCATTGAGCTAATTTCATCTTTTCTATAGTCTAGAACCTCTAAATTGAGCTGTAGATTGGATGTATCTTTAAATTAGCAACATTTGACATTTTCAAAGCGAGATTTTTTAACTGACTGACCTGAAATTGTTGTCATGAAGTAAGTGTCAAACGATGGTCTTCAATTTGTCACGAAATATCGACCCATTTTATCACTGTAGTCTCATAGATCATATGTAATTGCTATTGCTTAACATTAAAGTGAATTTGGTAATAAAATAATGCTTTACATGCATGTTTTTTCTCTATGTAGACCACCACTAATGCTGAGTATGTGATCATATGTTACTGACTCGGTCATTGTGTGCGTGACACACAGGGTGACCAAACAATTATATATTTTTACAGTTGTGATAAAAAGGTAAATCTACACCCTAAAAAATAAGAAAGATCACTGACGTTTTGGACGCTAGTCCTTCGTCCAACTGTTTCATTAGAAATACCAACGCATCCCACACGAGCTTACCGCTAGTTATCATATATTTTTACAGCCTGCTAACAAGATCCTAAATTTACGGTGCCTCGGGGAGGACTCTGGTGTAAAATTCAAGGATGCCCGTCTGAAATTTTCAAAAATACCCCTAAAGTTAAGGATACCAGAAGTTCGACAGTGCTTGTATAAATGTGATTGAAAACGTATCAGAAATTAGCGCGAGGGAGGGGGTGTGTGAAGATTTTATCGCGCAACCTCTTCTGTGCAAAAAAAATATATTGCGCAGCCTCTTCTGTGCAGAAAACCAAATATAGCAAGCACAGGTCAAGGATAATGGTATGCAATAATTATTAGACCTATTAATAGCGGAGCTCTTTAGCGACTTGCTATAAAAGATTTAGCGAGGGAAGATTCTTACGATGAAGTTTCGTGACTGAAACTTCAGTGAGAGAAAAAGTGGCCTGAAGACCAGAAAAACCTGATTATACTTCAAGAATGATATTTCAGTTCCGTATAAAACACTTCATACAAGGTTTGTCGTTTTTACTGCATTCTAGATTTTTATCATCTTTTTCTATATTACTTGTGAACCAAAAAAGCGATATTTGAAGCTTTGAGTTTTTGTTTTTTAATCCCATTTCAAGAAAAAAGGCTAAGACTTAGTAAAAGACTTAGTTCTTTGAAAAAATATATTTGACGGCCAGAGAGCCTCACGCGAAGTCAAAACAAGATTCCATATTTCATAATCATATGGATATTTTGACATTTTTATAGATAATTTATTTTAATGTTGAATGAAATATGAAAAAGGAATACATACCACACCAAATATTTTCTATTTATCGGGCTTTTCCAGCTGTTACTATTACACAATCGCAAAAATGATGAGCTTGTTTTTTTTTATGGATAAGCTTATGTTTTTGTAAGGTATTTCGTTCGACAATAAAGTTAAGAATAAATCTGAAAAAAAGAAACTTTTCAAAGACCAACTTACTAGCAAAAAAAATTATTATCTTGCATTAATGAACATGTCTCTTGTCTCATGTGAAGTTCAAGTGAATATAAGCTTCTAGCACTAAATATACTATTTATGGGATTTATAAATCTTTTATAGCAAGTCGCTAAAGAGCTCCGCTATTAATAGGTCTAATAATTATTGCATACCATTATCCTTGACCTGTGCTTGCTATATTTGGTTTTCTGCACAGAAGAGGCTGCGCAATATATTTTTTTTGCACAGAAGAGGTTGCGCGATAAAATCTTCACACACCCCCTCCCTCGCGCTAATTTCTGATACGTTTTCAATCACATTTATACAAGCACTGTCGAACTTCTGGTATCCTTAACTTTAGGGGTATTTTTGAAAATTTCAGACGGGCATCCTTGAATTTTACACCAGAGTCCTCCCCGAGGCACCGTAAATTTAGGATCTTGTTAGCAGGCTGTAAAAATATATGATAACTAGCGGTAAGCTCGTGTGGGATGCGTTGGTATTTCTAATGAAACAGTTGGACGAAGGACTAGCGTCCAAAACGTCAGTGATCTTTCTTATTTTTTAGGGTGTAGATTTACCTTTTTATCACAACTGTAAAAATATATAATTGTTTGGTCACCCTGTGTGTCACGCACACAATGACCGAGTCAGTAACATATGATCACATACTCAGCATTAGTGGTGGTCTACATAGAGAAAAAACATGCATGTAAAGCATTATTTTATTACCAAATTCACTTTAATGTTAAGCAATAGCAATTACATATGATCTATGAGACTACAGTGATAAAATGGGTCGATATTTCGTGACAAATTGAAGACCATCGTTTGACACTTACTTCATGACAACAATTTCAGGTCAGTCAGTTAAAAAATCTCGCTTTGAAAATGTCAAATGTTGCTAATTTAAAGATACATCCAATCTACAGCTCAATTTAGAGGTTCTAGACTATAGAAAAGATGAAATTAGCTCAATGAATGTAAGTAACTGGAGTTTATTCAGTCATATTTGATGTTTATCTTCTCTGACCCTGAAGAAGTCACGGCAATTTTTAACGTAAATGTCACGCGTTCGGGGTCTTCTAAAATTTCGACATTTGAATAGCCCAAAAATTTTATTTCACATTTAGCAAGTAGAAACAATGCTCTTTCACTTGGATACCGTTTTAGAGCTTCTAGTCATATGCCAGTGTGAGATTTTGGCCTTTAAAGTTAGGTAATATTTGCGTATGATAAATGACCTAAAAATAGTTAAAATTCAAAAATCTCAAAAATATTCATTTTGCAAGGTATTGAAACAAAACTCACTGAGATTGTTTGTTACCATGTCTTCTCTTCATAAATGCTATTATTGTTGCCATTGTTTTTCTGGTTTGTTCTGAAATTTGCTCGATGTACGATATGGTAATGAGCTCTGAAACCCGCTTGAGAACGGCCCAACAGAAAAAATATTATTTTCTCCCCAAATAATAATCGGAATGAGTTTAAAATTACACCAATAGTTATAGCTTATCTATACCTACAAACTGACAAAGTTTGAGGGATTTCGATTTTTCACATTTTGCACCACTCCAGGCGAGATTTACAGACACTTGCTCTTATAACACTATGACATGTGTACCCAGAAGATGTCCTTCAGTGCTTGCAATAATTAAACACGAAACCATTAATATTATTGCTTGCCGTAACAATAAAGTCAGTGCTTTAGACTGAAATATCTAAGATAGTTGTTGAACTCACATAACGGTCACGAAGGCTTATTTGCATAAGCCCCGCTCTTATAGATAATTTGCGGATCTAGCACATGTGGGAACTATTGAGTAGAAGTGGTTGCGCATGCCATCTTGACTCTTTCATCTCATACTTATTGATTATTGCCTTAATTCGGGGTATACGATATGATCATAACTAGACATATCTCTAGTTTCTAGTTGAGTATAACTTAAGCTCAAAGCTTTGTTCAGTCGATTGAAAAACCGTACCTAGTGTTCACGGGCAATACGTGTATAAGAAAGATCGCCTATGATTGGACGATCTTGTTGCGAATGAAACAACTAGTAAAACGTTTAGCATATACTGGAGCGAGGGCACATTATGTCGACGACGAATTGATAAGATATAAGCTATGTTAATTCTCTTCGCTGAAGCTGGTCTTACTTATCACAAATACTACCTTTGACTTACGTCTGCACTGAAGCTGAGGAAGGTAAGGTCTAGAAGAATTCTTGATAGCTATTAAAAGGATAATAGAATAGTCTATTTCATTGGTATAAGTGGATGGGATTGGTCCTTAACACGAACTCATCAGCAGGGATATGTTTACACGGGTATGAATTTGTGCTATTCATAAAACTTTCAATATTTATTTAGGGTATTTTGTATTTAATACGTCAAACAAAATACCGTCCTACGGTGTTCTATGGTTGACTTCTCGAATCCTTTTAAGGTTAATGAATTAAGTTTTCCTTGGCAATGCTCTGTAATGATTTAATGTTCTACTACTGCATATACACGGAAAAAAAAAAAAAAAAACAGAAAAGAGATCACCGATAAAAGGGAAATTAGAACTAAATGGATCCGAAACTCCTACCTCAATTTTTCCTGACAACAGCTCAAACTGAAAATGAATTGAAACGGGAAACATTCGAGTAAAAACAAAATTAAAATTAAAATTGAAAAAGACTAAACAAAAATATATAATAAAATCAACACAGACGACTATGAGACTCAGTTTTGTTTCATAAATAAAAATAGGATTGAAAATTAAACATTCTTGTTATTCGGTGAGGACAAGAAATTACAGGTTTGATTTAACGTTAAGTCATTGGCGAAACCGATCAACGGAGAAGCAGTAATCTCGACAAAAGATGCCGGTAACTTGATAATATGGTAGACTATCAAGGGTAACATCAGTCAAGCCATTCCAGGATTTGTCATATTTGTCTAATATATTTAATTTTTGGAAGAAAAAAAGAGTCAAAATGCATGTTTTTCATAGCTTTTTCCAGAGACAAAATCTCAAAAATATTGACTGCCATTTATTTGCTTTTGAAAGGACAATATCTAAATGTTACTCAGTCTAAATGTTTTTTGTTGCTGCTGGTTTGTTTCAGTGCCGTTAGAAAAGAAAAAGAACCAGATAAAAACCATTTGGGAAGGTTATACGGGCAAATTAAAATCGAACGTTTTTTCTTGGAAACCGTCTTCCTCTTTAAATTTTTAAAAGTTAGAATTATCTCTGGTGAAGGGTTAAAATTGCAGGAATGACTGTATGGAAATGCTAATAGCTCCATCTACGAAAATAGCTTTACCGAAGTTACGCTTTGTTTTGATTGATATTGACATACTTTCCGATTGAAGAGAATATTCTGGATTTTAATTATCGCCTTATTTTGAAGAACAAGATCTGATCTGTTTAGACAACCACCTCTCACTGTATTATTTGGTTTGGGCTTCTTCATTCGTTCGTTCTTCGCTCACTTATTCATTCCTTCATTAATTTTTATACCAAAATTAATAAAAATATATAAATTGAAATGAAGATCTTCATATAAGAATTCTATCTAAAATGGACTATAATGGATATGATGCACTGCGATTAAGCTCCATAAGGGGTCTTTAAGTGTGCGTGGGCCTAACAGCGATATTCACTGCATCCCCGACAAGCTGTTAAAAGATTTGCTTGTTAAGACTGCCAATTCATGAACTAGCTACCTTTTTTAATGGCTTTATTTTCCATTAATTTCCGTGTATTGAAAGCAACCTATTTCACATAACAGTTTTGCTTATAAACTGTGGCTTAGTGAAGTAGGAAATATCACAAAATCTTTAAAATGGTATATTTTGCCGGAAGAAAAAAAAGGAACAAAAACCTAAGCCTAAAGAAACTCCCACGCTATGGTAACAATACCGCCAATACGGATATCGCTTCAACAACAAGGTAAAAGGCCGGTATTTTTGAAGTCTTTGAACAGAATAATTTGTATAAAAGCTTTTGTTATTAGAAAAACAAAATAACAATGTTATTAGGATATCAGTTTGCATAACCACATTTATGAAAATTTTATGCGACACTCACATGATCGAAGAGCATTTCATTTTTGAATGTTAGCTTTGTTTCCTTTGCTACCTTTGAATAACACCTTGACATAGGGATGGAAGAACAACAAGATTCAATTCCAAAAAATTGATATTTTGACCAGAACTTTAATTAAAGCGCCACTTGTTTCTATACTGCAAATGTCCATGCAGAGATATCAATATATTATCAGTATAGAGTATGGCTTCAGTAACGATTCAAGCCTATCCGTACCAGTGACAGTTTATAAACTGGTCATATATAATTGTATTTTTCCCACGATTAATCAGTAACTAATTAGTGAAGTCGTAAAGATTTTGATACTCCAGCTGAAGATGAAACCTAACAATAGACCGCTAATCACATTGTCTTTTGGTCAATAATCGAGGCTTTATTAATGTAAAATGAGGCTTTTGCTAGAACAAGAGTCATGCCCATTTCTCGATACGATTATCATCATATCATTGTGATAATAATAATAATAATAATAATATTAATAATAATAATAATAACAATAATAAGTATTATATATATATATATTATCGTTATTTATTATTATTATTATTATTATTATTATTATTATTATTATTATTATTATTATTATTATTATGTGTGGTAGCAGTACTATATGAAGCAATATTCCATTCCATGTAATATTTCGAGGGGCAATGCTATATGTTGGTTACTTTTTTGACAAATTCATAACTTTGTCATTAAAAAACAATTGATATATCGATAGGTACCCTACAGATGGTCAAGAGCAGTGGTTATTTGATTGCCAATAATATTTACCGTTCTTAGCCATAACTGTAACCAATACCATATGTTATGGTCATAACCTAGGACTGATCTAGCCACAAAATGTAAATATATAGGCAATCAGGATTAGCTATCAGTATATAGACGAATCTAGACAGCTCTTTCTCACACTGAATCGACTATACTTTGGAGTTAGAAGGCCAAGTCTAAGGCTGTAGCTGCAGTGAGCAAGAAGGCACGGACCTACGAGGTATTACGTAAGTTAGTTTGCGGGGATATTTTGATAAATCACCCAATAAAATATTCCTCTTGAAAGTTCGAGTCCTTTAGGGAAGCGTGCATTACTTGACCTATCCGGCCCCCTTCAATTATCCCTTTATTTGGTGTAAAATGAACACACTGTAGGCCTCAAGTATATCAGTAACACTTAAGTTAACTGTCACGAGTTACGGACATTAACCTGAATTTACCTAAAAGTCAAGAATATTTCATATGGTTTAGCCAATAATTTTCACGAATTCTGATTTCTCTATGATCGCAGCATTAATGTAGTTTTCTTGTATATTATCATATTGGGATACTTCAATAAAGAAAGTTCCTTAAAAGTAAAGATTAAAGACATTTTAACCGCATCAGCAAATACCACATATCCCTTTTATTCAATGTTTATTCATTACGATCGCGCGCAGGTTACCAATAATCATACACGCAGTTATGTTCATGTCTTTTATAATATATCATGTAGGGGGAGGGAGGGGGGAATGATTAAACTCACAACTCATAATGCGGGGTTGTAGCAAGCCTTGGAAAGCTGGGGGAGAGGGCACAGAGTCCTTTCGCAACACTTAGTTACGAAAAAGTAAACTGGTTTAATTCCATAGTTCTACTTTTCTCTGGAAAACATTAGGGCACGTCCCCCCCCCCCCCCCCCCCCATCCCCCCCCCCCCCCCCCCCCGGCCACTGTAGACGCTACGGCCCTGTAATGAACAAACATTGACAAAAGTTCTACTGAATGATGTATATCCAAATGTGCAGAGTACAGTAACAGAGTATCATTAGCAGTTACGTTATAGTTACGACAACCCATGATCTTTCTTTCATACTTTTATTATAATTTACACGATTAATAAATTCGAAAAGAATATTAAAATTTAGTTCTTCTTCTTTTAGCTTGAAATGAGATATACTGCATTACTGTACAAGTTTCCTCTACGGTGCAAAACTATCTTTAAATTCTTGAATAATTTGAAAAGTTCCAATCTCATATTTATCATTGTAATGAAAGACAGATTTATTCAAATTTTGACTTTAAGGTGACTGACTACTTTTTTAAGCCAACGATCGATGTGCGTGCGCGCGAACCAAAATCGCTCAAAACCGCATAATTGATAACCCTCCAAATTTTATTGAAGAACCATACACGCTTTGAACTTCAACTTCGGTTAACAAAAACGTAATTAGTGCTTTGGTTGTAATCATTTGCGAACGATTTAGTCGGTTCATTATGCTCAAAAAATTCTGAATTTTGAGATTATTTTAAAATATTTCTTCAAATATTTTTCATTAGTCTTTAATTAGTCAATTAATATTAAAAGTGAATGTCCTGAGAAAATAACTTCCATAGCTTTTATAGTTTTTGAGTGATGATTTTGTTTTGTGTGCAAAGCCTGCTTTCCGCCCAGTATTTTTCTTTCGAATACTTGTCAAGATGGTCATATTCAAAACGTATTATCTCAAAAACGAGTTCGGCATGCACACCCCATTTTCGGAATTAGCGTTAAATTTTGTCTAAAATTGCTTTCTTAGAAAATTTTTCCAATTACTCTTAAAGTAGTCAGTCACCTTAAGTGCCAAACTGTATCAGAGAGACAGGGGCAAATGCATTAGTATCATTATCAAAACATATTACCATAAAATAGTCTTGTGGTCCACCTACGACTATCTGGCTATAACTGACCAATCACGAGAACATATACCTTTCTAAATGATACTCCTTAAATAAGCAAAGCTAATCAACCATCTTGTTGTAATTAATACTGAAAACTTTAAAATCGTAATAAAACAGAAAGTAGTTGATGTGGGTGTAAATGGTACTTGAATGAGTCTTTTGTGGTTTTCAATATTAACGTTTGTATCTTTGAAATTAAGTGCAACAAATTTAGATAAAGTTAATAAAGATGCGTAACATAATCAGTCACTAACCGCTGAAATCGTTTGGAGCATATAGCTTCCTTTCTAGGTGATACAAAAGTAGAATGAGATAGAGTTTGATATATATCCCACGACACCTGCAGAGTTATTAAATCGATAAGCCAAATGAGTGTAATTAACAATGAATGGAGGTGTTTGATGATGTACTTTGTGACATCCCTCCACCCTTAATTTGAATATTCAATCGTTGCTTTCTTTGTACATAAGAGGCACTTTCATTAGTCCAATAGAAACGCCTTTCGGGTCAAACATAGCTGAAACAACCGAATAGCAAGGTAAGGAATAATCAGCAGAAGTTATTTTTTATGTTTTTCGTCCATACCATTGAATGATTCTGTCCCAGAATATCCTTCGGCATAACTAACATACTTACATATCCCATAAAACCACTAAAAAATCGCATTATAAATGGTTTATGTCATACTCAATATGTTTTAAGAGCTGAAAATACAAGCCCGGTTTGCCTTACAGGTGTGTAATGTTTGTAAGTGGAGCTCGACTCAATAACATTTATTCAGTTTTCAATGTTAATTCAGTTAATCCAGTTTCATATGATTACTGGCATCTTGACATTTTGGCATTTCCATTCTCGAGAATAAACGAACGAGGCACCATTTTCCTGTTTCACTATAATGTCATAAAGACGTAAGGGATTCTATTTTATAATACATTCAGGTACACATTGAAGTCAGGTTTCAATAAAACTGAAAAGTCGGAACTAAAACATCTATTTCTTGCCAAAAAAAAATGGCCCGTCATAGAAAAACTTTTTTTAATTAACTTTATACTGATTTTTACAGCAGCGAAATTCAAATTAACGCTAGTGAAAAAACAAACACTAGGTTTTGTCTCATTGATATTTAAGTATGGACCACAAGACATCACACCAGTACATAATGATTTTTTTTCTGTTTCCCCCAAAGTTTCTATTTAAACAACCTTAACCATAATGCTAACACAACTATTATTAAAGTTCCAAAAAAAGTCTATCATTTTCACATTTACAGGAGCATGCGTAGCTCAGTTAATTTTTAAGCGGCCTTCGGATCTGAAGGTCCGCCAGTTCGATCCTCACGATCTCTTAAGCACTTTTCGACTTCGTAATCAAAAGCTCTGATAGTATGCGGGGACACAGTACACAGCTTCGAACGCTTTATACATGATCCCCGGTCTCGCGAGAATTGGACAACCGCTCCCCGCGGTTTCTAAGTAAAATATTGGTTTTGCCTTTGATGTACACAATAATGATAAAATCTTAATTTTTTACTTGTGTCGGCTACTTTGGCAAAACGGTGCATCATGGGTAATCAGGGCATTGTTGCGTGAAGATAAGTCGAGTTCAAGGTCAATTTACTGTAACACAACTTCTGCAATTGTATCCTGTTTTGTTATAAAAGGTAAGGTAAAATGAAAAAATATTAACATTCTTCAATGAAACAACAACTAATTTAGTCTTAAGAGATCTCTGGGAGTCATTTCAATGTAAAAGAGAGAAGATTTATGGCAAAATGCAGCGCCGTCTTGCGAGCGTTTATGTAGCCATGCGAAACGTTATACAGCCAAATGATTGCTAAATGATTTCGATTACGATCTTTTTATTGAGTTTCAGTCAACCTTCCCCATTTTTAAAGCAAATTCAATTATATTTTCGCTATTTATCACCGAAAACATCTATCTTTTAAAGAGCGAGATTGTTTTTTGTCGTTGTTCGCTGTTTTATTTGAAATTATGTATTATATTTTGCCTTTTTTCATCGTGAACTAAAGCAACACACAACGTTCCTTATCGCTAAAGAGTTTCAAAACAAATCAAAAGTCTCTGTTTTCAGCAATTTAAAAGAAAATTCAATGATATTTCCGCTATTTATCATCTAAAAAGTCTTAAGATAGCTTCATAAACATGATTATAAAGTAATTTTCTTTAACAGTAGAAGTAAATATTTACTTAGACTTTTAAACAGTTCTAGTTTTCTTTTTTGTATTCATCACTTTGAACCAAATACAGCGTTGGACGGGGAAATTCATAAGTGGGTTCATTTGGCTTCGCAAAATAAAATGTAAATAAAGCTTTTTGGTCTAAAATGTTATCTTATGTAGGATAAGGAGTTCGAGTTCAACCTTTGTATTTGCAAGAAATCCGAAAGTAAATTTCGTGTAATGTTCGTAAGCAACTCGTAACTCGATTGATATTATCGATCTGCTAACACTTGAGTGAGTGACACGTTTACATATTCAGAACCATCGGCTTTTCTTATAAACATACCGAGATTTACTTAGCAAAAGCCTGTTTAATATAGTTTCGCTCGTTCACTGTCCCCAACAAATCACCATGCGCGTATCGCTTTTTTACGTGTGAAAAAAAAAATGTTTATTCGGAAGCCAAGTATGGCTTAATTTTTCTTCAAGTGTGAGAAAAACGACACATCCAATCAGAACCCATCAGCAACTGCCTTTTGTTACGTATAAGACTTTAGACTAATCTCAGTAGAAAGTTTGAGTTTAAAGCATGTATATAAATCTATTTTATACGACAAAACCAAAGGGAAAAACGATGAAATGCCAATGGGAAAACGATTCGAATGAAAAGCTGAACGAGAATCAAATGTAAATCTTTTGAAAAAGCTTGTAAGATGCTAAAATGAATTAATAACAACTAGAAGCTCTATGAGCGTATACTCGTGCCCATTGCATGGTGAAAGGCGTAAGCTTTTGAGAACATGGAGGTCTGAAAATATATAGCAGACTTATTGAGAAATGATAAGCCTCTGAGTACCTTTGAGTTCATTTGAATTTCATTTGAGTTCATTTGGTAATCGTTTGAGTTCATTTGGCATTCCTTTGGCAAAGTTTGGCATTTCTCTTTGAGTTCGTGGAACGATCCGCTCCGAAAACGCTCGACATCTTTTAGTGTGGGTCTACCGCAAATGGCGTGTGCATTTGTGTGTATTTTGAGCCTCCCCGAAGCAAAATAACTCGCCTTAATTATCTTCAATTCGATCACAACCTCCTACAAGTCCAAATCTGAACAATGGCGTTGTGTCGCAGGCACATCACCCTCGTGACTTGCCTCGTTTTCATGCATCATTCAAGCACGTGGTATGCACATTCTCGACATAGGTGATAGATATAAAGCCTAAACCTAGACTCGGCCCGGCCTAGAGGCCTGGGCACGAGCTACAAGGAGAGGCAGTGAGTGTTCTTGTTCTTCTCATTCTGTAATCTTTCTCAATCGTTTTCCGAGTAAAACAAATCTTATTCTCGCAGATAAAGCTTAGAAGTTGAAAAGATTAAAATCAGATAATTCGAATTTCAAAAAAAGTTCTTCAGATATATTTTTTATATTATGTTTGTAAGACGGCGTTTTCAAATATCCAATTATAATGGCCTTTTTTTGTTTGCCGGATTTTTAGTTCAGCTTTGTAAACTAAAATATATAAGGTGTTAATTTATACCAAATGGAACATCTTGGTATGAATATAATAAAAAGAAAACACCATGGAAAGTGCTTTGTACAGTTTTTATTCACTCTTTGTTTTGTATCATAAAACTCACTCGCTCGAAGAGTCGCTCGTTAAAGTTTTATAAGCTTAACCTTCACAACTCACGTATAAAAGAAACCATACACTCGCACTTTCTATGAAGTAAATTCTATTTATGAACGGGTTACACCGGCGCCATAGTTCTGTTATTATATCTGCAGGCCAAAGCTGAACCACGTTTCGCGGGTTGACAAACATCGGGAAAAAGTGCGTGGGTTTTGTAGATCAAAGCACTGGGATATATTATTCGCAGTTATTTAATAAATAGTTTGTTCTGATATTATCTCTCATGTTCTTCAGTTTTCGTTGAAATATGTTCAAATACGTCAGGGAAATCCAATGTCATTGGTGAGAGGCGAGTGCTTTCATCGCTACGTCAACCCTGCTTCCGTGGTAAACAAATCTCGCCGGTGCTGGGCATGAGCACGCGCATTTAACAACCATGGCACGAAAGCCAATGTTAAGCCTTATCCCTAACCTCTAAGATCTATATTTCGAAACGTTTTAGTAGCTGTTTTATTTTCTTATTGTAACTTGTTTGTACTTTTGTTTCCTGTGGTTTTTTTTATGTTTTAATAAAGTTAATCGAAAGAAAATAACCATGGCAACAAATAATCCCAAAGTGATAGCGAATTTAGTTAGTAACGTCTGAACATGTAATATTTTGGTCGGTGAGTAGTTTTGATTGAGCAGTAAAACCAAAAGACCCAAAATGTCTCTGGTATATATGACACCTAATATCCTCCTGCAATGTGTTGCGGCGTGGTTCTGTGTTGCCAGAGTTCCTTTAACGTTAATGAACAGACTTATAAACATTGACTCTAGAGAAAATTGGCCGGCCAGTTATGATATTATAATCTTGTAACATGAAATAAGAACTGCATTATGGAATTTTGAATTAAAGTTATCCCAGTGCTATCAAACGGGCAGTATTAGCAAAATCTAATCCATTCCTCCAATCTCTTTATGTCAACAAGATTTCACTATAGGGAAAACCTTATCTAAGAATTAATAGCTACAAAGCACCCGAGGATTTTTTGTTTTTGATTCTCATTGTGGCGTGTAATGACTAATCTTCATGAAATTAAGTTTCCAATGCATATTGGGTTCTTTATACCCCTACAGTCAATGCCTCAAAGCATCCTTAGTAAAGCGGATTAATATTTTCCTAGGTCTTAATATATGGTAAGTAATGAAGGTTTCACCGTTACGTAGGTCACAGAAACACCTCTGTTGGTCATGGCCCTTCGCTTAACTTATTGCCCAGGAAAGTGGTATATTGGATGCAGTTGTACGTGACCCTCAAGAACAAACTTTGGCATGAATGTGTTACTTCTTAACCAATAACGTTTTTTTATATAGATAATGAAAAACATGCACGTTTGTTACATGATCATCCACAACAGTACAGGAAAATACGGTAAAGCTGTCGTTGGAAAAAAATAATAATAAAAAAAGAAATGGAATGTAGAAAAAAATAATAGAAAATATACAGTGTACTTAAATATTATCACGCTGTTTTCGTTTATAATCATACTTACAGGTACTGAAAAAGAAATGTAAGGCTTGCTGTCGAGAATCAGTGCTAGAAGCGTTGTAAATCTAGAATACAAAACAATAAGACGCAAGAATAAACAACCCATCATCACTGATATCAGTGGTGAAAGAACTAGCTTTCAGTTTCACTAACATTAATGATCCTACCTTGGAAGATACCAATAATGTCAGTCATTAAACTCGTCAAGACTATAACCCAATAAAACCACAAATACAACAAGAACAACCCTTTCTGTCATACCTGGTTGGCACTGGAGATACAAGTACTTGTCAACAAGAGCTGAAATAATTCACTTGGCAGCCATCGAGTTCTCGGCGCCCAAAACTACGAGACATCTTCGTTCAACTCTTCGCTAAAATTCTTCATTATGCACGTGATTATCTCAACACTTAATGAATTTTAGGCGCATTGAAGCGCAGACCGTGGACATGAATAAGCCTTAGCTGTCTACACAAAATATTATGATGAATAATTAAGGCGCTTCCTCATACAGTAGATATTTGTTCCTTACCCGAATCCGCTTTTTCTGATTTTCTTTAATACTCAATTTTTTCCTTCTTATTTAATTTTGCGTGGGTAACTTGTAATGTATAGCATTTTGTCAAAATCTTAATTCCAAAACTAGATTTGAAAAGTAAGTTTGGGTAATCTATCTTACAAATTGCTTGTCCTAATTTTTGACATTAATCATGTAGATGTTAATTGGCTTGTAGCCAATAATGTGCCCGCGATTCAGTATTCTCTGGTCATGTTTTGTTTAAAGAAACTTGTCTCGCTGCTTGCAATTAATCGTAACATAACGTTTTACTTTTCCTTTGCATTTTTCAAACTCAATTTAAGATATTGACAGGGAATTCATATTACATTCTTGCCGAAGACCTGTCATTTTTATTTCTCATTGAATATCCCCTTCGTTGTACTAGAGGGTGAAATGAAATCTTACTGTTATACCAAGTCATTATAGTTTCAACGTGTCATTCGTTATGAAGCATTTATTGAGTAAACAAAGTGTTATTGCTCGCAGCTTGTGTGTTAATGTCTAATATTTCGTCGGACCCGAATTTCATTTATTTCCACCTGTAATTAAGTCTTTTCTTTGGTTATTCTCATTCAAATGATGCTCTCTTTAATGTTGCCGTTAATAAGTTGTTTTTCGACAACTCCCTTCCCTTCCAAAAAGAAAAAGAAGGCCCAAAAAGGTTTATTTCTGTCATATCATCTTTTCTCTTTCTTAAATATGCTAGACTAAGGACGTTCATTTTTAATGTTGAATTTAATTAAATTTTGATTTTTTTCAGTAACACCAGACTTCTTTCAACAGCAGTTGCATTGTTTCATTCGCTTCTTAACTTCGTTTCTTTATTTGATGTGCCTTCATGCAGGCGAACTTGATCGAGTCAAGGTTCTGGAAGCATCTTACAATCTACAGATTTTCAACAACACTTTAGTTTTTTTCCTTATGCCATCAATTTTAGCCTGTTTGAGTAAGTTTTATTGCAAACGGTCTAAAGGCAAAATTAAATTTTTTTTTTCACCTGCGGGCTCTAAAATGTGTCTGATATTTAAAACACTTCCAAGTAAACATTGAAAACAAACTTGCCACACGCTAACAACCTTGAAGAGAATTCTTTCTGCATCATAAATCTGACATAATTCAAATATTATGATACCATTTTTTAGTTTCTTTTAGCCGCTTGACAGCATTAATTAGATAAGGTTAGTGGGAGAGATCCAATGAAGAAATCGTTCTTTAGTCTCCGCTAATAATTTGGAGACGACGATAATGTATTCTTTGGTCTATATATTCCCCACGATTTAAGGCTGTGCGTCTATCCAAATTGTCCCCTGTAACATTGGAATTTAGCTCGCTTGTTTTGATTAGGAATTTGGAAAACCGAAGAAATCAGAGAAACACATTCGAATCAAGATAGACTCCTAACAACCTCTATAATCACGCGCATTGCTGATTCCAGGAATCGAACCTGAGACCCCAGATGTGATATGCAAGTGGGTGTACTACCACAACATCATCCTTGATATCCCACTATCACTATCACTACCTTAAAACAGCGCGCGAACTGTCTGTCTTATCAGCTTAAAACGTTTGCAGGCAATGGAAGTTGTCATGCCACTGAAACCTCGCTCAATTACAAAATATGCAAAAATCGAGCAGAAATCGAATATGATTTGAAGAAAACAGCGAGAGTTTCAACATAGCTTTGTGAGTTTATCTATTAAGAAATTGAGAAAAAAGTTTTTGCTAGAAATCTCTTGAATTTTCATTGGTGGTAATTTTTGCACACGAATATTCATTTTTAAAGGAGTACAACTATATTTAATATTTTTTTAATTTATTTCAATATTTTTTACAAGAACATCCGATTTAGCTTAGGGCTAGTTTAAATTGAGTCCTGTGCATAAAGAAAATTGTTAAAAAATATCTAAATGGCATTTATGATGATTCGCAATCGTGTGTTCATGCAGTCTAAATAGTAGTATTTTCTTTGATCTTGCGTGAGTGAATTTTTTTTGGAACAAAAAATATTTTTACCTTTTTATTGACTTGTATTGTAGATCTTTATAGTTGATTGTTTTTAAGTAAAAAAAAAAAAGATATAAAAATTAAAACGGTTTCGTTTCGACGATCTTACAAAATAAACTTTGGTAATTTGGCAGTCATTTAGAATACAGCGAAGGGACTGGGTACGGAGCAGGCATCACGCTCAATAGAAATATGTCGAGGGCCCATTGAACATTATTCGACGGAATGAAATATAATTAAATCGGAACTTTTTGATCACATCCTGAGATGACGTACGAGTTGTAATTGATATCATATCAATATGATATTTTCAGACAAATATCTTTGTGATGATTGTTATTATCCGTTCCGAGGCTGACGAAAAAACTGCATGGTCAAATTTGCATTGTGTGACTTTTTAGGGAACGAAATAGACGCCACCTTGGAAATTATAAAGCAGGGGGATTATCATCATATGATGAAACACAATTATTTGGTGAAATCAAAAAATACAACATCTCAGTCGACTTTTGCATACCTCAGTGGAAGATGTAAGAAAGTGATCAACAGTTATTTCTTCTCACGTCAAGTTGAACTTAGCAGAATTCACTAAGACGTATATTTTTTTGCATGTCAAAATCTGGCTTGAAATGTCACTATTAAACTTTCATGATATATGATTTCAGAAATACATATAATATTCATCCAGACACATAGACTCCGCCAAGATTAGTGTTACTGCAAGCGGCCGCTTGGCTATTAACGTCTGTCGTTCCTTGCCTATCGGAAAAGATAGCAAAAACAATGCCCGGGAAAACATGTGCTTAACAAAAAACAAAATACAATCGAGAAGAGTTCGCAGAGGGTTCCAGGGGTGAGAGAGTGAAAATGTCGGAGTTTTTTTTATTTTACCAATTTACGTTATGACCTTTTTGGCCCCTGTTCTAGTTTTTATAAACTGCCCGATCAACCAAACACAGTTTTTGATATTGGATATTTGAATCACTAGAACGCTCGTTTGCCTGTGTTCAGTTGATGCACCTCCCACCTCCCTGGTTGATGGTACTTTTTAGAACAGAGAACAGAAAGTTCACAATCAAAGGAAATAAAATTAAATACTTCATTACTACAAAGGCCGGAATGCAGATAAGTACAATTTGACGGCCGTTTAATAAGCAACTACACCCAACGGCTTTTGCAGCACGTGTTTAATATTCACATACACACAAAGGCATTCAAATACACACAACGACCTTATCCTAATGCCCTTGGTTGAGGTCCAGGGAAAAAGTGTAGGGGTTTCAAAAGCGTATAGTTATTATGAAGGTTATTCAGCATTACACGCTTTTTTTGTGCGCGCGCACGAATCGAACGTCCCAAATAGGTTGATATATTCAGACATCGAAAAAATAAAAATTGAGTCTTTAGCGTAAAATCTGGCCATTATTTTGCCTTTACCACCATGAAGCTTAGGAATTTCAAGAGATTGGAAGATTGGACTGAAGGACCGATGGACGTGGTGTGTACTGTGTGTGTGGGTAGGCGGGCGAAAATGTACCTATGACCACCTTAATGTATTCGCATACTCGGCTTCTTTGCACGGGTTTATTTTTGCTTCCTAACGATCGTTTACATCCCTTGTTTGGTAAAACCAGCCAGCTTTGCTTTAAAAAGATTGTGCATGGAAGTATGTGAACAATTGATAAAATGTGATTATACCTTTGCGCATCGCACTGTAATATCTAATGAGCTGCATGAACGCGAGGCCGAGGACGCCATACATAATAAAATATTAAGAAAGGCCTATAGTGCTAGTTGGTGCTGACAAAGATTAGCATTGTCGAAGTGATGTTTATAAGCCAACCATTTTCACAAAAGCTCATCATAAGTTGCTTTGTTTCATCAACCAATCGATCACTGGTTGGTACATGAATAACAAAGGCTTGCGTCACATCAACTAACACTACACGTATATGACTGTGATTAACCGCCATACCCCAGGCCATACAAACGTCTGTAAAGTTTGTCGATTTTTAACTTATGTTTTTTTCGGCGGATATAACAACCGACATAATAAGACTTTGTATGGTTTATTAAAGTAAAGGTACGTGCTCTTTCTAATCTGCTATAGGTTATTTGAATTTGCGGCCGCCATTTTTTTCAAAAAAGTCTATTAATTGTTATTACCTGATTAAGAGATCATGATTAAGAGATAGCGTTGTTTAGATGTATTTCAATTGGTGGCCAATGATATAAAAAATACAACCCAAGTCAAAGTTGTTATCAATCCGGCATAGCAAGTTTTAGTAGTCAATAAGGGGGCTTTACACTGTTTACTCCCTAAACCCCAGACGACACATCGATCGTTGTACCGCGTCCAAGAGCTTGATTAATCTTCCTGTAGCAACTAGCAAAATAAAATTTCCAAAAGATCAGTTTACATAGGTTGATCACTCAAATCCATTAGCATGCTTGTCTAAATAAACACTTTCTAACTAGGTAAATAATGTTCAGCTTACAGTCAATAAAAATTGGAGAATTCTTGAATCTGACAGACGGATATATTTTGAAAACATTCAAGCTCTTAGGAGTAAATGTTTAAAAAAAATTATAGGAAAAAACAATTAAAAACATAGTTTAGGACATCTTTAGCAGGCGGATGTTTCATTGTGTCGTTGCAACTCAGTTTGACTGAAAACGTTGAGTGTTTTAAGTTCATCTCCTGTGGGTGGATGCTACTCCAACTCTCATTTATAGTTTTTTTTTACAGCCGGCGTTTCCTCTCTGCACTTATGAAAATGCAAATGTGATTTTTATTTTTTTTGTTCAGTGTTTCTTGTCAAGCCTTTTCGCTTCTGCTTACAACTGAATAACGTACTGGCTCTTGTTCTGAAATACACCTTACCGATATGTAGAGTATGTCCTTAATTATTGAGGTATTTTTAGCATTAAAATTTAAAATTGTATTTTTTTGATTCACTGCATTATGTCATAGCATTCATATCAAAAAGTGCCAGATTGCCGTTTTGTTTAGGTACATACAGGTGCATGTCATTTTCTCGAATCGTGAATCATATTCCCTTGAAATGAAATATTTGATTTCAGGTAATCTGATTATGATATTTACAAGAACCTCGAAAGAGAACGTGTGTTGTTTGAATTTCAGTGAAAAGCCAGACAAGAGTCTATAGCAAGATAATTTAATTTAATAAATAATTTAAAAAAAAAACGAATTTGAACAAAATTGTGCGACGTTCTGCTAATGCTGAAGAAGAGTACATGAAAGTACATGAAGAGTACATTTTGAAAGCAAATAAAAATAACAGTTCTCTGGATTCGGATTTAGCATTCTGACAGACAAAAACTAAATATCCCGATTGACGGTTGTTTGAAAATAATCTGGTAGGATTTCATATATATGCCGGATAAGAATTCTGTTATTTTCCGGTGCTTTCAGCCTAAAAACCAAGAAACACAATTGTGCACTTAGCTACAGACTTAGAATCACAGGCCGCTGACATGTAATATTAGTATAAATATATTTGACTGACTTGGACCAAGTGATCAGTTCTCTGGGTAAAAGTAGACTAAAGACGTCAATGTCTACGGTTCTCTGAATATTACCCGATCAAGCTTTTCCTTTTCTATATTTTCAAAAATGATTCAGGATTAGTAATTACTTTGGTTCAATCTACGTCAAGTCTACTCCTAATGGAAAATTATTCTATGATCATGAAAAGGTATCTGTGTATTTAAGTATGGAAATCTGCTAATTGCAATTTTTTTGCGTAAGCCATTTCATCTTCAACACCAATTTTAGCAAATTTATTTCATTTATTTTGAAGAAACGATAAGTTCCCAGTAACTTTTAATGGGTTTTTCCATTTGACGCTTGGGTACGAGGTCACGAATACCCTGGACGTGTAAATAGAAATTCTTTAGAAACTTATAATATTTATTCTCGAAATAATTAAGTAATCAAAAAACGGCAGTTTCCAGATTGATGAACAGTGTTAAAAGAAATATGAGAAGTAATGTCTTCATCTTTGGAAATTAAGAATAGTGATAATTTCTTATTCCTCGATAATCATTATTATTAATAAATTGATAATTAATCGATAATTTGTATATTTTTCACATCGCATTTTTTGCCTACTGAAATCCCTTTAACTAATGCAATTATTGTATGATTTATTCCTCTTTTTCAGAATTTAAATTAAAATATGAACAATTCATCCAAGAATGTTCCGGGCGGGACCTATCAAATCAGTCTGGAAGAATTGATAACTTGGTGCGTGTTCAACGGGCTCATTGCTTTCGGAGCAATCTTCGGGAACATGTTGGTGATCGTTGCATTCATTCGCTACAAACGTCTGCGTACACGAACTAATTATTTCATTGTTGGATTATCCTTTGCCGATCTGATAGTTGGCTTGATCTCAATTCCTATGTGGATGGCTATAATTATTACAGTCTGGCTGAAAACAACGCAATGGATGGAACATGAAATTTACAGATCCTATCTCGCGCTTGACTACTTTTCCGGTGTCTTATCAATTCTCCATTTAATGCTAGTTAGCCTTGAAAGACTTTACGCAATTGGCTGGCCTGTTAAACACCGAGTCTCATTCAAGAAGAATTATCTTGTTGCCTTGGCAATAACTTGGCTGGTTGCCCTAGCAACGTTTACATTATTTGTTCCTAAAAAAGAGGTCACTATAATACCAAGATTCTTTGTTCTTTTAATTTTGTTTTTCGTTGCTCTAGTAGTGATATTAGTGACATACTTTGCTATATGGTGGATTGTAAGCTATAGGGAACATGGAACTAATTACTGGACACCAAATAAAGAGGTGAAGCTCGCAGTAATCCTTTTCTCAGTGAGCATTCTGTTTGTTAGCGCGTGGATGCCTTTCATAGTCATGAATATAGTGGCATACCTTTGTTCAACCTGTCTCATGAGTACGACACTAGTCTACTTTTCAAAGCTATTACATTATAGCAATTCGATGGTAAATCCTATTGTCTATAGTTTTCGAATGCCAGAGTTTAAAAAAGCCTTTATTTGTATCATTAAAAGACAAAATGTTCATGATTTTCGGCTTCGATCATTTAAGAGTAGCTTGGAATCAAGAAGTGCGAGCAGTAGAATACAAAAGAGGAGCTCGTCTTTTCAAGGTCTTCAGGAAACAAAGCTGCTGAACTCGAAAGCTGGTGAAGTATCTCACGTATAAATGAACAAAAACAAGAAAGAGAAAAAATCACTATCACGCCGATTATGATATATATTCTAATCTGGCTTCTCAAACTCATTTTGATTTATTATAATATCACTTATATATTCTGTAAAATATGATCATCGATCTCTTACAAATGCACATGAAAGTTTCAAAACTTCGTTTTTGCTTAACTGACGGCGTGTTTAGTTTACACTCGGACGTCTATTAGGGTTTTCAAAGTCGAGGTTAGTTTTCTTAACCATGCATAGTTCAAAGGTCAATAGCGCTTTCCACGGATGACGTCATGATGATGCATTATGGGATTGAAATGCGGACAAGCCAAGCCCAAAACACATGCTAATGTGCTGCAACAATGTTTTGTTGTCTTGTTGTTTCTAATTAGAGGGAAAACTATGGTTTTCGACTGATCTTGATCTTTTTTTTCTTGTAAACTAAGCCTTTTTTTATTACAATGTTTATCCGCGTTTCGATCCCACAATGCTTTGCAATAGCTATTTTTAGTAATCGTGAAAAATGTTATTGTTTTAACATTCTAAAATGACCGTACGCAGTTGTCTAGTAGACCTTTTTGCTTCACCACTATTTTCGACTTTAAAACCAATAGGGGGATTGAAGATTGTACACAAGTAGACCTTTTTGCTATAACGAACATTTTCGACATTCTCACAGTCTCGTGCTGTTGAAACAAAAGATGTGCAAATTCTTTTATATATGAATTTGTTGTTTAGAAAAAATAGCAGTGTTGGTAATGATAATTATACTATTATGCATGTTGCATTGCTCGTGTGAAACGCTGAATCAGCGTTTCAATACTACTACTATTTCTAAACAACAAAATTACAAAAGAAATTGTTCCAACAGCACGAGAGTTCGATAATGTCAAAAATGTTCGTAATATAGCGAAAACGTCTATTTGAACATCATTCTTTAGAATTATAATGTACAGATAGTTCGAAAACTATTGTCAGATGTCAATGATAATAGCAATTGTACTCAGCATCTCAATGAAAAATTTCAAATAATTTTCGTTATTGTTGGCCCCAAAACGCAAAGCATTATGGGATGTGAAAGTGGTGAATTCTGTATCAGATTTACAGTATACTAATAGATATATTGTATAGACACCTTTCACGTGACGTCAAAACACCTCAATTTGGAGGACAAAAGAATGTCAATCTCCTGAGAATTGGAACCTATTGTTTTGTTTTCCAAACTCTGCTGCATTTCGACGCGCTGCAAGGGGTCTATAGTATTCTGTATATCTGATACAGAATACTGTCTAATAGGTTTATTAGTTTTCCAGGGGTGGCCCCCTTTTAAAATATGTATTTTCTTAACTTGGCAAAATTAGAAAAATGCATACGGTCTGAAGGTTTTCTCTCAGGACGAAGTTTTCCGGCCCACCCTTTATTTGATTCCTGGATCCGCCCCTGTGATGTATTCTGTATTAAATTTACGGAATACTAATTAGCTATATAATACTAAATCAGGCCGCCATTTTAAGTTGTAGATATAGAAATGCCAATTAAGAAGTATTCACATGGGATGTTCAATGCATGATCTGTATCGCGTATCAGATCGTTTGCAAAACTACAAAATATTCTTACATAGAACAGCGTGATACAGACAATGGACTTCCAATCGACGTTCTTGAAACATCCTCCATGCACTTCTTTCATTCTTTCATCACTTCCCATGTGCCTTATAATATAATTGGAAGGAGATTGTAATTGGACAACGCTATTTTTGTGACAATGTGTACTAGATCAATTTGAATATGAAGTCCTTAAAGAAAAGGATTTTGTGTGTGATTAAAAAAATCTTCATATCTGTCTATCTGGTCTGTCTCGTTTGTAAGTTGTTTGATAAAGTCAAGCAATACCAAACTGCTGATTATGTCTTTGTATTATTGTATAAACACTCCTGGAGCTGTAAAGCACTTCAAATGCAAAAGAAACACGCAGCTACACCTTGTGTTCCTTAGCTTGCTTCTGTCGTGCTCTACAGCTCCCAGCGTGTTTATATGACGCTAGATATGCACGTGTGTTTTATGCTTTAGAGCTTCCCGTAAGACATCGCGCTTTACGGCCTAGGAGTAAGCAGTGGTGTCAATTAATTCAATCACGGTTTTTGTTTGAAAAATGAGACCAACCCTGATGAAGGGCTGAAATAAAAGCTCGAAAGGTTGCCAACCATTTGGTATCTGTTTAATTCCTTTTATCTATTTTTTTAATCATTATGAGAAGGGACTGATCAGTAGCAGTTTGATTCATTCATTCACTCTCGACCCCAGAGCTCTGTCATTCTTGCTGCGAATGCTGGACGGAATGCCAGAGACTCTGGGAAACCCTAGAATTTCAAGTGTTCTGATTGGTCGAAATATTTGTTACGAATTTTTTTTTAAAACCAGCTCTAGCAATCCCAAGAGCCCTTGCAATAATGGTTAACAATTGCCTTGATAGTCGATGAAATGGTTGTGATGCTGTAAAGCAATATAAATCGCTTTTTTCGAGAGTAAAATAAAAGCCATTGATTTAAGGAGTGCGCGCTCAATCGATACTTCAAATTCGAGCATGCTCCCCGTGGTGATGACGCAAATTTGAAGCATGCGCATAACACCCGGTCGCCACGATTCTGGCTACAGCGCGCTAGGGTTTCCCAGAGTCTCTGACATTTTGTAGAGTATGTGCAGTAAGAATTTTAGGGCTCTGGGGTGAACCCAAACGGTGAACCAGCCGAGGAATTTCTTCCTCAATGCAAGTTCAGAGTACCCGATGAGCAGAGTTGTCAAGAGGAGTTGTCGAGAGGCGTGCGTTGGACACCACATGGCTTTTAAAAGGATCAGATAAAAATTCATCCCATTATATTTGTACCGTCTAATCTTCTTTTCTTTTTTTTTATTTGGGATGAGCAAAAACATCGAAAATGACATAATTATAATCTATGCATGCTCACTAAAAAAAAAAAAAAAAAAAAAAAAAAAAAAAAAAACGAGAAGAGTAGTAGTAGTAAACCTTTAATTAAGCAGGGTAAAATCTTATCAGAATACAAAGTACTGTGTTCTCAATAGGAGCCATAAAATAAATACAATACAAAACTAAACATAATATTATATACAATATTTGAAATACAATAAAAAGCTAGATAAATATTTAACTAATGGAAAACTAAATGTTCTATACATATCTATATGCATAAAAAGTATAAATTATTTCTTATGCTCTAAAAAAATTATTGTAAACTACTGAGCCACTATATTAAAAGCTTCTCTTTGCGGTCTCAGTTCTCACTCACGGCAAACGTATGAAATCACTTCTTCTTGTGGCTCTTGAGATAACATCCTTATTTTATTGATTTTAATTAATTTCTTTGAAATTGTGGTACCTTATTACTTAAACACTTCTTTACTAAGCCTAAGACATGACTATCATGAAGATACTTTGGTGTTTCTACTATAATTTGCTGATCCCATTCCCTTGCAGTTTTAGCATGCAGAATTAAGCAATACACATACCTACATCACGTATCATGATTCCTCATGTTTCAAATCCGCCGTTAAAATAATTAATTTAAACTGAAGCAGGAGATCACGGACTCCATTCCTGCCTGGAGAACTCGGAATGTTTTTCCGAGAAATATAATCTTTAATCTAGATCTAAGACTCGATAAATATTCCTTCGGAATGATGTCCACGTGCTGTCAAACATACCAAGTCCTTTTCTGACAGGTCGGGTAAGCGAGCCATGCTGACGAATGCAACGTTACTGCGCCTGAACAGACCATTATTTGCAGCAAAACGGTTTTACATAGTAATGCGCATGAGCAGACCAATATTTTTAGGCAGCTATTTGCAGTTTTCTCGCTCAATCAAGACGACGGAAAAGCTAATTTGGATGATAAGACATATCATTTGGTCATGGTGAGCTTTAGAAATATTAAAATGTTCGTGAAATTAATAAGAAAATAAATGAAGAAATAAAATTTTGTGTTTTGATTTTTTTTTCTTTTCTATAATATTCAATATTTCTAGATTTTTTTTATGACTAGCATGGATGCTAAAAGTAACCAATCGTAGTAGATACCTCCCGCAGCTCTTCAAGTTGTTGACTTATATTTTCATTTGAATAATAGACTAGTTTTAAAAGAACCAGGATATATTTCTCATGTGCATGATTTTAGTGAATTATTCTTGATATCATATGGCGTAGTTAACATGATAAAACAATGGGAGAGATCCATTATTTGCATTATAAAAAACCGTTGTCAAGTGCACTTAAGTAATTACATACAGAATCTAAGACTTATACGTATGTATATACCGTTACGTGTGCTTTCTATGATCATGAAGTGCAGGCTAAATGAATCAAATTGCATATACTGGATGGATAAATGACTACAGAACAATCATTGACTAATTGCACAGTTTTATGATTCTAAAGGCCTTTTTTAGTATAACATTAGGAAGATTGTAGTTCCGATATCAAATATATCATATATTATAAGCTGCTTTAAAAGGCTAAAACACAAATTCTTCCAACAGATGCCTCTGATTTGCCAGACACAAGCAGCGAAGCAAAGATACGTGCTGAGAGAACTTCTGAAGCGTTTGGAAACTTTATTATTGAAGGTAAGGAAAATAACATCAGTTCGGTAAAAAATATTCTGTGTTTATAATGATATTGCCATTCTCGTCCGCGTTTTCTTTCCCATCATTCAAAACGAATGGTTTTGGGTATTTATATATAGAAACTCGGTCTATTGATAAAAGTTTTCACCATGTAGCAAAATCATTCCCTCCAACTCTCAGTGAGGTTCAAAGTGCGAAAACATACTGAATATAAGCCTAGAAACATGGCCAAGACTCACGACTATATAGGATTCAAAAATATAATTCGCTGACGAGTTTGTCTCGATATTATAAAAAGGGGTCTATAATATCATATCGTACAGCAGTGGAACTTAAAGGAGCCATTGGGTACTTTTGCTATAAACATGGCAGGGCCATGACATGAAATCTGTAAGCTATTTGTCATTTGGCATAATAATCTTGATTTCCTTGGAGACGCTCCTCAGTTCTATTCTCTAAAAGGATAAGGAGGAATAGATAATAAAAAAGTAGCGGTGCGTTCAGTTTTCAAAATAAACTGCAGTTCGTTTCAGGATTCAGTCCAGCATAACTATGAGTCCAGCATAACTATGAGTCCAGCAATAGAGAATTTCGCTCAGTAAAAATCATAGAATACTTAGTTTATACCATTTTTTTAATCATTTATTTTCTCATTACGACGCGCTTATTACTAACAAAAGCTGGCGAAAAAATTGACGTCATTTACGTCGGAACCCGACGACTATGTTTACAAAACAGAATACAAAAAGCCGAAGAGAAAGAAAGAGAACGGAGATTTACTGATGACGCAGGTCAATATGACTTGAAGGACAGTATGTTCTCGAATGATTCCGGCCAAAGTAGTGACTTAAAAGGACGAGATTTTCTTTTACTCTAGTGACCATTTATTATTGAGAAAAGTGGCTTTTAGCTTTTGCTATTTAGACATTTGATATCCTTTAGCATCACCGGTCACCGTCATATTTGATGCTTCATGTACGTTGGAAAATTGTTTTTTTTTTTTTTTTTTTCTTCTAAAATTAATCCTTGGAGTTTAAAATGGCGAAAATTAAAGTGCAGGAAAACAGGAAAGTACAGTGATATTCAGACTATCTTCAAAAAATCGAAGGCATTCTAATTTGTCGAATAATATTCAAAAGCAATAGCTGTTCTTTTCATCCTTGCGACGCCTTGTTGTTGTAGTAGTTGTTGTATATATTGGGTTTTTATCAGATATACGAACCGATAAAAACAAAATAAAAACGTCTAAGTCCGATATACAACTACCATTGTTCCATGCTACCCCTGCCAACACTAGAACTTGCTCAAAACTCGAACACTTGTGGGACCCACTGAATTTTCTTTGCGTATACATGCTTTCACCACATCGTGGCTCCCTTTTATTAATTGTTCATTATACACATATAAGAAAAGAATCATGTTTGCAAATATAACCTAGAATATAAGTAAACTGTTATCACTATTTGAAAAGAGAATGTATTTTATTCCGCCCCAGGTAAACTAAATCAAACTATTTTTCGATGAACATGGTATTACGAACTTTCTGGATATTAGCCCTCCCTGGGCTTTGAGTACATTTATCACTAATATCCTTTAGTGCCATGGAGGATTTGCTTGTGGATAATATTTGTCAGGTGAAGAAACCTGTTTACTAAGTCTACAAGTGAAATGATCGCCTTTTAATCACTTATGATGTTGTCTGATTATGAAAAAATTCAGTGATATCTTAGTAAGTACCGAGAGTTGCATATCGAACATGCGCCAGTTTGTCAAATTTCCGAAATCTGATCCAGACGTTTTGTACTTGCAGGTAGAAAAAATAGCACAGTTGTTAGTTCATGCCAAGCGGTCCAGTCATATATTTGTGCCTAAAACTAACTTAACCTGCGTCATCTTCTTATATAGAGTTCATTGATGTAGCCAGATAACATAAAATATATTTGTCGGAATGATCTTTAAGAGGGATCTATTTGGATAGTGATTGCATGAAAGAACTTTGAAACGAAGTGGTCTGAAATAGGTGAACAATATCAAAGTATGACAACAAAAAAATGATAGCAAAAGCATCTTTTTTGCTGCTTTTGTGTAAAGTAATATCAAAAACTATGAGCCGCGGTAAGTATAGCAGCTGCAAGTCAAGATATATTTCCCAGATGAAAATAAACTTTTCAAGTTTTTGAATTCCGGCCCATTTTCCTCTCGTATCTGACCACCATTGACTAGTCATCTAAATTTCTACAAAGTCATATAATTATATTCCGGTTTGAAATTACTTTTTGTGATATGTGCTTTTTCTAAGGGCATTTCATCATAAGGGTCTGCTATTTTTGTCCAGTTTTGGCTATTTGCGCATTTCCTTCTATGACATAGCTTCAAGCATTATATAGTGAAAAGGAATAATAGTTAGAATGCCTATTGTTAGAATGCCTATTGTTACCATCATCTTCGAGAACAGCCTTTGCAGTATTTCTTTTCGGCAAAAGATTTATTGTTTTCATGGCAACATTCCTTTTATTCACCAGGCTAAACAAATAATGCAGTCGTGATATTTCCAAACTCCATTCCATAGTTTATTCCAGCAGTAAGATCTGAAGAGGGCGGCTGAATACGGTCAGACTTACGTGATGCCTAGATTTGGAAGATATGGAATTGCTTATGTAATCTCAGTAAAGTCATTATAAAAAAAGATTAATAAATATATACACAAAGGAAATGTAAGCTCTTTTAGCAATGTCTGTCAATAAAAACTGGTGTCTGTGATACATTGGATCTAACTAATATAATGAAGGTAGATTATTTTAGGATAATTTTGACTATTTTTGACTATTTTTATGGTTATTGTATTATTGAATAAGGAAGTACTAATAGACTCACCCACGGAAATGTAGTCAATCAGTTCAAAGTTGCCGACATTGGTATCATCTGCTTATAGGTTTCTCGTATGAAATTGTTTTTTGTTTCCCTAAGCAGGAAAACTGAACTGACTCAAAGTTCGCCGCTTGAGAGTCTCTCATAATCTAAGATAATCATTGTACGTTAATGCTTGGATGTGTGTATTGCTGCGTAAACACTCTCGAGTAGATTGCGGTACATGGACTCTTAATGGCGGTGAGTGCGATAGCATCATTCAGAAAAGATGTCAAATAAGTGGAAGTATTCCAGATGAACCACTCATAGATGTTCGATGATTAAAAGCAAGTTTTTCTTTCCTAAATTCAAACGGTTTCTTTGATCACTTTCATCTGGATGGATCTTTTTTAGAAGGAAAATCTTTATATTCTGAAGACACTTCAATTTGCTCCAGTTTTCGTGCTTGTTTTATTGTAAAGGGGAAAAGTTCGAGAAGGTAGGTGTCAGTGATAACAACCCACTATTTGTGTTTTAATTGAAATGTCATCATGGCCATTATTTCTTTTACCATTCAATCATACAATAATCATTACCGATATCAAAAGATGAAGGGTTTCATTGGGAGATTATTCGATTTTTTTTGAAACTCTTATTTAAAATTTACTTCAAAGGCAAATGGAAGCTATTAATAGATAGAATCCTAAGTCTTGTTTTCTTAAAGTGCATATAATTAAGGGTTCGCCAGTTTGTGTTTAATATGAAAGTTCTGACCCTAAAAATCACATAATCAATATATATATATTTTTGATTTCATTATTTTTTTGACGGTCAAAGTTGGTAAAACGAAATAAAAAGCCGAGCGACCTAGGGAGCCTGGGACTAGTTGTTGTGACGTACGGGACTCGTTCACTGAAAACACTTGAAATCTAAATAGAAGATCACTAGCTTCCCTTCAAGGTTGTTGCAGTATAAACCGTGACTGACTACTTTTTAACGTTCGATTTGTGCTAGCCTGCGTAGCGGCCCTCGGTTGGGCTCGGAGGGGGGCTACAAAGGAGTCGAAGGTTGAGGGGAGGAGGGGGAACGAGGGAGAGCCTGCAAGAATCCCCCTCATATTTGACAATTTTACGATTAGAACTTACTCGTAGGATTTGATTGGTTGAGCCGCTAGTATCAATCTCTGGGTTGTCAAAATCACGGCGTCGTACATGGATTATCGTGTATGGATTATCGATTTTACAAAACACCGTAGCTTTTATGTCCTCGAACCGGTTTATCAAGGTGCTGCTGTTAATTGACCTTATGCACGCGAGCTGTTTTTTTTTTCTCTTGTGAAAACACACCTACCACCTGAACGATCATGTCCAGATCAACATAACTTTTTTAAAGTGCACATAATCCTTTTTTCCAATGCCTTCAATACTGATTCTACATGAAGTAAATAGTCCAATGGTATAATATTTCTTGAATTGAGTGTTGCGTCTTTAAGTTATGAAGGTTTATATTTCCAATATGTTAACTGACTGTGACGTCTGTTAAGGCTTCATTAAATAAACAACCTTCATATCATCACTCAAATTAAGAAATATTTTACCATTCGACTACCTACTTCATGAAGAATCAGTATTAAAAGCATTGGAAAAAAGGTCACGTATGTGCACTTTAAATAGTTTTGGATGAGAAGCTTAGAAGGATACGAGAGATGAGGTATATATATAGCGTTGCTTTGATGTAAAGTAAAAAATAATAATTAGAAAATATAACTTTCACACTGTTCTTTTTAAGATATATTCCTTTAAAAATATTTCGCGTAAAAGTAGGACCATATTTAATGTATTGCATACTTCTATGCACGGGGTTTTGTACTTTAAACAAACACATTTGATGCAAGCTGTCTGGTTTTACCAAATAAGGTGTGTAAAAACTCGTTTGGCAGCAAAAATCCCGTGCATAGAAGTATGCGAATATATTATTTCTAAGTCTAGCAGTGCTTCATGCCTTCCTGGGTGCACCAGACGAGTGTTTTGGGAGTGTTTTCAAGGCCTGTGGCCCGAACGCAATTCCAAATCGCATTCTAAAGGAGTTTGCATTTGAGCTCGCCGACCTATGTTACCACAATCTTTAACCACTCACTATCACCTGGCAATTTCCCCTTTGTATGGAAAGACTCGCACAAATTACCAATACCAAAGACCACGCCCGTCACTGGTGACAGCGACGTGCGACCTATTTCCCTCACAGCTTGCCTCTCAAAGGTATTTGAAGATTTTGTTGTTCAGTGCCTCGTGGATGATATCAAGGAGCATATTGATCCAATTAGTTTGCGTCTCTTTAAGGTGACTGACTACTTTTGTGAACGTTCAATTTGAGCCCACGGTGTGCGCGCGCACAAAATCCGCTCAAAACCGCATAACAGCCTTCAAGAGTACGATTTACAGCATATTGAGTTAACAAGATTTTTTCAAATGTTCTTCAAATAATTTTAGCTCATCTTCGAAAATATGGTTTAAGGTACATTTCCTGAGAAAATTGCCTCTAGAGCTTTTTAAATTTTTGAGTTATAATTTTTTGTGTGCAAAGCTTGATTTCCACCATTTTACTTTCGAAAACTTGTCAAGATGGTCATATCTAAAATTCATTATCTCCAAGACGAGCCTGGGACACCCCAATTTTCTTTTCGTTTTTGGAATCAGTGTTAAATTCTGTGTAAAATATTTTTCTAAGAACATTTTGTGATTACTCCTTGCTAAAGTAATCAGTCACCTTAAAGGCCTATCTACCATCTTTTGCCTCCTTAACATGCTACACAATTGGTTGTCGGCACTCGAGTCACCCGGTTCCTACCTCAGAGTATGCTTGCTCGACTTTAGTAAACCCTTCGATCATATTGATCACGATATTCTCGTACGCAAGCTGTTGAAGAAGGGCATTAGGTGCAGCATTATTAGATGGATTAGATGATTGGTTGGTTGGTTGATTCAATCAGTCAAACAAACAAACAAACAAATCAACACACAACAGCAGCACCTTGATAAACCGGTTTGAGGACATAAAAGCTGCGGTATTTAAGATTCGCACATCACGATAATTGTTCAAATTATGACTGTTTTTTTTAATGATTTCATTGCGGATCCTCGCCGTCTGCACTTAAGCTAAAAATAGGTTGTTTATCTGTCAAATCAATCCAGGAAACTTTAGATAAACTAATAGTCGTACTGGCGAGTAGCATAAAATGTACTCAGACAATATGACCATGTAGTTAATTGACGGGCGTAAGCGGATATCATTACAATACTACTAATTGGGTAAAGGAACTGGTGGGTTAATAGTGTAGAAAACTATACATTTTTCTTGTCTTCTGTCTGCCCTGAAAATAAACCAAATATATAAACCAGTAATAAGGTAGTAATAGAAGAAGGAAACAGAGATGATGAGTAAACCGAAGGGAAGAATGTGTTAGTAATTTATGTCTTTCGCCTTTGCTTGAAGGTATGCCTCGTTTTTAGAACATCATTATAACTTATTGTAAAAATTACTTATACTCATATGTAAGTATTATACGGGTTTATAATGACGGAATATACAGCGATAGGCAAAAATTCTAATCCTCTTGATATGTATACAAGTATATCAAAAATATGTCAGAAATTATGTGATATCATCGCTGATATTTTTTTCGAGTTGCGAACACTAGGGCTTTCTGAAAAAAATATCAAAGATGACATCCCATAATTTCTAATATACTTTTGATATACTTGTATATATATCAAGAGGATCAGAATTTATTCATCTCGCTGTATATATATATATATATATATATATATATATATATATATATATATATATATATATATATATATATATATATATATATATATATATATTTTTTTTTTTTTTTTTTTCTTCTTCCAACGCCATCGATATAACCCGTATTGGCGACACAAATCCGCAATAAGTTTTGTATCGCGATTCTCCTACTGCGCGGTAATTCTGAGCCGACAATACGGGTTTATATTGGCGGCTCTCTCCCGATCAAGCTTAGGGGAGAATCACGATACCTCTTAATATTTTTAGTTTTGAACTATCAATAATACATAATTAGTTATTTCAGATGGTATTCAATATACTAGACTTTGATCTTATATCTTGAGGCAAACAAAAAACGCATCCGAAACGAGTAGCAGAAATTGATGAAATATCATGAAAGTATATTTATTCATTTATTTTGTTTTTCTTTATATGAATACGTAGCCAATGAAAGTTCTCCTGCCAAAACTCTATAACAAGAAAATGTATTATATAGAAAAGGCTAACTTGAATTGGTTGAGTAAATGACGTCACAAGGTAAAACCGCTGGCCTTGATGACTCTTTGGTCTTGAAACATTAAAGCGGTTATGGGGGTTGCAATTTTTTTAAACCTTTTTTTAGCCAAAAGTCGCTTAAAACATATTTGTTTTACTGTGTTAGTCTTATTATGTATTACTAAACCATTTAGAGACCTTAAGAGTCGTGTAAATGAGTTTTAAATCTTAAGCAGTTTTCGTCCAAGTATACTCGAGTTTACAAATATGACAAACTACTTCTAATGGTTATTAAATAAATTCCCGTGGAACAGAGGAAAAATACCTTAATAGCTAAAAAAACATCCATATCAATCAAAGTACTTTAACCACTTTTCGTTTCTAAAGAGCACTATAAAGGCAAAACACACAAAGTGCAGTGTCTTTCAAGTTCTTTGTTCCTAAGTAACGGCTGAGGGCCCAAGGCTTTTAAATTAGTTGCTGCATACTGCTCTTCTCACTCCTTCAGTTCTTCACACTACAACCTTCAAGTTCCCGCTAACATTTCTTTTGCCGTCCAGGTTTGTATTTTTAGGCTATTTTGTCTTCTTTTTTATTATAATCACTAATTTATATGTGTACATATATGTTATCAAAGTATGTTTGTCATTCAAATCGCCTTTAGTGTTTTAAAATCCGCCATGAAAGTTTATTAATACCAATTTTTATATATGTCTTCATTCGCTTTCTATACTTTCTTTACTGATCGATGTCTGGTCTGATACTAGTCATTTATTCATCTGTTAGTAACAAAAGCGAAGTTAGGTAATTGAGTTTGGTAGCTTCGTAAACCGGCATCAATGAATTCCAAGGCAAAATCTTCTAGATGGAAGGATAAGGAAGAGCGCCCACCGATGAAACTCTACCTTGTGATAAAGGATTCGAGAATCGAACCCTTAACCAAAACGATGACAGGCGCCATTTTGATGTGGGGTACCCATGCTCCTTCGATAGAGGACGCAGGATTGTCCAAAAGAACTGCTCTTCTCCTTTTTTTTTTTTTTTTTTTGTCGTAAAAAACTGAATTAGAAGAGGCAAGTAATAAAATCAATGCAAGGTGGATTCACCAATTCTTCATATTAACCAAAATCACCATCAGTCATCAAAAAAATGCGACGGTGCACACAATGCAAACGATCATCGGCTGGATAAGATAACATCAGAATAAACACAATAAAGATCCACCTCGCTCTGGCTCTCCAATATACTGATAAAAATTCGATAGAGCTTGTTATCTGAATTGTTTCAAAAATACCATAAAACAAACAACTAAAATACTGCTAAGCCTCTGAGCGGCAAAAATATAAGAAATATCCTTTCAAGGACAAGCCTCAGAAACTAGAATAATCAATTTTAAGAAAATATTTTCAAAGTCTGCGATATGTTATTGTTGTTTTAATAAAAGGAATCAGAAGACTAATGGTTTTTGTTTCCATGTTGGTTGGTTGGTTGTTCAAACAACAACAAAAGAAAAAAGAAAAAAAAAGAAAAAACAACCATCAAAAACAGGAGCACCTTGATTAACCGGTTTTAGGAAATAAAAGCTGCAGTATTTGGGATTCACAGCTTTACCATAGTTATTCAAATTATAGTGACTGTTTTGGATGGCTTCAACACGGACGCCACTACAACTAGTAAATACGGACTATAGTAGTCACAATTTTTATCTCTGCCCTAAGGTCTGCTGTTTTGATGCATATATAGGTTGGTAAGTCATCGTCAAATCAAACGGCACAGCCGAACTCTAGATAAACGAATAGTCATACTGACGAGTAGAATTAAATGTACTCAGACAATATGACCAGTGAACTACTTCAACGATACGGCGGCCATCTTGGTAGAGGGCAAATATACGAAACTTAATTGCAGTTAAGGGTTCGATTAGCATTAACAGTTCACCTGAAGAAAATTGGACAAGAGATGATTTAAAAAGATGGACATGACAGAGAGAAAAATTAAACAAAACTCTATATATTGTTAGACATCTGTGATTGGACGTTCCATAATGCGTTGCGATTCAAGGTGTAAAACAATGAAGTGCTTAATTCTCACTTAACTAACATGATAGGACCAGAGCAAGGATTCGTTTTTGTCTTCATCAAATCCTACATAAAACCCCTTGTATTTTGTACACGGTTCTTCTCATTAATTCAGTTTTCAAGATGGCCGCCGAATCGTCGAAGTAGTTCGTGAGTTGACGGGCGTAAGCGGATATCATTACAATTGTACTAATTAATTGGGTAAAAGTACTGGTGGGCTTATAGTATAGGAAATGACAAGCCATATCATTCTTCTTGTCTGCTGTCTGCCTTGGTATGCATGCGCAATCCAAAATTCATGTTGGACTCAGAGATTCGGGCATGGACATTTAACAAAAAAATTATATTAGGTAAACAATTGCTAACATGCGGAAATATTACAAAGGCAAAACCGTCGGAAGAGCGGCCACCTATGAAGCTTTACTTGTAATAAAGGATTCGAGAATCCAACCCAAGTCCAAAGTAATGACACGCACCATGTTAGGAAGCGCACGCGACCCATAATCCTTGAATATACATGAACGGAGGCCGCAACATAGGTTTGTTCAAAAGATTGCTCTTCGGCTTATTTCTTCCGTAAGGTTGATTCGCCAAAACTTCATATAAACCAAAATCACCATCAGTTATCAACTAATCCGATGGTGCATTTCAAACCATAATCGGCCGGATAGGCTAACATTGGAAAACCGGTATTAAGTGCTTTTCTCAGCGATCTCTGTCCAGTCAACAGATAGAATTTCAATAAAACTCGTCATATATATATTATAGACCAAATCACCTTCGCACACGTATGTAAATTGCTCAATTCAAACCATGTGATCATTGCCAGAAATATTGGACATTGTCAGCGGTGTTATGCATGAATGAAAATGAAGTGGTTTTCTAGAGGAAAATTATAACTACATGGTTTCCAACACATATTTATATTCAACTATGATGTTAGTAAAACAATTCTTGCCAAAAAATAGTTACTTGACAATCAAAAGAACAACTATTATTTTTCTGTTGATAAGCCTCACCACAGGAAGCCCATGAAGGACAAGAAACAAGTTTCAAACGTAAATCGTTACTTTAAGCTTCCTTATTGTATCTCAGCAGTCAATAGGAGCTTGTAAAAACAAAATGGCGATATTTAGGGGTTTTTTGAAGCTATTTGGAGCAGTCCTCTGTGGTTTCTTGTCATTTTTAACTGAAAACTACGAGCTAACAACGCGTCGAATCACTTAAAATTTAACCTAACTTCAAGCTTCTTGGGAACCACCATTTTGCAGGCATGCTGTCTATTTTGAGCGGTTTTGGAATTATTAAACACTCGTTTGGTGATATCGAGGAGGAGCTCTTTTACTTATACATTTTTTCGACTTCAAATAAGACGATTTTGGGGTCAAGTGTGGCCAGATTTATAGACGATGTATGGAATCTAGAGCTTTCGAAGCCTTTCAAAGGCAAGTAGTCCGGGAACCAATATGTCGCATGATTCAATGATCATTTTACGCTTATTTAGTAGCTTGTAGGGTGGGTTGTTTATCGCGATGTGGAGCTCAGAGGAAATAAAACCCTATTCGCCGTAAATAGAGAAAGCTCTATATTCCCCATACATTTCCTATAAGACTCGGCGGCTATTTTGTAAGCTGAAACGCATCATTGCGCATGTATGAGCAGGCTCATGTCCCATATTTCTGGCAATGGTAATGTTTTTATATCCAAATGAATATCAACGAATAAATTTCAGAAAAATAAAGAGCTAATTTTCCAGGGAACCACATAATAAATATCGTAAAACTGAAAAAAATAACTTAAATACTGCTAACCCGCTGAAAGTATCAGAACTAAGGCGGATTTAGGATTTTGAGTAGTGTGTGTGTGGGGGGGGGGGGGGGGGGGGGGGGAAGAGCACAAAATCAAGTAGAAGCACCTTTTAGGGTAAGGGGTCCCTAGCCTGTGACGACACCCTAAAAGGGCTGGACAATAAGATCAGATCTTACAAAGTTATAATTTTCAGAATCGGGTACCAAAATATTTCAAGTAAAGAAAATGTTAAAGTGGTTGTTAAAGAAAGCAAAACACGTACGTTTTTATACAAACACGATAAGCAATGAGAAAAAACGCATTGATTTTTTGTTGAATTCCAAACAAGAGCAAATTCATTGCTTAAATTCAATTAATATACAATTAAAATGAAAATAACCCTACTCATGAATCACTTACCAATCTGCACACGAATCTGTCCATTATCCATAAGTTAGGCATATTACTTTCCGTAATAACAAGTCGATGTGCTAGATTTAAAAGTGCCCTCTCGGCAACAAAATAATCATTTCTACCCAAACACAACCTCGATAACAAGGGAAAGCAGTACATTTAGACTTTCGACTATTTGTCAATAAACAATAAATCGCTTCCCGTAAGACTTCGACTGGATGTTTCCTCAGACCGCTATTTAACAAATAGGAAACGCTTGCCATGTTTACATAGCCTGATATAAACACGAGGGACGTTTGGGAGAAGTCGAGAGCTGTTGTGTAAAACAGAGCCGCAGGCGAGGTTTACACAGAGCTCAAGACTTCTCCCAAACTTTCCCGAGTGTTTATATCAGGCTATGTAAACACGGCATAACGTTTTCTATTTGTTTTATAAAATATTGAAATTGCCGTGTTTACATAGCCTCATGTAAATACGGCTACCATCCAATCAGAGCGCGCGATATATCTGAACTATTTTATAATTCCTATTAATCAGCCTCAACTATTCGGAAGAAAGCTCTGTCGAACATAACAGAGTGACTGGTCACCGGCTGGTAATGATAACAACTTACGCTCTTGTACGCATCTAAGAATCTCGACGCGTTGACATATAAAATTTGAGCCGTATAATAATATGATTTGCAACAGTTTGTTTGAAAATAATATACATAAATTATGATATATGATAGGAATTAATTTTAAGATCTAACAGTTGTAAGCTGCTTTAAAGAAAAATGTCAAAGCAGATTTAAAAGTGGAAAGAGCTAAGCAAAATTCTTTCAAGGACAAGTTGAATTTGAAAGAACTGAATTGGCAAATGTGGATATATAGGGCATAATTTAGAATCAGGGAACATTTCGATCATATCTAGGTTCGTTGTGGATGATTTATCGAGAGGATCCCTGATTCTAAATTATAAATTTGAATTTAGAATAACGAATTACAAAAAATGCTTGCAAAGTCTATGATGATAATATTGTTTTTGTAAAGAGAATCAGTCAGAACTTAATAGATATATTTAAGTACCCACTGAAGTGCTGCAATACAAAAAGACCCTCAAAAGAAAAAAATATGTTGCTTCATAACTAATATTATTATAGCCTCCTAATTAAGTCACCAATATACTCTTCAACTGCGCTCAAACGTTGGCCACTTTGGAAACGTTTTGAATTTTCATATGTAATTGGAAAAAACAATTGTCATCTGATAAAGCATCTCAAAATTAGTAAGTATGGCAATTTTGAACATGGTTGAAGGAAGAGAACCAGAAACAAGGAATATATTTATATAGATTTCTTAATATGTACACAGTATACACTTCTTGCAAACTACCTGACTGTTTATTGTGTTCAACTTGATGGATAATCTTCTGTTCCTTGATAAACTGTTTAGTTGTTAATCAAACAATACTGTCTGGTCTATCGCGGCAGTCATAAAGTTCTACTTTTTCTTCGCTGAAAACCGTCATAAAGTCAATCTGGATAGGGAAAAACTGTAACCTCGGCCATGAAAACTACGCCGCAGTATATTCAAGACCTCGGGCACAGTATCTCCCTTCCGCGCCTCCTTGCCGGTAAATAACCAGACTATATATCTTAGTTAACTTCTCGCTATAAAGGTAAGCCAAAAACAAGGACTTATAAACGCAAGAGTCCATGGCGTTAATTCTATCTTACTATTGGTTATTTTCTAAGCAATTGGTTGATCGAAGGGTTCTCTCCAATATTAAGAATCATAGAGGAAGTATTTGACCAACTACACGCCCGACGGACTGGCTACCGCTTTGATCATCACTCAGCCATCCATCCAGCTAGCCTCCTATGTCAATAATTTGCATGTAAAACTACTTCAACTACAAAAAAAAAATATGAAAAAAATAGCTATTTTGGGAGTCAGGATATTAAGATAAATGATGACAAAAAAGTGAGGCGCCTGCAGCCATTATATCAGCCAGGGTCCAAAATAATTTCTTATGGAGGATGGGATGAAAAATAGACAACCTGGAGAGCAAATGGTAACCTTTTCCCTAACTTTCTAAAGACACTTCCGGACGCCAACCATTTTCATTGATTGCTTGGATCCATTCATTTTTACGTGTATAATACGACGATTAATTATATCTTGGTAGGATGTACATTTTTGTTCAATAAATTGCAGTAAAATTGTTAGGAAGAATGCCTAAAAACATGACAAATGTATTGATCCTATATCAATATTTGGTTAGTTATGCTGTTGTCGAGGCTGCTCCAATGAAATTTCTGATCGTGACGTCATAGACACGTTGATATTCAGTGTTTTGAATCGTAGTTAAGGAAATGATTCACGGATGCCTTTGGGGCAAAGAAAATATTTTCCCCGCCGCTCTGAAGTCGAAAAGCATTTTACAGCAACATTAGAAGTTCGACCGAAAGGAGACAATAATTTGGACATTCATTTATACCAAGGTAAAAATACTAAAGCTGAAATTTCTATTCATGATTTGTTCTTTAGCGAGGATAGATTTTTTCGACGAATTTGAAAGAAAACTTCAAGACAAAAACAAGAAGTCCGAAAAAAATGTATGTATAGGCAGACTGAATATGATCAATAGAAAGACAACTTTGATGGCGCCTTAAAGAAAAGAAACAAGTTAAAAAAGTAAAACAGTCATTCGAGCCAAACCTTTTAACATATATATCATGAATTCGATTTATTTAGAAGTAATAGAAAATCACTGTCAAGGCTTCGATGTAAACATGTCTATGTTACATGTCGTGACTCATGGAATCATTAGCAAGTGAACGTCTTGATATGTCTTCTTCTTTTCAACGCTCTTTGATTTGCCACGTTAGGCAGGACACGCAAGACAGTTAGGCAGTTCTTATATCAGGTACATTAACTGCTGACAACGACTTTTACTAGACATGTACAGAATATCGGATACAAAACATTCCACACGTTTTCCCTCTAGGGTTTTTTTTTTTTTTTTTTTTTTTTTTTCTTTTCTTTTTCATATAAACTTTTTTTTTATTATTTGGTCTAAGTAACCCAAATAAAGTAACGAAACTAGTCGGTTGCAGAAGCATATCATGTTTGTAAGATTGGATAGACGTGTGCTTGTATGATCGCTACTTGCGAACAGTCGCTCGCAATTAAGAAGTGGAAGAGTTCAAAAATGATAGCCGCACTCAAGATATGACATCAATGGTACAAGTATTAGCGACAAACGTTATTCGAAGCTTAGAGCTTTCAGCTTCACAAATGAATATGCCATGTCTTCTAATACCATTAAAACCGGCAATATGTCTTGAAGCGAAATCAGTGATTAAGTCGTCTGAAGTTTGACATGTTATATTCGGTTATAACAGTAATCAAACACACAGTTTATTATATTCGGTCATATCAGCAGTCAAACACACAAAACTGGTGCGTTCATGGATGTTCTCTCAGTTGTCCAAAACTGGTTATGGCTCACACAAACGAAATAAAAAATAATAAAAAAAAATAACAAGATTAAAAATCGGAGTAAGCCTCTTATCGTCTTGCCTAAAAAATATTTGCAAACTGCTTATGAACCTTTTAAATTAAAGATTATCTTCCTTATGTATTATGGAAAGAATAATTTGCCCGACTGATTAAATAAACCAGCCATTAAAACCTCCAGTTTCGCTGTTTTCCTTGAGTGTTTTCTTTCTTCGGTTCTCTCTCTTTTTATGTTTTCTTTCTTTTTTGATATATCAAAAACAAACTGAGCAGTTTGGAATTTAAAAATTTTAACTTAGATTTAATCTTTTTCTGATATTAAAAAGAAAGTGACGCCTAATGCGAATCTTAAAGGTAAGAAGGAGACAGCCAAGATTTAAAACAAAGTAGATAAGTTTGGAATCTTTATAAATCCCGCATTTTTATTTTCTAGAATAAAAAATAAAAAATATATATATGGCGCCAGCCATGCACTTAGCTAAACACTGAAGACTAACCTCATATTGACAATAAACGTGATATTTCCTCAATACTTTTCTTCTTCTTAAATAAAGGCGAAATGTTTTTAGTAATGTTTCAAGTGGATGTCAATTTCCTTCAAACACAATGAAAAGTTCATTTTCAGACGCACGCATCTTAAAGTTTTCTTCCTTAATTATGTTCGAAGCATCTCCCGGCGTAGTATTACATTTCAGCAGAGGAAAAAGGAAGTTACTGCTCAAATATTACTGAAATTCAACTCTAGTCTTTTATTAATTTAGCCATTCGATGTCAAAATTATTCTGGTTTTATTATTATTATTATTATTCATATGATAGATACATCTAAACAGCTTTTTATTGATCTCACAATCTAAACGAATTCTTATTACTTTCTTGGAGATGAAGGTCATGTCCTTTGGGTTTATATGATTTAATGTCTTGCTATATTTTATTGCTGTCGTTGGTGATGAGTTTCAGTTGTTATTCCTCCAATTCCTGAAATATTCAGATGGGCTAGCTATTCCTTCAACCATTAAAAGAAAGTTTTCCCGGGTGTGTTTACTATCCAATGTTATATTTCCTAAAATATAAAGTTGTTCATTAAATCCCCTTTGCCGTCTCAACCTAAATATATTGGCTGTTGTTTATCAACTTAGAGTAGGAAATGACTGACCTTTTTTTTACTCTGTGCTTGTTGTTTAGAAGAAGTCCTCCTTTTTTCCTTGAGGCACGAAAATATATTCTTTGTTGTTTCCTTATTGCAAGACAAACACTGGTGAAAGCTTCTAAGGAAACGAAATAAATGTACCAAAGGACTTTTTAAAGATTATTCGATCCTTTCACAACTGTTCTTTGGTCGGCATTGCACCGATTAATGTCATCTTATAAGATATATATATATACTAATTATTCCTTAACTATTATTTTACACCGAAACTTTCAATCACTCCTTCTCTCTTTTCTCTTTTCTCTTAATCTCAAAACGTCTCAAAACACAGTTAAAGCAAAAAGGTTATGAAAATCGACAGATACTTAGCGCTTTGCTTTAATGTGGTGATTTAAGTTAAGAATTTGTCGAAGATAACAAGTGCAAAGTTTTGACTGGAAAAGCTTATGATATGTGAATTGGAAACTTTCTGGTAAGTATAACGTTTTACAAGTATAACTTCACGAAAAAAGGGAAGTAAAGTTACTTAATATTTCATTTACGAGGGTTGAAATGGAAACTGGGATTCGCCTTGGGTGGGAAAATAGGATTTCATGCACTGGTACTGGGATTAAGCCATTACGGATTTAAAATCACTAAAATGGGAATTGGATTCAATTTCTTCACTATCATTAAAGTCATTCGAGATTAGAAATATAAATCAAACTTTGAAATAAAAATACATAGTTAAATGTTATTCTGAGTCGCCAATTCAATTGCACAGCAGAACTACGACTTATTTGCCTCCAAGTATGCAGTCGTCTAGTCTCCTTCTTTCCATGCAGGTTTTTTTTTTTTAGTCAGCAGTCTTGATGTACATATCAGTTGTCAATAAAGTGCAACATGTCAGGAATGGGGATTTTCAAAATATTGGGATGGGAAATGGCATGACTTTAGGACACTCCTAGCTCTTGTGTGGCATCTAATGTGATCAGCGTTTGTTAGATCCCCGATTAATAATTGCTTAAAGGTTATTCGGTTCTCTTTTTTTTTTCCTTCATCGAATTGCGAGTTAACCGTGCCCTGTTTTGATCAGCCTGACAACAGGGTGTTTCAGGGTATCAATACATTTTGAATTGAAAGGTTTGGGGTACAAGTTAATGTGTTTTTTTTTTCTTTTCTGTTGTACGTTTTGGCCGCTTGAATATCTTGCCAGTGACATAAAGTTCTTATCATAACAACGAGAAGTATAAGTAATAGCATGACTTGAGGGTGATTAGTGATTAAATGTCCCCGAAAGCCGAGGGAAGTTTTGTTGAAGTCCCGACAACGACACCGACACCCGACACCGTAAGGACTAAGCCTCCCAAGGCTTGAGAGGACATTCAAATGTCATGCAATTACTTTGTAATAATTGTCATGATTACCTCAAAACAAAGCTACTCAGTCTCGGTAGGAAATATATAATAATGAGGAGGAGGAGGAGGAGGAGGAGGAGGAGGAGGAGGAGGAGGAGGAGGATAATTTTCAGGTGGCCCTCAATGTATGTTAGTACTATGCATAAATTGTCAAGTGTTACAAAGCTGTTGATTGTGACATACTTGTGAGGAAATTGGCTTTGTTGAATGAGACGTGGTGCTTATTCTAATTCACTTTGGTTGGCCTAGGGCGGTATTAAATATACAGTCTTTTTCAAACTGTCTTGATTACGTCACAAATCGTTAGAAAATTCCCGATGTAGTAAATGCAGGTCTGGCTGCTTTGAGTTCAATTTGAGCATTTTTAAAAACACTCTACAAACGCCGACTGGATTGAAGTTTTCTGAGACACTCTAAAGATATTCCAAAGTTCAGCATATTTTTTGTACATCCGTTTAAGATTTAGTACTCTCTGTTGTTCGTCAATAACATCACTATACCGCACTGGATAGCTTAACACTAACCTCCGTGTTCTTGGCGAGAACAATAACAAGCAAAACACGTCATTCCAGCTATTGATCTTGGAATATGACCTATCTCTTAACACTTATTTTCTATTTCCCTTTTCTCTAACAATATTTTTTGAAAAATATGGGTATATTCAATTTATTTTCCTCGCCGATTCTATATTCGTTAAATTCGCTTTTGTCATCATTTTCTTTTGCTTCTTTGATTGCTCTGCTTGGTGTTTAACATTGGGTACAATATTCCTCTTTCTTTGTGTATATACTTTACTCTTTTCCTCCCAACGTCACATATCAGGGACCACGGAGCGTAATTTTGATTGGGGGGCTAACGACCACCAAATATACTGGAAGAACTGGGGGGTTTGGGCGCATGCTCCCATTATTGGGGGAGAGGCCATAGCCCCCGAGCCTGCGGTTCCTGCATATGTGACGATAAAAATTTTACATGTTGATCACTCTTGAGCCAGAAATGGGTCAAATCATACAGTCAAAATTATGCCCATTTGTTAAAAGTATGCTATTTAAAAATATATTAAAACCCCCGTGGGAGAAAAAAGGGTTAAACTATTCTTTTTTATGTACTTTTTACTAAAACTAAACTATACTTAAACTGTACATTTTGATTTACTTCTTACTTCTTACACAATTGTTTTCTGCTTAATCTCTAGTCAACATGAACAACAGCTCCTTTGATATCATGAAAGATGGCGCATGGCATATTCAATTCTCTTTTGCTGAATTGCTTGGCTGGATGTGCTCATGCAGTATCGTGGCGTTTGTTGCTGTTGTTGGTAACTCGTTGGTTATTGCTGCCTTTATAAGGGCTGTGAACCTACACTCTAGACTCAACTATTTCGTGGTTGGATTAGCAGCAGCAGATATCCTTGTAGGAATTACTTCAATCCCAATGTGGAACTATATTCTGTATTTGACATGGCGGGGTCTGGGAATATCAGTTTTGGTGACTCGTCTGTATGAAGCCTTGGATGTGTTTGCAGCACTCAATTCTATTCTACATCTGATGGCCGTGAGCTCTGAGAGGCTTTACGCAACCATTAGACCATACTCCTGGAACAATAAGATGCACTCCAAGAAGATATACTTTTGCTGTTTGGTGGTGATCTGGACCCTTTCTTCCATCATCGCTGCACTGTTTGCAATCCCGTTCAACAGAACTGTTGATGAACTTCGATTCCACTTTATGAACACGCTTTTCTTTTTGCCTCTCGGCATCATCTGCGTTGCATACGTTGGAATCTGGTTTGGAGTCAAAAAGAGAACCCACTTACGTCCAGGTCATAGCAGTGAAAAATCAGTCAGACTTACCCTCACTGTCTTGATTGTGATTGGCCTTTTCTTGGTTGCGTGGTTACCATTTTTTATTGTGAGGTTCATCTTGGCGGACTGCCGTTCATACTGTGTGTCATGGCGCTTATTCTTTTTCACAAAGTTTCTACACTTTAGTAATTCTGGAATAAACCCCGTGATTTATGGTTTGAGGATTCCAGAATATCGGAAATTTCTTTCACAAGTCGTGCATCTGAAGCACTTGAATTTCCTTGTTAGTGCAGCAATTGAAACCACGAATGATTTCAGAAGACAAAGCTCTAGACTTGATACTGTACATGGTCAGTCCAGAAGCAATTCAAAACTGATAAAGACATCGGGAGTATAATCAAAATACTGAACGCCGTCATGCATGAGACCATGACACAGTTTGGTTCAAATATTGCCGCATGAACTCAGATCAAGCTGTCCCGTACACTTTTGTCGAAGCAAAGGCGGATGAACGACGAACCTGCAAGTTTGAAGTATATATACTAGATCATGATAAATCATGAGTCAACAAAATGAACTACTTCAAACAATTCAAACATTTCATCGCTATATGAAATTGATACTTCACTTCTGCAATGAAGTATATTTTTATTATTTATAATTTGCCAAGCGAGCGATAAATCGTCATATACAACAATACGCTTACAGGTTGGTGGTTTTTACCAAAACATTTCTCATAAGCTTCCTTTGTTAACACCACCTAATGATCGCGGTATGCCTGTTGTACTAATGACAGTCGACAGCTGTTTCCAAAGCACCAGTCAAAGATCAAGCTACTGTTGTGACAATAATTGTAAATTTTCTTGAAGAAAATTTATTTTCCATAGTAATATTACACGGAGGTAGGGAGGGGGGTAAGAGGGGCGTTAACCTCTCCTTTTTTGTATTCAGAATGTCTCGATTTGTCTCGGTTGCGTTCTAATGCAATTCTGCCCCCTCCCTTCTCGTTGTATGCATCTTGCTTATGTATACAGTTATTTGAAAAAAACGTTGTCACTTACCAGCTCCGCGACTACGCGACTGAACCGAAACGGAGCATGGGTAGAAATAACTGAAGCGCTTAATTATTCATTCTGAAGTATTTGTTCTTGCTTACTAATAAGATAATAGAAGCAGTAACCCTTTGAATGTATGTCTTCGGGTTTTGTGAAAGGAAGACATAAGTCAATATGACTAATATTCAGTCAAAGATGTTCCCAATTTTGAAACTGTTAAGTCATTAGAATACTATTTTGCCAGCGAATTTTCGTACTGTAAGCCCGGCGCATATTTAATCAGTGAAGAATTCAACCGCTTCTGTGATTTTTACCCATACTGCCATTTTTTTCAATTAGCTGTATGTCCTTTACGTTTTTATAGGTATTCGATATAGATTTTCATCCAGTCATGACAAACCCTATAAATATATAAACTTAAATGTCAAACTGAACATATTAACATCTGAGTTAAAATTCAGGCTTCTTTATCGGTACCAGCCCCTTCACTCTTTTGAATGACGATGTTTATTCTTGTTTGAACTTAGTTCTTAATCGTCATCATAGCGTTTGCACTTCTACTTACTTCCTTCCAAAATATAATATGAGATTTTTTTTCTTTTTTAGATTTTCGTCTCAGTCAAACTTAACATGTGTCTATCAAAATAAGTTCATAGTGCATACCGGGTGATTTGGAATCTAGGCGCGCTATGCATTGTTTGTCATAGCGAAAATTTTCAAGTGTTTTCTTTTATCTCTTGTCAAAATGAAATATTTTGCACGAACAACGACGAAATATGCTTTTTCTAAAAGGTATTTGGCGAATCTTTGCACGGATGAGTTTTATTTTCTTTATTTTCGAGCAAAAGCTGTTATAATCGAGCCGAAAACCTGGAACTAGGAAACATTGAGCTATGAACAAAATGTCCGCTGATTGGCTAATTCGTTCAGCCTGAGAGAAGCGAGATCACCTGGTAATCTTACAATAATAAAAAAGATTGCAAACAAAAAAAATACTTGCCAAACTACAATATGATGCACCTTGAAATACTTGTCGAAGCGTTTATCGACATAGGTTGAGTCAGTTGAAAGTCATAGTGAAAAACTTTAAAGGACAATTTATTTATTGGACTTTAACTCGAATAACCTTGCAGCCTTATGCCTGAGCAGCAAGAGGGATAGTCTTAAGGAAAACCTCTCGCTTTGTACTTAACAATAGCTAACGGAAGCCACAAGATTTTATCAAATCTAAAGTAAACCATGCTTGTTATAGGTTTATGATAAAATAATAATAATGATTTCGTTTGTTACCGGTGATTGTTTCATTCTTCTTCTATCATAGCATAAGTAAATAGCTTATTGTTTCCTTCTATTTATTGTTTTTACTAAAGCATAATAAAGATTTAAGCTAACTAAGATTGTTTGTAGTCGTTCACATTTTAGACTATTTAACATCACCAAACTGATAGCGCCAAGTGAACTCCCTGGTCTGTTTTGCAGTGAATTAATCAGTCGGGATATTTAAGGGGGGTCTTACCTATTCACCTCTCACGGTTGCTAGGGAAAGGATTTAAAAATCTCTAAGATGTTTTTCTTTTGAGTTTAAGCTTGTGATAAAACCAATTTGTGAAATGAATCGTTTTCTGATATGTGTGATGACGTCATCACTCTTACGTAATTTATGACGTCATATATAATTTGAAAATAAATAAAAAACAAGCGTTCATTTTGTCGGTTTGACCGAAAAGTGAGCGAAATTATAGCCGACATCAATTGGAACAAAGTTGAGTATGGATTTTACTCTACGTTAAGGCAGTGGGTAAATATTTAGATATAAAATTTTCAACATGACTTGGTAACCTGGCTTTTTAGAAAATAATTGTTCATGATTAATCGGCGACTAATTCCTTTAAACAGAAAAATAGTAGACTGACTGAGTGCTTATCTGCTGCGCAGAGAGTAGCTGGGTTTCGACTAACTCAATGACATGAGGGACGTTTGCGGGCATTGTTTGTGCGTACTGCTGTTCTGCGCATATGGCTTGAGAGCGCGCGTTTGCGTTACCTATGTTTTTTAAACTCAAACTCCGTCACGCTCGTTGCGGAAACCATTTCGACTGGCTAGATCTCGAAAATAATAATAATGATAATAATAATAATAATAATAATAATAATAGTAATAATAATAATAATACAATTTATTTATATTGCGCAGGTTTCAACATTCGTTTTCAAATGCGCATTACAATAGAAAAGTAATTGAAAAGAGGGGGATCATGCCGGAAACTACGATATATACAAATAAGTAAACTAAGTAATGATAATTTGAATCTGAACAGTTGTTGTTTAGTTGGGGCTGTAATCTATGCGATGATCTTAGACGCACAACAGTGGATGGTAATGACACAGATCAATCCTCAACCAAACAACGAATGTTAGCTAATGTAATTTTAAAATATATTGTAAAATTCATTAATAATTCATGAGCTTTCTGACCTATGAAATGTTTGCAATCCAGTCACGTGGATGGCCTGTAAAGCTGCATACAACACAAGTAACAATTGTCATGTAAATTGATACAATCACTAGTGATCTGTATCAAAATATACAACCACTAGTGAGTGTATCAAGATACAACTACTGTGATTGTATAGATCTATTAGTATTCTGTATCAGATACAGAATACTAATAAACCTGTGGGTCCGGCTTAAGGAAGATGGTTTCCCAGAGCCTTTTCAAAAGCTAGTCCCACCAACTAGATCAAAAACCCTGCATCTTGCTTTGCTAACCTAAGCACAATAACCAATGTGGGATGCCCGTACCAAACAATGTGTGACGTCAAAAAACATTGTACGCATGCTCCTATAAAATATCAAACTATATTTTCCTAAATAACACTGCTTTTGAAATCTATTCCTCAGAAATCATTATCTTCATTAATTATTATTATTGAATTTCACAAGTCATTTACAACATTCGCGTCTGTGTTGTATGGGCTTTACAATCTCTCGCCTGCGGCTCGAGATTGTAAAAGCCCATACAACACGGCCGCTCATGTTGTAAACATTACTTAACCTCTAGCTAAAAATCACTAATCCTAACTAACGTATCATGAATTACAGTGCGAATCCAAAAACCGTGGGCACCTAGAAATATTTCAAGAATGTTTCTTAACCAATCAGAAACGTTATTGTTATCTTTCCATTATCTTGTGGTTAGAGAGTCATTTCTGATTGGCCAAAGAACAATAGAACATTCCTGGAATATTTCTAGGTGCCCACTGTTTTTCGATTCGCACTGTAATATCAAATATGCAATTAAGTAAATAAAATAATAAGAATAAGAATTTAAAAGGGTGATTGTCTAGTTGAAGCTGAAATCTTTGTCATGATCCTAGTTTTTTAGTGTATGACGATTGTGCAGGTGGATACACATAGTTATTGTGAACTTGCATCTGATCAAATACAGCTCTTTCTGTAAGGTTGGATATGAATTGAAGATTACTGACTGGCCTAAAATTCTTGAAAACAGAATCTAAACCAGGTTTCTTTAGAAGTGGACGAACTATTGCCTCTTTCCAAGAGCTCGGGAAATAGCTCGTTTGAAGATAGGTGTTTACTATCTTTGTTATGATTAGCAGCAGTGCATCACATTGGGCGATCAGTTTTGATGGCATTGGGTCCAGCGGGCAAGTTTTAAGGGAAAAGCGACTAATAAGAGAGAGACTTCACATCGTGATCTGATAAGTTAGCGAATTCAGAAAAGGGTGGAACAATCTTGTCTGAGAACGTCGACTGTACATTTTCCTTGAGATCTCTGCATCATCATTATCCAATTTTCTTCGTATACCCACTCTTTTTTGTACAAAGTAATCACCATGCAATATTATTTGCAAATGGTGCACAGTCCAAGTTGGTTGGAAGACATCAACGGTGACCCCAATTTTTTTCATCTTAATATTTTATACAGGATTACATAAGCTAAAAGTTTTCCCAATTTGAAGGAAAAAAGTATGGAAAAACATAGTAAAATCACGTATTTGTATGAAAACTTCAATCTTCATAACGGCCATGTAAAGCGACAACGAATGGTGCATGGTGGCTGCAAATTCGAGCCAGAAACTACAAGTTATTTGCATGTATTCATAAATATTTACACGGAATATTCATCTATCAGACTTTTGTTTCGAAAACGTTTTTAGCAATCCATTTAGTTTTTCTACAATAAAATGTCTTTACTGCTCGACTTGTTTCTATCAGTGCGCAAGCGATTGTCGACATAAAGTAGGCTGCACTTTGGTATCATCTCATTCTGAGAAACACGTCCGTGACTAATCTCTATTACAATGCGAAAACCATTGTCAATAAGAGCTATCATATGAACGACTGGTCTACTGAAGTTTGAAATCCAACATCCATGGTACTAGCCGCGCTGATCCTGGCTTAACGCAGTGTTTTTCCAACCCAATACAAGTTTTTTTCTAACTTGATCACAGTTCCAATAAATTAGCACAACAACATCATTGAAAGCAACGCACGTGCATTGAAGTGCATGGGAGGAATGGAGGGCTAGTCTCTCTCTCTCTCTCTCTCTCTCTCTCTCTCTCTCTCTCTCTCTCTCTCTCTCTCTCTCTCTCTCTCTTTCTCTTTCTCTCTCTCTCTCCCTCCCTTGACGCTATCATGCTAGAACATTATCCTCCGTAGATTAAGGGTATCGCCTTCATGTACGAAGTTCATACGACGTCTCATCTCTGAGGATCAGTAAGCTCTTTCTGATGGTGCTAGTAAAACTGGCATTTTATGTTCCTATTAATGCTCATGATGCTATTTTCTCAGACTCGTACCCAGTCGCTTCTTGTTGCGCTATTTTCTTATTCGCGCTGTGCTTGATGGGAAGGATTTAGTGAGTTCGCAATGTATCACTTTTTCTCCCGTCTTCCCAAACGCCTCTGCGCACAATCAGCAGCAGAGTGAGGGACGACTGGGTACGAGTCTGCTATTTTCTTATTATAAGATATTATGCTAAAATCATGCCAATGTTTCAAAACTATGCGTTTCATTGAAAAAAACATTTTTCCTTATTTTGCATTTGTGACAAATACTTATAATAAACGGTGTAAGAAAATCAAAGTTTTTATCTGGATTGAAATGCTGCCTGGCAATGGTTTGTATTAGACTACTAGGGTTTCTCAATATGTTCTCTCTTTATTCCTATGTTCCTATTGATATACTGATGTCCGGAGTCACTCGAGCTGTTCACTGTTTGCCCAATAGCTAGCATTACCAAAAAGAAAAATCAAATCAAATGATAGCAGAGTTTGGCTCATTGAGCTAATTTTTACAATAACAACTTTACGAGACAGGGTGCTCCGTTACCATACTGACAACCTTCAGGTGTTCGTGGATCTTTTCGGGAGATAATGATTTGTCATTACCTACTTGCACCTGAGCCTTCAGATCATATTTTCGTATTTTGCTCAGCTTCGTCCAATAATTTCTTATTATCCAAAATCGATTACCTTCTGTGAAATAGCAATCATAAAGATTTGAGCCATGATAAGTGGGCATCGCGGTTTGCGGGAGGTGTCCTAACCGGGGGTAGACATATTTCAGTTGTTTGTTAGCATATAACCGCTGATTTTGCGCAATTGTGATATAATCGTTGACGATTTCAAATCCGGCTATGTCAGATCCTGTACTTAATTGATTTTCTTTGATGTGAATATTAAAACTCGTACGATAAATGGACACATTCCCTTTTTTATTTTAACTTTTTATGTATATTACATCTGACCCAATGGTTCGTTTGTTCTACGATGTCATTGAGTCTTGGAAAAACCTCGTGCGCTCAGTAAAAACTACAACCACTAGATCTACAGCTGCGTATGATATGCCACTTTAGTAATTAAATCGGATTGAGGATTGATAACGGATCAATTGTTATCATACAGGTGTAGAAAGTTTTCTCATTGAATTGCGGTTAGAGTCTCTACGGGTGAGACTAAATGTTCTTGACCGCGATTCCCTTCTAAGAAGACTTGTAAAGGTTTTCTTAAAACCAGGGATTTTAAGCGAATAGATAATGGGATTCATTGCTGAGTTAGAATAGTGCAAGAGCTTAGTAAACTGAACCACATCATATGGGACTCCTTTTCCCCTAGCCGGGTCGTAGAAAAACAGAACGTTCATAGTAAAAAAAGGTAGCCAAGTCACGATGAATACGACTATAACTATGAGTACAGTAATAGCAATCATAACTTCGCGGTCTTGTCGTCTTTTTTTACGTTGTAAACCATAACCTCCTCGCCTCTTGGCTTTTCTCCATATCCCCATGTAAGCTAGACATATCACCAGAAATGACACAACATAGCATATCCACATTAATGTGAAAAAGGCTTTTTTAAGTCCGGGATTAGTCTTGCCAAAGGCTTGTGTCATGGCCAAGATTCCAGAGAACAGCCAAAAGAACATTAGAACCAACACATAGACCCACTTAGACGAGTTCCTGTGACTAACTGGGTATACAATGGCATAACATCTTTCAAGGCTTATCAACATCAGTTGGAAAATCGAAGCAAAGGAAGAAAATATATCGACTGCGTCAAAGACTTTAGCTAGACCCACTGGTATTGAAGCGTTCCTTGCATAGTGCCAGAATGTGCTGATGAAAAGAGGAACTGCAAACATTCCGATAAGCAGATCAGCGGTTGCAAGTCCTACGACAAAAAAGTTTGTACGTGTGTGTAATCTGGCGTTCCGTGCAAATGCAGTGATCACCATTGAATTGCCGAAGACAGCCATGACAGCCACAGTCCCGTAGGCTGCACTCCAGGCCAAGACAGGTAATGCTGATAACGTGGTACTGTTTAACGTCTGTGCACTCAGTGGATCAGGCGCAGTCTGGTTCGGATAACTTGAATTATTCATCGCTGAAAACCAGGAAAAAAATATTTTAGTGCCTTGATTGGTTTTTGTTTTGTCGGCTGCGAGAGGTGAAAAAGAACCCATTTTGTGTGTAAGTGTGTGTGTTTTTAATGTTTTGGCTGGTGGTTGTTGTTGGGTTTTTTTTTTTCACCTCTCAAGGCTTCGAATTCGCCGCTCATTTAATGTTCACGAAAAAAAATCTCTGTGTAAGCCAGGTTATGGAACAAGGAAGCATGAACTCGTGTGAAATTCAAATGAAATAAATCTTTTCAACCTTTTCATCAAATGTATGTTTGACTATTATATAGTTTGAATTGCTTTTCTCTACTATAATATTGAAATTAAATTATTTAAGTCAGTTGAGATTTTTTTCAACCTATTTATTTTATTGTAGGTATGACTACTCTTGAATTGCAACAAAGATTGGAAATAAAGCCAAAGCTAACAAGCTCAAGTTGATGGCAGAACATGTCGTTTGTTGACATACCGTTTGTACATGTCCTGATATATTTTATTTTATTTCACTTTTTTCTTGCCTTGTTTTCGTTCTTGTGTGTTCTATTTTTGTATATTATGTAAAACTTTAAAATTTGAATCTTTTTATGATTACTGGATGATCGTTTATATCCATCCACGTAAAGTAAGATATGGGTAATCACCATCAAAACTGACAAATATTATGAAAATACTTAATGTTGAATAGGTGTGAAAATTAGAAAAAATAATCAATTTTGAAAAAAGGAATTGTGTTTTTACTTTTGCGTGAGAAAAATATTCTGAATATTATATGATAGCTAGAATATTCAAAAAAGACAAGCATAAAAATAACCCCACAAAACATTATTGTGCTTACTTGACTTCCTTCAAGCAGCTGCTAGGCTTGTTATTTACTAAAACTAATGAAAAAGAAGAGTCGAACCAATTGTGCATTCATGACGACTGTCCTTAGCTTGACTTCGAGTACATTCGATAACGTCTAAAAGGTTTGACTTAATATTTTAAAGGTCTGATAGTTAGAAATCATTATTATTAAATTCGATTGGGGGTTTTAAACCATTAATAATATAAGTGATTTGGATTTAGAATTTGAAAATCTACTCAGAATATGTAAATATATTTAAATGGCAATCAATACTTCGAGAGAGAAAAACAAAAAAACATAGGAGTATATCAAAAAGATGGTAGAAAAAAACCAGATTGCTACGTAAAGAAGTTGTCTACTAATCGTGCTCGACCATTAATGAAAAAACTTAGTTTCACGCTAAAATTTTGGGCTCGTTTGGTTTGAATGAATGCAAACAATTAGCGCGCGGGATTGTTAGTATTGCTGAGAACAAGATGCCAGTTTGCTGTCATCTAAAAATCTATAGTTTAAATAAATAAAAGTCGATCGAGCAATACAATATTAAATATTCAGTGAAGTGAAATGAATAGAATTCGTCCCAGATCAATTAGTTTTAGATGAAAAATAGTTATTAACACTTAACTGGTTTGATATCGGCAGTGATATACAAGGATCTGTTGTCAATGTGCTTTTTAAATCCTTCTCTTGATCCAAAACACTAGAAGTCTTTTGACATCAAAATGCCTTGACGAAAAAAAAACTTGACCTATTCTTTCCAATACTGGCTATTAATGGTCGTGCATCGAGAGTCACTCAAAGTAGAAACTATAAAACTCGACTCACTGTAGCACGACAGGGACTGCAAGTACTCCTGTTACTTTACAATGGTCATAAGCAAACAGTCTTCAAGTTTATATTCACAAGTCCTGGTTTTAATTACACTATTTTAAGCCAATAAAAATACATCCCAGAAATCGAGTCTTCGAAATTAAATTTACGATTTAAGTTTAAAGTGACCAAATGAGCATGTTTCGGGGGCGAGGAATTCTTTTCAAGCCAGCAAAAGTATGTCGTTGCATATCTGTAGGCTAAAGACTATTGTCGCACTCGAACACTGACAACCAATGTCCATTTTCTAGTTGTCCTTCAAACTATCTAATATTTTCCCCTTCAGATTGAGATGTTTCCGTTAAAGAAAAGAGAAAATTATAGCTAGAGATGAGAAAGTAAATGATAACGATTAATTCCTTAGTTTATTAAATTTGATGTTGAATCTGTCGTACAAATTCGAGATATTTCCGATATTTTGATATACTGTTCCACGTTTTTCGATCATAATCAGCAGACAACTGTACTTCTTTAATCTTTAATAGCTTTCTATGTTTTAAAAAGAACAACTATCAATAAATGAATGGGTTTTTTAGCAGTGGCATCTCTAGCGCCGGAGTAGCTGCTATTCGTCCACTGATATTCCAATTATATATTAAAATTCCTTTTCAGAATAAAGGAAACAGTAAAGAAATTGTATTTAGCGTTTTTATCTGCGTAACACAAACCATCAGATTGCTATTTGGTCAACACCTACACACCGACAAAAACAACTTGGATTTCTGTTGTAAAGTATAGGCTTCATAGATCTAAAAAGCTGAACTGATCTCGGTAGTCACATCGTGTTAGACGAAACTTATTCCATTAGTAGCTTTTTCGACATGCAAGCGCCTGTAACTCAGAAGATCTCTGTTGTGAGAGGTTTTAGTTGTTAATGGGATAAATATTGATTGGATAGTAGAGTACTGCTCAAGTAGAGTGCATGTGTCTTCAAATAGCTGAAAAGAAAGTACTGTTTTTGTTTGCAGCTACAAGTTGTAAGAACCGGCTTTGCTGTCATGATCAAGTCGTTTGATTTGCCTCTCGATCAACAACGAGCATCTTGCGAAGGTTTGGCAATTGATTTAAAATTGAATGATGATGAAATAATCTGACAGCGCTCGCCTCTCACCAATACGACTCGGGTTTGAGTCCCGCCTGCCACCCTGGGATAAATTGAATTGAGTAATGACAAGATGGTACCCAGAAAACAGTACTCATTGTCAACTTCTCCATGCCCGTCCCCACCCTGGAAAACATTGAATTGAGTAATGACAACATTGTACCCAGAAAACAGTACTCATCGTCAACTTCTCCATGCCCGTCCCCACCCTGGAAAACATTGAATTGAGTAACGACAACATGGTACCCAGGAAACAGTACTCGTCGTCAACTTCTCCATGCCCGTCCCCACCCTGGAAAACATTGAATTGAGTAATGACAAAATGATTACCAGAAAACAGCACTCAATATGTCAAAATTCCCACGCCCGTCCCTATGGCCATTCCCTGGTTCCGTCCCCACTCAACAAGATTGATGAAGCGGAATCGTTAACGTAGTTATGCTATATTTTTGTAAAGAATCCCAAGCCAGCTAATGTGATGCCAAAAATAATACAGAGTGCTAAAATACCACGATTGTTTTGACTAGATGTTCCCCTATAAACCCCTTGCAGCACGTCGGAATGTAGCTCAATTGTAGGAAGGCAAGACAATCCACTGAATTCTCAGGAGATTGAGGTTCTTTTGTTTTGTCCTCCAAATTGAGCTGCTTTGACGTCACGTGTAAGGCGTCTATATAAATCTTTTTATTTCGATTTTTGTGAACTTTTGATTCTCCATTGCTAATAGCGTAATTTCCTGGCATGTTAGGTTTCATGATCCAAGTTTGTTCTTTTCATTCTTTTCTATTTTCATTTTTGCATCTTTGTTACGCGAATTAGTATTTTCTATTTCTTCATTTTTATCTCTGATTTTATCTCTGTCACTTTATCTCTTTTATTAATTTTTTTTTACGATGAAATTCAGCCAACTGAATCAATCAAGTATAACTGGGTATGTGTTTGTTGCGTTTGCAGTTTTATCCGACTCTTAATGTTGAATTCAACCTGGGCATGAATGATTTTGACATCGATTGCTCCTTCCTAAAACCACTTTTAATAATTCCTCTCGTTGTTTACCGTGGTCCCAGTCAAGAAGGTTAAGATACCAAGCATATGGTTAACAATACAGACCGTTCGTTCTCAGCTCTAGACTAGAGCTTTTCGAAAACATTGGTTATGAGTACTCAGCTGTGGCCATGGCAAAGGTTGTCACAAGAAAATACGTCAAACTTGTCTTGCAGAATACTGGATCTTTACTGGCCCAGGACCCTTTGTATGTCCTATTGTTCTGACTAGGGTACTGAGAGCGAAGAAGGATTGTAGGATACAATTATATATGTAGTTCTTATTCGGTCCATAAAACATCATTCCTTCATACAAGTCTCCCGCGGTGTATCGTTAGTCAGGGACCGCGGAGGGGGGGGGGGGGGGGGTAGGGCTTTAGCCCTAACACTTTTCCCTTTTCCCATACTAGTCTTCCCATACTATATTTTCCAATCTTAGCTCACCAGCTTTTAGGGTGCTCTGCGGTCCCTGCAAGCAAAACAACCCAAGTGCATAATATTTGGAAGGTCTAGACCGGCGATCGACTAATTCATATCCGCCACTCTGCAGGATCGGATAGGACTTAGTCGGTCGCCAGTCTAGACCTTCCAAATATTATAGTTCTTTTTGACAGATAATACATTATTCGTCTACATATAACTACCTGTGGTATAATCTTATTTCTTTAAACTTTAAATGCAATAAGACTAAAAACGATCAAGAATTCTTGGAAGAACAAAAAATGACACTGAGCTGAGATAAGGGAAGCTATTACGGTAAGTTTCATTTAAGAAGCATAAATTGATCGTTGATCACTTTTATGAACGCCCTAGAGCCTTAGTTCGTCTCAAATTGAAGTCATAAAGAGAAAAATATAATCCGCAACATTTTTGTTTAATAATCAGGAACAATCTTACTGCGCCCTAACTGACGTCAATAGAATCATCTACTATGAAAAACCAATCAGAAATCTCGTTAACATGTGGGATATAATTTCATAAGAATTTCAACATAGGATAGTAAAATAATGATAATTGCACCAAGATTGCATTCATTTTGCCGCTTCAATTTCGTCTGCGTCAGCCGGCAAACCATTCTATAGCTCATACTATTCATTTTCGCACATTTGTTTACCGATTTAGCCCTATATTTACAAGCAATTCTCGGTTTATGATTCGACTACAATGCCCAATGACTTTACCTATAATGAAAGGTTTCTTTTCTGCCTCTGGAACAGTTGAATAAGAAAAGGCTTTGTAATATACCCTTATCGCCATCTGTTATCATTTTGTCGGTTCTTTTTAAAAACCTTGCGTGTGGTAATGTGTTTACGATACTGTAAGAGTTCCGATTCAAACTGAGAATAACGAAGAGTATTCTGTATTATTGTTGCTCAGAAGTCTTGGGTGATAGGTAAAGCGATATGTAAACCAAGAGTGGAAAACCTTACCGTCTATACCCCTGCTCTAGCTGTTACCGGCTCAGTTCGTGCGCACCTTGCCTTGCTATTTCTTTCTTTCTTTCTTTCTTTTCTTTCTTTCTTTCTTTCTTTCTTTCTTTCTTTCTTTCTTTCTTTCTTTCTTTCTTTCTTTCTTTCTTTCTTTCTTTCTTTCTTTCTTTCTTTCTTTCTTTCTTTCTTTCTTTCTTTCTTTCTTTCTTTCTTTCTTTCTTTCTTTCTTTCTTTCTTTCTTTCTTTCTTTCTTTCTTTCTTTCTTTCTTTCTTTCTGTCATTCTTTCTTTCTTTCCTTCTTTTTTCTTTCTTTCATTCTCTATTTCTCTCTCTCTCTCTTTCTTTCTCTCTTCCTTCCTTTCTTTCTTTCTTTCTCTCTTTCTTTCTTTCTTTCTTTTCTTTCTTTCTTCCTTCCTTCCTTTCTTTCTTTCTTTCTTTCTTTCATTCTTTCTTTCTTTCTTTCTTTCTTTCTTCGGCCATCCCACTATCAACAACCATTTGCATTTATCAATCTAAGATGATACAAAATAATTAATTCACAACTCTACCTCGCAAATTAAGATTGTGTTAAAAACATAGATAAAAAATGGAATTATTTCCATCTTATAGCTCAATTACTTCTTATCTTAGCATAGCGTACTGATAGTATCCCTCGCCAGTTTTTGATACTAAAGAAAAGTACGAAGGCTAGCTTATTTTAAGCGTGTTTTAAAAAGAAAAGCGCTTCAATTGACATTGTTAATGCAGCAAAACTGATACTTCCGATTAGGGAACTCATTTTCTTTTAAACGTGACACTCTTGCTTCTACTTTACACACATAAAAAACACTGTTTTATATATATTCAAGATTCCAAGAAATGTAAGCGACACTTGAACCAAAGACATACGTCCATCAAACTCAGATAAAGGACAGTTGAAGGTGTAGTTTGAAGAAAACAACTGTATCGTATGAAGTCGCAGAGGTTTTTTTTTAAAAAACTATCTTTAAACATAAATATATCAAAACGTCCAAGGATATCTTGATTCTTATCTTGGATACGAAACAATTATAATGCGAAAATATTGGATAATTCTTATTTCATAAAACGTTGCTCATGATTCTGTACAGCTTGAAATGTCCGGCCAAGAAACGCGGGAAATCATTGTTTTCAGTGTTTACACACTCAAAGGCCAGGATTTTCCAGTGTGCCTCAGTTCCTGCTAAAGCAATTGAGATCTAAATTTCCTGAGAGGCTTATGTTACAATATACTAACCAGACAAAAAAGGATTTTTTTTCTTTTCAAAAATCGCTATATTTTAACGTGCTCATTTGGCAAGCTAGTACTAAGGATAATTAAGAAACAAAAAGAAAAAAGAAAAAGAAAAACAAACTCGTATTTCGCTCACCTTGAAAAATATGCTTCAATAATGGTCCAGACTTGGGATTAACTTCTTGCTCATAGAACTACAGTTCGTCGAAAGTTTGAAAATACGTTTAGAGATATAGGATAGAGCTGGCTGGATATAGTCTGTTTGTATGACTTATTGTGATTAGTTCAATAAGACTTTGGGGTGGATTCTGGCCCAATGGAAAACCTTGAATTGGCCTGATTACGAATCAGCTGTCGGACGTCTTGTGAGCAAGAAACTCGACCGTGAATAAATTATTCAAATGGTCAAGTACTCATTTTCTACAATTTATAAACATAAAAATCAACAAAAGAAACTATATTATTGAAAAGCATGAGGGTAAACACGGTAGATATGAAGAATAAAACTGATTATGAAATGATAATATCAGAGAGCAGAAAATTGCAGAAAATATTCTAAACAGATTATCACTTCTCACAACTCATCTACACATTGGTGTTTGACTATTTCATAAATGACAAAAGCAAAAAGATCAGCCTTCATATACTCGAAGGCGTAATTAACTATAAAAAGGAGAATTATTTCCAATGTTTCAAAGATAGGGGACGTTGAATATTGATTTCACGGGATTTTTTCATATTTTGAATATCAGACATAATAATAATAACAATGAAAAAATATTTCAAAGGAAAGTAGGTTATTCGTAGCTTTACTGAAAGAATTTAAAACTGAATATTTTATTTAAGAAGAAGGAGAACGGATACATCTCTGTCATTTTTTTTTCTTGCGCTTTTCTTTACGGCATATATTCTTCCATTTGAAAGTTTTTTAGTGGAGTTGTTTACGCCAAATAGAGCAGGCTGTCTTAGCGGAAGGAATCTGGACAATCACGGAAATGGGAGATATTTAATCTCACTGATTAAAAATCATCTTTGTAAGGTAATAATATTCAAATATTTATTAAATGTTGTTAGAAAAATAAATGTGAACTGTCATTGACAATTATAAATTGAAGAAATCAAAACTGTAACATGAAATCTTCTAGAGGATTCTCTTTTGAATTTTGCGAGTTTGATTATTGATGAGTCGAAAAATTTGGCGGAAAAACTTCGTGTTCTTTATGAAAAAAATAAAAAATAGCGTGGGTGTGCTATGATGTTAATGATAGGAGATCAGAAATGGGCTAATAGCTTGTTAGTATAATTAATAACCCTACTGCGCATGTGCTGAACGAAGATGATATGATTGATCCTTGTTTGCTCACGTTCATACAATTTTTCTTTTCTTTTGTATTCGGTATCAGGTCAGAAAACAACAATTATTCCAGTTAATCTACAATCGATACCAAAACGTACAAACTAAACTGCATTTTATTTTTAGAGTCTAGGCTTTTGGTTATAAACGCCGCAGTCAAAAAAGAAATGATTATGTTCGAGACATTTCTACTTATTTTTCTATGAAGTGGCCAGCTTCCTCAGCGGGAAGGCAACTCTAGTTTTTAGTTTTGTTTTTGTTTTTTTTTGTAAACGGCCATAATCAGGTTTCACGCTTGGCGTTCCTAATATGCATTACAGATTGATATTATCTTCCATAAACATCGATAAAGCGACTGATTTGAAGTGAGGAACCGCGAAAGTTGCCTGTGGAAGAGGCTAATGAATTGGAAAAGCCTTGTATAGGATGTTGGGGTGGGGAAGAAGGAAGAGTTTTATTATGATGGAGCTGCTGTGTATAATTCACCATTTTCCATACATCGGTTCACTAGTCAAACACAAAGCATTCAGTCGAGGCTGCAGGGTTCAAATTTGAATAATCCTTTGAAATTACCTTGAAGCCTCGATAGAATGCTTTGCCTGTGACCAGTAAACTGATGACTTTGTGTGGAAATTGGTGAATTCGCACAAGCAATATGGCAAAAAAATGCTCTCTGATTTCCCGCTTTGATGGCAGAAAATAAATGAAGTAATATCTATGCCAGTTGAGTATTTTAATTGTATTATCGATATCTCTTGTCAAAACGAAATATTTTTCACAGGCAATTTTAACGAAGAAATAGCCTATTCTTATTCTTAAGTTATTTTCTTAATCTTTACGTCTATGAGTTGTATTTTCTTTACATTCGGGTAAAAGCTGTTGTTTACCGGCCGAAAGCCTGTAACTAGGAAATATGTTCGCTAATTGGCTAATTCGTTCGGGCTGAGAGAAGCAACATCATGTGCTTGCTTGCTTACTGACATTAGCATGATACTAATTTGAAGAAAAAAAATTTAGAAGCCTCAAGTAACTGAGGCTGTAAACCTAACAAGCACCAGCTTTTTTTAATTAAGTACATTTTATTATTTTATTAAATAAGACTTGAAGAGGGATTTAATATATTCGAAATTCTGATTGGCTGACCAACTGAGCAATTTGAACATACGCATGCGCAGTGGAGAAAAAATCCAATGTGTCTGTGATAATGATATGAGCATGCGCAATAACAACCACCGATCTCTCTGATGGATTGGAACTGAACAATACCAAAAGATTAGAAAAGACTGATAAGATCTAGAATAGACGAGAAAAACAGCAAAAAACACACGCACGACAAACAATGATCCTTTTCAGTGGTGAAAAAAATTGAACTCGGCTTTTCGCAAAATGTGATCGCAATTTGTCAGTTTTTTGCAGTCAGTTCATATATATATATTTTTCTCAATTCGGCAAATGCGACATGATACTATTCACAGTCTTGTCCAGCGTTATTGTTTAACAGTCATATAGCGCTGTTTTATACATATGGGTGATGATGAGGTTGTGCCAATCAATGGTGCTAAGCCTAAGACCAATTCAATTCAAGGCTAAATGCACCATAAAATAACAAAAATACGATACAGATATTCCATAATTACAAACCTTAGATTGGAATCGTGGTATTTTAGATTCCATAAATACGGCATGCAACGGTGTAAAAGTCTGTATAATACCTAGAAGTCGTGAACAAGCCACATTATCAACCGGCCCCATTCGTATTAGTAACAAATGTCTGGTTTATTCATATCGTGGTCCACCTGTATAATGATAGGCGGTCGGAAGCATTGAATGTGACATACAGCCAGATTAATATCGCAGTGTCTTCTGGGTTGTGTCATATCAGCCAATCAAATTGTTTCACTGCCATTTATCGTGATAAAATCGTAACAACTTACTTAAATACCCGAGCAGCTGTTTCCTTTACAAAACAACACGAATAATTAGCATTTGGCGAAGTAATCGTAGAAAACTTAAATGATAGTTTCGATGCTCATCTCAATCAGTCGTGTTGGTGATCACATTTGAGACAAGTCTGTAGAGTTAGTTGTTATCGAATGGTGCCGGAACATACAGATTTCATTCTTCACACAGATAACAACAGTGTGTGCCTACTGCTTCTAAATCTATTTCTTTCCTTTCTTTTTGTCTTCCTTTCTTTCTTTCTTTCTTTCTTCCTTTCTTTGACATTTTCTTTCTTTCTTTCTTTCTTTCTTTCTTTCTTTCTTTCTTTCTTTCTTTCTTTCTTTCTTTCTTTCTTTCTCTCTTTCTTTCTTCCTTTCTTTCTTTCTTTCTTCCTTTCTTTGACATTTTCTTTCTTTCTATCTTTCTTTCTTTCTTTCTTTCTTTCTTTCTTTCTTTCTTCCTTTCTTCTTTTCTTCTTTTCTTTCTTTCTTTGACACTTTCTTTCTTTCTTTCTTTGACACTTTCTTTGACTCTTTCTTACTTTCTTTCTTTCTCTCTTTCTTATTTCCTTTCTTTCTTTCTTCCTTTCTTCCTTTCTTCCTTTCTTCCTTTCTTCCTTGCTTCCTTTCTTTCTTTCTCTCTTTCTTATTTCCTTTCTTTCTTTCTGTCTTTCTTCTTTTCTTCTTTTCTTTCTTTCTTTTCTTCCTTTCTTCCTTTCTTTCTTTCTTTGACACTTTCTTTCTTTCTTTCTTTGACACTTTCTTTGACTCTTTTTTTCTTTCTTTCTTTCTTTTCTTTTCTTTTTCTTTTTTTATTTTTTTTTTCTTTCTTCCTTTCTTCCTTCCTTCCTTCCTTCCTTTCTTCCTTTCTTCCTTTCTTCCTTTCTTCCTTTCTTCCTTTCTTCCTTTCTTCCTTTCTTCCTTTCTTCCTTTCTTCCTTTCTTCCTTTCTTCCTTTCTTTCTTTCTTTGACACTTTCTTTGACTCTTTCTTTCTTCCTTTCTTCCTTTCTTTCTTTCTTTTCTTTTCTCTCCTTTTCTTTTTCACTCAAAAGGTTCATAGTACCTACGTTGCTGGATTTTACTGTGCTTCATATTCTGCAAGTAAAATTAAGAGGCAGTACAGTCCGTGTAAGGATCGAGGAAAGTTGCAAATTGCCCAAAAATCGCCTTAGCTCAAACTTTGCCAGAAATGGTAAATAAAATAGAAAATTCCAGGAGACCATTGAAATGTCCCTAAATTGTCGTTGGAACTTGGCTGGGCATAAATTGGTACATTTTTGTTGTCAGATTTAATTTAAATAAAGTTTCAGAGGCTAGCATCTTACGAGCCGATCACAGATAAAATAGTATAAAGGCTGTTCTCACAAAACCCACATTATAGTCTAAAATCTCTAGAAAAACCTCTACCGGCATTTTGAATCGATCAGTGACTAATTGTGGCAATTCCACTTTCTTGAAAATTTCTAAAATTCAGGTCATAGAATTTGCCTAGATTTAGCCTGATTTCCGGAATATTTAGAATATCTAATTGGATACAAAGTCTAGATTTCCCCTATCTTTTAGTTTCACAACTGACTAGAATAGGTGAAAAAAAAGTGACTGACTTTATTTTGATAAATAGGGTAGGAATTTTCATTCATTTTGCTTCGACACATTTCCTAAATCTTGTGAACTTTTTTTTTTCTTTCCTTTTCTTGAAAATAAGAAACTGCTGAAAAGAACGAACATCTTATTTCAGAAATGTGCTCTTTTTCCAGAAATTCAAATGAATGAAGAAAGCCAAGAAAGTATACCGCTTTTGAAAAATATTCGACGCATGAAAGCAAACAGCTGATCTGCGTTTTTGTAGGCAGTGTCATTGTCTCAAGATCTACATAACAAATGTAAGAGCTAAGCTTTTTTTGGTTGGAGGTTTTTTTCTTTTTTTTGGTTGGATTTTTGTTTTTTTGGTTGGACGTTTTTTTTAGTTGGGCGTTTTTTGGTCTTTTGTTTCATAAACACCACATATTTGAATAGCAATAACTCCTATTGTTGTGTGGCTCGTTTTTCAAAAGAACTCCTCCGACAACCGCATATAATCTGCGTTGTATTCTGTAGATGGTCCGGTATCTTTTATTTCTGCAATTGCAAAAAGGGTAGCATTCATGTACTCTTGGACGGATGGCTAGATACGTTTTAGCTCGACTTAAAGATAAATTATCTGATCATACGAGAGGTTCTCGTTAACTGGTAGGTTTTTATTTTTACTTCTTAGATTGCTTTCCAGCAGCTTCATCTCGTAGACCCACAAATCCTTCATGAAAATTTATGAAAAAGTTATACTTTTTACAGCTTTCTGCTTTTCAAGAACAAAAGAAAGAAAGTTTTAACTTAAAAGTCTTTAAAGAGGATTGAGGAAAGGTGTTGAAGCAAAATAAATCAATTAAGAGTGCTACCCTTTATAAAACGAGTAGGAGTGTTTTATCAGGTATCTATAGACCAAAAAACGCCCAACCAAAAAGAATCGCCAACCAAAATAAGAAAAAAAGGCCCGCCAAAATAAAACGGCCAAGCTTAGCTCTTACATTTGTTATGTAGATTTTGAAACAATGACACTGTCTACAAAAACGCAGATCACCTTTTTGCTTTCATGTGCCGAATATTTTTAAAAGGGTATACTTTCTCAGCATTCTTCTTTAATGTGAATTTCTGAAAAAGAGGTACCTTTTTTCAGCCTTTTGTTTTCATGAACATTTCTGAAATAAGATATTCTTTTCAGCTTTCTACTTTTCAAGAACAGTAGAAAGAAAAAAGTTCACAACTCTGCAGATTTAAGCACGGAAGTCAACAAGCTATGCGCCTTTAATGGCAAAATTGTCTTTACTGATACGATTGCAAAGAAATTAAAGCTGACACTTTAGTAACTATTTATGATTAAATGAGAGTATCTCACGATCATGCTTCGTCTAAATTATTAAAAGTAACTAGTAGTGACAAGTGTAATGCCGCCGATGGTAAGGCTTCATGATCAAAGTGTCTTTATTGGGTTGATAAAAAACTATTAACAAGACTACAGAATTCCATTAAATGAAGTTAATAATTCATGACGTCTTTGATCAAACCGGCTATGGTTAGTATAATCAGTAGGAAATACCAGTCGTATATCAACCATACAAACTATATATCGCATAGTACTAAACACAGTTATTGATGTTGACCAGTTCATTCGACCTCATATACAAATTTTAATCTAGTTAGCTACGGCTACTTTAGAAGTCACACTGAGTAATGGACCTCTTTAGCTGCGTATGCAAATTCCCTGTGTCAAAGCTATGACATCCCCTTGAGAAATGTTATTTTACTAAAATATTTCACATGAAAGAATCAACTCCCAAGAGTGGCATCACGTGGTCTGAAATGAGCACAACAAAAACAGAGGCCGGCTAAAGAAGTCTATTCTGTCTGGTGAAACTAAAATTCTGACACCATAAAATTGCAAACCTTTCTAAAAACTAAAATAAGTAACAAAGTTCCGTAAACCTCTGGATTTAAGCCCATTATCACGTGATTCTATTGTTCTTTTTAATGTTCTAAGTTCAACAAGGGCACGTTGGACAAACATAAGCCCAGAGTTCATATTCGAAGGTTTACGGTGTAGTGTAGTTATAGTAGTGAGACCGCAGTGTGCACGAATGCTCTCAGTGCAAGAGTTTTATCAATTAGCACATTTTTTGCAATTACAATGTTTGAACAAGTTATACGCCTATGTCCGAAATGGCCGAATGAGTTACATGAAAGCGAGGCTTTCGAGGTTGCGCAATCGAATGTAAGAAGGAAAGAAAAACAGAACAAGTGTATACTATGAATACACACCATATAAACCCCCTTGCACTAATTCCCAATCTGAGCCGGTCAAAACAAAAGAATTTCTTTCTCTTGAGGATTGCATTCTTTTGTAAATGTTGATATTGGTTCAATGTTTTGTCCCCCATGTTGGGAATTTAGTGCAAGGGGTCTATTGTTATTTTCCATTTGGTCCTGTATGCCTCCGCTTTTCTTGTAACTACCCCAGCGGTTTGCCATTTTGGACTTGGTGTATAGTCAGTCCCGTGACCAGCTATCTCACTGATAATGAGGTAACGTACCTGTACATGTTCGTATTTTCCACGTGTTTTTAGATGTAAATCATAAATGAATCCAACCATGATCCGTTGACAACTTAAGTAGAATTGCTGTCTAAAGTGATAGATCAACGTATGTCATTCTTGTCGATAAGAAATAAAACTGATGACTTATTATGGCAGGTCTTCCAGCATTATTGTACCAAATAGGTAGACATGGTAATAATTCATCTTATCATATAACCGTATTTCACTGTACGCGTGATTCTAAGAAAAACCTTTGGGGAAAATGTCGTCAGCAAAAAAAATACGCTTTTCCGAAAAGTGTAATAATTTCCCGTTCGGACTCGCCGTTCGGACTCGCTGCTCATTTTGATTCGCATTTATTAAAAACGCTTTGAAATCGATTTTTTATATGTGGTCATATGATAAAATGCTTATTGACTGAGTTAAGGTCGGTCCGAACGGGAAAATATTTGGCTCTCAGTCCTTGGCACGGAACTCGCTGCGCTCGTTCCGTACTTCAGGACCTCGAGCCAAATATTTTCCCGTTCGGACCTCCTACTCAGTCAATAAGTACATATTTCACCTGTACTTACTATCATGACACTTACTAGTTTTGTCTATAGAGAAGACCACAAATAATGCGAAAATATTGAGCTTACTTTATCATGATATGTTAAAATAAAGGACGTTTGTTCTGACCCAAAATATACCATTTTTTAAACGTGGCATGAAGCAAGGTTTTTGAGAGTACTTTTATTCTACATATATTCATGAATCTATACCATATTAATGGCCAGGCCATACTATCTATATGACTAGGTAAACAAAGCAAGATAGGCTAGGGATTAAACTAAGCCAAGTGCTTGGAAAAATAAGGCTTCAATGAGAATAACCTCAAAAACTACATTTTGCTTCGCTCCTGAATACATTAATATATGTCGCCAAACATCTTGACCCTAACTGAAGGCAGGAGTAGCTAACAGTCTTTCAGCTTACTTTAATTACTACGCTTTGCGTTGTTTGGTTTTGTTTTTGTTATACGTCTTCTAGATTAGATCTCTAAAGCGCGCGCAGAGTGAAAGTTCTAGTTCTCCACTGCGATACTGAGATAAAACAGTCCAGTCGGTGATACTAACTACGATAAAGTACAAAGTTGAACCTTTTCCTTCATCACGTCACATTCCGTTCTGTTGCCAGTATAATATAAATATGCGCTATTTATCAGTGAGAGCTGTTTGTTTAACTATATATCAGTGATCGTTGTCTTATCAAATAGGAACGGATACTTCTCGGTTATATTAGCTTTGATCTCGACTTCCTAATTGCACAAACAAGCAAATTAATACATTTTGCACTGATGAGCTAAATGAAAATTTGTGTATAATGTTTTTGGACATCACAATATATTTTTACTTACTCGTATTCATAGAATAGCCAGTGCCAGTGGTTTTACACAACAATTCCAGCCGACGATTATCACAAACTTTCCCAGTTCTTTCTTCAGATCCACATCTTAAGTACAACGTCGATCGAACTAACTAAACTGCTTCCTTGTCTTGACTTATCGTGCGTTTCATCCATACGCTGGTCAAGGCGGAATGATGCGTGCGCCTCTTCATTCCGTGTAGCTGTTCACACAGTCAGAAATAAAATGAGCTACACTCACACCAGACCACTTGACATGACTAGTGACCAGACTATGGTTAATGAGAGTTAAGGCACTAGGCCATGTGGGATAGGCTCCGACACGGACTATAGGCTCAGACTATGGTTAAATTGAACTTGAAATATATACTTTTCGAATAAGAGCTTTTAAGAATGCGTGAAACAGTTTGGAAAAAGTCACACGAAAAAAGCTATTATATTTTCGTCATTGTGCTCTTATCCCAATTTGGCGATAACAATATAGACGATAGACAATAAATGTCGTGTCTGAGCTAACACTTTACCAGTACAGCGGTTTACTATGTACATTTACGATCTCTCTCGTCCTTTCCAAAACTGATCTGATTAATAGTTTTTCTTCATGTAAGACTCAGGTTTCTGGAATTCATTTGTTTTATTGATTGGTTAACCGGGACCATACTTCCAGACATCGAGTGCTGAGGCATCGTATGGACTTACGGCTACGCTGGAGATTTCGACCCCAACACCGCTATCCCGGGAGGACATTACTGACTGATCAGGAAGCTCGGCCCCAAGCCTAAGGGAGAGGTTAGTCGGCCCCTAGACCGTAAATGATTAACCCCTTGCTATGACCAGCACACCCAGTATGTCATTTGTGTTGCTGATGCTTTTGTCACTGTGAATATTTCTTTCCATGTGGGACGTGTTTTGAAAAACCCGGATGCGACGTACAACCGAATCAACTTAGGAGGTCATATATTCCCATCTCTCAGAATATTTTGTCAGAAGGCCTTGTTGGCATTTTTGAGATATGCAAATGTCGCCAAGCATGCGCATGAGTATATAAGTATTATAGTCAGCAGTGAAGTTAAAAACACACACACACACACACAAAACAGACAAAATGGAAACGATCGAAAGTCTGCCGTTATTCAATCCATCTCACATACACACTATTATTCCTATATAGCATGATTCAGGTGATATTCGTGATATGTTGACACGACATATATTGTGTATAGTAATTATAATGGTAAAAGACACGCATTTTGAAATCATTTCTTAAAGTGCATATGACAGGAATTTTTTCGTCGTTTCTAGAAGTATGATAGGTGCTGAATTTGATTGCGATATCAAAATCACGATTAAAAGAACCAAGAACCATTTTTGTGGCTACTGCGTTTAGAAAATCGGTAGCTACTATGTCATTATGTTGTAAGAGTGTCTGAGAGTAACACTTTCCACAGGCCGGAAGCCCAAAAGAAGCGGTAGCCACTATATCATTGTGTTGTAAGAGTGTCTGAGAGTAACACTTTCCACAGGAAGCCCAAAGGAAATGGTAGCTACTATGTCATTGTGTTGTAAGAGTGTCCGAGAGTAACTGTTTCCACAGGCCGGAAGCCCAAAAGAAGCGGTAGCCACTATATCATTGTGTTGTAAGAGTGTCCGAGAGTAACTCTTTCCACAGGAAGCCCAAAGGAAACAGTAGCCACTACCAATCAAATTCACGAAAGCCTTCGGATATTTTTTCTTTTTTTTTTTTTTTTTTGGTCTGGTGCTCGACTTGATATCCATCCGTGACTTATTATCTATGTAGAAGACTTACCGCTGTAAGACTTACTCACTCATTTTACCACTATTTTTACAATCATTTTATGTATTTTGCATCAACAACCAGGCACAACGTTAACATTCAAGGACTGCCAAATGTTTTTTCGTAGAGGAATTTTCAGATATTTTAAAACATACATTCCCGGGGGCCGTAGCAAGCCAAATAATTGGGAGCCTGGCCCCAAGTCCCCTCCCCCTGCTACGGCCAGATTCCCTTGAAGTCAGTATTTTGGCACCTCTTTACGAGTTTGATGAGCGAGTGATTGTGCAGGCATCTAGCGATCTATATATAAACTGATCAAAAGGTTAGTTAAAAGAAAAAACACAAAAAAAGACACCAGTGATTTAACACTTAATGACTGGGACGAAGGGAAACAGTGTGTTTCGTCGGTAGAGGGACCACAGAAAATTGCTTTCCCGAAGTTCCAGTCAATAAGTGTTTTGTTATATACCAACTGTCAAAGAACACAAAAATATTCGAATTTTTAAAATTATTTGACATAGGATTTATCACATATAGAGCATATAATTTGTTTTTGTTGTCATGGCTACAGGATCCACTTGTCAGTTTCAGCTCAACTTTAAAATCCCATTTTTCTCTTTATTCGTGTTACCCCTAAATCAACTGGGAAGGCGATGAAACCTCCATATATCGATAAGTTAACAAAAAAAACTAATGTACTGAGGTCATATTTTTACAATTTCACGTATTCTTTAAAAATACTTATATTTAGGCCTCACGGAGCCTCGAGTACACTGCTTGGGTTGCCTGTGTTGGAAGTTGGTCTTCCTGTGCCTAGATCCAGTCCCCATCGTCCAAACCAAGAAACATGGCCGACGGTTTTCTGTTATTTTGATACCGATGGTGCATTGATTGATTGAATATGGGTAGATGGATGAACGTACGGCTAATACTTCATAAGTACAACTCATACTTATTGTATGGGATGTGTGGTTTAATATTTACCACCCAGTTGGCTATGGTATATGTTCACAAAACTGGTGGAGAAGCAAGAGGTAGGACTCGATCATGCAGAGCTTGTCATGTACTGTGCACATAAGACATATGCAGAAAGTTTTAACTATGATAATTTTATTTTCAGTGAGACCCGAAGATATTTTCAAAAAGGGAGAATACATAGAAAAATTTGAAGGATTTCTTGAAAAATTTTCGAAGGTAAGATATATGTTCAGTCAGTGAATGTTACATGTGTGCAGTATAGACTTATCCAGGGTTGTTATGTATGAGTCAATTCCAAAGTTGCCCATCCCCCCCCCCCCCCCGGGCAACCCCCCGGGCATTTGACTTTTTGGGAAAAAATTGGTCAAATTCCCCACCATCTGGGCAAATTGAATGGTCAAATGCCCCACTCTTGAGAGCCACTGAGTGGTCAAATGCCCGCCCCTCTGGTCTGATAAAATCAAAATTTACCTAGAGTAAAAAATATGCTTCAGCAAAATATCGACGTTTGTAGTTGTGAATTTGACCTTTTTGATGAAAAATGCCATTTTATAGTTAGAACTTTTTTGTCTTATTTGATTACCAATCTTTAACTAATGTGCTTCGATTCACGAGTGAATGCAGACCAAACGTACCTGTTTAATTCCTATTAGATAGAAATGTGTACATTTTTATTAGGCATGGGCTACCTGTGGTAATTTTCAAGATGGCCGACAACTCGTCAAATGCCCACCCGTTCGGGTAGCCATTCGGCTTCAAATTCCCCACTATAGGAAATCAAGTCTTGTCAAATGCCCGGGGTATGCCGGGGGGGGGGGGGGGGGGGGGGATGGGCATCTTAGGAATTGACTCATACATTAGCAAGCCTTGAAAAACTGTGGGGTAAGCAGTGGGGGGAGGGGGAACAAAGTCACAAAGTCACAAATTCACTTCACAACACGTAATCACCAAAAATGAAAATTCAATTCCATAGTTGCTTGACGTTTCTGGGAATAACTTACTATAGAATACCCCGCAGTCAGTAAACGTATCATAATCTAGTAAGTGTACAAGCCTAAAAACCTATGAGGTGTATGAGTCTACGCAGCCTACACAGCCTATAAGCCTGTGCCTATGAACATAAACAGCCAATGAAGCCTACGGGCCTACACAGTTATTCCTACAAAGTCCTCCCAAATATTAACCCTAACATAACCCAAAGTGACCTGAAAGTTATCCCCAAAAAGTGATATCTCAACAAACTAGAAGATTATAATTCAGAAAATGTAAATGGTAAATAATTCACTCCTTAGGCATAGGCAGCCTACTATCCATACTTTTAATCTGCAGGCTGGGTATTCTATAGTTGTGCCCTTTTCTGGGGAAAACTTGGGGTCATGGGACCTATGTAGGAGCTACAGCCCTGTTATCAGTTAGTCTGTTATAGGATTAGACCTTCATCTGCCATGTATCAAGGCATGTCATTATCAAAGAATCATACATACATTTGAAGTAAAGTTGTAGCTGACCTGCAATCTCAATCCCTTAATCATTAAGCTAATAATTGTTTGTTTTTATAACCAGATTGGAAGAAAAGATCCTTTTGAACCAAGTGAGGATGAATTAAAGAAGGAAAGATCAAGGAATTCCAAGGCTAGTGATGGTTAGAAGTATACAATTATGCCAAAAAAGCTAACAGCAGAGTATAGTACTTACATGTAACATACTTTATTTTATATATATATATTGAAATAGAGTACATTTAGTCACACTAGTTGAATAGTTAGATAAATTCATCCAACTCATTAGACAACCATTTACTAATAGGTGATGTCACCTAAAATAGTAAATGCGTGCAAAGTAATAGTCATGCAAATCTGGGGGTTTAATTTACTAAAAAATAATTACAGTACCAAAGAATGTGTGAGACAGAGACAGTCACTTCCATCATTATAATATTGTTATCCCCCTGATTTCAGTAGCTGTTTGCTCGTAGATTCAGATTTATAATATGGCATCAGCTAAAATAGCAAATAACTTAATATCTAATTTAGTTGACATCAACTATTTAACAGTGTGACTCAGTCAGTACTTATGTCTGTGCATGTACAAGCAAGTTCTCTTTGACAATTACTGACTTTTTTCTTCATGACTAGTTGTCTAGTAATTAAGTTCAAAGTCCAACCCTATGTTCTCATCTTGCGAGGTGGTAACAGGTGATGCTGGCTAACAGGGCCCTCTGGTAATGTGTGTTGGGCCAGCAACCCTGTCACAGTAAATATTGCTACAGAAACTAACACAAAGGAATTAAGTGATAGGAAAGAAATAGAGTGGTTTCCGTATGAGTGGAAAACGATGCATAGACATACTGTAGCCATACCATATCTTACCATAGCCTTAGCTACGCGCTGTGATTGGATGAATTATTGGAAGTAAATGGAAAGCCATTTCACTGTTACGGCATATTGTACCATGTAGGTGCTGTAAGTCAGTACTGTATGTATGTTTTCCACTCATAGGAAAACTGCTCTATCTAATATTTGTAATTATGCAAATTTTTATACTGAATAAAACCTCCTTTCTAAGATTTAAAATTAGAAGTTGGAATACCATGAAAATACCATCAAATCCTGATTATAAGCCCTGGCATTAAACTCAATCATGTTTTTTATTGGTTTATCATAGGGTAAGCTCATATTAGCACTCATCTCTCACCAATACCACCTGGGTGACTCAGAGACCTGTCAAGCTTGTTATTGCTTCACTCCTTTGTTTCAAGGGTTTTCCTCCAGGGTCTTCAGTTTTCCTCCCTCGACAAAAATCAGTTTCAGTGGATAAAAAATTGCCACTGCTAAAATCTCATTTATTTATTTATATATTATGTTTCGTATTTGATTCACTAATATGACTGTGAGAATAAATGGCTTGAATCTAGGAGTAGCAGATGACTGTGCATTGCTGTGAATGTCTGTGTATGTTGAGTGTAATCTTGAGAAAGACTGTAGTTGTTTGTGACTAATGTGAAGTCATCTTCAGAGTAGCCATCTTCACCGTACTCTAAAGATGACTTCCACCCAGGTTGTTGACATGTCACCAACAACAACAGTCTTTCCTAACAATGACCCCTGCTTTACTAATGTAATTATACAATATTAGTATAAACGTACCAATAATCTATTAGAAATCATCCTGTACTCTGTTTGTCTGAGCTATTAGTGGACTATTAGTAATAGACCACTACAGTAGTAGCGAAAAAGGCCAGTTTTGAAAACCAAAACAATGTCTAAAACAATTATTTATTTAATGGCAAAATCAATCATTTATTTGACCGATTGTTAGGTTTATACTAAAACAGTTAGACCTCTCACCCTCAGGTTCTACAAGTCAATAGCACATCAAGCATTTTGCCTCATGGGCTTTTGACTTGTAGAACATTCGGGCTGTGGGTCTAAATGCTAAATATTCAGCTAATGGTTTAAATTTAAAATTCAGGCTTAGTATTCAGCAATTTATAATTTTAGTTTTGAAAAAGTACAATATAATTATTAATATTATCATTCTGGAAAAAACAACGATTTCTCTCCGCCTCCAGGTGTCAAGCAATGTTGATTTTAATGATTTATTCAATCACTAGATTGGGCTACCTGTGGTGGCATGACTTTGGTACATGCAGGAGCACATGAAGGATAATCCTGATATGCAAGAAAATTTTAGAAATATCTTACCTATTTTCCCAAATTTTGAAATAATGTTTTCTTATGATAGTAAAATCGAAGTTTGCGGGGGGGGGGGGGGGGGGGGGGGGGGGGGGGGGGAATCTTCATTCGAGAGTTAGCAAACACCACAGGGAGCCCGCTAATTTGCTTGATGATTGTTCTAAACAGTGTTTCTATGGCAACATTACCATTCTCGAACGCGTTCCAAACAGTTTAGTGGTTTTCTTGTTATGGGTTTTTGATAACCCCGTACGGCGCTTACAAAATACTTCGATTCATAAATATACAATCATGGAAAGTATAAGCAAATATAAGCTCGAATTAGAGGAGCAAAAGGAAAACGTTTTCGTCACACAACTCAGGTAAGATCACAGCAACTGTTCATTTGGGATGAAGTTTGTCAGCTTGTCCGTTTATTGACTCAACTTGAAGTAGTTGAAATTTTAGTTGTAGAAGGGTTCTCTTAAGCTTTAATTTTTCGCTAATCATTTGGATTTTATTCCTTTACAGGGAAGAGGATGAAGAAGAAGACATCAAAGTTCGAAAATTCCCCATCGTGGAAGAGGTATTTATTACGTGTCCAGTCGTTACGTTTATGTAGCTGTTTATAGGATTGAACAGTGTTTTAGAGCTCGATCTCCACAGCTAATATGATAAATGAAAATAGTCTGTTGTAAGTAGTGAAGCGATTTTATCCTTTCCATCCTCATGTTGTTAAACAATAGCAAGTTTTTCAATCAAGCGGTAATAGTTCTTTGAATTTTTAATACGTTTTGGCGGCCTCCTCGCTACTGTACAGTCTTCCATATTATTTTTCAAAACATGTCGTTCCAACTCAGTACTTCATGCCTGCTATTTTTGATACTAGTAATTACAAGTCACTCGTAGTTTAGTGAGTCTGTATTTTATACACTATCTTCAGCATTCTCTATTTTTCGCTTTTTTTATACGCATTAAATAACTGCAATAAAAAAGACGGCTTTTCGTTGTAATATTATATCATAATGAAACACCACAAGTTTTTCCAATACAAGTTCTTTTATCTTTCCTCTACTTTGGCTCAATTATTGCTGTTACCTCCTATTGATTTCTTTGTACTTCTTTATGTACTTATAAGTATGCACATACACCTACAGTTTATAGCTAATTGCAAAAAGATTGTCATGTAAAAATTAAAGAATAATTAAACTTCAGTAAATTTGTAAATTTACAAATTAGGAATAAATTACCAATGACATTTCAAGAGTTTTACATAAAATATAACTAACTAAAACCAGGAATTTGAGCTGCCTTGTATTTTTTGATTGTGTCACCTGAGTTTGACAACAGTGATATTATATTCCTATTTGCTAAATTTACTAAATAAATTCACTAATTTACTAAAGTTTATTTTCTAATTTTTGTATGACAATCTTTTTGCAAGTAGGTGTACATATTTCATATTTATTCATGTGTTTATCTCATTATTACTGTGTTTCTCTTGCTTTGTTGGAGTGGTTAGTAACAATTCTGTGTATTTTTAGACATCTGGCAAGTTACTTGACACAGGTCTCAACACCTTCCAATCAACCTTACTCCTCAAAAAACAAGTTGAAGTTGAAAAAGTCCATGAAGACCTGGAGATCAAAAGAAGGCAGTTTGCTGACCGTATGGCAGCTTGTCAACTAAAGGAAGAAGAACTAAAGAAAAAACAATTACAAGTAATATTATTAATACCAATTATTTCATTTTTAAGGCCATTAAAGGAATTGAATAAATAATCTTATTATATATCCTAGTCAAACTCGTTTTCTTATTGGTCGAGAGTACATCACGTGGAGGGAAATAAATCTCAATAACTCCCGCGCGGGTAATAAATGCACGTGATCAAAGCGTGAAAGGGGAATAAATCCATGTGATCAGGTCAAAGTCCATCGAAAGTTTGTGTGGCTCATCAAAATGGAGAGAAAATTTTTCTTCGTTTGACTAGAGTATATAATAAAACACTTAATGACTGATCCCTCGGGAAATCAGTTAGTTTCGTTTCCCTTGAATCTCAATGTTTCCCTCGGCTTGAGCCTCCGGAAACATTGAGATTCTCGGGAAACAAAACTAACTGTTTCCCTCGGGACCAGTCATTAGGTGCTAATTCTCAAACCCAGTTCATACCCTTGAGAATATTAATCCATGTAATATTAGTGATTGTTACCAATCAGGGTTTCAGTGGCCATAATTTAATAAAAATCTTTCCAACACATTCTATATGCAAGTGGCTTTGAAAACTTAGTGTTTTCAAACAATGTCATGGAAATTAACACTTTGACTGACCATCCACAAAAACTCATTTTTTCATGAGTCACTGAAAACTGTATATTTTAGTGAGTGAGTTGGAAGTGCTGTAAAATAAACATGGTTCCCCGTGATTACAACATTCATTTTTATTTAGATAAGAGGAAGAGTTGGAAAGTTTGAGAAGTTTATAAAAGAAAATGAAGCGAAAAGAAGGAGAGCCATACAGAAATATCAAACAGAGCTGAAACTTAAAGAACAAAAATCAAGCGAGCAAGACATACTTGCTTATGAACTAGAAATTCTAAAGGCAAAGTAAGTTATTAAAAAATTACACTATTAAATAAATACCACTAATGTTAGTATTGAATAAAGCACATTATTAATTGTATCATGGATTTTCTACTTCCTCTTGCAAGCAAGGATTAAAACTTGAGTTGAATTCCTAGCCAATTTTCCCTAATCATTGATTATAAGATAGAGATTGAATTAAACCAATGAATGAGGATTTGATTGCAGATCAAACCTTTCAGTTTCAGTTTCTTCTTTGACTATTTTACTTTAGAAAAAACCTACTAATGGTCTATCACCAATCGAGCCCTGTGATTGGCTGAGCTACTAGGGGTCTATTAGTGATAGCCCTCTAGTAGCGAAAAGCGCCGGTTTTGAAAACCAAAAAAAATGTATTTAAAGCAAAATCCAAAACGTTTTGCATCCTTTTATTGGACCGATAAGTAGATTTTTACTAAAACAATTAGACCTCTCGTCCTCATGGCCTACGAGTCAATAGCCCATTCGGCCTTCGGCCTCATGGGCTATTGACTCGTAGACCATTCAGGCTCGAGGACTAATTGTTAAATATTACAACAATTATTATGTTCTTTGATCCTTTCTCTACAAAGATCAACATGCACTGAAAACAAATATTTCAATTTGGTCAATGCATTTCTTCCCTATATTAATTTACTGCATGCTGCCATATACTCATGATTATCTTAACTGTTTTCCAATTTCTCTTTTTTTTTTACCTTTCTTTTTGATAGAAAAGCAAGTTTAGAGAGGAAAATGGCCAAGTATTCTGTCTATGAAAAATTTCTTCTTAAAGTCCTTGATATTGTTCCAGAAGGTAAGTTACAATGATTTGATAATATATTGTTCTAAATACTAGTCTGTCAATACTAGTCAGTCTGTTAATTGAAAGGTAAAAAATATAACATTGGATTAGTCACTGTTTGTTAAATTATTGTCTATATCTGGCTGAAATTCCGTATTGGCAGCTCTCTCCCTATCAAACTTATAGGAGAATTGTGATACATCGGTTTACTGGTCATGGCATTAAATCGAGGTTGCAAGGTAGTTTCAAAGGATTATTCAAATTTGAACCTTGCAGCCTTGACTAAGTGCATTGTGTTTGAGCAGTGAACCGATGTACTGTATGGAGTATGGAAAGTGGTGAATGAGAAGTGCTCTTGATGAGCTGCTGTGTGTGTCAACATTATTTCTATATAATTTCAAAACTTTGACCTCTTCTTCCAGATTACTTAGAAACAAGTGACTCGATGATAATGGGAATAATGATGAGATTTAAGACACTAAGTGCAACTAATCAAACACTGGTCCAAATGTTAACAGACAGAGCTGATGAGGTAAAGTAGGTTTGAGTTATTCTGCCATTCAAATGATAGAGTTTTCAATTATGACTATGAAAATCTTTGTTTGGCACAGGCCACGCCTTTCTGTGACCATGTCATTCCCATGCTGTGCAATGTTTTAAACATTCAAAATTCTATGCTGTGTCCATGCCGCACTGTTACAGTGCCCTTTGCTGTGACTTTCCACACTCACGAAATCTTCTCTAACTGTACATTTAAGCAATAACCTTGTACCATGCTGCAAGTACACTAGATAGTAAATATACCTGCCTGAAAGTGATAAATTGGTACTTGCAAACAAATATGTGTGCAACTATTAACATGCTACACATCCCTGTAAGCAGTCAGCCTTCAGCATGCAGCCACTAATTAACTAGCATTTTTTTTTTATTTGCAGATAGAGAGTTCTCAACAAAAACTATCAGACATGAACCAATCACACACGCAAAATCTTGTGGTAAGAAAACGTTTTTGTTTCAAAGCATCCAACTTGTCTCTTGTCTAGAGGAATAGTATTTGTTCACTCATTATAACTAAATGATCTATCAGTTTTTCTAATTAATTAAATGTTACCTTTGCCTTTAGTTGATAAACAGTGAACTAGCTTGTCTCCAAGAAAAGCTTGAAGATATGATGCAGAAAAATGTCGAGTCAGAGCAACATCTTGTGAATCGAAAAGCGACTATCAGACAACAGGTGCAGTGTTTTGTTGCTTTTCTTTACTAGACTATCCAATGGATGACAATTATATGGGGCTGAGACAAACATGAAAACGTTTTTAATCCTAAATTGTGTTCTTTTCACAGAGTGAAGTCCTAGGAAGAATTAAACTTGCCATCAATAATTTAGCCGAACAATGTCAAAAAACCGTACTTGTTTCTGTAGAAGATCAAGATTTTGATACCAAGCTTAGAATAATACAGGTAAAATTTATCGCTGTTTTTCAAATTGAATGATATTAATTATGCGAAATATAGTACAGTAAGGCAACATTATTGTAGAGAGTTGTCTCCATTGTCCTACGGGGCTTTTTCAGTTACCTTTGGCCCATTTTAGACAACGTGTCATTCTCTTGATAATAAGATTGTTTGACTTGAATCCATATTCAGGTTGTCTTGTCATATGTAACAATTAGTATAGGTAATCGCATGATTTTGAGTGCAATTTAGAATAAATTATGACGAGTAAATTTTTCAATGTTTAACAAAATTGCACGAGCCGTTAGGCGAGTGCAATTTGTAATCATTGAAAAATTTACGAGTCATAATTTATTCTAAATTGCACGAAAAAATCATGCGATTATTTGTTAATCATATTTAATATGCAAACTTCGTACGCTGAACAAAATTCAAGCAGCTCATTGGCTAAAATCGATCACGTGATATCGATGTATTTGAGGACAAAGCGCTTGTCGTGATGTTATAAAGTTTATTGCACGCTTCGAGTGCATTATAAGAAAATGGATTTAGAAAATGAAAGATTCGAAGAGCTAAACGATAAGGAAATTGAAGGATTTATAGATGGAGCCATTCCAATTGCTACCAAGCGACAAACAAAGTGGGGAATTTCCCTTTTCAAAGGTAAAACCATACAACTGTACATTTGTAATTCAAAACAAAACATTTTTTTGTAGCTTTGTCGATAGCTAGCTTTCAACTGATGAATGAATTTTTTTGTTTGAAGCGTTAACTTAAATATAATACCTTTATTTTGTTTTTCAATGCAGAATGGCTTCATAAGAGATATAAAGAAGAAATTCTGGAAAACTTAGAAAAAGAAATCATAGCGGAAAGGCTGAAAAAGTTCTACCAAGAACTTAAATACTTTTTGATTCAATACGTTCAAATTCGTAAATGACACTTAAAAAATGTCGCGCCGTCTGCTCTTCAGCGTACTCAGTTTGCATATTAAAAGGGTTAGAGACTTGTAGTTCGTGTTTTGTTGGAGAATAAATGCACTTGCTTACTGTATAATGAACTCGAAATTTCTCATACTGCACTCGGCTTCGCCTCGTGCAGTATTAAAATTTCTCGTTCATTATACAGTCAGCGCGTGCATTTATTCTCCAACAAAACACTCACATCAGTCTCTAACCCCTAAACATTCAACAGCTATGAACCAACCAATCAGAATCGATTTCACGTTTTGCACTGAAAAATTTCAAATTTTGCACTCAAAATTTCAAAATTTGCACTCAAAAATTTCAAAATTTGCACTGCCTTGAGGTGCTCTCAGCCAATCAGAGTGCAGAAATTTTTGTATGTATATGGTTAAACAAAGAAATAATACTGTAGGGGATGACATACGTGCTGAAGGGGAAAACAACGCCAAAGCTAAAAAGCCTATTAAAAGGGTTTTTACGGGCCTCCGTTTTTACCCCTTCGGCCCTCCCTCTGCCAGAACAAAATCAACACTTTAGATTCAAGCGATCTCCTTTTTGTTTCGCGGAGAAAAAACCTTAACATAACGACATGAGGGAGCTTCATTTGTCTCTCGGGATATCGAAAATGCCTCTTTTTCATGTCTGCGCCTGCGATATTTTTGAAAGCGCTCGCGCATCTCGAAAATCAGTGGTCTATTACCATACTGATAATTTTCATGTAGTTTGACTCTAATATGAAATGCATTGATTTTTTCATTAGGAACACATCAATGAAAATAATGATATAATCTGGCTCGCAAGACCACCAGAGGGATCTCCCAGTTTAGATACTACACCAGTGACTGGTAGCCCGTCGATCTTAAAGAAGGACTCGCGACTACCGAGGTTACGCCCACAGGAATCATCACTCAAAAGCGCGGGCCCAAAGAAAAGTGGTCATATGGAATTACGATTTGCGGCGGGTGTTAAGTCGTAAGAATGTGTACATAGTGTAGCGATCTACCCTAATAAATACTATGGAAATCTCGCCGAGTATATCGGTCGGGGGGGGGGGGACTCCCATATATACAAGGGTGGGGGTGCTCGTCGGAAATTTTGAAAATGACCCCTAAAAAATACCAAAATTATCTTTCGTATAGTTATAAAAAAGTCGTAAGTTTCAACCCTGAATAGTACCAAATGACGCTCATTTTACAGAATATTTTATTAGTTTTTCGTTTGAACACCCTAAAAGGCACCAAATAACGCAAATTAACCCCTAAAAGGTAGGATGAGCATCCCCGTCCCCCGGTATATCCTGGAGGAATATACTCAAACTTACCTTCGAAGAAAAGAAAATATGAAGAAATGTAATATTGAAGATATGCAACGTGTAGAATGCAATAGACAAAAAATATTACAGTCAAAACGGCTCAAACATACCCTCCCCCCACCCATGCAGGCTCTATTAGTGATTTCATTATTCGAATATTGAGTTCATTATTCACTTTGTTTTTTCGTTAATAAATCGAAGACTCCAAACTTCACATTCATTTCACAACTAAAATTCTAAGAGATAGCCTTTCTGGGGAGTTTTTCTACCTTGGCATGGCAATAGTTGAAGAATCGAATCAAAACTGAAGTCATGAGATAATCTATTTTCAAGTTTGGAGTCAGAGTGAATAATGAACTCAATATTCGAATAATAAATTCAAACGCTTGAGCCGCTTTGACTGTAAATATAATTCAGCCACTATAACAGCTATAAATAGATAGCTCATCTTATCTGTTATGCAATTATATACCAGTTCATATCGTCGTCAATAAATTATATAAATTTCTATAGTGTACTGAACTGTATTTTGTAAAATAAATAAAAATAAAGAAAACAGATAATAATTTAATAATAATAATTTAATATTTATATTGCGCGTGTTTCATGGAAAGATGCTCACACGCGCATTACAACTAATAATAAACACTATAAATATACTCTAAAATCCAATATGTCTAAATCTTATACAAATCTAATCTAATATATATAATAATTGGACTCATTGCATCGATCCCAGGAAGCGCACTTGGAGGGTAAGCAACGAACCGGCAATAGTCGTGCTTTACCCACCAGAGGCAACCAGGGATCAATGCAAGGGGTCAGGGAATAATAGTATCTATAAGTACAATATATAATCTAAAATTTATCCTTAAAATACTTATTAAATAAATGCGTCTTAAGCAGTTTCTTAAAAGATTGGGCGTTGCTGGCATTGCGTACATTTGCCGGGAGGCCGTTCCAGAGCTTAGGCGCAGCGACTTCAAATGCGCGGTCGCCAAGAGTGGCTAAAGATTTTATTCTCGGTATCTCGAGCAACAGTTCTTTGGATGATCTTAAATTATATCGTGATTCTGCCTTACACTTAATGAGTTCAGTAATATATTCAGGTGATAGTCCATGGATGGCCTTGTAAGTTATAAGTAAAATCTTAAAGTCTATTCTGAATCTGATAGGCAGCCAATGTAATTTGTACAAGGCAGGAGTAATATGATCAAATTTACTGATATTACAGTAAGTCGCGCGGCACTGTTCTGTACTCGTTGAAGTTTACATAACTGATTGGCAGGCAAACCATAAAGGAGACTATTGCAGTAGTCTAGTCTACTGGTAACAAAAGCATTGACTAGAGTTTGTACAGTCTCATGGGTAAGGAATTTCCTGATTCGTCTGATATTAAATATGTGAAAGAATGCTGCTCTACAGCACTTGTTAATGTGCGAGTCCATTTTAAGCTGCGTGTCGAACCAACAGCCTAGGTTCTTTACTTCATCAGATGGTGCAATGATTTCATCTCCAACGCACAGCGATTCGACGTTTACTTTTGCCAGTTGTTGCCTTGTCCCGATTACGATGAATTCTGTTTTGTCGTCGTTCAGCTTCAGTTTGTCCGCTTGCATCCATCTTCTGATGTCTGATATGCAATCCTGTATTGCTGTGATAGCAGCAGCTTGTTCAGTAGTAGAGGATGGTCTAAATGAAATATACAACTGAGTGTCGTCAGCATATGCGTGGACATTAGGTAGATGAGTCTCTAAGATGGTAAACAACCTGCTTGCGTAGATGACGAATAGGAGCGGACCAAGGCAGGACCCTTGCGGCACACCAAATTTCATTTCAAAAGGCTTAGACTTCCCACCGTTGATATATATGTGTTGGTATCTGTTGTTTAGATATGAATTGAACCAGGTAAGTACTTGTCCTGAGATACCAAACTCATCTTGTAGACGCTTTAGTAGAACAGCGTGATCAACGGTGTCGAAGGCTGCACTCAGGTCAAGAAGTACTAAGAGGGTTACGTGTTGTTTATTCATGTTCATTAAGATGTCATTCTTTACACGTAGAAGGGCCGTTTCAGTACTGTGAAATTGGCGGTAGGAGGATTGAGCTTTAGGGTACAGATTGTGCGCTGTCAGGTGATCGTGAATGTGACTGAAGACAGCTCGTTCTGTGAGCTTAGATGCAAATGACAGGTTGCTGATAGGTCGAAGGTTGTTAAACGTAACCTCAGCTTTGGGCTTCTTCAATTTTGGATGGACATCAGCTAACTTCCAGTTATCAGGAAAACATCCGTTCTGCAAAGATAGGTTCGTCATCCTGGTGATCACTGGGAGTAGTACATCTAAGCATTCAACAACGAGCGAAGTGGGCATGGGGTCTAAAGAGCTTGATTTCTTGCTTGAATTTGAGATGATATGGTTTACGTCAGCCTCACTTAGTTCTTTAAATGAGTCAAGTTGAGGAATGGACCTTGTCTGCGATTCAGCAGTGGCTGAGTCTTCATTAGCGGCACTGTCGAGTTCTGATCTAATACGCTCGATTTTCTTAACGAAGAAGTGACCTATGTCATTGGCAAGTACTGTATTATCACTGTATTCAGAAAAATTCAGATCAGGTTCTCGGTCAAAAAGGGTTTTTGCGGACTTGAACAACTTACGATGGTCGTTGCTGTTCTCTTGTATAAAGGTGGTATAGTATTCCTTACGAGCACACTTCATGATATAAGTAGCTTGATTTTTCTTTGCTTTGTAGATAAGAAAATCACTATGTAACTTAGTGCGCCTCCATTTCCTTTCAGCCCTTCTACGTGATTTCTTTGCAGACTTGACTTCATCATTGAACCAAGGGACTTTTGGTCTTTTTACGACTGTTTTCTGAATCAAAGGGGCGTGTCGATCCAGTGCTGTTGATAACGTTTGGTTGTAGCAGTCAACAAGATCATCAAGCTCAAGTGAGAGCATGTTCTCGCAAAGATCTGAATGAGTAAGGTCGTCACGAAGAGCATCGATATTGATGGATTTAATTTTCCTGTATTCTATACAGCTTTTCTTAAGGCAGGGCTTGTTAGCTTGAAGTGTACAATGAACGGGCATGTGATCCGAAAATAAATCATCTGTTTGGGGTGTAGAGGAGATGATCTTTTCAGATTGTCTTGTTATTATAAGATCAAGGGTGTGTCCATGAATATGAGTTGGAACAAGGACGTGTTGTTCTAAACCAGTACTTTGAAGCAGGTCCTGTAGTTTAGCACCATCCGCATCACCAATAACGTCGACATGTATATTGAAGTCTCCAGTAATCAAAAGTTGGTCATTACAGAGAACTGCTGATTCCAGAAATTGAGCGAATTCAGCAAAAAATGTGCCAGTTGCTATAGGATGAGCTTCAGAATATGGTATTCTGTAGATGACAATTAGACGGATACGCTGAGATCCAGATTTTATGATCCATTCGGAGAACTCGAAAGATTGAAGTTCTGAGGCGGCAACTTTGCAGACACTAAGGTTGTTTCTAAACAGGACTCCGGTGCCACCGCCATGCCGGCCACTTCGTGGATGATCAAGAAGTTCGTATCCTGTGGGTGTACAGAGAGTCCTGGCGGCAGTCTCACCTTCATGGAACCAGGTCTCGGTTAAAGCAACAATATCAGGCTTATGGTCGCAGATGAAATCTATAAATTCCGCGGCTTTGTTATTTAAAGATTGCGTATTCATAAGACAAAAGCTCAGGTCGTTCAGATGATTATAGACAAAAAGTCCATTGGTATTTATATTGACGCAGTTCAGTGGATTCCGGAGCACGTGCTTATGTGGATTCAGCCTTTCAGAAATACGCACGGGAATGCTTAAATTAGAGGCAGAGCTTCTCGTAGATTCGACGTCCGTCTGTAAAGTTTCAGATCGATTGCTTTGCCATCCAGGGTTAAGCTCAACATCACCAGATAGTAACAGCAATCTTCTAGCTGCAAGCGTATTTGGGTAGTACTGAACTTGGCATTTCGATAGTTTTGGTTTCTTGGAATGGACAAAGGACATCGCTTTAGAAGGCGCAAAAACCATTGTTTCGGCTTGATTAGACAATAGTAGATAAGTACAGATCTTTGTCTTGCAAATTTCTTCAAGTCGTTCGATGAAGGCATTGAATATGGGCGACCAGCGATGCAAAGAAAATGTTCCTGAATAAGCGAAGATTCCATAGTTTTCGAGTATTTGAGCCGATATTGTCGGTCTCCAGGACGTTAAATGTTTCTGGGAGACGGTTAGATGTGGTGGACCATCTCCAGAGTGGCAGAAAACAAGTATTACCAGAGAGCTCAAGAGAGCATGAACGCGCGTCATGCTTGGTTACTTGGTTACACCGTTACCGTTAGATTTATCCAGTTTGCAAGTTTTGTCTGACTCGTGTTAAGTGTAATAACATTATCGACTATTTTTGAAAATAGTCGGCATTAAATACTATGACCACGGAACTTGGTACAATGGGTGGTACCTGTGTCACCAGTCATACGGACACTAATCTTGGCTTTTGGGAACCCTGTGTGCCGTTTATATTCCTCGAAAAAACTGGATATTGTATCTCCTGTGTCTGTCATTCTGTTAGCAGAGCAAGTAGTCAGTATGATCAGCGTTATTTATCATCGATGTACGTGACGTACTGCATGCACACAGCGCACGTGGGACTTGTTTTGCACGTGTTTTAATGTGTTTAATAAGTTTAAGCGCACGTGGTTTTTTTTTGGGGGGGGGGGTAAACTTTTCAAAGAACGTTTTTTAGGGGGGGGGGGGTAAAATTTGATATTGTGGAGGGGGGTGGGAGTAAAAATTCAAATGTTATGTTTTAGAGGGGGGGGGGGGGGTAAAAATCATACAAAAGCTTTTGAGAGGGGAGTAATTTTTAAACATATTGACATTAAAAAAAACCACCAGCCCCCCTGCGATGATATAAACGAACAGTCCCTTATCGATCGAAAGCATCAACCAAACCAAGACCCGACCGTCACCAAGACTATATAAACGAAGTCGGTCCCACGTGCGCTTAAAGTTATTAAACACATTAAAACATGGTTGCTGTTAACGTTTTAAAAAGATCTATTTGTATTTATAACAAGGTCTTAAGTACAACAAGGTTGCTTTCTCAGTTTATGCTCGCCTCTTGTTTTCTAACTTAAGATAACAGCGCTTCCTACCACTCGAAGGCCAAAACAGTGCTGTTCGCAGCATTCCCCTTTCTATTAGAAACTACTAGTTATAGAATTAATATAGTATAGAAAAAGAAATATAGAATTTTCCAAAAAATCTTCGGTAAAAAATGATTTATTATCAGCTATTAAACTAAGTTTGGATTTTTTGAAATCAGTCAAGCTTCGTTACCGGCTGACAACCGGAAATAAATAGATTAATAACTGAAATCACCAGACTCCACTCGCGACGTTTTGGAGGACACAGCTCACTACACTGCGTGACCTTGGTTACTGAGCGTGACCAGTGGAATTGGAAACAAGCCGAAGATACATGCAGACTTCCTACGTGTATGCAAAGCAGAACTCAAGTTTTAATATAAGATAAAGATTGAATTAAACCAATGAATGAGGATTTGATTGCAGATCAAACCCTTCAGTTTCAGTTTCTTCTTTGACTATTTTACTATATTATAATTATGTTCTTTGATCCTTTCTTTACAAAGATCAACATGCACTGAAAACAAAAATATTTCAATTTGGTCAACGCATTTCTTCCCTATATTAATTTACTGCATGCTGCCATATACTCATGATTATCTTAACTGTTTTCCAATTTCTCTTTTCTTTTAACCTTTCTTTTTGATAGAAAAGCAAGTTTAGAGAGGAAAATGGCCAAGTATTCTGTCTATGAAAAATTTCTTCTTAAAGTCCTTGATATTGTTCCAGAAGGTAAGTTACAATGATTTGATAATATATTGTTCTAAATACTAGTCTGTCAATACTAGTCAGTCTGGTAATTGAAAGGTAAAAAAATATAACATTGGATTAGTCACTGTTTGTTAAATTATTGTCTATATCTGGCTGAAAAAAATTTGAATTTTAAAATTAATTTAATATTTTAATATTTTAATTAACAATTTAGCAAAATGTTTTAAAAATTTTCATTTCAATTTAATTCACTGTTTTTCATACTTATAAGTTATTGCTATTTTGAGCTTGCCTCAAATATGGGTTGATATTGGTAGCTAGCTAGTTGGGAGAAAATATATTCCGTATTGGCAGCTCTCTCCCTATCAAACTTATAGGAGAATTGTGATACATCGGTTTACTGGTCATGGCATTAAATCGAGGTTGCAAGGTAGTTTCAAAGGATTATTCAAATTTGAACCTTGCAGCCTTGACTAAGTGCATTGTGTTTGAGCAGTGAACCGATGTACTGTATGGAGTATGGAAAGTGGTGAATGAGAAGTGCTCTTGATGAGCTGCTGTGTGTGTCAACATTATTTCAATGTAATTTCAAAACTTTGACCTCTTCTTCCAGATTACTTAGAAACAAGTGACTCGATGATAATGGGAATAATGATGAGATTTAAGACACTAAGTGCAACTAATCAAACACTGGTCCAAATGTTAACAGACAGAGCTGATGAGGTAAAGTAGGTTTGAGTTATTCTGCCATTCAAATGATAGAGTTTTCAATTATGACTATGAAAATCTTTGTTTGGCATGGGCCACGCCTTTCTGTGACCATGTCATTCCCATGCTGTGCAATGTTTTAAACATTCAAAATTCTATGCTGTGTCCATGCCGCACTGTTACAGTGCCCTTTGCTGTGACTTTCCACACTCACGAAATCTTCTCTAACTGTACATTTAAGCAATAACCTTGTACCATGCTGCAAGTACACTAAATAGTAAATAAACCTGCCTTAAAGTGATAAATTGGAACTTGCAAACAAATATGTGTGCAACTATTAACATGCTACACGTCCCTGTAAGCAGTCAGCCTTCAGTATGCAGCCACTAATTAACTAGCATTTTTTTTTTAATTTGCAGATAGAGAGTTCTCAACAAAAGCTATCAGACATGAACCAATCACACACGCAAAATCTTGTGGTAAGAAAAGGTTTTTGTTTCAAAGCATCCAACTTGTCCCTTGTCTAGAGGAACAGTATTTGTTCACTCATTATAACTAAATGATCTATCATTTTTTGTAATTAATTAAATGTTACCTTTGCCTTTAGTTGATAAACAGTGAACTAGCTTGTCTCCAAGAAAAACTTGAAGATATGATGCAGAAAAATGTCGAGTCAGAACAACATCTCGTGAATCGAAAAGCGACCATAAGACAACAGGTGCAGTTTTTTTTGTTGCTTTTCTTTACTAGATTATCCATTGAATGACAATTATATGGGGCTGAGACAAACATGAAAACGTTTTTAATCCTAAATTGTGTTCTTTCCACAGAGTGAAGTCCTAGGAAGAATTAAACTTGCGATCAATAATTTAGCCGAACAATGTCAAAAAACCGTACTCGTTTCTGTAGAAGATCAAGATTTTGATACCAAGCTTAGAATAATACAGGTAAAATTTATCGCTGTTTTTCAAATTGAATGATATTAATTATGCGAAATATAGTACAGTAAGGCAACATTGTCGTAGAGAGTTGTCTCCATTGTCCTACGGGGCTTTTTCAGTTACCTTTGGCCCATTTCAGACAACGTGTCATTCTCTTGATAATAAGATTGTTTGACTTGAATCCATATTCAGGTTGTCTTGTCATATGTAACAATTAAACAAAGAAATAATACTGTAGGGGATGACATACGTGCTGAAGGGGAAAACAACGCCAAAGCTAAAAAGCCTATTAAAAGGGTTTTTACGGGCCTCCATTTTTACCCCTTCGGCCCTCCCTCTGCCAGAACAAAATCAACACTTTAGATTCCAGCGATCTCCTTTTTGTTTCGCGGAGAATAAAACCTTAACATACCAACATGAGGGAGCTTCATTTGTCTCTCATGATATCGAAAATGCCTCTTTTTCATGTCTGCGCCTGCGATATTTTTGAAAGCGCTCGCGCATCTCGAAAATGGTCTATTACCATACTGATAATTTTCATGTAGTTTGACTCTAATATGCAATGCATTGATTTTTTCATTAGGAACATATCAATGAAAATAATGATATAATCTGGCTCGCAAGACCACCAGAGGGATCTCCCAGTTTAGATACTACACCAGTGACTGGTAGCCTGTCAATCTTAAAGAAGGACTCGCGTCTACCGAGGTTACGCCCTCAGGAATCATCACTGAAAAGCGCGGGCCCAAAGAAAAGTGGTCATATGGAATTACGATTTGCGGCGGGTGTTAAGTCGTAAGAATGTGTACATAGTGGAGCGATCTACCCTAATAAATACTATGCAAATCTCGCCGAGTATATCGGTCGGGGGGGGGGGACTCCCATATATACAAGGGTGGGGGTGCTCGTCGGAAATTTTGAAAATGACCCCTAAAAAATACCAAAATTATCTTTCGTATAGTTATAAAAAAAGTCGTAAGTTTCAACCCTGAGTAGTACCAAATGACGCTCATTTTACAGAATGTTTTATTAGTTTTTTGTTTGAACACCCTAAAAGGTACCAAATAACGAAAATTAAACCCTAAAAGGTAGGATGAGTATCCCCGTCCCCCGGTATATCCTGGAGGAATATACTCAAATTTACCTTCGAAGAAAAGAAAATATGAAGAAATGTAATATTGAAGATATGCAACGTGTAGAATGCAATAGACAAAAATATTACAGTCAAAATGGCTCAAACATACCCTCCCCCCCCCCCCCCCCCCCCCCCCCCCACCCAGGCTCTATTAGTGATTTCATTATTCGAATATTGAGTTCATTATTCACTTTGATTTTTTATTAATAAATCGAAGACTCAAAACTTCACATTCATTCCACAACTAAAATTCTAAGAGATAGCCTTTCTGGGGAGTTTTTCTACCTTGGCATGGCAATAGTTGAAGAATCGAATCAAAACTGAAGTCATGAGATAATCTATTTTCAAGTTTGGAGTCAGAGTGAATAATGAACTCAATATTCGAATAATAAATTCAAACGCTTGAGCCGCTTTGACTGTAAATATAATTCAGCCACTATAACAGCTATAAATAGATAGATCATCTTATCTGTTATGCAATTATATACCAGTTCATATCGTCGTCAATAAATTATATAAATTTCTATAGTGTACTGAACTGTATTTTGTAAAATAAATAAAAATAAAGAAAACAGATTTATCCAGTTTGCAAGTTTTGTCTGACTCGTGTTAAGTGTAATAACATTATCGACTATTTTTGAAAATAGTCGGCATTAAATACTATGACCACGGAACTTGGTACAATGGGTGGTACCTGTGTCACCAGTCATACGGTCACTAATCTTGGCTTTTGGGAACCCTGTGTGCCGTTTATATTCCACGAAAAAACTGGATATTGTATCTCCTGTGTCTGTCATTCTGTTAGCAGAGCAAGTAGTCAGTATGATCAGCGTTATTTATCATCGATGTACGTGACGTACTGCATGCACACAGCGCACGTGGGACTTGTTTTGCACGTGTTTTAATGTGTTTAATAAGTTTAAGCGCACGTGGTTTTTTTTGGGGGGGGGGGGGTAAACTTTTCAAAGAACGTTTTTTAGGGGGGGGGGGGGGGTAAAATTTGATATTGTGGAGGGGGTGGGAGTAAAAATTCAAATGTTATGTTTTAGAGGGGGGGGGGGGGGGGGGGGTAAAAATCATACAAAAGCTTTTGAGAGGGGAGTAATTTTTAAACATATTGACATTAAAAAAAACCACCAGCCCCCCTGCGATGATATAAACGAACAGTCCCTTATCGATCGAAAGCATCAACCAAACCAAGACCCGACCGTCACCAAGACTATATAAACGAAGTCGGTCCCACGTGCGCTTAAACTTATTAAACACATTAAAACATGGTTGCTGTTAACGTTTTAAAAAGATCTATTTGTATTTATAACAAGGTCTTAAGTACAACAGGGCTGCTTTCTCAGTTTATGCTCGCCTCTTGTTTTCTAACTTAAGATAACAGCGCTTCCTACCACTCGAAGGCCAAAACAGTGCTGTTCGCAGCATTCCCCTTTCTATTAGAAACTACTAGTTATAGAATTAATATAGTATAGAAAAAGAAATATAGAATTTTCCAAAAAATCTTCGGTAAAAAATGATTTATTATCAGCTATTAAACTAAGTTTGGATTTTTTGAAATCAGTCAAGCTTCGTTACCGGAAAACCGGAAATAAATAGATTAATAACTGAAATCACCAGACTCCACTCGCGACGTTTTGGAGGACACAGCTCACTACACTGCGTGACCTTGGTTACTGAGCGTGACCAGTGGAATTGGAAACAAGCCGAAGATACATGCAGACTTTCCTACGTGTATGCAAAGCAGTACAACCAACAAGAGACACAATTTTATCTTCAAAATCAAATTTATACCACCTAAATACAAGTCAATATAGTGTGATTCCAGCTAGCATGAAGTATACTGTTGCTGTGCTAGTGGTCTTTGTCTCGTTATTTGGTTATTACTTCTGGTATCATCAAGATGCAGATTTGACTCTTGT